>CM029596.1:16564899-17241664 GCA_017311375.1 Mytilus coruscus
AATCGTCCTTGTTTCATGTTCCACATAAACAGCAGTCACATTTTTTTTCAAGAAGAATCAATAAAATTGATAAGTTTAAACTTGAAGATTTTGTGCAAGTCATACAAACCTTTCTCGTTGTTACAGTTCCGTCAGCATTAAAGAATTGTACTGTATACGTCTTGATATTATCAGTAGAAACTAGTTCAACATTGGCTATTGGTCTTGTCTTTGTAGGCACGTACTCTATAACCAATTTTTCTTCAGAGCTTTTAAAAGGTGTCTTAGAGGAAGGTCGCAGATTTTCAATATCTGCCTTCTTGTCATTAGTTGTAATTTCTGTTGAAGGTATTGTTGTTATTGATTCCATTCCATCTGTTATTTCACAAACGGGCGTGGTTGTCGATATCTCTACAAGACAAACATGTCATGTTATAACCACTTTTAACATATACTATACTGGTTCAATAAAAACCATTTTTGCATTAACATTGCTATTCTTGAAAAAATATTTGCATTTCATTCAATGAATTTTTCAAAAAATATTTTGTTAATTCGTTAACATAAGAGAAACGAAACAACTAATAAAAAATCAATTATCATTCTTACTTGTACTTGAAATACCAGGAGAGGGACTTGTAATTGGTACTTGAGTTGCTGTTGTCTCCTTTCTAGTTGATCCTATGACAAAAATGTTTAAAAATACAAATGTATCAAAGAAAATAATAATTTAATGATATTCTAAAAAATGTATCATCTTTCCTTTTTGCATAAAAATATTCAACATACGAATCATCTTTCCTTTTTGCATTATGATATTCAACACATGTATTATCTTTCCTTATTCTAAAATAATATTCAACAAATGTATCGTTCATAAACTTCGTTAAATGTCTTTTTAAATGAAGAATAACAACAGGCGGTCATTCTGGTTTTGTAGTATTTTACATAAATATAAATCAAACCTGCTACTTTCATTCAGAACAGGAATACAATTCAAATCCATTACCTTTCAATGTTGTAGTAGCTTCACTTTTTATTTCGGGTGTAGCTGTAGGTGTTGGTGTAACCTCTGCTGTAGTGATAACTGCTGATGATAATTTTTGTGGAAGTGTTGTTGTACTTGGAATTGGCGTAGAAGCTAAAAAAGAAAGAAAAGGAGTTTATCTATTATTAACAGCAAACAACTCATTTGTAACAAGGACAAATCAAACACCCGCCACAAGCAGGTTTTAACAAAAAACAGATTAACATGAAAAAACTTTACCAAACCAAATTAATTACTCATAGTTTTATTTCAACAAGGCACACATAAAATCTTCACAAAACATCTCATTTATACAACTGTTACTACATACATTACATATTGCTGGAGCTAACACTACTATGGCCTTTTTTCATTTACTGACTTCAAAACAGGCATGGACGCTTAGTTGGAGCTGTACAGGTCTGTAAGAATCTTCTTTGTCATCATGTGTAATAATTACAGTAACCTTTCTCACATCAGGCTTAGTTCCAATGCTTGTATCAATAAAATTGATAAGTTTAAACTTGTTGAAGATTTTGTGCAAGTCATACAAACCTTTCTCGTTGTTACAGTTCCGTCAGCATTAAAGAATTGTACTGTATATGAAATATTTTGATATAGATATAAATTAAACCTGCTACTTTCTTTCAAAAAAAGGAATATAATTACCTTGCAATGTTGTAGTAGCTTCACTTATTTTTATGGGTGTAGCTGTAGGTGTTGGTGTAACTTCAGCTGTAGTGATAACTCCTGTAGACTTTCTTTCCGGAAATGTTGCTGTACTGGGAATTGGCGTAGTAGCTTAACAAGGAAAAATAAGGTTGATCTACAGAGGTTTTGTAATTCAATTTTATTAGAATAATACAAACAAATAGATATCTATCACTATGGTAAATGTTATAATCAAATAAAAAAGCATAAGGAACGACTGGTCTTCTTATACAGTAGTTGTTTGAAAGGTGTATTTTTTATTCAACTGTGATTATTTTCCTGGATAGTCAGAAGAGTGTGACAGGGTACATCAAGAAAAAAATAGACCCTTTGTGAGTTTTGTAACAAGAAGGAGTTGATGAAAACACATGAATACGTATTTACAAATCAAAATCTTTATAAATTGTTATTTGGATGGAGAGTTGTCTCATTGGCACTCACACCACATCTTCCTATATCCATGTAGACAGTTTTACACATTCTTAAAATGAACTAGACTAAAAGTTTATCATATATTAGATATTTCTCAACAGAAATACTAAATTAATAATGTGTACTTTTTATTGGCAATATAAGAACACAAAACTGAATAGTTTTTTCGATTAAGCCGCAAAGTGTATTTTATCATATTCAGCAAAACATACTAACAGCAATGACTGGATCAGAAATTTCTGAGCAGCACAAACTTGTCAATGCTACAGTTTAATGTACTGATGTTATAATTTACATACCAATCGAAGTTTGCTCTGAATGCACATCTGTCATGTTCACTGATGTTTCAGTTGTTGCAACAATAGGAGTTGTTTGTCTACTTGTTTTCTTTATGGTTGTTTCCCCGGTAAAGGGCACAGGGGAAGTAACTCCCTCTGATGAAATAATACCAGTCGTATGTTTGATTCCTCCTGCCGTAGTTGTAACTTTCATTTTGCCAGCAGGTGTTGTTTTTTCACTCGATATTCCTTCAGTGGATTTCGCTGATGACACGATCATTGTGCTTTTTGCTGATGATGGCCCACCTGCAGTTGCCGTCTTACCAGCTGTTGACGTCACTGGTGATTCTACTCTCACACTCGTTTTAGTTGAAGAAACAGACGGTGTAGAAACAATTGACGGTATTTCAATAGTTGTTGTCCCTAAAAAGATAGAAATCATGCTTTATCTTTTCTCAAAATTAAAAGTTACGGGCTGTTTTTTTTTCCAAATCAAGGTGAAATAAGTCATTAAAGATTAAAGGCTTATACTTTGGTACACCAGACGCGTGAAAGCTGTATTCTTTCTGCCTACTTGTGTTTATAAATCTTTTTGAGAACATCATTTCGATACTGAAATGATTTATAACAAACCTTTCTAAAATTGTCCGTTGATAAATTTTGAAATTATTGGAAACTAAGGTTTCAATTCTCTCAAGCAAAGTTAACCTTAGTTCGATTTGGCTATTTTTTATGTCCTTTTTGGTAATATAGCTCTTCAACTGTTTCGTATCTTATACATCCTTGGATTTCAAATATTTGGCTTTGAGCGTTCCTGATGAAGGTAAATCCAGAAAAGCGCTTCGGACGCATGAAATGTATACCGTGTTGTTTTCATTTTTTACAGCACTGGGTCGATACCTCTGCTTGTGGACTATCAGTCCCAGATGCTAGCATCAGCCCAGTAATCAGTACTTCGCTTCTGACATGATTTATAACAAACCTTTCTAAAATTGTCCGTTAATAAACTTTGAAATTATTAGAAACTCAGGTTTCAACTCCCTCAGGCAAAGTTGACCTAAGATGGATTTGACTTTTTTAGGTCCTTTTTGGTAATATAGCTGTTCAACTGTTCCAGTTCTTATACATCCTTAGCCTTTGAACTATTTGGCTTTCGGCGTTCCTGATGAAGGTGAATCCAGAAAAGCTCTTCGGATGCATGAAATTTATAACGTGTTGTTTTCATTTTTTGTGAATATGATTTTGTCTTTGTTACATGAACTTGAATCGCTACATTTCGTAATTTTATGGTTTTCTCTCAAGATCTACATTCTAAAAGGATGTTTTCTAATCATATATATTTGCATGGATGTTGCGTAATCAATTACAAATACAAATTTTACAACATAAAATCTGCATTCTTACAATACAAGCAGTTAATCTGTATCTTCTATGAATGCTTCCTTATATCCATATATACATGTATATTGATTTATCAACATCCATGACAATTAATATGATTAAAAAACAACCTTTTAAAAGATAGATCTTGAGAGAAGAAATATTATCTTACGAAATGAGATAATCAACTATTTATTATTATGTCAAATGGGTTCATCGTTCCAATTTTTATTCAAAGTGACAACTTATACGTTGGAGACATTTTTAGTCGTAGTTTTAGATGTTTGAAATGTTTTATAATAAGGAGCAATGAAAATATTTGTCTAAAGACGGTAGAAGATAATTGATCTTTTGACGACAAGTACCAATTGTAATTATATGTTTCAACTTACCCGTTGATTTGAGTGATGGGATTGCACTTGTCGTCGACACAACAATTAGTTCTTTCATTTCAGTCGTTGTACCTACAGAAGTTTATACATGAATAACACTCCAATACTATAAATCTAACTATCAAGTGTTATACCTTTGTCTCTAGGCAACTACTTAAGATGAACAATAAAAACAAAATGCAGTTGATCTCCATATAATAACTTTTAAGTTTCGTATGAATACTTTTTTATCAAGTATGTATTCAGTTATGACTTAGATACGTACAAATACACATTGAAAACATTTTGTTCAATGTTTCTAATCCGTTAGCATTGCTGTTGATTAGATATTACATATAACAACTGATAATTTTCCTCATTATAGAGACTTAACTTATGTAATATAAATTATTAAAAAAATACATTAAAAGCTCACGATCCATTATGTATTTCTGAACAACAATGCTTAAAACAGTATGCGGTTTTTGGTTTTTTTATTTTTTTTTTGCAAAATATATATATGCGAGACTTGATAATTTTTTCAGTTAAGCCTACATGCATATTTTGTTTGCAGATTCATGCAAATAGACAAATGGCAATCCAGGATTGGAGTAGTGTTAACAGCAAACACTTGTCAGTTCTACAGTTTAATATACTGAAGAATAAAAAAAATCATCTGCATACCTATTGGAGTCACTTGTTTTGTAGACCCTCTCAAAGGTGCAGTGTGCTCTGATGTCACCTTTTCAGTGGTCTGTACACTTGTCATTTTCACTGATGTTTCAGTTGTTGCAACAATAGGAGTTGTTTGTCTACTTGTTTTCTTTATGGTTGTTTCCCCGGTAAAGGGCACAGGGGAAGTAACTCCCTCTGATGAAATAATACCAGTCGTATGTTTGATTCCTCCTGTCGTAGTTGTAACTGTCGTTTTACCAGCAGGTGTTGTTTTTTCACTCGATATTCCTTCAGTGGATTTCGCTGATGACACGATCATTGTGCTTTGTGCTGATGATGGCCCACCTGCAGTCGTCGTCTTATCAGCTGTTGACGTCACTGGTGATTCTACTCTCACACTCGTTTTAGTTGAAGCAACAGACGGTGTAGAAGCTATTGACGGTATTTCAATAGTTGTTGTCCCTATAATGATAGAAATTATGCTTTGTCTTTCCTTAAAATTTAAAGTTACTGGCTTAATTTTTGCAAATCAATGTGAAATAAGTCATCAAAGCTTCGAAGCTTATACTTTGGTACGCCAGACACTTGAAAGCTGTATTCTTTCTGCCTATTTGTGTTGATAAATCTTTTTGAGAACATCAATTTTCAACGCTATTTTGTCTTTGTCACATGAACTTGATTAGCTACATATACATTTATATATATATAAAATAGAAATTAATAGAAATTGCAAACTACTCATGCACGGATATATATATCATTAAAAGTTTAAATAATAGTAGAATGGCTGCGTCGTTATAACACATTAAATATTGTCTATTTCTTCTAAGCTAACGGTTTCATGTCTTCTTGGACATTCATCAGGCTGTTGTATATGTATATGTTAGCAGCAATAAGTGAAATTAGGCATTAAGTCTAAATCCTAGGCAATAAGCTAACTCCTAGGCAGTAAGTTTATTGCCTAAATGATGTTAGGAATTACCCAATTCATAAATCCTAGAATTTAAGCTTAAATCCTGAAAAATATTTCCAGGCATTAACCTTAATGCCTAAAATGTAAATTTGAGTAAATAAAAAGACATTAATTCAAAGTTAAAATACATCTGGTACATAATCATATGATAAGAACTGAAGTATAAAATGTCAACTACCTGCAATAAAGTCACTAGTTCTAGCCATTTTAGCTTTAACACGGATATAACCAAAGCTGTAAATGCACGACCATTGTCACTTTGCAGTTTATGGGGCACACTAAAACTTGTGAAAACATCATTTAAATTGAAAGTCACCTCTGAAGCACATTTTGAGGTAAGGGCTCTAATATTACAAACTTTTGTTAGGTGCTTTTATAGAAATTTATAGTTCCCATCTGGGTTTGATTGGAAATCCATTAAACCAACCTGTCATCTACTGTTGGACTCTTTGGTTAAAATGGGTTTCACTACTACTCCCTCCCCTAAATACTTTTCTTTATGTTACAATGTTCACAAAGTGAAAGAAATAGTTCAATAGAATCCCGATAAAATACTTGCATGACCATGGAATCACAAGAAATATTTGCTTAGGCATTATTAAGTTGGTTAAATCATACAGTCTCTGTCACCTCGACCAATTTATGTACGTTTTTTTTTTCAAATTAAAGTACCATACAGTTTCTCTTTTAATAATTTTTCTCCTTTTTTCTTTCAAAGCCTCCAATACTCAAAATGCTATACCATTTTTAATTGTAGTAGTCTATAGTTGCCGTCTTTTCTGGGGGTTCTAAAAGGTAAAAGTTCAATCTTTGCCAAAAGATCATTGTACTATATATCTTGCGTATATGCTCCTTCTTTTTACTGATTCAAGTTAAGGCCGCAAAGATTCACGAAATTTGTTTTCAGTAGACATGATATTTAAATGCTAATAATACAGATTATGAAGTGAAAAAGACAAGATTGCCTTAGGGCATTTAAAAAAATGTTAAACAGTAATGTTTTACATTTCCAATAAAATCAAAGGAAAGATGATGTGAATAAAAATTCAGATCTACATTTGTCTACTTTTGACCAGGGCAAAACCAACTCGACCAGTGAGTTCGAATTTTCTTCAAATAATTTTCAGATAGAATCACCACCCTCCCTCCTTTCATTAGCTACGATCACTTGTTTGAAACATATCATTGTTTGTAATGCCACAATGAAATACAAGTTAATTCGGTTATGAATATGAAAAAATACTAAAATGTGAAGATCTGTCATATTAATGTGTATTAATATTTGGAATATAATACAAACACTACTTTACATGAAGAATATTTCACCGAATGTACATTTACATGGAAGATAAAGCAAAGATCCCAAAGTTCACTTATTGCCTGACATGATGTTTGGCCATAGGTTGAATAATCATTATCAGATTTCAGGAAATCAGCTTACTGTCTGAAAATTTCAGGCAATAACTTAATGCCTAGGCGTTAGCTTATTGACTAGGATTTAAGCTTAATGCCTAATTTTACTTATTGCCGCTAACATATATATAACAGATTCAGATACTGAGGACAATGAAGAAGACACGCCCATCCCGAAATTTAGGAAGAAAAGTTCGTGGAAACCACCAAAAAGTAAAAACGAAAACTTGGAGTCATTTATTAAGTACGGGTGAGGTCTGAAATAAAATCCTGCATAACAATTAAAAGAAATTATAATTTATCAAAATCAGAAAGCATCGCTTTGAAAACACTAAAATAACAAGAGGATATTGTAATAGAAACCCGCCGACAAAGGAGGCGCTGTGGTTGTTATGAATAAAACAGATTACATTGAAGAAGGGAATCGTCAACTTTCAAACTCAAAAAAAGTTTTTACAAGCAATTAAACACTGTTCCAACACAAAATACTATTCGAAAGATCAGCACCTTCAAGAGATGTAGGACCAAAATCATATCGATAATGACACATTTGATTATCTTCGACCGCTTGACAACAAAGCCAAGGCTGGAAGATTCTATATGTTGCCTAAAATGCACAAAATTGGCAATACAGGTCGACCAATTGTTTCAGCAAATAGTCACCCAACTTAAAAAAGATATCTGAATTTATAGACCATTACTAAAGACCTCATGTGAAAGAACTCCCCTCTTACATTCAAGATACGAAAAAGAGGAACGAAATATACCAAAGAGACATTCAAACTCAAAAGTCGAACAACAGTACACAAAACACAACATAGAAAACTGAAGACTGAGCAACACGATCCCCACCAAAACTGGGGGTGATCTCAGGTGCTCCGGAAGGGTAACACGATCCTTCCCCACATGTGGCACCCGTCGTGTTGCTCATGTTAGTACAAACCCGGTAATTAGTCTAATTTGGTAGGTCACATTCGGGAAAAGGGGACGGGATTGTAACATATCCGCTATCATCTGTAGAACGGATTTTCCATAACGGTCAACCAACTCGTGATGGCGTCCGTAAAATTTACAAAGGGATGATTTCAATTTAACCACTTTGAACTTTTGGTTTAATAGCTTCCTTGTGAGTAGCAACCTTCTATCAAGGAAATTATGATAGGAAATACAAGCCCTGGAATATCGTATTATCTGGGAGATATATACTGCGTATGTAGGGCTGCTGGAATGTTGCTACATAGAAATGGAAAGTTCACAATTTGGAAGCATCTCTTTTGTCGTAAAGTTTTGTTTTCAACCGACCTTCATTGTCAATTTCTGGATGTAAGTTAAGATATGAGGCAGACTTAACTGTATCTGTTGTATCCTTTATCTCAAGTTCGATGGGATAGATGCGTTCAACATAGTCACCAAATTTTGGATTATTTAGTGAGAGAACATGATCTATATATCTAAAAGTAAAGTTAGATGATACTGCTAACTTCTTTTCTTTCTTCCTAAGAAGTTCCTGTATGAAGTCAATCTCATATGAATAAAGGAACAAGTCTGCAAGAAGAGGAGCACAGTAAGTTTTCATAGGACTGATTATTTAGAAAAAATGGAAATCCTTAATCCTTTACCAAACAATACATCCATGGACGTGTCTTCTTTATATACAAATATTCGAAAAGACGAAGGAATAGCAGAGTGTGAAGAGGTATTGAACAATCGCAGTGACAAAAATCCTCCAACTGAGTGTCTTGTTACATTTCTGAAACTAGTGCTGGAGAACAACAACTTCTCTTTCAATGACAAACACTATCTACAGATAGACGGTACTAGTATGGGAACAAAAATGGCCCCTTCATATGCCAACATATTTATGGGCCAACTTGAAAAACGCCTCTTGGCTAGTGCTCCATAACAGCCATTATCATAGTTTCGATTTATTGATGATATTGATTTTAAATGGACAGATTCACAAGACCATCTGAATGAATTTCTTGAACACTGTAACTCTTTCTACCATTCAATTAAATTTACACACGAAATATCAATGGAGAAAGTTAACTTCCTTGATAATACGAGTTAAATTCAGAACGGAACCATGATAACAGATCTCCATACGAAGAAAACTGACAAACATCAATTTCTGTCCCAAACACTGCTCCCGTGGTATCACTTTCAGTCAGGCATTGCGAATCACGAAAATATGATCAACTGAAAATAAGCAGCATGCTAGACTTGGACATCTACGTAAACATCTAGCTGTTCGAGGATACAATAACAACAGTATTGAAACAGCTTTCGAAAAAGCAAACAGAACTAACCTTAAATAACTTCTGGAGTACAAGGATTAGAATAAAGGAGTCAAAGGAACACCCATTATATTCACTTACCATCCTGATTTCAAAAATGTGTCATCCATTGTTCGAAAGCATTGGAAAATTATAGAAAATGACTCCAATTTGAAAAAAGTATTTTCCTCACCACCAGTCATGGCCTTCAGAAGACCTAAAAGTATCCGTGACAAATAAGTGTTTTATGTACTAACAAAGCCACCTACTCCACCTCCTGGTTGCTGCAAACAATGTGGGAGAAAAAATTGTTTATGTTGTAAAGCTGCCAATACTAGCAGTTCTTTCATCGTGTCCTTTAAAAAACAAAGTTATACCATCTACGTAAATTCCAACTGTAAAACAGAGAACCCAATTTATATATAAACATGTAACACCTGTGGCATTCAGTACGTGAGAGAAACAATGGACACATTTAATATTCGGCTAAATAACCATCGATTATGGTACAAAACTAACAAAAACTGTCCCAAATGGGAATGAATGGGACACCACGGCGAGAAGGAGAAGAGAAAACTTTTGGATCCACCAGCTCAATACTTTAGAACCTGATGGTCTTAATGAAAAAGACGAGATAAAATACAGGAAAGAGAAAGAATAATTAATTATATAGCATCGTTCTGAACATTTCTTTAATATTGGTCAATGGACGTTGCAAACTTACTTCAACAATAAATAACCTTGAACTTCATTCAAATTTTGAATTTATTTATTAAGCAGTAAAAATTCACTGTACAATGAGCTGCAAAAGTTTCTTATCTGCATCCGATTTAACCTGAATAGATGCACGCTCGATGAAGCTAGTTCTATATTAATATTTACATACTAAATAGTGTGTTAAAATGACATTGTAAGCAATTCATAATTTCATTTGTGAAATTATATTAATCTTTGTACGGATTAATCCACACTCAGATTTGTATGTTATGTGTTGCTATTTTTAGGCACATATATCTTATTACATATATATTTAGATAAGGAAACATTCATAGAAAATTCAGCTTAACATCTTGCATTGTAAGAATGCAACTTGAATGTTGCAAAATTTGTATTTTGTAATTGATTTATCAACATCTATACAAATTTATATGAAACAAGGTATTAAATAAAACTGGAAATCAACATCAAGTTTAGAAAACCTCCATTTCTTTTACCATCTAATTTCATGATGTTAGTTCAATTATTTTTAATTTGATGTAACTATCTTTTTTCTTTTAGTTGATTTTTCATATTCAACCTATTTATTATGATTTAAAGACATATTGTGCATTATAATTAACCTTACGAAATAAATTGCAAACACTTGATAGTATGACTAAACCTTTTCATGTTATGTAAACATGAAAACTTGGAAACTAAGCTTACTCCATGCATGCATGGACGAAGGCAACTAACCTTAACTTAGTCCATGCTTGCATGGACTAACACAACAGACTTAGTCCATGCATGCATGGACGAAGGCAACTAACGTTAACTTAGTCCATGCTTGCATGGACTAACACAGCAGACTAAGTCCATGCATGCATGGACGATGGCAACTAACGTTAACTTCGTCCAAGCTTGCATGGACTTACACAACATTCAATTATTCAAGCAGACTTAGTCCATGCAAACATGGACTAAGTTAACGTTAGTTGCCTTCGTCCATGCATGCATGGAGTAAGCTTAGTTCCTAAGTTTTCATGTTAACATAAAATGAAAAGGTTTAGTCATACTATCAATTGTTTGCAATTTATTTCTTAAGATAAGTTATATTGCACAATATGTCTTAAAATCATAATAAGTAGGTTGAAAATGAAAATATCAACTGTGAAGAAAAAAAATGACAGTTACGTCAAATCAAAAAATAATTGAACTAACATCATGAAATTAGGCGGTAAAAAGAAATGGAGGTTTTCTAAACTTGATGTTGATTTCTAGTTTTATTTAATACCTTGTTATGATTAGAAAACAACCTTTATAGAAGATAGATTTTGAGAAAATTACACTTAAATAACGAAATGAGATAATCAACATTTATAGTTGTCATATATTCTTTATTATATATTTCTACTTCTAATGCATGGTAGTCAATGGGTTTACCTGAATGTAATTCTATTCCTCTTATTTCATAAATACATTTGCAAAGAAAAACGACTATATACACCCTTGCACTTTAGTAGATTTGGATAGTTATCTCATTGGTAATAATAACACACCTGCTTTTTATATTATTTATGTTTCTGTCGATTACATAGGGTGTGTTCAATAGAGAAAGATATGTTATATTTATTGAATTTGATAACTGGTCTCAAGTCAGAACGATTACTAGATTGTCGTATTAAAAAACACTTTTTCATTAGTTAAACACATTACAATGCTCTTTAGTTATTTTGTTGTATTTTCAGTTTTCTGTCTCATTTGACGTAACCGCACATCTCTCTTTATCTATGAGGAGTTTATTTACCCCAATATCAGTCCATATTACATGTAAAAATTGTTTTACCTATTTCATGGCATGCAAATATTTTCAGTTGAAGATAAACTGGCTGATAAGAACTTTTCTTATCTTCGGGAGTGATCAAGATTTCTATTTTCTTCACATTAGGATTTCCAGCTACATTGATTGCACTTTCTGTAACTTTCACCTAGAATGATTCAAATTTGTTAGGCTGGTTTCAATTAAGTGTCAATCCCAATCTTAATTATTTTATATTCAGCAATTTTACACCTTTTCAACTGTAGATTTATTATATCAGTTTAAGAGAGTTTATAATGTAGTCAAATGTACAAATTATACACTGACCGTTATCGACACCCGACATATAAAACATCTACAGTGTTGTTTTCGCACATACCGAACACCTTTGAGTAAAAGATGATGACTTTATCAATTTTCACATACATAAAGTAACGTTTGAATAGTGAACATTCTTACCGTTCTTTTTATCGTGGTTCCTTCAGCATTGAAAAATGTCACAGTGTACGATATTATATTCTCTGTTGATACCAATTCTACTCTTTGCACGGACTTGGAACTTGAAGGTGTGTATTGTATTACCAGTGTAGGCTTAGAACTCATCATGGGTATCAAACCCCCTGGTCGTAAGTTTTCTATCTTTGCCATGTCATCATTTACTTTTATTTCACTAGATGGAATTGTTGTTTGTGACACCATTCCCTCTGATATATCACATACTGGTGTGGTACTTAAAACTATTAAAAAAAATGTTCAAATTCAACAATTTATTATTATGTCAACTTGGTTCAATGATCTAATTTTTATTTAAAGTGACAACTTGTAGGTAGGAGATATTTTTAGTCATAGTTTTAGATGTTTTAAATATTCTCTAATGATGAGCATGGAATATATTTGTCTAAAGACTGTGTAAGATATTTGATCTTTTGAAGAGAGGCACCAAGTGTAACTATATGTTTCAACTTACCCGTTGATGTGAGTGATTGGATTGCACTTGTCGTCGACACAACACTTAGTTCTTTCATTTCAGTCGTTATACCTGCAGAAATTTCATACAAATACACATATGAAGAACACTTCCTTACTATAAATCTAGCTATCAAGTGTTATACCTTTGTCTTAAGTCAATTACTTAAGATGAAGAGAACAAACAAAATATTTTTTTATTTCTATATAATGACGTTTAATCAAGTTTCGTATGAATACTTATTTATCAAGTATTTATTCAGTCATGACTAAGATACATACAAATACACATTGAGAAAATTGTTTTCAATTTTTCTAATCCGTTTGCATTGCTGTTGATCAGATATTACAAATTACAACCAATAGTTTTTCTCACTATAGAGACTTAACTTATGTAATATAATTTTTTTTAAACATACATCAAAAGCTCACGGTCATTTATGCATTTCTAAACAACAATTCCTAAAACAGTATGCGTTTTTTTTTGTTGGCAATATATATGCGAGACTTAATAATTTTTTAAGTTAAGCCTACATACATATTTTTGTTTGCAGATTCATGCAAATAGACAAATGGTAATTTAGAATGAGAGTAGTTTTAACAGCAAACACTTGTCAGTTCTACAGTTTAATTTACTGATGAATTAAAAAAAATAAACTTCACACCTATTGGAGTCACTTGTTTTGTAGACCCTCTCAAAGGTGCAGTCTGCTCTGATGTCACCTTTTCAGTGGACTGTACACTTGTCATTTTCACTGATGTTTCAGTTGTTGCAACAATAGGGGTAGTTTGTCTACTTGTTTTCTTTATGGTTGCTTCCCCAGTAGAGGGTACAGGGGAAGTAATTCCCTCTGATGATATAATACCAGTCGTATGTTTGATTCCTCCTGCCGTAGTTGTAACTTTCGTTTTTACAGCAGGTGTTGTTTTTTCACTCGATATTCCTTCAGTGGATTTCGCTGATGACACGATCGTTGTGCTTTTTGCTGATGATGGTCCACCTGCAGTTGTCGTCTTACCAGCTGTTGACGTCATTGGTGATTCTACTCTTACAGTCGTTTTAGTTGAAACAACAGACGGTGTAGAAACAATTGACGGTATTTCAAGAGTTGTTGTCCCTATAAAGATAGAAATTATGCTTTGTCTTTCTTTAAAATTAAAAGTTACCGGCTTTATTTTTGCAAATCAAGGTGAAATAAGTCATCAAAGATTCAAGGCTTATACTTTGGTACGCCAGACACTTGAAAGCTGTATTCTTTCTGCCTATTTGTGTTTATAAATCTATTTGAGAACATCATTTTTCAACGCATTTTTCCTTTGTCACATGAACTTGAATAGCTGCATAAACATTTATATATATATAGACTCAGACGAAGAACAAGAACAAGAAGATGTCGAATTTCCCAGATTCAGGAAAAAAAGTGCATGGATTCCTTAACCCAGTAAATGTGCTACTTTAGAACATAAAATGACAAAATTAAATCCGACGTAACACATCTATCCACTGCCACTTCGCAAACATTCAACAATTCATCGTCTAAAGAAAATGAAGCTATGCTGTTTCTTAAAAGCAGAAACGACATTATAATAAAACCAGCAGACAAAGGCAGCGTTGTTGTCGTCATGGTCAAATGTGATTACATTCAACAGGCAGAACGGTCCGTGTAGATTTGCGTCCATTCGTTTTTTGTTTTGAAATATCAAAAACAAAAAAACGAAAAACGAAAGTGTTTTCATTTTTCGTTTTTGATTTCTCAAAAACCAAGATGAAAAACAAAAGTGTTTTCGTTTTTCGTTTTTGATTTCTCAAAAATCAAAACGAAAAACGAAAGTGTTTTCATTTTTCGTTTTTGATTTTTCAAAAACCAAAATGAAAATCAAACGTGTTTTCGTTTTTCGTTTTTGATTTCACTAAACAAGAAAAGCATCTACATTTGGATTCAATTTCTGTATTTTGCTCTATTTAATACTCGTTTGGCGTTGTACAATGTTTTCCTTTCCTTTTATATAGACATTGATACCCCGGTGTATTTACTACTTAATGTAGACAGAACAGACCGCCTGACTTATGATTTGAACTAAGGTGATTAATGAATCAAAGACTTTCAAATTTCCATGTTTTTATCTATAATAAAATATAAAATTATTATATTTAAATATCAAATGAATCACAAATTTAATTAATACACTGAAATATTATATAAAGATGGTAAAAATAAAACGACTGATTACAACTTCAAATTAACAAGGGAGATTACTACTTATCTGATAAGAAAATTAGCCCTGTCGTTAAAGTATGCACAGCGGTTATCAGATCAATAGTATTTAAATTGGAGATAGTGTCGACGAATGAAAAACACTTTATCAATCTGAACAATAAGGATGCATTATCTTTACTTTTAAGTTGTAAAAGGTTAGTGATCTAAGATGATTAAAACTGAAGACCTAGGTCCACCTGTCAGTTTTAGTACTGTTACACGATCATTCACGACGATAATCTGTTTTTTTTTTTTTTTCTTTATTAAGATCGTTTGATTGAAAAACAAATACCGAAAGTTCACAATTCAAAATGGGATTACCATTCAATCATTTTGCCATTGGGGCTTTTACTCCTTTGTCAAGGCTATATGGTGGCCTATACTAGAGAGTGTGCACGGGTTGGTTATGGAATAGAGAATAATGGGCAAAAAATATAAAGAATAAAGAAAATGGACCAAAAATTAAACAAAAGAGAATAATGCGATGGTAGAATATACAAAATAGAAAATAATTGGCAAACAGTATAATGATTAGAGAAAAATGGCATAAAACATTAAAGAAACCCCAATCCAGACCATTATAATAGCTGCCTATACTAACGTTTCTGTCTCCAGTAGATTCTTATTGGTAACCATACGTTTTCTCTTTATTTTTATGACTATCTATTAAGACGTGAGCTTCAATAATTTGCTAGCATATGGTTACTTAACTTCTTTTGCTCCTGGTGACAAAATGGAAAAAAAAATAATTTACTGCGTCCAAAGCACATTTCTGGTTTAATTTTTATCAGGAGGGTTAGGCGGGGGACAAACAGCACTACATTTCACCTGTTGGAACTGTAGCGTCACTCTTCTTTCATATTCTTGTGCCTGTTTTTTTTTTATTTACACCAGGTTAGACTTTTCATTTTCAAAACCTGTCTATCCCTCACTACTCCCCCGTGCAATATAATATAATTTTACTAATGGTGGCCCTTTATGATTAACAATAATTGAAGAAAAAAAATAAATATGCATACAGCTACCGACGACAACAACAGAATTAAAGGCTCCTGACTTCAAACAGGCCAGCCCAATATATTCGAGTGATAATCCCCAACTCATATCTGGGTGGTGTAAAAATCAGTTCATAAGAATAGAGTTTTCTTTCGCATGAAACCACGTGAAATATTGGTTAATAGTTACTTCGGTATAAATGTTCGAGAAATTAAGAAGGTAAAAACAAAACAAATTTTAAAATTAAGACAGTATTCAGGCAATAACTACAACTTGGATACAGTCACTTTGTTCAGTTAAGAGTTTGATTTTGACAAATAGATTTCCGATAATTGTTCTACATAAAACCCTATTGGAAAGCACATTGACATAGTTTTCTAAACGTTTTTTTTTTTTTGGAACCCAATGACATTGCATAGTGTTGCGAACTGTAATGTGAAGATGTGCATGAAATTGCGGAGGTTATGGGAATTTCGGTCTGGTCAAACCAAAGTTTTATAAATTGCTTTTTGCTGCTTCTCTACAAGCACGCAACATTAATAAGTAAAAGCAGAGACTTGTCGGCTCGGAGTCAAAATATTGAATCCGCGTAGGATAACATGTCTTCCTGCGAACTATAACATCGCGAAGTAGCACGTCACGCTCAGTGTGTCGGTATAATAAAAAGCAGGGTAAATAATTCATATTACAATTACATGTTCTCGTCCTGATTATGCATTTAATTTGCCACTGGACATTAAAAAGCCATCCTTCATTACCATCTCATGCACAACCTTGTATAAAAGAGTGATTTTGTGGTCGTATAATGGTATGACGTTTGTCGTCGTCTTCCGAAGACATTTTGTTTCCAAACAATAACTGGAGTATACTTGTAAGTGTGTGGATCTTTATGAAATTATATCACAAAGTTTCATACTACATAAAGAAGGTTGGAATGGATTTGAGGGTAATTAATTGTCCCAACTTTGTTGGAATTAAGGGGTGAAAAAAATATTTTTCTTGTTTTAGGACAATAACTTAATTATAAGTGTATGGATCTTAATGAATTTGTACCACAAGGTTCCATACTTCATAAGGAATGTTGAGACTGATTTTGGGGGTTACGGTCCAAAACGTTCAAGAATTACGGACCAAAAAATCGGGGGGAAAAAAACTAGGATTTCCTGGTTTACGGACAATAACTTCAGTATAAGTCTAAAATGAACCGTTTTAGGAAAAAGGGCTTAAAACAACACTTTTCTTATACTTTGCATACGTTGCTCATGTCTTGACCAATTCAATGGGGTTTAATTCATAGTCTTGAATTCTTGGGGATTTTTTATATGCAGAATCTTACCGTGTATTTATAGATTCTTACTTTGGGGTCCGTTTTCAATTTGGTCCACATGAAGGTCCAAAAGGTTCAAAATTAAACTTTGCTTGATTTTAACAAATAAAATAGACTATTATGGTTCTATGCTTTGGTGAATCTAACCGTGTAATTAGATTTTTGATTTTGGGCCCGGTTTTCAAATTGCTCCACATTAAGGTCCAAAGCGTTCATAATCAATTTTAGTTTGATTTTAACAAAAATTGAAATCAAGGGGTCTTTTGATTACTTAATCTACGCATGTATGTTGGATATTGGATCATAATAGGTAAATATCCAATTTCATTTTTCACAGCGGATGACCGTGAGGGCATTCCGGTGTTATGTTGCCACAGACATTTCTACCCACATGACTTGCGTTTTTGACTGATAACCGAACGTATTTAGTATTATTACGTGGATATAATCGAGTGCAAAATAACACTCCTTCTCACTTGTTATATACTAATTTCATCAATAAATATTCATGAAAATAATTTTAAGAACATAGATAAATGAAAATGTTTTGTCGTGAGAAATATATTTATCATATACTTGTAAAAAATAATGGTATAATTGTACCCCTTGATAAAACTTATTTGTACATATATTTATTCATTTAATTTGAAGAAGTGGCCTTTTCAGAATCTAAAGGACTATGGGTAATATCTTTGTTCGTACATCAAAAAGAAAATAACGTTACGTCATTGGTTCAATTTCCTTTGTTTAGGACGTTTTAAACCAATCATACTGAAAAACATAACTAAGCAGAATAAAAGAACGAATATTTAGAAACAGCAAATTTTTATATTAAAAAAAGTGAAAAACAAATAATACAATAAATGAATTTTATAAAGTTTTAAAAAGGTTTTCTGGTCTGTATGGCTTCTGCTGAAGTATATGATAAAAAGAACATAACATGACATTTTTCATATCAGACCCCTTATCAGCCCATGGTCAAAATCATCCGTCGAGCCTGTCGGCTCTCGGACTGATATCATGACCTATTGCTGATTAGGGGTCGGATATTAAAAATGCCATGTTATAATCTATATTTATTATCATATACTTAGAGCAAATAACATATAGTTTTTACAGTATGATAATAGCATTAAATTTACGTGAATTCCATATTTTTCCGAAATGGTGTTTAGCGGGCTGATATAAAAAAATGTATCACGTGCTTCAACTATTATCACATGCCTTTCCGTAACGTTATCGCATTCCGGTGATACTCGGCAAATTCCGGAAAATACACCTGAATGGTACATTTTTCAGTGAAAAACATTACAATTAAAGTCGGGTACTAAACAATTATTACGATACAATATAATTATAACATAATATGTAAAATGCAAAAAAAAATAATAAAATGATACAAAAAATGCATTTTTTAAAGTTTCCAGCATAATTTAGAAAGTTACTTTACAAATGTTAGCTTTTCCAAACAGTGTTCATTATGTTTTTTTTTTTTTTTTTTATCGTCAATATAAAAATATATCATGCTGTTGTTCTTTTCCTCTGTTGATGCATATGATAGAAAGATTTCATATCGGATGTACTACATTTGGATCCGTAAACTTTTCACTTTTTGAACTTCTACGTAAGAACCACTAAAACGTATCACTATATTAAACCATTATTTTTCTCCATTGTTGAAGCATATGATAAAAAGATCATAACATGGCATATCAGATGTATTATCAGCCCTCGAGTCTTCGGCTCTTGGGCTGATATTGAACTTTGGGCTAATAATACATCTAATATGAAAAATGCCATGTAATAATCTGATAATATCATTAACAAATCAAGAATACCAAAAATTTGTGGTAACGTATGCGAACGAATATCTAAAGAACGTTTTGCAACAAATGTGGGAAAATATGAATGCCTACTCAAATCCAATCTATTAGAAAAACTAATTATTACAGAAGAGTGTCCACCATGCACTTGCACTGCACTATCATTAGAATAGAAGAATAGAATGATATACAAATGGATGAAAATTATACTAAAAATATAACTGTTTTACAAATATTGATATAATATATAACACCAAACCAGAGTATACAGATAACAAATGATTATATCACTACAATATAACTGTTTCAGATATTACGGTGAGCTTGAATTTCCTGTCATTCATTCATCATCTACACACTAACTTGTCTCAGAAAAAAAATATATCTATGTACCTCAACCTTACTTTCAGGTATAGAGATGTGATTTTTTTTCTGAGACAAGTGCTTGTGACCATCCACCATAACCTGCAGTCATCCGATGTTCAGTACTTCGGTACTTTTATCTAAGTTCATAGACCACATTCATTCTGTGTCAGAAACCTATGATATGTCAAATATTTAATCACTATCAAAATTCAGAGTTGTATTGCACAATTGATAGAAACTGTAAGTAGATTCACAGTTAAAAATAGATACCGTATTAAATTTTAATTTTATAGAAGAAATTATGTATAAATATAGTTAGAAATTTTCTATTCAATAATAGATCGTTTTAAAAAAATTAAAGGTAAGTTTTATGGATTTTTTAAAAGATATTGTATTAATGATGAGTGATATTTTGTGAATTGTTTTTTTTTTTTTTTTTTTTTTATTATTTCTTTTGTAAATAGTTTTAAGAACTTGGTGGTAGGTTTGTTTTATTCTATATAAATCAATTAATATATAATTCTTTTCATATTTTTCATATTGGGACCTTTTATAGCCTACTATTTGGTATAGTGTTCTTTCTCATTGTTGAAGGCCTTACTGTTAATTGCTTACATCAACTTTATTTGAACCTTGGTTGTCTACTAGTTGTCTCAGTGGCAGTTATACCTCATCTCCTTATTTTATAAAAGTCCAATTTTAAAATTTTTCAGGTATTTGACCACATTTATTCTGTGTCAAAAACCTATGCTGTGTCAAATATTTAATCAAAATTCAAATTCAGAGCTGTATCAAGCTTGAATTTAGTGTCCATACTTGTCCTAACTGTTCATGGTTCGACATCTGCGGTCGTATCATTCTGTGCCTCGCTTAGCATTTTGTTTATATTTAACAATTCATTAGATATGTAATTTAACTGCAAAAGCCACCAAGGGACGGTGGTGCATGGCAAACTGGGAGTTAGACGCACATTGTATACATACTAATTTTTATAATTTGATCAAAATACCTCGTACCTGATGAAGCGGGGTAAGTTGACATTGTAATTTGACTCCAGGCTGCACCAAGGGAACATGTCATACACAATTTACTTGTGAAAAGAACACTGGAAAAAAAGAGCTTTAAAAAAGCCAATACGTGCAGAATATCAACCGGCAAGTAGCTGAATATGATTAATTTTACGTTAAATGAAAAGACTTTAAACTATATTTCATCTGTAATGCTTATAGCACACTTAAACTTTAAATCTAGTACAGAAATGAACTCCAAGAAAGCATATGCATTATTTAACGTTACGTTCATTTTTAACGACGTTTTTCTCACAATCACTTTAAACCTCCATGATAGAAAGGAAGGATATAGGGTATCCATATATGACACAAAATCAGAACACGTACAGCAAAAAATACAATTCTAGTTCTTACCTTAGCCAAACTAGTTAAAACACAACAGTTTTACTATTTTTATTGTCGTTTTTTTACTCCATTTTAAATTAACTTATATAATCGAATTTACTCTCATCAACTCAATCTTAGTTGATCTGCACTGATGTTTAAACTTGTCCGAGATACATATTAAGCTAAGACGAGGACCATATACGCTTATGTCGTTATGTTCATACATGAAACACGTATCTACTGTACAAAAAGAACGCATTAAATAATTGTAAATAATTTTAAAAAGGAAGACTAAATTTTATTCACACCATGGCCATTTTAAGCTCACCAATGGGTAAAGTGAGCTTTTCTCATCACTTGGCGTCTGTCGTCGTCGTCGTCTGTCGTGTCCGTCGTTTGTCGTCGTCCGTTAACCTTTACAAAAATCTTCTCCTCTAAAACTACTTGGCCAAATTTAAACTAACTTGGATACAATCATTATTGGGGTATCTAGTTTGAAAAATGTGTCCGATGACTAAAATAGAACATAGGATAGAAATGCAAGTTATGTCTATTATTTCGTAAACCGTTATGAATAGAGAAAATCTGACATGAGCAAAAATCTTCAGAATGTTGAGCTCTGTTGTCCATACATGTCAAGATTGTCATGCGACTTCTTATAGGAGTTATTGCCCTTAAATGACAAATTTTACCATTTTTATTTCATTTTTTCCTATGATCTTGAAAACTATAAAAAATAGAGAAACATTAAAATTCAAAAATGATCAGCAAGAAAAGATCTACAAATAAGTTCAATTGTCGAAATCGTCAGTCGACTCCTTATTAGAGTTATTGCCTTTGGATGATGATTTATACATTTTTTTGCGTTTTTGCCTTACAAATGTACATCTTTAAAATTATAACAGATAGATAGAAACTTTAATATGCAAAAATGATCAGCAAGACAATATCTTCAATAAACAATATTGAGGAAATCGTCCGACGTCTCCTTGGATTTTTGCCCTTTAATGAAGATTTTTATCATTTTTGGAGGGTTTTGCTTTACATGACAAAAATTATAATAGATAAATAGACACTTTAAATCTCAAAATGACCGATAAGTCCAACGAAACAGAGATTTTGTCATGAATTCTATTCTCGTCTTCTATGTTGGAGAGTGTCCTTTGTTGAATATGCACATAGAACTAGGTTAGCGGCACAGGCTCTTTAGAGCCTCTAGTTAAAAAGTATATCAATCTGTAACTTAAATTCTTAGCACACGTATCGCAACCCAATGTATGTTCTCTATGGTTCTAACAATATAATGGGTAATTCTTAAACAGATTACAAAACTATAAACGCCTAAAGGGTCTGCAAATAGTCCAAACCGGAAAACTTTTGAAAGATTTTGGCAACGTTTTAAGTAGTTATCGTCAAAATGAATATACAAAAATAAAACAGTCAACCAAACCAAAACTCTTCATTTATTTCAAACCAGGGCAATTTACAAAAAGTCTATCAATCTTAAAGTTTACTTTGATTCAGAGTAGTACATCCCAAAGTGTACACTCTAAGGGTTTTACAATATGATCGCTTAATTTCAAACGTATCACCACCTTATAAACGCCTAAAGATAGCTCAAAATCGCGATTTTTGCAAATTTTTGCTTTTTAGTATTAATTCCTAAAACGTACAAGAAGGTCATCGTTAACCAAATCCAAAATTGTGTTAGAAGTAAAGCTATTTATTGTCTTTCACTAATTCATTTTGGCTATCGACAGCCTTCGATGCAAAATTTGACAAAAATATGTAAAAGCAAATTTGTGTCTTCAACAGCATGCAACATGTAACGCTGAACTAAACACTAAACTCCGAAACATATCAATGAACTAAAATTACAAAAGATATTTTAGATATATAATTTAAACTTTTTTATATACAATTTCAAGTATGATAAACATATGAAAAAAACATTTAGAACCCTGCGAGTGAAAATAAGAGATATTGAAAACTAGGCTCTAACCCTTTGCAATTTTGTATTACAATGCCTTCAAAAGACACATATAGCACTGAATAGTATTTTGATTTCAGGGGAATATGTAAAACATTGTTACAATATATAACGTCATCTTCAATTTGCAATGTGCAGACCAATTTTAGATTTTGAGTGAAATAAGTCCAGGGAAAATTGGCCTCGTCACTTTCAAAGACACCCCCTCCCCCTCACTTTTGTTCCTAAGAATTGGAAGAAAGCCACATGTTACTTAAGTGCCTGTGCTTATAGCTATTTCTGTGGTTGACCCAACATGCTGCCAACAATTAAGTTTTGATGCTTTACTGCTTGAAAAATGGTCCAACAAGTTCACGGTTATGAATGATTATCAAACTATCGTTATTGCCATCACGCAAAGTCAAAAAGAACAAAATAAACCACCAATTATTGAGGCAAAATAATAGAAAATGATGAAACTCAACTAGTCGCACAACCTTATGTTTTGTGATTTGTGACTTAATAAAAAAAAGTCGTAGGAATTTTATCACATATTTTATTTTTTGATATAAGTCAAGTAAGGCGGGAAGTACAATAATGTTCCGAGCATCGTGATAGACATCTTCTTTTGGACTGCTTCCTGGTGACTCATAAGATGGCCTCCTAAACCTCGACTAGGAGTGTGAACTTTTTTTTTTAATAATCTAAATAGCGTATACATGTACATATTACCGTCATAAATGCTAAGTTTGAATGTTTGTGTAATATAATATTATCAGCTGAGGGGGTCGGTTCAAATTTCTCACATAAGATTTGTTGTTGGCAAACCTTCCCCCCCCCCATCATTCTTAAAAACCGCAAAATGACCCCCCTACAACATAGTTTCAAAAGTTTGACCCCCAAAAAAATCCCCATCACTTAACAGTTGTGAGAGGTAGATGACTGCCAGCTACTTAGTAACAGGCTTGAGAAATCTTGAGTATAACAAAGAGTTTTTCTTCTTGATGTTTCTTTTACTGCAACCTATAATTCTACAAATTTTGTTTAGATAAACTTTCAATAATGATTTTTACTCTTTATTATGAATCAGTGGCGGAACCAGAACTTTTTATAAAAAGGGGGGGGGGCACTGACTGACCTAAGGGGTGGCCCGCTTCAATCATGCTTCAGTGATTCCCTAACTAAGCAACACAATTTTACCAACAAAAGAAGGGGCCGGACCACCAGCCCCGACCCCACCACCCCACCCCACCCCCACCCCCCGGATCCGCCTATGGAATGAATGTACATTTGCTGACACAGTATAATTTGAAAATGAAAAAAATTTTACAAAAAAGTCAGTATTCCAATATAGGAAGTGTAATTGGAATAACACTTTGCAAATTTTACTGATTTTATGGTTCATTAAATATGTACAAGATTTATTTTTGATAAAGAAATATATATTCAAGTCAGGAACATTTGGTCTTTGTAAGTCTTGTATATTTTGTATATTTTTAAAATTTTGGTTCATTTAGATGTTTTACAGTTTAGTGTGATTTTCTCAGAACTAAAAATGTACACATTTTGTTTAGGGGCCAGCTGAAGCCCGCCTCGGGTGCATGATGTTCTCACTGTGTTGAAGACCCATTGTTGGCCTTAGGCTGTTTTCTGCTCTTTTTTTGGGTTGTTTTTTTTTTTTTTGAAACATTCCCCCTTTCAATTCTCAATAATTAATAAAATTATTATAATATTTCAACGTGAAAATGTGTGAATTCCATGGTGCCCATTAAGTATTCTTATGAGGGTCTGGATAGGGTTTACAGAATAAAGACGAATGGATCAAATCTATAGAAAAATAGACCCCCAAAAAAAAAAAGAAAGAATAGAAAAAAAAAAAAGAATAAAGAATAGAGAATAATGGGGTGTTAGAATATAAAGAAAAGAGAAAATATATGAAATAGAGAAAATTACCTTAAATATTAAAGAATACAGAAGTGAAAGACCTACCATCAAGACTATATAATATTCTTATTCGATATCTTTGTAATAATTTTATAAAATAATTATACCTATTATCAAGTGATTTAAGAATATACACACCTTGTATCCTAAGAATCACATCAATATGATTTAAACACTTTAGAAAGTTGACTATGCGTGTTCAGAAACTTTCCTGTGGTCAAAACTAGGTTAAAATGTTTCATACAGTTAAGTATCACTAGAATTGTAAATTTACACATCCTTTGGATAATGAACCATAACAGATGACTGTGATATAAAGGAGTGATCGGATTCACTACCTTGAGAGATTAGGCATCCTACTAGTGCTTTACACTATCAAAGATTTAACAATGACATTCACTTCAATATCGTCAACAATCTATATATATATATATACTTGTCAGTCATAAAAACTTTAATCGGGTGACACCCCCTCCCCCCCACCCCAAGTAAACATATATTTCTAATGGTAACTCCCCTAACCAGTATGATATTTTGGCAATGACCCCTTAAAATACACCAACCCCTCAGTTGATAAATAATGACTGTTCCCTAATGGCTGATTGGCCTCAGTCATCATGCAATTTTAATAATCTTAGATAACCAACTTTTCAAACTTAAAAGTAAAAGTTGTAAAGTCATGCATCCTTATTGTTCAGAGTTTATATTTTATTATAGATAAAAACCATCAAAAGATAAGTATTAACCTCCTTGTCAATGTGATGTTGTAATCAATCGTTTTATTTTAACCATGTTTATATAATATTTCATTGTATTATTTAAATTTGTGATTCGAAAAATGAAAACATTTTCGTTTTTTCTTTTGATATTTCAAAACGAAAAACGAATGGACGCACATATACATGGACCCAGAACGTTAACTCTCTGATGAGAGATTTTATAAGCAATTAGACTCTGACCCCACCCCTCAATTCAACAAAGAGATCACCACAGACTTGAAAATCATGTGTGAACAGGGTCATATTGATGAAGACACATTCAAATATCTAAAACCTGATCAATTAAAACCGGGCAGTTTCTATCTTCTGCCCAAAATACACAAAGTCAATAATCCAGTAGACCAATTGTTTCTGCCAATGACCACCCTACAGAGAAAATATCAGAATTTATTGACTTTCATTGAAGACCACATGTAGACAATTTACCATCCTATATACAAGGCACAACACACAATCTTAAGAAAATGGAATCTTTGAACCCTCTCCCACCTGAAACAATCATTATCTCGCTTGATGTTACCTTTCTCTATACTAACACGCCTATGACGATGATATTGAGGCCTGTAGGGAAGTCTGGAACTCTCGCAACACCTTACACCCACCAACTGAACGTCAAGTCCAGCTTCTAACTATTGTATTGAAATTCAATAACTTCACATTCAATGGTGAACATTCCGGGTTAATGGAACAGCAACAGGAACAAAGATGGTCCCGTCTTATGTCAATATTTTTATGGGCAAATTATAACAACAAATTCTCAATTCTTCTCTTTATCAACCTCTCTCTTGGTTCCGATTCATCGACGATATTGACATGAAGTGGAATAATACTGAACAAGAACTCAATGTGTTCATTCAACATGCCAACGATGCCCATCCCTCAATAAAATTCACTTATGAAATCTTTGACTCTAAGATCACTTTTCCTGACACTGGTACGCAAGTGAAGGATGGAATCATATTTACAGATCTGTATTTCAAGCCCACAGACAAACATCAATATCTTTCTCCTTTGAGTTGTCATCCCAAACATTGCACCAAGAGCATTCCCTAAAGCCAGGCCATACGAATAAAACGGATTTGCTCCACCAATGATATTGCAAAAAGGCGACTACAAGAACTTCGCGGTCACCTAAAAAATCGCGGCTACAGAAGAAAAGACATTGATAAAGGTTTCTCTCGTGCCAACAACATCAGCCGAGATGAACTTTTAAAATATAAAGACATAAAGGTCAACAAAAGAGTGCCGTTTGTGCTGACATACCATCCAAAAATTGACAAGTTATATCAACCTAACAATGTTTTAGAGTAGATCTGATTCTTTACTTCCTTCCCGACCGGGACTGGAACCGGTACTTTTCACTTCATACTTCTACAAATTCTACTCTAACATCGTTAGGTTGATTTTCTAGGCACTTTAAAAATAATCTAACGCCTGGTATTTCTTAATCATAAGAAATCCGATGGACAAGGTATAATTTACAGTTGTCATAACACATAGGCAGACATATATACTAATAAATTTACAATGATTGTACGCGTCTAAAAATAGAATAGCATCCTGTAATTATGCTGAAGAGATGAGTAGATGATCATTCCTGTACACTTAATAATACTTTGTGTATTGCGTTTAGATGTCCTTGTTTAATTCCTATGAGAAGGTAACACCTCCTGAAACGAAAGCTGATTTTTATAAGCTATAGTTAGAGGAGGGGATCAGGCGTCTGAGCAATGCTAGGCGGTGTTGTCGTAGAAGTATGAAATGAAAAGTACAGGTTCCAGCCCCGGTCGGGGAGGAAGTAAAAATCAGATCTAATCTAACATTGTTAGGTTGATTTTCTAGGCACTTTATAAATATTCTAACGCCTGGTATTTCTTAATCATAAGAAATCAGATGGACAAGGTATAATTTATAGTTGTCACTACACATAGGCAGACATATATATATATATACATATATAAATAACAATTACAAACTTCTCATGCACAGATATATATATATTATTAAATATCCAAATAGTAGAATGGCTGCGTAGTTATAACACATTAATTAATGTCTATTTCTTCTAAGCTTACGTTTTCATGTCTTCTTGGAGAATCATCAGGACTATATACATCCTCGCACTTTGGTAGATTTGGATAGAAGTATCATTTCCAAAAATACGACGTCTGCTTTTTATTCTGTTTATGTTTCTGTCGATTACATCGGGTGTGTTCAAGAGAGAAAGATATGGTTATATTTATTGAATTTGATATCAAGTCTCAAGTCAGAACGATTACAAGATTGGCGTATTAAAAAACACTTTTTCATTAGTTAAAAATTTACAATGCTCTTTAGTTATTTTGTTGTATTTTCAGTTTTCTGTCTCATTTGACGTAACCGCACATCTCTCTTTATCTATGACGAGTTTATTTATCCCAATGTCAGTCAATATAAAATGTAAAAATTGTTTTACCTATTTCATGGCATGCAAATATTTTCAGTTGGAGATAAACTGGCTGATAAGAACTTTTCTTATCTTCGGGAGTGATCAAGATTTCTATTTTCTTCACATTAGGATTTCCAGCTACATTGTTTGCACTTTCTGTAACTTTCACCTAAAATAATTCAAATTTGTTAGGCTGGTTTCAATTAAGTTTCAATCCCAATCTAAATAATTTTATATTCAGCAATTTTACACCTTTTCCACTGTAGATTTATTTTATCAGTGTAAGAGAGTTTATAATGATGTCAAATGTACAAATAATATACTGACCGTAAGCGACACCCGACATATAAAACATCTACAGTGTTGTTTTCGCTCATACCGTACACCTGTGAGTAAAAGATAATGACTTTATCAATTTTCACATACATAAAGTAACGTTCGAATAGTGAAAATACTTACCGTTCTTTTTGTCGTGGTTCCTTCAGCATTGAAAAATGTCACAGTGTACGATATTATATTCTCTGTCGATACTAACTCTACTCTTTGCACGGACTTGGCACTTGAAGGTGTGTATTGTATTACCAGTGTAGACTTAGAACTCATCATGGGTATCAAACCCCCTGGTCGTAAATTTTCTATCTTCGCCATGTCATCATTTACTTTTATTTCACTAGATGGAATTGTTGTTGGTGACACCATTCCCTCTGATATATCACATACTGGTGTTGTACTTGAAACTATTAAAAGAAGTGTTCAAATTCAACTATTTATTATTATTTCAACTGGGTTCAATGATGTAATTTTTATTTAAAGTGACAACTTATAGGTTGGCGATATTTTTAGTCATAGTTTTAGATGTTTTAAATATTTTATAATGATGAGCATAGAATATATTTGTCTAAAGACGGTGTAAGATATTTGATCTTTTGAGGAGAAGTTCCAAGTGTAATCATATGTTTCAACTTACCCGTTGATGTGAGTGATGGGACTGCACTTGTCGTCGACACAACACTTAGTACTTTCATTTCTGTCGTTGTACCTGTAGAAGTTTCATACGAATACACATATGAATAACACTTCAATACAATAAATCTAGCTATCAAGTTTTATACAACTGTCGGGACCTTTGTCTTAAGTCAATTTCTCAAAATAAACAAAATTACAAAATTTAGTTAATCTCTATATAATAACTATCAAGTTTCGTATGAATACTTATTTATCAAGTATTGATTCAGTAATGACTTAGAAACCTACAAATACACATTGAGAGAATTTATTTTTAATTTTTCTAATCCGTTTGGATTGCTGTTGATCAGATATTACATAAAACAACCAATAGTTTTTCTCACAACAGAGACTTAACTTATGTAAAATATTTTTATTTAAAATACATTAAAAGTTCACGATCTGTTATGTATTTCTGAACAACAATGATTTAAACAGTATGCGGTTTTTTTTTCTTGGCAATAAATATATGGAAGACTTGATGATTTTTTAAGTTAGGCCTACATACATATTTTTGTTTCCAGATTCATGCAAATAGACAAATGGCAATCCAGGATTAGAGTAGTTTTAACAGCAAACACTTGTCAGTTCTATAGTTTAATATACTGATGAATAAAAAAAAAACCAACTGCATACCCATTGGAGTCACTTGTTTTGTAGACCCTCTCAAAGGTGCAGTGTGCTCTGAAGTCACCTTTTCAGTGGACTGAACACTTGTCATTTTCACTGATGTTTCAGTTGTTGCAACAATAGGAGTAGTTTGTCTACTTGTTTTCTTTATGGTTGTTTCCCCAGTAGAGGGCACAGGGGAAGTAACTCCCTCTGATGAAATAATACCAGTCGTATGTTTGATTCCTCCTGCCGTAGTTGTAACTTTCGTTTTTACAGCAGGTGTTGTTTTTTCACTCGATATTCCTTCAGTGGATTTCGCTGATGACACGATCGATGTGCTTTTTGCTGATGATGGCCCACCTCCAGTTGTCGTCTTACCAGCTGTTGACGTCACTAGTGATTCTACTCTTACACTCGTTTTAGTTGAAGCAACAGCCGGTGTAGAAACAATTGACGGTATTTCAATAGTTGATGTTCCTATAAAGATAGAAATTATGCTTTGTCTTTCCTTAAAATTAAAAGTTACCGACTTTATTTTTGCAAATCAAAGTAAAATAAGTCATCAAAGATTCAAAGCTGATACTTTGGTACGCAAGACACTTGAAAGCTGTATTCTTTCTGCTTATTGGTGTTCATAAATCTTTTTGAGAACATCAATTTTCAACGTTATTTTGTCTTTGTCACATTTATTTGATTAGCTACATTTACATTTATATATATATATATATATATATATATATATATATATATATATATATGTTGTGACACCATTCCTCTGATATATCACATACTAGTGTGGTACTTGAAACTATTAAAACAAGTGTTCAAATTCAACTATTTATTATTATGTCAACTGGGTTCAATGATGTAATTTTTATTTAAAGTGACAAGTTATAGGTTGGAGATATTTTTAGTCATAGTTTTAGATGTTTTAAATATTTTATAATGATGAGCATGGAATATATTTGTCTAACGACGGTGTAAGATATTTGATCTTTGATGAGAAGTACCAAGTGTAACTATATGTTTCAACTTACCCGTTGATATGAGTGATGGGATTGCACTTGTCGTCGACACAACACTTAGTTCTTTCATTTCAGTCGTTATACCTACAGAAGTTTCATACAAATACACATATGAAGTACACTTCCTTACTATAAATCTAGCTATCAAGTGTTATACCTTTGTCTTAAGTCAATTACTTAAGATGAAGAGAACAAATAAAATATTTTTTATCTCTATATAATGACTATCAAGTTTCGTATTAATACTTATTTATCAAGTATTTATTCAGTCATGACTAAGATACATACAAACACACATTGAGAACATTGTTTTCAATTTTTCTAATCCGTTTGCATTGCTGTTGATCAGATATTACAAATAACAACCAATAGTTTTTCTCACAATAGAGACTTAACTTATATAATATAATTTTTTTTAAAAATACATCAAAAGCTTACGGTCATTTATGCATTTCTATACAACAATCCCTAAAGCAGTATGCGTTTTTTTTTTTTTGGCAATATATATGCGAGACTAAATAATTTTTTAAGTTAAGCCTACATACGTATTTTTATTTGCAGATTCATGCAAATAGACAAGTGGCAATCCAGATTTAGAGTAGTTTTAACAGCAAACACTTGTCAGTTCTATAGTTTAATATACTGATGAATAAAAAAAGATCAACTGCATACCTATTGGAGTCACTTGTTTTGTAGACCCTCTCAAAGGTGCAGTGTGCTCTGAAGTCACCTTTTCAGTGGACTGTACACTTGTCATTTTCACTGATGTTTCAGTTGTTGCAACAATAGGAGTAGTTTGTCTACTTGTTTTCTTAATGGTTGTTTCCCCAGTAGAGGGCACAGGAGAAGTAACTCCCTCTGATGAAATAATACCAGTCGTATGTTTGATTCCTCCTGCCGTAGTTGTAACTTTCGTTTTTACAGCAGGTGTTGTTTTTTCACTCGATATTCCTTCAGTGGATTTCGCTGATGACACGATCGTTGTGCTTTTTACTGATGATGGTCCACCTGCAGTTGTCGTCTTACCAGCTGTTGACGTCATTGGTGATTCTACTCTTACAGTCGTTTTAGTTGAAACAACAGACGGTGTAGAAACAATTGACGGTATTCCAATAGTTGTTGTCCCTATAAAGATAGAAATTATGATTTGTCTTTCGTAAAGTTACCGGCTTTATTTTTGCAAATCAAGGTGAAATAAGTCATCAAAGATTCAAAGCTTATACTTTGGTACGCCAGACACGTGAACGCTGTATTCTTTCTGCCTATTTGTGTTTATAAATCTTTTTGAGAACATCATTTTTCAACGCATTTTGCCTTTGTGACATGAACTTGATTAGCTACATAAACGTTTATATATATATATATATATATATATATATATAGACTCAGACGAAGAACAAGAACAAGAAGATGTCGAATTTCCCAGATTCAGGAAAAAAAGTACATGGATTCCTTAACCCAGTAAATGTGCTACTTTAGAACATATTATTGACAAAATTAAAACCGACGTAACACATCTGTCCACTGCCACTTCCCAAACATTCAACAATTTATCGAAAATAAAGCTATGCGGTTTCTTAAAAGCAGAAACGACATTATAATAAAACCAGCAGATAAAGGCAGCGCTGTCATGGACGAATGTGATAACATTCAAGAGGCAGAACGTCAATTCTCTACGAGAGATTTCATAAGAAAATTAGACTCTGACCCCACCCTCAATTCAACAAAGAGATCACCACAAACATGAAAATCATGTGTGAACAGGGTCATATTGATGAAGACACATTCAAATATTCAAAATCTGAAAAATTAAAACCGGGCCGTTTCTATCTTCTGCCCAAAATACACAAAATCAATAATCCAGGTAGACCAATTGTTTCTGCCAATGACCACCCTACAGAGAAAATATCAGAATTTATTGACTTTCATTGAAGACCACATGTAGACAATTTACCATCCTATATACAAGACACAACACACAATCTTAAGAAAATGGAATCTTTGAACCCTCTCCCACCTAAAACAATCATTGTCTCGCTTGATGTTACCTTTCTCTATACTAACATCTCCATGGCGATGGTATTGAAGCCTGTAGGGAAGTCTGGAACTCTCGCAACACCTTACACCCACCAACTGAACGTCAAGTCCAGCTTCTAACTATGGTATTGAAATGCAATAACTTCACATTCAATGGTTAACATTCCGGGTTAATGGAACAGCAATTGGAACAAAGACGGCCCCGTCTTATGCCAATATTTTTATGGGCAAATTATAACAACAAATTCTCAGTTCTTCTCTTTATCAACCTCTCTCTTGGTTCCGATTCATCGACGATATTGACATGAAGTGGAATAATACTGAACAAGAACTCAATGTGTTCATTCAACATGCCAACGATGCCCATCCCTCAATAAAATTCACTTATGAAATCTTTGACTCTAAGATCACTTTTCCTGACACTGGTACGCAAGTGAAGGATGGAATCATATTTACAGATCTGTATTTCAAGCCCACAGGCAACTTTACACTACACTCCCACACTATCTTATCAAACAAAAGTTTTCCTATTTAATTAAATGGTCGTTTGGTAAAGCTGAATGCAAATATATTTGCTGCAACTCATTTAAAGCCTTCTTCTCTAATGAGAAAGGTAAATATGCTAGATATACTTACTGGAGGTGTGATGAGATGATTGAAGCTGTTAATTTTCTCCTTGATAATATTTATGTACGTTTCGGCAACAAAGTTTATCGACAGGTTGTAGGTATCCCTATGGGCACTAATTGTGCCCCTTTAATAGCAGACTTGTTTTTGTACTGTTACGAGTCACAGTTTATGACTAAACTCAGTAAAGACCCGTCGAAATTGCATTTAATTGATAAATTCAACAACACTTACCGTTATCTTGATGATATTTTTTCGTTAAATAATCAAGAATTTTCTCAATATACTGCTGAAATTTACCCCAAGGAACTTACTTTAAATAAATCAAATTTAAACGGTAATAACTGTCCTTTCCTAGATTTAGATATTTCGGTTTTAAACGGGAAACTCCACACTAAAATTTACGACAAAAGGGACGATTTTTCGTTCCTGTTGTTAATTTTCCATTTTAGATGGTGATGTTCCTTTGGCACCATCTTACGGTGTTTATATTTCACAGCTCGTTCGCTATTCCCGTGTCTGTTGTGACGTTTTGATTTTAACGAACGTAATCTATGTATTACTGGTAAATTATTAAACCAGGGATATCGTTACCATAAATTACTTAAAACCTTTACTAAATTTTTCCATAGATATAAAGACTTGGTTTTAAAGTTTGGTTGTACCTGTAGAAAACTTATTTCAATCGGGATAGCACATCCTCATTTTACGGAAATGTTGTTAACCGTGCCCGGAAATTTAGAAATGATCCTTGTAAACTTATCGCTCCTTTAAAAAACTTATTCTAAAGGTTACCAATTCAACACTGTAATAAGATCATTGAATATTGTTTTATTGGTATAAATATTGATTTTGTTATCAGTAAATTAAAAGCAAACTAAATATTACTAGTATGTTTTATACATATACACATTCATGGATCTACAATCTGTCTATACCTGTATCTTGGCATTGCACAAGGTCATGTTTTTCTCTGACTGTTTATGACGTCTTTACACTAAATCCATTGGATGTTGGATGTGTACGGATTGATAATTTAGTCTTAGATGCATGATTTTTTTATCAGTTGTTAGTGGCTTTGAACTAGCTGTCAGATAACTGCGAGTACTCTCAGATCTGTTCCTAGTGTCTTTTTGTTGTTTGGATGTACAAGTACCCTGCCACGTCCACTTGTATTTTTGTCCATCTGATGAGTTAAGCCTTTTTCAACTGATTTTTATGGTTCGTTCTTATGTTGTACTGTTATATCACTGTCCCAGGTTAGGGGGAGAGTTGGGATCCCGCTAAGATGTTTAACCCCGCCACATTATGTATGTATGTGCCTGTCCCAAGTCAGGAGCCTGTAGTTCAGTGGTTGTCGTTTGTTTATGTGTTACATATTTGTTTTTCGTTCATTTTTTGTACATAAATAAGGCCGTTAGTTTTCTCGTTTGAATTGTTTTACATTGTCATTTCGGGGCCTTTTATAGCTGACTATGCGGTATGGGATTTGCTCATTGTTGAAGGCTGTACGGTGACCTATAGTTGTTAATTTCTATGTCATTTTGGTCTCTTGTGGACAGTTGTCTCATTGGCAATCATACCACATCTTCTTTTTTATAAACATCAATATCTTTCTCCTTTGAGTTGTCATTCTAAACAATACACCAAGAACATTCCCGATAGCCAGGCCATACGAAAAACGGATTTGCTCCACCAATGATACTGCAAAAAGGCGACTACAAGAACTTCGCGGTCACCCTAAAAAATCGCGGCTACAGAAGAAAAGACATTGATAAAGGTTTCTCTCGTGCCAACAGCATCAACCGAAATGAACTTTTACAATATAACCACAAAAAGGTCAACAAAAGAGTGCCGTTTGTGCTGACTTACCTTCCAAAATCTGACAAGTTAGATAAACCTAACAATGTTAGAGTAGATCTGATTCTTTACTTCCTCCCCGACCGGGGCTGGAACCTGTACTTTTCACTTCATACTTCTACAGAATCTACTCTTACATCGTTAGGTTGATTTTAGGCACTTTATAAATATTCTAACGCCTGGTATTTCTTAATCATAAGAAATCCGATGGACAAGGTATAATTTACAGTTGTCATAACACATAGGCAGACATATATACTAATAAATTTACAATGATTGTACGCGTCTAAAAATAGAATAGCATCCTGTAATTATGCTGAAGAGATGAGTAGATGATCATTCCTGTACACTTAATAATACTTTGTGTATTGCGTTTAGATGTCCTTGTTTAATTCCTACGAGAAGGTAACACCTCCCGAAACGAAAGCTGATTTTTATCAGCTATAGTTAGAGGAGAGGATCAGGTGTCTGCGTAATGCTAGGCGGTGTTGTCGTAGAAGTATGAAATGAAAAGTACAGGTTCCAGCCCCGGTCGGGGAGGAAGTAAAAAATCAGATCTAATCTAACATTGTTAGGTTGATTTTCTAGGCACTTTATAAATATTCTAACACCTGGTATTTCTTAATCATAAGAAATCGGATGGACAAGGTATTATTTACAGTTGTCACTACACATGGGTAGACATATATATAAATATATACATGTATATACATATATATAAATAACAATTACAAACTTCTCATGCACAGATATATAAATATCATTAAATATCCAAATAGCGGAATGGCTGCGTAGTTATAACACATTAAATATTGTCTATTTCTTTAAGCTAACGTTTTCATGTCTTCTTGGAGAATCATCAGGACTATATACATCCTCGCACTTTGGCAGATTTGGATAGAAGTATCATTTGCAATAATTCGACATCTGCTTTTTATTCTGTTTATGTTTCTGTCAATTACATCGGGTGTGTTCAAGAGAGAAAGATATGGTTATATTTATTGAATTCGATATCAAGTCTCAAGTCAGAACGATTACAAGATTGGCGTATTAAAAAACACTTTTTCATTAGTTAAAAATTTACAATGCTCTTTAGTTATTTTGTTGTATTTTCAGTTTTCTGTCTCATTTGACGTAACCGCACATCTCTCTTTATCTATGACGAGTTTATTTATCCCAATGTCAGTCCATATAAAATGTAAAATTGTTTTACCTATTTCATGGCATGCAAATATTTTCAGTTGAAGATGAACTGGCTGATAAGAACTTTTCTTATCTTCGGGAGTGATCAAGATTTCTATTTTCTTCACATTAGGATTTCCAGCTACATTGTTTGCACTTTCTGTAACTTTCACCTAAAATAATTCAAATTTGTTAGGCTGGTTTCAATTAAGTTTCAATCCCAATCTTAATAATTTTATATTAAGCAATTTTACACCTTTTTCACTGTAGATTTATTTTATCAGTGTAAGAGAGTGTATAATGATGTCAAATGTACAAATAATATACTGACCGTAAGCAACACCCTACATATAAAACATCTACGGTGTTGTTTTCGCTCATACCGTACACCTGTGAGTAAAAGATAATGACTTTATCAATTTTCATATACATAAAGTAACGTTTGAATAGTGAACATACTTACCGTTCTTTTTATCATGGTTCCTTCAGCATTGAAAAATGTCACAGTGTACGATATTATATTCTCTGTCGATACTAACTCTACTCTTTGCACGGACTTGGCACTTGAAGGTGTATATTGTATTACCAGTGTAGGCTTAGAACTCATCATGGGTATCAAACCCCCTGGTCGTAAATTTTCTATCTTCGCCATGTCATCATTTACTTTTATTTCACTATATGGAATTGTTGTTGGTGACACCATTCCCTCTGATATATCACATACTGGTGTTGTACTTGAAACTATTAAAAGAAGTGTTCAAATTCAACTATTTATTATTATGTCAACTGGGTTCAATGATGTAATTTTTATTTAAAGTGACAACTTATAGGTTGGCGATATTTTTAGTCATAGTTTTAGATGTTTTAAATATTTTATAATGATGAGCATGGAATATATTTGTCTAAAGACGGTGTAAGATATTTGATCTTTTGAGGAGAAGTTCCAAGTGTAATTATATGTTTCAACTTACCCGTTGATATGAGTGATGGGACTGCACTTGTCGTCGACACAACACTTAGTACTTTCATTTCTGTCGTTGTACCTGTAGAAGTTTCATACGAATACACATATGAATAACACTTCAATACAATAAATCTAGCTATCAAGTTTTATACAATTATCGGGACCTTTGTCTTAAGTCAATTTCTCAAAATAAACAAAATTACAAAATTTAGTTAATCTCTATATAATAACTATCAAGTTTCGTATGAATACTTATTTATCAAGTATTGATTCAGTAATGACTTAGAAACCTACAAATACACATTGAGAGAATTTATTTTTAATTTTTCTAATCCATTTGGATTGCTGTTGATCAGATATTACATATAACAACCAATAGTTTTTCTCACAATAGAGACCTAACTTATGTAAAATATTTTTTTTTTAAATACATTAAAAGCTCACGATCTATTATGTATTTCTGAACAACAATGATTTAAACAGGATGCGGTTTTTTTCTTTCTTGGCAATAAATATATGGGAGACTTGATGATTTTTTAAGTTAGGCCTACATACATATTTTTGTTTGAAGATTCATGCAAACAGACAAATGGCAATCCAGGATTAGAGTAGTTTTAACAGCAAACACTTGTCAGTTCTATAGTTTAATATACTGATGAATAAAAAAAAAATCAACTGCATACCTATTGGAGTCACTTGTTTTGTAGACCCTCTCAAAGGTGCAGTGTGCTCTGAAGTCACCTTTTCAGTGGACTGTACACTTGTCATTTTCATTGATGTTTCAGTTGTTGCAACAATAGGAGTAGTTTGTCTACTTGTTTTCTTTATGGTTGTTTCCCCAGTAGAGGGCACAGGGGAAGTAACTCCCTCAGATGAAATAATACCAGTCGTATGTTTGATTCCTCCTGCCGTAGTTGTAACTTTCGTTTTTACAGCAGGTGTTGTTTTTTCACTCGATATTCCTTCAGTGGATATCGCTGATGACACGACCGATGTGCTTTTTGCTGATGATGGCCCACCTGCAGTTGTCGTCTTACCAGCTGTTGACGTCACTGGTGATTCTACTCTTACACTCGTTTTAGTTGAAGCAACAGCCGGTGTAGAAACAATTGACGGTATTTCAATAGTTGATGTTCCTATAAAGATAGAAATTATGCTTTGTCTTTCCTTAAAATTAAAAGTTACCGACTTTATTTTTGCAAATCAAGGTGAAATAAGTCATCAAAAATTCAAAGCTTATACTTTGGTACGCAAGACACTTGAAAGCTGTATTCTTTCTGCTTATTTGTGTTCATAAATCTTTTTGAGAACATCAATTTTCAACGTTATTTATATATATGTTGGTGACACCATTCCCTCTGATATATCACATACTAGTGTGGTACTTGAAACTATTAAAACAAGTGTTCAAATTCAACTATTCATTATTATGTCAACTGGGTTCAATGATGTAATTTTTATTTAAAGTGACAACTTATAGGTTGGAGATATTTTTAGTCATAGTTTTAGGTGTTTTAAATATTTTATAATGATGTGCATGGAATATTTTTATCTAACGACGGTGTAAGATATTTGATCTTTGATGAGAAGTACCAAGTGTAGCTATATGTTTCAACTTACCCGTTGATATGAGTGATGGGATTGCACTTGTCGTCGACACAACACTTAGTTCTTTCATTTCAGTCGTTATACCTGCAGAAGTTTCATACAAATACACATATGAAGTAAACTTCCTTACTATAAATCTAGCTATCAAGTGTTATACCTTTGTCTTAAGTCAATTACTTAAGATAAAGAGAACAAACAAAATATTTTTTATCTCTATATAATGACTATGAAGTTTCGTATGAATACTTATTTATCAAGTATTTATTCAGTCATGACTAAGATACATACAAACACACATTGAGAACATTGTTTTCAATTTTTCTAATCCGTTTGCATTGCTGTTGATCAGATATTACAAATAACAACCAATAGTTTTTCTCACAATAGAGACTTAACTTATATAATATATTTTTCTTTTAAAAATACATCAAAAGCTCACGGTCATTTATGCATTTCTAAACAACAATCCCTAAAACAGTGCGTTTTTTTTTTTTTTTTTGTTGGCAATATATATGCGAGACTAAATATTTTTTTAGGTTAAGCCTACATACGTATTTTTATTTGCAGATTCATGCAAACAGACAAATGGTAATTTAGGATTAGAGTAGTTTTAACAGCAAACACTTGTCAGTTTTACAGTTTAATATACTGATGAATAAAAAAAATCAACTCCATACCTATTGGAGTCACTTGTTTTGTAGACCCTCTCAAAGGTGCAGTGTGCTCTGAAGTCACCTTTTCAGTGGACTGTACACTTGTCATTTTCACTGATGTTTCAGTTGTTGCAACAATAGGAGTAGTTTGTCTACTTGTTTTCTTAATGGTTGTTTCCCCAGTAGAGGGCATAGGAGAAGTAACTCCCTCTGATGAAATAATACCAGTCGAATGTTTGATTCCTCCTGCCGTAGTTGTAACTTTCGTTTTTACAGCAGGTGTTGTTTTTTCACTCGATATTCCTTCAGTGGATTTCGCTGATGACACGATCGATGTGCTTTTTGCTGATGATGGCCCACCTGCAGTTGTCGTCTTACCAGCTGTTGACGTCACTGGTGATTCTACTCTTACACTCGTTTTAGTTGAAGCAACAGCCGGTGTAGAAACAATTGACGGTATTTCAATAGTTGATGTTCCTATAAAGATAGAAATTATGCTTTGTCTTTCCTTAAAATTAAAAGTTACCGACTTTATTTTTGCAAATCAAGGTGAAATAAGTCATCAAAAATTCAAAGCTTATACTTTGGTACTCAAGACACTTGAAAGCTGTATTCTTTCTGCTTATTTGTGTTCATAAATCTTTTTGAGAACATCAATTTCCAACGTTATTTTGTCTTTGTCAGATTTATTTGACTAGCTACATTTACATTTACATATATATATATATATATATATATGTTGGTGACACCATTCCCCCTGATATATCACATACTAGTGTGGTACTTGAAACTATTAAAACAAGTGTTCAAATTCAACTATTCATTATTATGTCAACTGGGTTCAATGATGTAATTTTTATTTAAAGTGACAACTTATAGGTTGGAGATATTTTTAGTCATAGTTTTAGGTGTTTTAAATATTTTATAATGATGAGCATGGAATATTTTTATCTAACGACGGTGTAAGATATTTGATCTTTGATGAGAAGTACCAAGTGTAGCTATATGTTTCAACTTACCCGTTGATATGAGTGATGGGATTGCACTTGTCGTCGACACAACACTTAGTTCTTTCATTTCAGTCGTTATACCTGCAGAAGTTTCATACAAATACACATATGAAGTAAACTACCTTACTATAAATCTAGCTATCAAGTGTTATACCTTTTTCTTAAGTCAATTACTTAAGATGAAGAGAACAAACAAAATATTTTTTATCTCTATATAATGACTATGAAGTTTCGTATGAATACTTATTTATCAAGTATTTATTCAGTCATGACTAAGATACATACAAACACACATTGAGAACATTGTTTTCAATTTTTCTAATCCGTTTGCATTGCTGTTGATCAGATATTACAAATAACAACCAATAGTTTTTCTCACAATAGAGACTTAACTTATATAATATATTTTCTTTTAAAAATACATCAAAAGCTCACGGTCATTTATGCATTTCTAAACAACAATCCCTAAAACAGTGCGTTTTTTTTTTTTTTTTTTGTTGGCAATATATATGCGAGACTAAATATTTTTTTAGGTTAAGCCTACATACGTATTTTTATTTGCAGATTCATGCAAACAGACAAATGGTAATTTAGGATTAGAGTAGTTTTAACAGCAAACACTTGTCAGTTTTACAGTTTAATATACTGATGAATAAAAAATCAACTCCATACCTATTGAGTCACTTGTTTTGTAGACCCTCTCAAAGGTGCAGTGTGCTCTGAAGTCACCTTTTCAGTGGACTGTACACTTGTCATTTTCACTGATGTTTCAGTTGTTGCAACAATAGGAGTAGTTTGTCTACTTGTTTTCTTAATGGTTGTTTCCCCAGTAGAGGGCATAGGAGAAGTAACTCCCTCTGATGAAATAATACCAGTCGAATGTTTGATTCCTCCTGCCGTAGTTGTAACTTTCGTTTTTACAGCAGGTGTTGTTTTTTCACTCGATATTCCTTCAGTGGATTTCGCTGATGACACGATCGATGTGCTTTTTGCTGATGATGGCCCACCTCCAGTTGTCGTCTTACCAGCTGTTGTCGTCACTGGTGATTCTACTCTTACACTCGTTTTAGTTGAAGCAACAGCCGGTGTAGAAACAATTGACGGTATTTCAATAGTTGATGTTCCTATAAAGATAGAAATTATGCTTTGTCTTTCCTTAAAATTAAAAGTTACCGACTTTATTTTTGCAAATCAAGGTGAAATAAGTCATCAAAAATTCAAAGCTTATACTTTGGTACTCAAGACACTTGAAAGCTGTATTCTTTCTGCTTATTTGTGTTCATAAATCTTTTTGAGAACATCAATTTCCAACGTTATTTTGTCTTTGTCAGATTTATTTGACTAGCTACATTTACATTTACATATATATATATGTTGGTGACACCATTCCCCCTGATATATCACATACTAGTGTGGTACTTGAAACTATTAAAACAAGTGTTCAAATTCAACTATTCATTATTATGTCAACTGGGTTCAATGATGTAATTTTTATTTAAAGTGACAACTTATAGGTTGGAGATATTTTTAGTCATAGTTTTAGGTGTTTTAAATATTTTATAATGATGAGCATGGAATATTTTTATCTAACGACGGTGTAAGATATTTGATCATTGATGAGAAGTACCAAGTGTAGCTATATGTTTCAACTTACCCGTTGATATGAGTGATGGGATTGCACTTGTCGTCGACACAACACTTAGTTCTTTCATTTCAGTCGTTATACCTGCAGAAGTTTCATACAAATACACATATGAAGTAAACTACCTTACTATAAATCTAGCTATCAAGTGTTATACCTTTGTCTTAAGTCAATTACTTAAGATGAAGAGAACAAATAAAATATTTTTTATCTCTATATAATGACTATGAAGTTTCGTATGAATACTTATTTATCAAGTATTTATTCAGTCATGACTAAGATACATACAAACACACATTGAGAACATTGTTTTCAATTTTTCTAATCCGTTTGCATTGCTGTTGATCAGATATTACAAATAACAACCAATAGTTTTTCTCACAATAGAGACTTAACTTATATAATATATTTTTCTTTTAAAAATACATCAAAAGCTCACGGTCATTTATGCATTTCTAAACAACAATCCCTAAAACAGTGCGTTTTTTTTTTTTTTTGTTGGCAATATATATGCGAGACTAAATATTTTTTAGGTTAAGCCTACATACGTATTTTTATTTGCAGATTCATGCAAACAGACAAATGGTAATTTAGGATTAGAGTAGTTTTAACAGCAAACACTTGTCAGTTTTATAGTTTAATATACTGAAGAATAAAAAAAATCAACTGCATACCTATTGGAGTCACTTGTTTTGTAGACCCTCTCAAAGGTGCAGTGTGCTCTGAAGTCACCTTTTCAGTGGACTGAACACTTGTCATTTTCACTGATGTTTCAGTTGTTGCAACAATAGGAGTAGTTTGTCTACTTGTTTTCTTCATGGTTGTTTTCCCAGTACGGGGCACAGGGGAAGTAACTCCCTCTGATGAAATAACACCAGTCGTATGTTTGATTCCTCCTGCCGTAGTTGTAACTTTCGTTTTGCCAGCAGGTGTTGTTCTTTCACTCGATATTCCTTCAGTTGATTTCGCTGATGACACAACCATTGTGCTTTTTGCTGATGATGGCCCACCTATAGTTGTCGTCCTACCAGCTGCTGACGTCATTGGTAATTCTACTCTTACACTCGTTTTAGTTGAAGCAACATACGCTGTAGAAACAATTGACGGCATTTGGATCGTTGTTGACCCTAGAAAAATACAATATATGCTCATATTTTCTTTAAATTATTCGTCACCTGTTTCACTGTTTTAATCAAAGTGAAATAACTCATCAAAGATACCAGGTACGCCAGACATGTGAAAGCGCTTTTTTGTGTTTTATAAATCTGTTTGAGAATACCGTTTATCAAAGTGATTTTGTCTTCGCCACATGAACATAAATATTATTTGCCACGATGTGACAGGAGCAAGGGGTCAAATCCCGGTGAGGGAAGAAAAAAAATTTGCGAACGCAAATTTACAGATCTAACATTGTGTGGCTAAATTTGAGACGAATTATATATATATTATGGTGTTAGCCCTGTATAACTATGGGTTATCCGATGGAGAAGGCTGTCATAAAGTTTTCACATGTTAAGACGTATATTTATAGATTAAATTAAAAATATATAATTATAATTTGATGTGACGGCATGGTAATTACATTATCATCCTTTACGGCGGACAAAACATGGTTGATCTGAAAGATATACCATCCTACTCGCCATTATACATCATGTACTGTGTTACAGTCCTAGATAAAGCCGATGAGGAAAGGCATTACTCGACTAACGAAAGCTATTTTTTATAGCTTAGTTGGTCGAGTGGTGTAGGGCGCTGGACACAGTGCAGGCGGAGTTGCCAAGATGTGACAGAAGCAAGGGTTCAAATCCCGCTGAGGGAAGAACAAAAATTTGCGAACGCAAATTTACAGATCTAAAAATTTTGGGCTAAATTTGATAATTATATAGATATATAAATTTGAGATGAATTATATATATATATCAATTTGAGATGAATTATGTAAATATATATAATATAGTATATAGTGTCTAAAAATAGCAACAATCAACATTCAATCTATCTAGGAGAATATCAGTTTAAAAATAAACTGATGCAATTACTTAATTAAATTATATAAATGCCTAAGCATGTAACGTTAACACGCTAATGAGTGTTATAAAAATAGTTGTTATATTTTATATATTCACGCAATATTTCGCCATACAAATTAGCTTCATCAGGCGCGTGCAGCCATCAAGGTAAAATCGGATGCTATTGAGAAATTTTTGCAGCTTATCGTACATGTCCTTTAAATATATTTTTGTAGCTTTTTGTACATTGCAATTAATAGATCAAAACAAATAATTGTGTTAGTTAAATATTATAAAGTTCAAGATTTATTCCTTTGGTTTTTGATAAAACTTGTTTTCATCTCTCTCATACAGTCCATCAGGTTCAAGAGTACGTAGCTGATACATTAAAAATGGCTCTCTCTGTTTTCTACTTTGATTGTCCCAATTTTGGTTTATCGCTATTATTTGAAAGGTGATATTTTCGAAAGTATGTCTTGTTCTTAAGAGGTGTCTCCCTTTGGTATAAAATGACCAGTGATTATTAAGTCTGATGTTGAATTTAGTTTCTGTTTCGCCAACAAATTACAGCTTACAAGTTCCACAAGTAAGAATATAAATACTATTTTCCGTTTTACAATTAGATGTTACATAAATGTTGTATCGCTTATTTGTTACTCTGCTGGTGAAAGAGTTTTCAGTGTTGGCGACTTTACAGCACTTACAATTGCTTCTTCCGCATTGTATGTAACACCCTATTTTAGAGGTCTCTTGTTTTTCTATTTTAGATGTAACAAGTATATCCTTGAGATTTTAGGGTCTGCTATAAGCAATAACAGGAGGTGATGGAAAAATTCCTTTTAAAGAAGAGTTATTTTCAATAAGACGCCAGTGCTTGCGGACAGTAGATGAAATATTTGTCAGATCGGGATGGAAGGTGACAACAAACGGAATTCTATCTGTGCTAACTAAACTGATTTTATTGTAAGAATGCTAATTGAATGTTGAAAAAAGTTAATTATGTAATTGATTTATCAACATCCTTGGAAGTTTATACGATTAAAAAACAACATTTTTGACGACAGATGTAGCAGATACTGTTTTACATAAAATTACGAAGTGAACTGATCATCATTTATCACCAGCCCAGTAGTTAGCAGTTCATTGTAGACATGCATTAGCATTGATATAGTTTTATTTATAAAATAACTGTTTATAAATCTTCGATTTTTTTTTTTAATACTATGGAATTTCTACCCGAGGAATAGATTACCTTAGCTTTAACTGGAAAACCTTTCGGATTTTACGGACCTCAATGCTCTTCAACTTCGTACTTGATTTTGTCTTTTTTACTTTCTTGATTTTTGAGCGTCACTGATGAGTCTTTTGTAGACGAAACACGCGTCTGTCGTTCAAATTTTAATACTGGTATCTATGATGAGTTTATAATAGTTATCACAAATTATTTATTATATGTTTCTACTGTTCCAATACAACACCTTTTTCTCTTATGCTACAATTTGGCTTACGTTTTAAAATTTTAAAATTATCATCAAATTCAAATAAACTCTACCTAAAAAACCCAATGTTAGTATTCCATATTGATAAAACTTTAGTAGGTTTTTCTATATGAATGGGATTTTGAATAAATAAGCATATTCACCTGCGGAAAAAGTATATTCACCGCGCAAAACGTCGCGTGCTTTTACGTGTATAATTTTGGTTTAAAATCGTTTGATGTACAATTGGTTTTTGGTGAATAATTTCCATTCCATTCATTTCTCTCGGAATATGGAATAAAACAATTACTGTCTTTTGTTTCGGTAAATATGTGGTTTAATTGACTTTTGAACAACAGATATTCACTTCGGCCGTTGGCCTTAGTGAATATCAGTTTTTCAAAAGTCAATAAAACCACATATTTACCTCACCAAAAGACAGTAATTGTATAATATTCAATTAGATGTGAATGGTTAATGCGATGAGTTAACATATCAAACAGTAAAAACATAAAGGTTCAATTTACATTCAACCTAAAGATTTCCCTAGTTTAGTGCCAACTTAAAGTTATTTGATGCATATGATTTTAGACTATTACTTATCTAAGGAAACCATCAATGAAACTTTAGTCAAAGATATACACAGGTTAAAATGTGTTATGCATATGGTTCCAGTGCCTAACAGTAACTATGTACCCATAAAATTTAAATGAAGTGCAAAATTATCTTGTTTGAGCTCAATTCGTAAAAAATGAATAATAGTTTTTTTTTTAAATAGAATATGTCATTGATTTCAATAAATCAAAATAAAGCTTATTGGAAACAATTACTAATTATTAATTTAATCGCTACTCGCATTCGTCAGTTGTTGTGTTGTTCGGTAACTCTTTAAACGTCTTTCAAATTCGCACTTTAAAATCAGTTATTCTGTAATTATTTTTTCATATAAAGTTTACTGAATATTCTGCTTTGATATTTTGTAATCAATGAAACAGAGATGTTTGATGAAATACTGTAAATCAAGTGTTTTGTTAAACTGCAAGCTTTAATTACACAGGGCTATTTCACAAAGGTGCCTTAGATGTGTATAAATTTAAAATGAAAGGTAATACCTTTCATCAACATTGAGGTGTTCAATTTAAAAAATGAACCAAAGAGTCAAACGGCTGGGTTGCGTAGATTGTTTTTTAAACAGTAGAGAATGATCTATACTAAACTTTTAAACATATGGAAATATGAAATGGAAAAAATGTAGTTTTCATAAACATCTGGCAAGAATTATACGCGTAAGAGCGCTAACAATGCAAATGTTACTATAATTCATATTTTCAAGTGGCATAACTCTTTTAACAATAATTGATAGGCACTGATTTTCGAACCCCTCTAAGACATTGCTTCGATAAACCTTTGATAAAAATTTCACAAAATCTTACAAGAAATGTGGGCTAAATAATTAAATACAAATAAATATTTATTTCCATACAGTGTAGGACATCCTATCAATGCTTATATTTTGGCATTGCACATTGTTTTGTTTTTTTTCTGGCTGTTTATAATGTCTTTAAACTTAATCTATTTGATTGATTTTAGTCAAGGAAACATCATTTATTTCTTAGCTGTAATTGGCTTTGAAGAAGCCTTTAGTAACGAGTTCTCTTATATCTTTAGTCTTTTCTGATCTTCTTTGATTTGATGATTCGAGCCCTTTTTAACTGATTTTTATAGTTTGCTCCACTGTCTCAAGATGGGGAGGGATAAGCGCACGGTAACCTGTTTAACCCAGAAACATTCTGTATGAGACATTCCAAATTCAGGAGCAAGTTACTCAGTGGTTGTCGTTGGTCTCTGTTTATCATATATTTTTTTTTGTTTATTGTTTTGCTCATAAATCAGGTCGTTGGTTTTTTCGTTCGATTTGTTTGTATGTTGTCGATTCGGGGTAATTTATAGCATACTATTTGGTAAAGGTTTCGTTCATTGATGAAGGCCGTCGGGTGGCCTTTGGTTGTTTACATCTACGTCATTTGGCCTCTGGTGGATTATTGTCTCATTTGAAATCATACAACATCTTATTATTTTTATTATATTGAGACCGCTAACAATACAATTTTCAATAAAACTCATGTTTTAAAGGCAAAAAACTCCTGCACCATTATCTAATTACCGCTCATGTTCAATCTCCTCCGTAACATTACTTATAATAATCCTTGTTATAAATTTCATAAGAATACTATTAGAAATGAAACCAGCTTGAGAGCTCTAACAGTACATTTTTCCATAGAGTTATATATTTTTGCCAGGGCATAACTACTGTTAACATAATTCATCGGCACTGATTTTCTAATTCCCCCGACAAATTGCTGATGTAAACCTTTGATGAAAATGTCATCAATGCTTTGGAAGAATTGTAGGCATGATAGTGTTTACAGTGCGATTTTCGAAAGAATTTCTATTTCCAAAGGGAATGTTCCTTCAAAATGAATTGATCAGCCTGCTTTTCAAAGTCGTCAGAGACATTGCTGACAAAACAAAAATCTTTGTCATAAATTTTTATAAAAACCTGTTAAGAATTGTAAGTGTGAGACAGGTCACAAGATCGGAAAGGCGTGCAAACGGATGAACGAAATGACTTTCGGGGACAATAACCCATTTAGTGTGTGTTTTATGATAACTTCAAAACTGAAGATCATTGAAGGCACACGCTTTCTTGAAGAATTATGATAAAGTTTATCCGTCATTTTTTACATTCAGATTAGTAATCGTCTTTTTTACTTTATGAGATTGATTGAGTGTTGACTAATAATACTTACACCCTACTTTGTTTTAGACCGACCCTTTTTTGTCAACTTGCTAGCTTTCAAGGTTACAGATCACATGAAGGTATATTTCCTACTCACACACATTATTTTAACTCCAAGCCGAACAGTCCAAATACAGCGTGCTGCGCGAAGAAGCTGTAAATATCATTGTTAAAGTTCTTTGTTTGACCCACATGGAATCGAACCAACGATTAACTTGTCACACGAAAGGCGAACAAGCTACCACAAGAAAATAAAGGTGGCCTATACTCCAATGAAACTACAACTAAACTACATAAATAAAGCGAAATAAATTGTTATCGATTGAAATTTTATAGTCTTTATAAAGTTTAATTTCATGTCTAGTCCGTACCAATTGAATACAAAAGTAAGTATCCATTTTTCTATCATAAATTACATTCTTGTTTATAAAACAAATTTGTTGATTTTTATTCGAAATATAAACTATAAGCGTAGGAACTATTTTGTTTTAAATCTGTACTACTTTCCAGTATGTTCTTTTTTGACCGGGCCAGATTTGGTCGTGTTACAACTTACAAAGTCTATCCAGATTATTTTTGCTAAGAATTCCGCTCAAGCCGGTGCTAGGGGCCGTCTTAAACTTGCAGCGAGGTTATAGTTTTTTCGCTCCATGTTGAAGGCCTCACTGTGACTTTGATATTAAGAACAGCAATAAAAGCGCTTTACCTTTGTTTTTTGTGTGTTTTTGCTTTGCATGTACTGATTCAGTGTCATGGATGGATACCCCATATCCCTTATTTTTCTATTACAATTCGGTGATCCAGCTTAACATATAAAGATTCTATCACTTCATCGCGTATGAAACGATATTTCTCCACTCAAGACAGTTAAATTTCATATTTCAAACACGAGACTTGACGATCTTTTATGTATTCAAAACTTAAATGTCGACAGTGGAGAAATATCGTATTGCACGAGTTTCAGTGGTGGAATCTGCTTCTCTAATGATTTGTATACTTTATGTAGACAAACTATCTTTTTCAATGATCTTTATATGTGACGATATCAGACATGGTCGCCTATTTTCGTGACGTCACAATGGGAAATTCAAAAGAAAGCAATGAATTTTGACGTCATACTTGAATTTTGACAAATTAAAAAATTGAGATCAAACGTTAATTATAAAAAAAAATAATCAACCGGTCGGGAAAAGTATAAATCAGGTAAGAATTAGAGTAATATAGATTCTATCACTGATTCGAGTGTGATACAATCAAGTCTAATGAAAAGAACGTGTCTCATTATATTATCACTAAGGACAAAAAAATTAAAGAAATTACTAACCTAGCAACTTGAGAGTACACGCAACTTCAATATAAATTCACTGAATGAAATGACCGTAAAATATCTAAAGATAGAACCAAGAACATTAAAACTTGTGCATTATATGTGTCGACATTCACCTACAGGTGAGATGTAGGACAATTGTAAAATCGGGATAGCATTAGTTTTATAAATCATTTGCTGCTGGATGTTTACAGGTCAAAACTCTTAACAACGAAGTTATACAGATATTTTTTAAAGAGGCAGTATCTAGTTTTTACCAAAAAATAGGTTACCAATTTTTTTCAAGGATATAGTACATACAAAACGTCAACAAGTTCTATAATAAAAATGACCCCTACTATTCCTTATCAACTCCAAAAAGAAATCCTTACCGATCTACATATGACACTTTTGAAAGCGTAAAAGTTCTACCAATTCACTGTAATTGATTATCGAAAATCATCAAAAAAAATGCGTGTCCGGAAAACAATTTTAAATTCGAAATTGTGAAGCAAAATCAAAGTTAATTATACTTACTTTGGTATTTTGATACATGTGCAAAACGTAATATTTTCAATGTAAAATAGTCTGGGCCCCTGACACAATTTTCTCAATATATATACCGTAAGCGGAATTATACTTGAAGTGAAGCTTGTGAAATCGAAAATATTTTACCAGGTTAACAAAGAAACGCTATCTTCAGGTAGCGTTTTTCTTTCTAGATTAAAAGTATAATTTAATACACCTTATTAAGTCTTATCCGGGAAAAACAGTTACTTAGACAACTTCCTGTTGAGACCAAGCGAAACAAAACAAAAGTCATCAGCAATTAGCTGAGAGAGATAAAAGTTTGGAAAGTGGACATTTTAAAAATTTGATAGTTTAAGAAGCAATTTTTAAGAGACAAAAAATAAAGTCATTAAAATGCTTTGTTTGATGTGCTTACTATACTTTAAACATGTCTCTATGAAAAGTTTTATACACAATACATTGTTTGAACAAGGTCCCAGATAGCTTCAATTGGTTTGAAAAGTTGTGTAATTTTAGAATGTATCGGATAGGAATAAATAGCGATAAGGTGTTTTAAAAACAAAAACATAACAATTTATACCTAAAATTAATGAATATATAAAGTCGGCTTATTATTGATCTTTGTACATATACTAAAACCTGCTGGTTTGATCTGAGGTGAGTTTCCCCAGAGAACCCGTTTTATTTGCTATAAAATCGTATGTTGAATATGCTCTAGACTCATTTTATCACGTACACAAACATAATAAATTCAAAATGTTCGTCCTCATTATTCTTTTTGGTAATCAGTTACTAGCATACAAATGTGCGGGAAATCGTATGACTTACAACATGGCAGCGTCCATCAACAGAACGGGAACAGGGTAATGCGCAAGCTCAACTGTTAGAAAAAAAATTAACGATTTTGATTTCATTAGTATATTGATTTTTGGTTTTAGTGATTTTCTTACTGCTATTGGGGACTTCGTCCCCATACAATATTAAAAAAATAAATCAATCAAATTTGAAATGGAACAATACTGCTGACATGCAGCCGGACAGCAAATCCCTGATTTGTCCGTTAAAACCCCGGATTTATTATTCGAAAATCAAGTGGAGATAATTTCTGAGAAAGCCGTCAACAGATTTCGCTGCGCAGAAAAATAATTCCCCGCGGAAGACGACCCGATATGAAATCGTGAATTTGGGAAATTGTAAGAAACCAAACGTATCATGAGCGGTATACATGATATCATAAGTTTTAATATTATTTAAAAATATAAGAAGTCAAAGAAATGTATCGTTGAAAAAGAATTCAAGTCATTAATTTTCAGTCTTCGGAACCGCCATTTTTCAACTTCGACTGTCATTGACAAATTTTCAGCTCGGGACGAATTGACACAGGCCTGGTTTACCCAGGAAAAACAAATATGACTGCTTTATTTTGATAAACTGGAACATGGAGAACAGAACTGGGATGGACACATGACGTTACCATCCGTTGTTTACACACGAGCACAATTTCAGTACACATCACAATTTGGTAAGGCCGCGCATGGACTCCCTATTGTTTTTTTCTTAAAACTACTCTGCGCTTGACCAACACACCTCAGAAATATGACAAATTTGTCACAGAGGAAAAGACCGTGAACATGACATTTAAATGAATAAAATCTGTTATTTTTTTGTGATTTATTTTCCCTTTTCATGCCTCAATGATGTCTTTCAGTACACAAAATATGACCAAAAGTTATGTACTTTCTTAAAAATCACACAGATATTATGACATCAGTACCTTATGCATATAAGAATATGTAAATAAACCTCCCAATAATATCCCAAAATTAGTGAATTCTTTTTATGGAAGTCCAGGTGTAAATTATTGTGATATGTTAGCATGTCGGGATTTGTCCTGAATGACATGACTCCAGTGTATACATACTAAGATCTGATATATCATAGATAAAAAACAGATAAAATCCAGTTTGAACAGAGTCAGATCTTTATTTTGTAGATTACAGATGTAATTGCAAAAGAATGAAGATGATATCACATAAAATAATAGTGTTTGTGCTCATTCCCTGTTCATCTTCAAGCAACCATTCATTAATATAATAGCCATAGGCATAGTGGCTATTATATCTATGGATGTTCAATCTGCATCCAGTTTACCTAAATTAATTCCTATATATAATGATTTAGTCCATTCTATGTTTATATTGTTAAGCTGCATGTATTATGTTGTGATTTTTTTTTAGTTTTATTTCATAAATTTATATCCACTAACAGATACAAAATTACATAATATAAGTGAAATGCTATTTTCAGATTTTTTACAGTATATTGGCATTTTACTTTATCATGTTTATTGCATGTTTTGCAATATTTAGTTATTAGATATACATGATCGGGGATTGGGTTTTAAGTTGACAAATACTTAGTAGCTGTCACACCCAGATTACATCCTCTTACTCTTGGCATTGACAATAACTGTTATTGCATATATATGTACACATGTTCTATAAAGTAACTTGACATTTCTGTTGGAGCCTGAAAGTGCAATTTTTTTTTTAAATTTGTATACTCAGAAAAAGAAGGTTTCTCATTTCCTCAATCATATTATTAAGCTTTCAAGGACTGGTGGTTTCATTTAACAATAAGAGTTGAAGTTTTTAATTTTCTGCTATCTTGTTAAAAGCAGACATGACAACTCAAGGGGACTGTAAATGGTGGATGGGTATCCATGTTGTATGTCAAGCTCTTTATCTCTTAAATCATGACAAGCTCTGAAGGATTAATAAATGTTTTTGTTTTATTATCCCCCTTTTCTGAAATGAGACAACACACAACAAAACAAATGACTGGTTTGCAATCACTGTCAGGCCAAAGGTCAAAATAGAATAAGAATGAAAAATCACTACAAAGAAAACAATGCAATTCTGACAATTATTTGTTCAGGAAAAGATTTTACTTTTTCACTCCGTCTCTAAATAAAGCCCTGATTATATTTTTATTATTTATTAATTTTTCTCAATTTTTATTACCTTGTAATGTTGCTACCTATACACATAGAAATTACATGTTTGGCGAATGGGAAGCCTTTTAATACAGTACCTTGATATTTCCATGTGTAATAAACATTGTCATTTGGTATCATATGCCAGTGACCAGGAGTTTTGTTACATTTCAGTGTTCATCATTAGACCTCAGATACATAATATTTATTTAACTATTGAATATATAAACATATGTAAGTAACACCTATTTAGAATGGATAAAACATCTTTAGTTCACAGATTTAACTGACAATGGCTCTTAACAGAAATCTCTTAAAATGTTACTCTAGAATAGAATATATAAAACATGTATATTTCATACCCATAAACTTTATAAAATATTTTTTTCATGTAGATCTACAAAGAAAAAAATCTGTTTCTGAATCATTGAATTCTGAATCAAAATGAAGTATGCATTTAAACAAATTATTTCTATCAAAGTATGACAAAATAGAGGTAAACATGCAATCAGGGAAAATGCTGAAACATTTTTCCTCCTTCATTGCAGGACATTTTTCACCTTATCTTGTGATCAGTATTTTTTCTAATAATTTACTGGTCCAAAACCCCTCACTTTATGTAAATATTTTTCATCACATACTTTTTTTTAATTTCTTCTGAAGCTAATTGTGTGTAGTATTATAGTTCAAAAACAATGTATTTTAAAAAAAACTCTAAATGTAATAATTGGCAATTTCCCAAGCAATATCCATGATTTCTAGATGATTATAAGAAAAAAAAATGGAATATTTGAAATAAATAGTGATTTTCCAAGACAGACATACATTCTGTATTTCTTTCTCTCACTGTTTAAAGGTCACGAAACTTGACAGGTGCCCTCATTCCAATGATTAATTATAATTTTCAAGATATTTTTCATATTTTCACATTTTACTATCGCATCCGAATAAATCATTGGATATTATGCTCCAGAAACACTGTTTGCCTTACTAATATTAAGCGAAATGCTTATTTTCACTCGTTTCTGATCAGTCTTCTGTTGAACGAGTTTTCATTCGAGTTATCTCCCTTTGGCCGGTCGCCAATTTTGGACCTGTTGAATTGACACACGGCCAGTTTACCTGGCGAGTTTTGGTAACAATATGCATTTCATGTTCATAATATCAGGAGGTATCATCCCTATTAAGTAAAATACGTTACCATTCCGTGTGTCATTTCATTTACATTTATTTACTGAGAAGTGTCACGGCCGCGGCCCGTTTTTTCATCTTTGCCAATCAAATAATCAAGGAAATTCTATATTTTCATTCTTAAAAGAATAATGTAGTGAAAATTTGAAACCTGTCGTATCAAATGATATATTTGTTTGAGCATGGTAAATGCATAAAATATTTGTACGCCGTCGATTTCGTGGCGTCATTGCCGTTGCTAAAAAAATGTCATTTTTGAACTGAAAATCACGTGACCAGAATAATAAAATCGACGCCATTATGCTGGCCGGCTGATGTAACTTTATTTTTCGCAAATGCACATTTGTTAGAGCTTTTACATATTATTTTACTTATTTATAATATTTTATTAATTACGCCACATTAAATCCTCAAATAGACAGCAGAAATTGGTCAAGGACCGTCAAGATTTATCACTAAAAACACTGTCAGAAGGCTTGCTTTGCTGGCATTTCAGGTAGCATCTGTCTCATATTGTTACAAAAAAGTCCTCAGTTACAGTATGAACATCAATAAAAAAAGAAAAATCAATATACGAGTAAATCCAAACGTTTATTTTTGTTTTTACAATATTTGCACTTGCGTGATACCATGCTGACGGAGGCAACAATGTTGTTAAACATACGATTTCACGAAAATCAGATCAGCTTACCTAGAAGTATTCCTAAAATGATACGGACTTCGTACTCTTTAAAGGTATCACCCGCTTCATACTATGTATTCTGAAAGCACTGATGATATTCGTCCACTGATGATATTCGTCCACAATAAGAAAAAATCAAATAAAATCAGGATTTTCAAAACTGTATCATTTTTGGCATTTCAAAAAAGGCGGAAGTTAACATTAAAATAAACATTTGACCTATGTATGGCATGGATTAGAAAATACGGACATTCAAACAAATGTGCCTTTTTAAATATGCATAAAATCATTGTTAAATATAATCCTATTTTCAGGCTATCTTATTCTTTATTCATATGAAAATGAATTTTATTGCACGATGTTCATCAGAGTGGCCAAACACTAAACAACACGTCTACAAAGTGTAACTGTCAACATATTACATTTATCGCAATTCAAACGGTGAGCTCAAACTTTCTGTACCAATATCATATAGAAGGTTAGAAATGTATACCAATACAGACGTATAGGTGTTGTTAATTATGAAAATAGTTTGATTGATGTCTAGGGGCAAAATAGAAAGAATGTGTGCTTGGAAAAAATAGCAAAACTATGTTAAAATATCTGGGACTATTTTACTAACAATATATTATGTCTCAGAAAATATTCTCCCTACTCAATTTATCCCACAAAGAAAACAAGTACAAAATGGTGAATAAGGGTTTGTGTGTGGTTTGCTTATTATGAAGACAGTTTGTTTTCATAGTGTTATAAACAAAAGCTGCATACTGATTTGTCACTCAGTTTTGAACAAGTAGAAAATTATGAAAGCTATTTTGAATATGATAAAAAAAAGTTTGGACAAGTTATATAAAAAGACAGCAAACTTACAACATAATTAAACCGAAAAAACTTCAAAAATAGACAAATGTCTTTACAATATGAAACTTTATCTGTATTTAGTAGTAATGGGCACAGCGATTAAGTTCCAATACATTTTGTTGAGGCAAAGTAAAGAAAGAGTGCATAAACGGCAAATTCAGCATGTTTCTATTTATAAAGAGACATAACCCGAGAACAGTGAAAGTGACGACACCAAAATTCGAACTTGATATGTGTTTGGTGGTAATAATCATTTTGTATAAACTTCATAACATTTAGTTGAGGCAAACTAAAGTTAGAGAACGGAAATCAATTTCGGGACGTACGTACAAACGGACAAGGGTCAACCTTAATGACCCCTTCGCCTAGCGGCGGTGGTATAAAATATTGTTTCCTAATTTTACATATTCCGATAAAAATCAAAATGTTATTCAGTGATACATGTTTTTGTTGAAGACATTTTGATGGAAAATTGCAAATTTGATATGTGTATGTCACATTTTGCAAAATGAATTAATTATTCGAAAGATATATTTTTAGATATATTTTTTGGGTCATTTTTTTTTTAAATTTGCCGAAATATGTCCGTGCAAATTGGAGTTTTGGGCTATCTTCAGGCGTTTATCATGTATTGATCTGTTTAGAAATAAACCATTATAATGTTACAACCTTCAAGTACCAACTTTGGCCTGTAATACTATAAATTTTAGTAAAGATTGGATGATTTGTTTTACGTGACCCGGATGTGAAATAAATTCAAGGGAAATATACCCTACCCAGATCATATGTTTTTGTACGTCATATGAATTCGTACTATGCATGCTTTTTCAATGGAAATTGTGACGTCACAGTGCATTGTTAATAGCACGAAACCCCATAATACGAGGATACATGTATCCTTGGCTGTCAAATGTATGGTTTTGAGCGTTTCTGGTGAAAGTTAATCTAGGAAAATGTATCGAACGCATCTAATTTATAAAGTGTGAACAACTGACGATAAAAAAAAAGACAATACCATAGCAAAGAACGAAAAACGACAATTGACAAACAACAGTGTACAAAACACTACTACAAATTCGATGCAAAGTCTCATTTGAACAGGTTCCAAATGCGAGAACAACCTCTACAATTAACGCTAATATCTCTTTCAGTTTTACCCAAGCGTTTTCCAAAATAAGCCCGAAAATTTGTTTCTTTAGTATTTTAGACATGAATAAATAATACTTTACAATATCAAATTATCGTAAAGCTGTAGATATTTTACGCGTGTTACGTATTAATCTCTCGCTGACCTTGAAAAAATCGACAATTTAAACAATGTACTGATACACAAATAGTATGAGACACGTTTATTCCGACGCACAATGTTGTTATTAGTGAGCGTTTCACGATGTTCCCTTAAATAATACGATTTTTACTTTGTTCCAAAGAAAGTGTCAAGTTTTCAAGCTTATATTCGCTAAGCTTTATTAACTGTAATGAATTTGTTAACCTGATTTCGGTTTGTCGAAAAAGTGCATAGATTTTACTAATGAAACTTAAAGTGGTCGCATATATATGTTTTTATGACTATCTATTTACAGAAATTGTCAGTCTTTCAGTTCCATAATTGAAAATTTTCCATTTGTCAGCAGTTGGCATTAATGAATTCATCCATGCCAAATTTACCAGATTTTTTTGAAAATTTGAAACCTGTAGATAGACGACGTTCCTTAAGTAAAACAAATATTCTTGAACATGATGATCCTGATATTTTTTTAATCTCATTTGATAAACATTTAATTCTAACTCAAAAATTCTATTCTTGTACGTTGGTTATCTTATAACGTATATGGTTAGTTAGAGATAGTTATGCATATTATTTTCTTGCAATAAAAACGATGCACAATACGACGAAAGAAAGAGAGACTGAGGTGTACAAATAATTAACAAAAAAATAAAATCTCATGAAAATATTCCGGCGTAGCTCACGTTATATTGTCTAATATAAAAAAACATAAGGACAAAATGATCTTTTTTCATACATTTGTTTTTAACTTTTTTCATCTCATGTAGAAGTCTCTAGTAATATTTTACAAATTATTTATGAAGAGATATGGTAACTTCAGATTGGTCAGATTTGTTTCAGACACTCACATGGGTTAGTAACCTATATATTGAGGTAATTTTTAAAGCTTATCCTTCTCCAACCTTCCAGAGCACCTAAGTTCATCACAAGTTTTTTATTACGTTTGTGTTGGGAAAGATTACTTAGTTTAGTCTTCTGTGTACTGTTTTTTTTTTTTTTTTTTTGCTATTATTTTTTTATCTTTCTGAATTCCTTTCGGCTGTGCTGTTGTATGTTTTTTTTTTTTTTTTTTTGTGTTGTAGTTTGGTTTTACCCCTTGGTATTTCGAAGGAAAAGATTAACATAAAATAAAAGATGTGATTGCCATTGAGACAACTCTCCAGCAGAGACAAAATGAACAGACTGTTTTAAAATGACCACAGGGAAGTCAGCAAAACAGATAATATTCTCTTTAAAACAGGACACAATGTCAAAACAAAAATGGTTCAACTCAGAGTCATCATAATACCAATATTCACACAATATTATATTTATACTTCCCATTACCTAAGGTTTCATTTATCCATGTAGATGTTAAACATATTGTGCTGTAACACTCTGACAGAGAATCGGATAACCATAATGTCTATCCACAAAGATAATTATAGATTCTCTTATGGTTGTGGCCTGTTATCTATTTCTTGCATGAATATATATTTTTTTCGTATCACATTTCACGGAGTGTGATACGAAAAGGTGATACAAAAACTGTTAATTTGATTGGCTTATCCAGCATCATGAGACGATATAACGATATTTTCATTGACTATTCGTTAAGTCATTGCAAAGGTGACGACGATGTACATTTCGTCTATGGCAACGGACATATGCGATTTCTTCAATGATACACAAAACGCTCTCCTCTTCACCTGAATATCTTCTTTTTGTCAAATTTTATTACATTCTGAAGCGTACAAACAGTTTTAAAATGTCTGATGTTAAAGTCTGACGCCGGAACAGGTCATATGACGTCAAACTGGTAGATAAAAAATTTGCGGAATTTTTAATTTAACACAATGAGAGTGTTGACCATAAAAGAAATAGATTCTACAACTCGTGAGAATTGGATATCGCTTGTTAGTCAACTCTCGTTATTTAATTTGAATAGTAATAACAAACTCGCCGAAGGCTCGTTTATAATTATATTGAAATTAAATAACTCCAGTTGATATGAAGCGATTTCCAATTCTCACTCGTTATGAAACCTATAAATTTCAAGCGAGTAGCATGATATGAAAAATTATATCAAAGGAAAAATACACAAAAAAGCGAGAACAATTTTTATAACAATAGAAAAATTGCCGCTTTGCGCTTGAAGTAAAATTCTTTCTACATTTATCGTGATTTCAATATTTAATTTGCAATAATATAATACAAAACATACGCATGCAAACTAACAGTAAATCAAAACAACAAAGGATACTTTGTTACAGACTATGTAGAGGTATAGATAACAAAACACTATTGTTAAATCTTATTCAATTCAAATCTAAAACATCACTTACTGTGATATGAAGTATGCGGGATAGGTTTTTGAACAAGAATAATTTTATTTTATAAAAAAAAAACTGCAAAGTACAATTACTGTACAGCCTACTACAATTAGCAAATCTCATTCCGTATATAAACCCCGGCATGAAAAAATGTGAAACTATTCAAAATAGAAAACTAACGGCCTGATTCATGCTAAAACAATAAACGAAAAACAAATATGACAGAAAGCAGCCAACGAAAACCACTAATTTATAGGTGCCTGACATGAAACAGGTACATTAAGAATATGGCGGGGTTAAACATGTTTTTGAACGCTCAACCCCTATCGCCATCAACCTAGGATAGTTATGGTACAGCATAAAATAAAGACAAGCTGTAACAATCAGTTGTAAAAGGCTTGACTCTTCAGATCGGCACACAGCACACTCAATAAACCTTACAAAATGACTTAAAAGCTCATCTTAGAGTAGTCACAATCACCGAAAACTAGTTTAAAAGGCAATTTCATTTATGAATACACACTTAGATATTGATCAAACAGTACACATTAATGTTCGGGTCAGACGTATTATCATCTGGCGTCGGTGACACGTCCGAGTCAAAGTTATTACTCCAAGTCAAAGTTATTAATCCCCGTCAAACTTATTACGACAGGCCAAAGATATTAAAACCGATAGAAAGGTTATCGGATTTTCTACACATTGATATCGTAAAATATCAGCTGCAAGCCACAATATGAACCTTTTCGGCGAGTGAGCATAGCAAACGAGCTTAAGGCTTCATATTGTGTCGAGCTGCTGATGCAGAAATTCCGATAATCCGTTAATCGCACTATTTCTGGTCTTTGTCGCCTTCTTTAGAGAGTTTTACGCTTGACGAAAGAAAGCTTGATAACTTCTCAAACATTGAACGTCGCTGATAACTTCTTAGACATTGTGACGTTGCTGATAAGTTCTGCTCACGTCCAAAAACAGTGATACGAAATTAAGGAGCGACTGAGCAGGATGATATATATAACGGGAAGTGTGATAAGCAATTTCATGAAGAGCTATGTAACACCTGGTCAGAGTAATTAATCCTGGGTCAAAGTTATTAAAGGTGCAACAGCTACGAACAGACACAAAATTAAAATATGAGTTTTTTAATTGTTTAAATAATTTATAAAAGCAGAATGTAGAAATAATAATTAGCTATAAGCAGTCAGTTTGGTTCAATTTCGTTAAAATAAGCAATGATGATATACATATATTATGAATCTATAAAACGAAATCAAACAGACCTAGAAAAAACATCATTATACGATAGTCCATGCAGTGTTAATTGTTTCTTTTGGACTTTGAATATACATTTTTGTATGCCATAAATCAAATATGAAAATTTTGGTCAATTCGGTGTAAATGAATTTGACAGCTAATGCCCTTTTGATGCTAGGTAAACTTATTTGAAATCACAGCGCCATGCTACGCAATTTCTTGCAGAGCTGAGGAAAGAGATGATAGAAAATATAGAGATTTACACTACTGTTGTGGAATACAGACCCGAGTAGTGTACGAACAAAGCAGGTGCAATATACCCAATATGATATGTAGCCAGAGATCACGATTCTCACTTGAAAATCATATTATCACACGAACCCGGGAACTCGATGTTACCATTATAACCGACTGATCTAAAATTGTACTTCCCTAGTTCATTATTTAAAATAAGTAGGACAGTATTTCGAGACATATTCATTTTAAAGTCAAGTTTCTGACTTGTAATACAAACGATCCTCTTCTAAATAACATACTGGAACAAGATAAAAAAAAATCACAATCAATTTTAAAACTTTTTTGCTTACCTTTTTAAACATTATGTTATTTCAAGATATTTATGATTATCCATTTCATTTAAACTTTACCCCACATAGAATCGTTGCCTTATACTTCTTTTAAAACGGATATCTAATTTGGTATGTCTCGGAAAGTACAAAAGATACATATATATTTTGTTCAATATTTCTATTTTAGAGAAAGTCCAAATAACTGTCCATTCCTTGGACATATTGGAGCGACAAACAAGGATTTGAAATTATTGTCTTTTAAGTACCCCATACCCATTCTAAATGTAATAAATATTGTCATAAAATGACTGCTATTTTTATTTCAAAATACAGGAATAAAACAAAAGTTTAAACAACTACATGAATGGTATATATCACTACAAACCGTTAAAAGTCTGAAATTGCCTATATCTGTACTCGACTGTACTGAATTTTACTCGACCAGTCTGAAATGGTCTGAAGTTTATTCGATATTGCTCGACTGTAGTCTGAACTATACTAAACAGTCTGAACTTGTACTCAACCTTTACTCGACCAGTACTTAACCATTATATATGTGTCTGAACCATACTCGACCAAGTCTAAGCCATTCCCGACCAAGTCTGAACCATACTCGACCTAGTCTGAACCATACTCAACCGAGTCTGAACCATACTCTACCAAGTCTTAAAAAACCCTTGACCTATTTCTGTATCTATCTATTGTTTATCATCAATTTAGAAACTATTTTAACAACAGTTCAGATATATTTTATGGTTACGGGAAAATTTTTCAGCTCTAACGTAAGCCTCGTATAAATTCATCGTGTCAGTCGAGTTAAGTTAATAATGCAGTGAATATTTGTTTATACTGTATATAAAGCAACTTAATTAATTTTTAAAATGACACCTTTGTTTTGTAAAACCAAGAATTCAATATCATAGAATTTTCATAGCAATCCTCGAAAACCTTTTTAAAAAGGAATTGTGTACCTAAGTTGCAGTAAAATTAAGGTTGACTTATTAAGTTTTTTTCAAATTTAAAGACATGGCATACAAGAAGCATCTTAGTTAATACGGTTTAATTACTTCAGTACAGGTGTGTTTTAAAGGTAAAAAGAAAATCCTATTTTTCTTTAAACTCGTGTATCATTTTGCAAGTGAATTCAAAAGGCCTTGTGAGTTAAGTTTTACAGGATGTTGCTTAACTTTAAAAGGATGTTATTTAAAATCTATCACTCTCTGATTAGGTGTACTCTTTTTAATGGGTGTGCCCAAGCAGGAGGTATTACTTTATAGTTAACCATTGATCAAAAGAACAATTTCTTTAATTTTTTATCCCTTTTGGATATATATATATATATATATACCGCAATATCGATATCTGGGATTTACACTGGGAGAAACATTAGATTATTCCATTGGTGTGAAAGAACTCTTAACAGCAGGTAGCCGTGCTCTTGGATCTTTGGTATCTAAGTTTTTCACACTGGATTGTATGGACTATGACACATACACTAAACTCTTCGACTGTACCGTAACTCCAATCACAGATTATACTTCCGGTGTATGGGGTACAAAACCCTTCGATGGATTCGATAAATTGGAAAACAGAGCAATTCGTTAGGCGTTGATAAATTCACACCGATTCCAGCTATTTCAGGTGAAATGGGATGGATTCCACCTGAGTTCGATGTCAATGTCAGATAGTTAAACTTTGGTGTCGTTTAGTAAGCATAAACAAGTGGAGAATACAGCTACGAACCTTTATATGGGATTGCCGCATTTCTGTCAACCATCGTGATACACGGAGTAACAACGTAAAATCGCTCATGAACGATTGTGGACTTTCAAACTTATTTATCTCTGATAGTACTGATGGACTTAGTGACAAATGTATTGTCGGAATCGTTAAGGACACGCTTTTGTGGAAACACAAGTCTAAATGATCAGAGAGTATAGATGAAATGCACAAACTCCGAACTAATAAACACTTGAATTCCTCCTACACGGTGCAACCGTATGTGAAAATGAACATTTCTCGACAAGAAAGATCCGTGATTGCTCGACTAAAATGCGGAGTATTCCCGTTACAAATCGAACGGGGACGCTATCGAGGAATTCCTGCAGAAAGACGCTTATGTAAGATATAATAGTCAGACTCGGTTGAAGATGAGACTCATTTTGTACTCCATTGCTCAACATATGCAGCACAACGATGTACCATGTTAACAGACTATCAAACCAAATATAACTATGATCTTACAAATCTAACCTTGCTCAGTACAGGAATAAAATTAGTTGCCAAATTCGTTATTGATATTTTTAACAGTCGTACACAAAATTTATCTGTAACTTAAAAACCACCTTTTTGCACAAATGACATTGATAAAGAACTTTCTTAGAATAATTGATCTTTGATATTTTTGGAACAAAGTGCTTCATAAGCCTAAAGAGGCTGGCTGATATTTGTATTGTAAATTGTATAACTATGTATATATTCAGGTTGCACTATAATAAACAAATATATATATATATATACATATGCAAAATTATAATAAGAATAGATATATTTCTGATATAAGATTAAACAATTTCAGTGATTTTGTTGGCTGTTGTTATATAGTTATATAACTAGTGTATGTACCCACGAAACGGTAAGCGGACAGAAAGTCACAGGACAAAAAGTCACAGGACAGAAAGTCACAAATAATTTGTTGACAATTGTTTAAATGTATAAGAGAAAGATCTTGAAATATTTACTCTTTATTAAATATATTCATTTCACAGTTTAGCAAATTGTTCATTAGCCTTGATAAATAAAGATAATTAAATTTGAATCATGCAAAGGATATATTTCTTGGCACCATGAAGCCGTTTAAGTACCAAGCCACTTTGACATTTTGATTTCTTAAAAATAATTTGATCATTATTGATATTTTTTAATAAATTTTGTTTACAAAATTGGTTTATATATACAATAGTTCTTTAGATTTTTTTTTTAAATAAGAGTTTTCTTATTCAAAGAAAATAATCTCAAAAACTGAATTGTGACATTTTGTCCATGACTTTTTGTCTGTGACTTTTTGTCCTGTGACTTTTTGTCCTGTGACTTTCTGTCCTAAATTTCCATGAAACGTATGTATTTTTTATAAAAGAATTTAGGTGAATTAATTTTTGTTCAAAAAAATACATGACAAACAAGAAGCACCCTGATAAGGTTTTATTACCCTCAGTTCAGGTGTGTTTTTCAGGTAAAAGAAAATCTTTTTTTTTTACCAAGACTCCGAATTTAAAATGAGATAATTTGACTATCTCGATGTGATAAATCTGATAATCATGAAAGTATGTAAAAATCTGTAAATATATCTTTACTTTATGGCTTTTGTCAAGTCACTTAAAAAGATAGTTATATAAACATTAAGAATAAAAAAAGTAGAGATTATTTGGTCAATTATGGTTCAAACTGGTCGAGTATTGTTCAGACTTTGGTCGAGTTTAGTTCAGACCTTTGGTCAGGTATTGGTGGAATTCATGTCGAGAATGGGTTAAGACTGGTCTAGTAATAGTTCAGACATTTTTCAATGGCAAAGATAAGGGTCAAGTACAAACCAGTACAGTCAAGTATGGTTAAGATGAGATCGAGTAATATCCACTAAAATTCATACCAATTCAGACTGGTTGAGTAAAAATCAGTACAGTCGAGTACAGATATAAGCCATTTCAGACTTATACTGGTTTATAGTGTATCGAGATAAATGTTAAATAACCTAACAGATAATGATTGAATACATTTGTAGGGCAATTCGGCTGATCTGCATAACAATTTCGATAAGCAATATAAAAAAGGAGATGTGGTATGACTGCCAATGACACCAATGTCTATACAGACTAATGTACAAAGATGTGAACAATTAAAGGTAACCGCAGGGCCTTCACCAATAAGCAAAACCTATACTGTATGGTACACTTTAAAATGCCCCGGCATGACAAATGTGAGACTACTCTTAGAAGAAAACTAATGGCTTGATAGTCAATACAAGTCTGAAGATAATCATTCTTTTGAATGTGAACAACTTTAAAGAAAATCATACATGCAAGATTCATGCTTTTGGTGATTATGAATTTCACTAAAGACATCACAAATCTGTGTCCATTATTTTCTCAAATCAGTTTACCTTTCATGAAGTCATACCCTGTTCTTTATTGAGTCACAATTGTGTCTCCCGTGTGTTTGTTCAGACCAAATGTTTCACGTGCCCGATAGTTCCTAATACCATTTATTAAGATGTAAATGGCCACAGGAAAGGAAGCAGTGATTTTCATTAACTAGATCACTACCCCAACACTTTTAAATGTTCATCAAATATGTAACGAAGTCTTGATGACCATATTTCATTTCATTATGTCAATGGACACATATCCGAGGAAAGTACACAGACTTGAGGCTGGACTAATATTTGAGTTGTAATAGTAAAATCTATATCTAGCCATAAATATTTGTCTTGATAAAATTCATGGCTATCTTAAATTGCGCAATAGAAGTCACAAATCTATACACCAAAATGTAAAACGAACCTTACCTAAAACAGGTGATTCCAGGTGCTCAGGAGTAATAATAGATCTTTTGCAGTATTAATATTCAGTTATATTAATAAAACAACTACTCAATAATGTGTTTCATACGTTAATAAATAACTAAATTCGTGTTTTAAACGTGCATGATGCAAACAGAATTCATTAACACATTGAATGAGGTTCAACTTTATAAAATGGATAACATTTTTTTTTAAATAAAAATAGTAGTACCATCTATTTGTTGATATCATTCAAATGCAAGGGGTTGATAGCAATTTTGCCACTGATTTGAAAGCAAGGTCATGGTTGCATTTCGACACTTAACGAATTAAGTTCGAATAAGGAAAAAAACATATTTTACAGGATACACTTTGCATATTCCTTTTCACACTTTTATTGTCACCAGTTCAATAATGAGAAATTATATTCTGTCTGATATTGATAACGATTGATATGCTATCTAGAAATAGAAAAGCAAAAAGATCCCTTTCTGCAGATAGCAGTATTTTTGGGTATTGTAAAAGCTCCATTAAAAGGCTGTTTGAAGATAAATCCCTGAATTGCAGTTTAAAATTTCAAGCCCAACTATTAACGAATATTGGTTTATTATAGGCATATTAATATTGACCGCCAAAAAATAGTTCTCTTTAGCACCAATTTTATCGAGGTTTTTTTTTTATTTTTTTTTTTTTTTTATTCTCTTCAAAAAATCTATTAACATATTTACATTTGTTAATAGATACACCAAGTACCGGTACCTTCTCCCGGCCTCGTTAACTTCAGTACAGAGCATATGATATGGTTAGTTGTGTTAGTACACAAATTCACATTCATACCGATATTATTTATGCCTTCACCTGAATGATTTTTTTTTTTATTGTGTTTATTTTCTTAACATGTGGAGTGATATAGAATATATGATATATATCTGACCAAATTGATTAACCATGGAATTTCCATAAACATTTGGTGCGCAGGATTTCCGTTATATTATAATTTTATTCAGTGGTCGATGTTTGAGAGAAATTCATGTATGATTTACTAAATATGCTATATACAGTAATATCGGTTGCTGATTTTTCCAGATCGTTCAGTTGAAGATAATTTCAATTACTAAGTGTTTTTGTCATGTTAGATACCGTATATCTCCAATATCATTGTACCAGTAAATGGTTAGTTGACAGAAAAAAAGGAAACTAGTGATATAAAACAATAAGAATTAAAGACACTTGTAAAAAAAACAGTATAAGCTGCATACATTTCACTTCTTTTAAGGATTTTTATAGAATTGCAACCCGCTGTAAATAATGCATATTTAACCCCTTAATTCATGTTTGTTTTAAAATTATTATATTTTTTTCCTCTAAGGTTTCTATTCATTTTTCTTTTTCTTTTTTACTTTTATCAAAAGAACAAGAAAACTACTTAAGCTTGATTCTTGCAAAATTTAGTAATGTTCATTCTTTAGCTTTGACATTGACTAAGAAAAAAACTGCAAAGTACAAATTTTTTAAGACCGGGAAAAACAGAAAGAACAGATGATCAACTTTCGAATAGTATATAGTATAGCTATATGTAATGTGGCTGCATTAAAGTCATTAACTAAGAGCTATTTTAAAAACGTCTCTAATATAAAGGATAACACCACACCACTCAAGCTTCAATCTTTGAATGACAAATACTAAATGATAGCAGTATGAGCTATTTGACTGGATACAATAGTATCTGGATGACTAATTCATTAAAATAGCTATTGGGAATCTCCAAGGAATAGCAACCAATTGTTTGGTATCAACAAATCTTAAGACTGAAATACCTACCAAGAATTTTTTCTGATTTTTTTATCAGTACACTTACCAATTTCATAACATCCATAGATCTGAATTTGTAAATTGACTGGTTGATGTGTGTTCTCTTTGTCTTTTGGTGTGATGCTTATTTGGACTTTGTTGACATTGAGATGTCCGTTATTATAAGCACTTTCAAGTACTTCTATCTGCAAGAAAGAACAGTTGTTTAACCGTATCATAAATACAAATGCATATTTTTGAAAACCTTGTAACCACCAAAGTTTGATTGTTTAACTATTCATCACCCCTCTTTCTCTCTCTCTCATACAGCCAAAGTTAGGTTCTGCCTTCTTGTTACTCTCACCCTTTTCTTCTACTTTCAATAAGAATACTTAAAGAAATGATTGAAAAGGTCGATTGCTTCTTGGGTATACGTACAAATAGGAAAATAGGAAAATGTCTGATGACTTAGCAGAATGTTAAAAGGAAAATATGATACATGTGATTGTCGATTTTTTCAAAAAATAATTGAAAAGAACCTAATAACCATGTACAACAAGATTCATAACACCAGTCTTTCTATTTGGTCAGTTTGATATCAATCGAAATTTAATTGATAAATAAAGGGTCGAATATACTGAACAATCTGTTTGTCAATATAATCATCAAACCAACTCCACTTGCATGTAGAATTAAGAGTCATATTACTGGAAATCCGCCGAGGTTACGATTAATTTGCAAGTTTTGTAAATCTATGAGGGTCTGGATGGTGGGTCTCTCATTTCTGTATTCTTTAATTTTGTATGTCCCTTTTCTCTATTCTTTATATTTTTGATCCATTTTTCTCTATTCTTTAGCACTCCTTTATTCTCTATTCCTTTTTTTTGTCCATTTTTCTCTATTCTTTATTCTGTTTGCCCATTATTTTCTGTTCTGTAAACCCCCATCCAGACCCTCATCTATTTCTAATGCTGTTTTGTTATTGAAAGAAGTTAAAAGATAGATATACAATTTTAATTAACCTTATATAACTGATGTAACAGTTGAGGATATTTTTTGGAAGTTTTGATTTTAATATCTATATTGTGGATTTATTATCTTTCGTAGTTTACGACTTTTCATGGATTTTGATGATAAAGATGAACCACGAAAATAAGTATTCATATTTGAAAAGTTAACTATCAACAGAGGATACAAATGCTAGTCAACGGAGAATTGTTGGAAACCGGCTTTTCCTGTATGAATGGTTTTACACTAGTCATTTTGGGGCCCTATATAGCTTGCTGTTCAGTGAGAGCCAAGGCTCCGTGTTGAAGGCAGTATTTTGACCTATAATTGTTTACTTTTTACACATAGTGACTTGGATGGATAGTTGTCTCATTGGCACTCATACCACATCTTCTTATTTATATTTGAGTAATTTTTTCATTAGCACGAATATATACTGTATTCTCATCACTATATCTAAAAATTCCCCTGGTAATCGTAGCTCAATTTCCGTCATTAAAGTTAGACTTCGCCAGTTAGAGCGATAACTGCCCAGCTAATCTATTCGGAAGATGTAGCAAAATAAAATACATATATCTATTCTATTGAAAATCCTAACTTTATGATTAATAATTATATATTTGGAACACACTTTTGGCTGTTGTATTTTCGATTGAAAGAGTCATGTTTAGTGTAAATTGTAGACCAACGTGTATATTTTGGTATACATAAAAAAGGAAAACATGTATCTAAAAAAAAACAGTACATTGAATTCATCAACTATCAAATGACGAGTTTATTATCATCATCCGACTCCTAAAAAAAAGACATATAAAAAAAGAGAGACAACAACGATGAATACATATAATCTAACATGGTACAGGCACACATTGTGATGTGGTTAAACGGGTTTTACGTGTGCACTTTCCCTCTTTTTGGCCTATCTTACCTTTATCTTCAATAACTAATATACACAATAACAAAACCTCCCCATAAGATTTCAACAAACTTGAACAAGAAAATAATTAACGGCACATAAGATTGAAAGCATAGTCACAAATGTGCTGGATATACAAACAGCTATCAATGGTAGGGTTGAAACTGCTTCTCAATAAAAACAAATTTAAAATTATAAACAACACCCCTAACTGGTTCATGAAGTCTTCTTACAAAACTAAACTGAAAATCGACTGTATTTGTAAGAGGCCAGTAGGTTATTTAAACTACCACACCATCGGAAGAGAGAACTATTTTTACTGAAGCCATTGCTGTTGAAAGATTTTCCGAAATGATTCAGTGTTTTTATGTCTATAAGCGACATTTTAGTAAAAGGAAGGATTAGAAATACCGTGTTATATTATTTTCCCAAGTGACATAATATTTTTAAAGATAAAATGCTGATACCATCTGTAAAAGTATTCAAACGTCCATGATATCTATAACACTTTAAACATAATTTTCGTGTTTATACAATGATCTATTCATTAAAATCAGCTTCATTTGAGCAAATCGTGCAAGATTTACCCCCGGTTTTTGTTAGGGTTCGTATTGCTCAGTCTTAAGTTTTCTATGTTGTGTTTTAAATGGTATTTTGGTCGTTTTCGTTTTTTTCAAAGAGTTGTCAGCTTATATTATACTTATGAGTTTGAATGTCCCTTTGGTATCTTTCACCTCTCTTTGTTAAATGTACATGCCATAGAATGCGGAAAGAAAAGCAGCACCGTTCCAAGAAGAAAGGTTTGTGATGGGGAAAACATATCAGTTTCAATTATTCTATTTTGTACCAATACAGTTAGGTCTAAAAATCTTATCATTCCCCCTGGTTTGATTTTTCATTTTAAAAATACAAAAAAGTGCATGTCACCTCAAACGATAATGTTGCTGTCCCTTTTCCAAAGTGTGACTTTCATGTTTTTGTATAAAATGTCTTTTAGGTCACATTCCATTCAGGAACTTCACATTTATAGTCCCTTGATAGATGATTGGTGAACAATATAACCAGTCTCCTTTGTCTCACAACTACTCCAGATGAAGAACAACCCTATATTAGAAACCCTTTCCGGGATTGTGGCTGAGTTAATGGCGAGTTTTATACAAATGTTTATGCTACCAGCTCACTTACTGCCTTCTAAAGAATGTTACCCAAACCCTCTTTGTATAAACGACCGCCATTTTATCTTCTTAGTTTTCCATTCGACTGCAAAACATTTCTTGAAATATATCTATTCCTCTTACGTTCTATACGATGAATAAGCACAAACTGGCTCCTCGATGAAAACATTTGTGCGGGGATGTTCTTCAGAACATTGATTTTATGTGTAACAAAATCACTTAAGTCGCTTCACTTCGATTAACACAAATTATGTTTACTGGAGTTCAGGTGTTGTATGTTATCAAGTATAACCATTTCTTGTTGACAAACGATTAACCGTTGCAATAATTATTTCTAAAGATACCCTTAGGCATCAGTTTTCTAATTTAGTCTGTGAAAGTGTCAAAATTTCATTTTTTTGTGTTAGAACATATTTAAATGATTTACAATGAACTATTTGTTTATCTTTGTTGATGGAAGAAGATTAAAATAAGCCTTTTTCTCTTACCACTAGCAAAGTCAAGAATAAAGTGCATTTTATTTTCTTTTGAACAATTCAAGTTAATTGCACCCGAAATGCTAAACAATACTTAAAATCATGAAACTAATTTAAAATAAGTGAAAAATAATAAATAAGAAGTATAAGGAGAGGTTCATATCAGTAAATTATGCAAACAAAATTGTGAAAAAATTAGGACGACTAAAATGAATTTAGCTTCGAGCTTTGTCTGCAAGCTTCATGACCTGTTTTCTTGTTGTGAACTTTGATTAATTTGTAACACATCTCCAACAGAACCCTACTTATTGATATTACGTCTCAAATTGATACATTCAGGAATCTGTATTCACATTAGTAGTCCCTTGATAGACGTTTATTCAACGATTTCACCAGTCTCAATTTCTGACACATTTGTTTTGGATCGCTTAATTTCATACCATTGCAAGATTGAGTATGTATCAATTGGAATTTTTATACAAAATGTGTTACCTTGCAGTCTATTGCATTCTACTCACGGTAACCAGTGCCACTTTGAATGAGAAAGCCAATTTATATTTTCAGTTTTCTATGTAACTGAATTAGAATTTATTCATTCCTTTTATTCCTCTTTCAACTCTCTGCGAAGATGTAGCAATGCTTTTTTTTTCTTTCAGAACATGGATGTTTTATATGTTCTTCACAATCAATTATGTCGCTTCCATTCTATTAACAAAAAATGTGTGGATTACTATAGATCGGCTGTGTAAGGTTTCTTTGTATATTCCTACTTTCATTCATTTGTAAAAACTCTGAGCAGCACCAGCTTATTGATATTACATCTCAAAGTTGATACGACATTCAGGTATTTCACATTAGTAGTCCCTTGATAGACATTTGTTGAACAATGCTGGCGCTCTCAATTTGTTTCTTAGTTGCTACGGATCCCGCACAATATATGTATTTTACATCCTTGCAGATACTGAGTTATATACCATATATTAAAGCTTGCAGTCACGGCCTTTCAAGGAAGTTACCGGAAGCGCCTTTGTATGAACAATCGCCAGTTTATGTTCACCGTTTTCCATGTAATTGCATCACATTTCTATGATAATCTGAATTCTTCGCACGTTCTTTGCGAAGAGTAAATAAAGGCAACAGTAGTATACCGGTGTTCAAAAGTCATAAATCGATTGAGAGAAAACAAATCCGGGTTACAAACCAAACCCGAGGGAAACACATCAACTATAAGAGGAAAACAAAGGAACAACAGGAACACCGAAGTGCAACAAAAACAAACGCCAACACACATAGAAAGGAACTATTTGATAACAACTGCCATATTCCTGACTTGGTACAGGACATTTTAAGAAAAAATGGTGGGTTGAACCTGGTTTCATGGCATGCCAAACCTCCCGCTTTATGACAATGTTAAAAAATATTGCTAAAACACTACGTGACAGAATTACAGCACAAACACACGCAAGAACATTCATAACAGAGAGTAAGCATTAAATGCATTCTAGATTCCAACAGTCGTGAAGCATCATATGCAGAGCCGTTCTTTAACAAAATGATCCTTCATGTTTTTAACAGAATCACTTATGTCGCTTCTCACTAATAAACAACAAATTTATTGACACTTGCATATCGGTTGTTATTCTTAAATGTCTTGCACACTTATACCTGATGCAATAATCTGTCACAACCACTTATACTAGATGCAATAATCTGTCACAACCACTTATAACTGATGCAATTATCTGTCACAACCACTTATACCTGATGCAATAACCTGTCACAACCAAAGTATTTTAAGGCAACGAGACAGTCTTCGAAAATGTCAATTTCCGTTTCTCTGTCTTTCAAAAAGGTCATCATTATATTCCAGTACTTTGTCAACCCAAGTTTTAGCAGTTGTGCTCGAATTAATTATGAAGATGAAGACCATTGAAAAATAAAAATATCCAAAAAGTGTAACAAAACTGGACATATGTTAGGCTATCTATCCCTGGGAATATAAACACGTTTATGGTTCGAATGATTTTACATATCATGAACAATAAATTTACAGAAAAAATGATTGAAATGTATTACAGTTGACTATTAATAAATCTTTTTTGACAGAAAGGGGTGAAACTTTGTTGCTACCCACTGATTACATTACAATTATAAGCATGGTCAAATCCGTGTTTTGATATTATGGCTTAGCATTTTTTGGCTTAGCATTTTTTACCTTTGACAAAGTTTCCAGAATATATCATCATTAGATTTGTTACAATTTGGATTTAGTACAATTTTACATTCTCTTTTTTATAATTTATTTTTTCTTTTTCAATTAAATTTTTTCTATCGGATGATTTAAGTAATCATCTATAAATCTTAAAGGACAAATCAGCAAAAATGTATTCTTTACTGGATTTGTCATATTCTAATACATTTTTTTAAAATAATTTTCCTTTTAGATGCAGTGACACCTATGAGTTCTACCGTCAGATATTAGTTTTAAAGGAAATGACAAATGTCTCATTATCAGGCATCTGATAGCAATCTTGTGCCGATTTAAGGTTTTCTGAATTTCAGCCCTTACTGAACAGCTGTCGCCGTGTCCCTGTGGATTTATTTAGCTTGCATTCACAACTCCACTCAAATCATTGGCTGGATTTTTCCATGATTTTTTCTCCATTTGCACTTAGGTTGAACACCTCCTTTTTAATCTTTGATCTAATCAATTTTGATATCTATCCAATTGGTCAAATTATTTTAAACTGACTGAAGATTTGAAAATTGTCATCAGGCGTCGAAAATAGTCTTGCTATAGATAAATGAAAAAAATAACCAGTGTTGTCATGTTGTATGAAATACATGTAATATTACATTTCTGTAAAATCACCTATTTGAGGTGTTCTCTCTTATCATGATTATGCTATAAATATTTGCCACTTAAGGTTAAGCATACAATAATTAATCAATTAAAGTGTCCTAAAACATTGACGAAAGATACTTTTTGCTTCTGAAAATTGCCGAGTTCAATGTTAAACTCAGCCTACAATAAAGAGGAAAGTGACAGTCTCCGTCGTCACTAACTGTGCATTTGGTAAACAGACAATGATTGCCTTAATTGAATGAATTAGTGAGGTAGGAAGTTATGTTAATTATATAACGCACTATATCTTACGGGTAAAGGCGACGTCTTTACATTAAAATGTTTGCTATACCAAGGTTACTATTATTTTTTTTATCATGTTTACAGTTTGATAAAGCGAATTTTCTGTATAAAGTCAAAAATGTTTTGGATTCTTGTATCTTGTAGTTTGGTTGATACATGTACTCGTTTGGCCTTAATTACCACCAAAACAAATACATTTTGTACCTAATTAATTTATCCCTAAAATATTATAATATGGACTGGTCATTGTAATTCTAACGCGAATCGATTAGACTAAGTTGTTTTTACTACATCTTTAGCCTCTTGAATATTTTCCTGCGTATACGTGAGACCATTGAACATATATTTGAACATATATAATTGCCGAAAAGAGATTTATGTAATAAATTGTATACTGCTCGGTAAATTTCGGATCTTAACATTTATCTGATGGTACAACTTTGAATGACACTGATTGTTTCAACAGCGATGTATGACTTGAATAATTTTCTCTCTGTCGTAAATTGCGAAACACAAAGGTTTTGTTCTCAAGAAAGGAAGTTCATCCCGTAAGGTTGCTTTCTTTTATTTTAGAAATTTTAATATTTTAATTTTCGTGAGTATATGTTTTGTATGTAAATATGCAATTTATAATTTCATATTTGTGAAGTAATTTCTACTCCATTTTAGACGTTCAGTCAATGCATTGAAAAGTTTAAAGATTCAGCAAACAGGAAAAAGTTGTCCGATAGATCAAAAAAGTGCTCGCACAATACAACTCATCATTGTCAAGCTGCTTAATAAGTATAACGGATATACGTATTGGACGCACGACGAACATAATAACAGACAATGCGAATGTAATACGTCCCCTTTACCTACAGCGGAGGTATGACTTGGATGAATTAAATGTCACATTCAGATTCAAACGTACTCAGTATGTCATATCCGACGACCGGTATGTTTGTCACTGAAGGAAAATCAGGCGTAGATTGGGAAATTCTAGAACAGCGTATTCATAATAATAGAAATCAATATTTAATTTCGAAAACAACAAGCACTAGGAAATAAACACATCATAGATACCAGGATTAAAATTTTGTACACCACACGCTCGTTTCGTCTACAAAAGACTCATCAGTGACGCTCGAACCAAAACAGTTAAAATAGCCAAATAAAGTACGAAGTTGAAGAGCATTGAGGACCCAAAATTCCGAAAGGTTTTGCCAAATAAAGCTAAGGTAATCTATTCCTTGGTAGAAAATCCTTAGTATTTTGAAAAATTCAAGGTGCTGATTAAGAGGAGCAAAAGACTACGCGTCACCCTATATTAGTAATCCAAAAAGTCAAACACAGGAAGTGCACTGATTCTGCCATCCTGGAGACAAAAAAATCCTGAATCCATCTAAACGCATAGTGTCTAAATGCCCCAAGAAGTTCGGAAGGAAAGGGTGAGAATAACTAAGAAAAAAAGTAAAGAAAGAAAGCTTTGTCCGAATTAGTCGAAAACAATTGTCAGATATTTTAAGAACGAGTAATTTGATAGATTTCGTAGATTAAATGAGTTTTCGAAGATACATTTGGGTACAAATCTGACCTTTCTGCAGAACTGTCAGAATTCTTTGTCATGGAACTGTTATCAACTGTGCCCTAGAACTAAAGTGAAATTGTCAGAATCAGTTCTAGAGTAGAATAATCTAAATGATGTAAACTAAAGCAGACGGCTGTTCATGATTTAAACAATTCTAGTTGTTCAGGGACAGTAATCTGGGTTTTCCCTGTAAGACATATTTTGAGGAAAGGATTAAATAGTAAAAATGAATACAGTCTTGGATGTATTTTAGTTCCTTCAGTTTTCCATGTTATTTCTATATATTTTACAAGAAATATTATTTTTTGCATATAATAATGCTTAAAAATTAGAGGACATATATTTATTATCTTTCCGTAATTATTGTCAAAATTAATAAACTTTCTTTGGAAAGTTACACTTATACAGTATGATGAGATAAGTTTCACTTATACAGTATGATGAGATAAGTTTCACTTATACAGTATGATGAGATAAGTTACACTTATACAGTATGATGAGATAAGTTACACTTATACAGTATGATGAGCACTGTCAATGTTTTTTTACCGGTTAAATATTTTGATTGCACAATCATCATATTATTTTATTGTGAAAATGTTTATATCCTAGTTTTACCTGCCTGTGTTTAGCTGATTGAACTGAAATGATGCTATTTACTGTAGCTATTTCTAGCAAAAAGATAGAATTGGGAATGGAAAAGGGGACTATGTCAAAGAGACAGCGACCCGACCAAAGAGCAGATAAGGTATTGTGTGTAACTATATTTTCATTAACAACGTTTTAATTGTGTAAATTCTGTGTTATTTAAAAAAGTGTCAAATTGATTGGGTACCAATATTTAAATGTACTGTTTAATTATATTAGCATATAATGTAAATTTACATATTTTCTAATAAATTGGTTCATAAAGCTTCTAAACGAAAAAATACTTATAGCAATTTGAAAACATGAACAATACTAAATAATCAAGAAAAATATATATAAATACAAATATGGGAAGGAAGAAAGAAAATTTATAAAAACAAAAATTACTTTATGAAAAGATAGAACAGTTTCTTTTAATGTTTAAGAGACAGAACTGTTGGGGCCTGTTACAAGGTAACCCTGTTCTATGGTAGAACTGTGAAAATCAGTTCTTAGTTTTAACTGTTAAAATCTGTTCTAGGGTAGAACTGTCAAAAACTGTTCTTCAGTAGAAGAGAGGCGAAAGATACCAAAGGGACACTGTCCAAAATTTGAACTATGTTTGAACTGGCAAAATCTATTCTTTGTTTGAACTGGCCAAAACTGTTTTAGGGTAGAATAGCTTCTAAATGTATCAGGAGAACTGTTCAAGAGACTCTTCTAGAACAATTCTGCTGATAGTTCCGTGCAAATGTTAAGAGTGGTTATAACTGATCCAAACTGTAGATCATGTAGTTATTCAGATATGTCTTCACATGTACGAACATGCTCAAATAAATCCTCAAATAAGAAGAGATCACAAATGTTTTAAAAGAGTCAGGCGCGGTAGATAGCTCATATAAATCTTCACATAAGAAATTTTTACAAACGTGGTCAAAAGTTTACACATTGCGGAATATCAATCTGAGAAGACTGTTTAGTCCGACTGGTAGTAAAGAAAAACATATTTTCAAAAACAACATATAGCTCTGATTATGCATCATGTGAGTCCAGTAGGGATGTCGTTACTTATGGAACGTCAGCTAATTGAGAACTATAGAAAAGTAACCAAAAGTAACCCTAAGGAAGCAAAATTAAAAGTAAGCTTACGTCAGTAACCATATAGAGTAAACATATAAATAAGGAGATGAGATGTGGTATGATTGCCAATGAAACAATATCCACCAAAGTTCAAATAAAGTGGATTTAAGCAATGATTGGCAACCATGCGGCCTTTAACAATGAGAAAATCTCATACTTATATTTAAATGACAATCATACATTTATCGTACATTTTGTAAAAAAAAATATCTTGAACTATTTATATGTTATTTGAAATATGTAAGGAAATGCATATCTTGTTGTTTTAAACCAATCTCCAGACTGTTCCACATAGTGGTTAGAATAGTACAATTTCCTGAAAATTAACTATTTTTCACAGCCAGGTTTTTAAGGACGCCGTTCTCACGATAATTGTCAACAGAAAACCCCGTCATTGTGTGAATATAACGATTTAAAAGTAATTTCTGTTCAGGTTAAAAAAATATTGTTACAAAAATTAGTATGCATTCAAAGATATAACTATTTGTTTAATTTAAATAATTAGTCGTATCGATTTTTGTAAATCCATGCGCTGTTTTCTCAGAGTACAGTTAAAATGAGGTTCTGAAAAAAAAATCTGATTCAGACATCGCTAATGGCTGGGATCGGGGCAAATTGTTTCAGTGTTTTCAAGCTGTATAGTTATTGTTCGTGCGAGTAGATAAATAAAAAATTGCGGATTTCGGAGCTTTTAATTTGAACAAAACATTTGAAATAGTTGATATACGTGAAGAAATAAGACGATGATACGGTTTTCTGAACTGAAAGGAGTGGAACACAACAAATTCACATATTCACCTCCTTTTGCGTCTGGCGCAAATATAAAATTTTAATCCTGGTCTCTATGATGAGTTTATTTACAACCACACGGTCGATGCCACTGGTGGTGGAGTTTTAATTCCCCGAGGGTAATACAAGCCCAGTAGTCAGAACTTCTGTGTTGACTTGAGTTATCATTGATATGTTCATAATTATAAATTAACTGTTTACAAAACTTTAATTTTTTGAAATACTAAGGTTTTTCTACCTCAGGAATAGATTATCTTAGCTGTATTTTGCAAAACGTTTAGGAATTTTTGGTCCTCAATGCTCTTCAACTTCGTACTTTATTTAGCCTAACATTTTTTGATTCGAGCTTCACTGATGAGTCTTTTGTAGACGAAACGCACGTCTGGCGCAAATATAAAATTTTAATCCTGATATCTATGATGAGTTTATCTGAAAGTGACCGTTAGAGGCAGGTGACCGTAAAGGCAGGTTTGACAGTATTCGCATCAAATGTTAGTATCGGAATAAGGTTCATTTGAATTTGCCTGTTGATCTAAATTCAAATATATCTATCTTTATTGCATATCAATCGATTTTGTTTATATGTTTATCGAACCTCTCTGGATTATTTGTTTACTTATTTGGAAATTTGCGCGTTCCAGTGACGCATACAGTAAGTAGAAAAAAACCTTACTATTTCGAATAATTTTACATTTTATAGACATTAAAATTACAGAAAAAGATTTTTTCAATAATATTTCATATCTACGCAAAAGTGCTGACTACTAGGATGGTGGTACCTTCGTCAATCAGCAGTTGTATCGACCAAGGGGTTGTAAAAACTCATCAAATATACCAGGATTATTATTTTGGTACGCAAAATGCGCGATTCGCCTACATAAGGCTCACCAGTGGCGCCCGAATCAAAACAGTTGGAAGGCCAAATAAAATACCAAGTTGAAGAGCATTACAGACTGAAATTCCGAAACTGAAATTCCGAAACATTGTACCAAATTCGGCTAAAGTTACCTATGTCTACAAGTAGAACATCTTAGTATTGTAACGGGACCAATTTTACTGCACAAATATAACGCATTCTTGAAAATTTTAGAAACTTTGTTCGCTTACCACCATCAACAAATGTTCTGTTATCTGTTTATGTCCCTTTAACAATGCCATCCTCCGTGTATGTATGCATCAAATCCGGAGAGGTTCAGTGTGATACATTCAACAAAATCGATTTATATGCAGCAAAGTTTAATACTTCTGAATTTAATTCAATAGGCAAATTCAAACGGACCTTGTACCTTGTTGTTTCAACTTATAATTATTATTATTTTTTTAAACAAAAAACGAAAACAAAAAAAAATATTTTATTTCTTAATCTGAACACATAACTTTTATGTCGTTATATAAACAAAAGACTCTATTTTTATATTATGAGTTCCCGTTACAATGCTCAAACCGGCTTTCTCGAAAACTTGAATATATAGATTTCTGGAAATTGCATCAAGCTGAAGACTGTATGTGTGGAACACTTTGAAACTGGTGTATGAAAAGAGCTTTAATTTTTTTATATACATGATTTTTTCCATTATTTTTATCAATATCATGAAGACCAGATTGTTTGAAAAAAGTGAATCCATTTACCTCGAAAAACGTGGAATGTATGAAATTTTCTGTTGCCAGCAAGTATTTTAATTATATTCTTAATGATTTGTATTTTACATTTCTCAGATCTGAGTGGAAAGTCAGATTTACCGTCATCAAGATAAGTGAACTATTCGCCATTGGGCGAATCAAACAAAAAATCAATCTAGCAACCGATACGAATAAAGTATAGTGTATATTGTTTTCTATTCATGAATTCGTCATAACAATAATAATAACAAGTACGAATTATACACAAACAAATTAAGAATTAATAAGATGGAAAAACAAAAGTATTGCTCTTAATATATAAAATAAAGGGGTATGTGCTTAGATAAAATTACAGTGTATAACAGGAAGAAAGAATATTTATATTCAAGGTAGAAGTTATTGTACAGATTCGATTGCTGCTGTTGATAAAGGTTTGCACAGACTTTACAGTCGGTACTGATGTGATTTTAACATATATTTTGTTTTAAATCCCCTTTGATAATTTAAGAAATAACTTAGTTTCCAATTCCTTCACGCAAAAGTGGCCTAAGATGAATTTGATCATTCTTATTTTGTCCCTTTTGGTCATATAGCCCCATATGTATTTATACAACCATGGGTTTCAAATGTTTAGGTTAAAGCATTCCTGATGAAAGTTAATATAGAAAAGCGCTTCAAATGCAGACTTTTCCTGGGGTATTATTTTCTTTCCGTAGAAATTTGTTAATTTGTTGGTTTGGGGAAATTTATTTTTCCTCATGGGCTTTCTTTGTGTCTTTGGTGAAAGGTACTGAATATTTAATGTGCAGTTGTTTCGTTTTCCAAACAAATACCTGAAACGATTGGATTTTAAAATAATGTTTGAGAATATAAATGGACCAACTATAACTCCCTTCCATTGTTCGTTTTCACATTAATATTGAAAAGATGACTGAACTATTGATTATAACGTTACTGTTGAAAGTCTTAAAACAAGCAACACATGACTAAACGAACGTTGTATGAGATAAGGATAAATTAAATCATGCTTGGAATATATCAATATAGTATCCAAAATGATTTTGAATGTGAAAAACGATTGATACAAAAGATGTGTTTGAAACTACCACAAATCAACAGACCAACAACAAGAAAACCAACTAGAGCTACTGCAAGCAAAGTTCACAATATGAAAAATCCACCAATACAAAGTCGATGCTTTGATAATGAAAACACCTTGAGTTATTGAAATCAAAAACAAGAAAGGATGTCACAATAGCATATTATGTTAACGATTCTTTGAAAATTTAATCAAATTCTGATTAGGGATTCATTAGGAGACTATGGAATAAATATGTACCGTAGTGTGCATATTATTTGCTGAAAGAAACAACGAAAATGATTCTGTTAATAAAACAAAATAAGAGGTGTACATTTATATTGTTAAAATTTAAGAAAGTTTTAATAAATTGTAATACGGAGTTGAGAAGGAGTTGCGGATATAGTTATGAAATAAAGCAGCGAAAAAGTTCATGCTATAGTAAAGGAAAGACAAAAATGATTCTGATAGAATGAAAAAAATAGGAGGTGTACAATATAATTATATAGTTATGATAGTGAGAAAATTTCAATAAATTGTAATAAGAGGTTTAGTGGGAGTTGCGAATACAAAACGGGTACCCAATAAATAAAGCAATGGCAAAGCCTATGCTTGTAGAGTGAAACCCTAATAAATGAATCCGACAAAAATAATAGAAGGTGCCAAATAGCTTTATATAGTTATAGATACGATTCTGAGATGATTTCATTAAATTATGATAAGCAGTTTACTAGAAAGAGAAGCGGGCACCAATGTGTCCTATATTCAGTTTGTGTGCAGATATGTCGAAGTTCATTTTATCCGATAGTGGAACCCAAAAATCATTCAGATGTAGAAATGAAATTGGAGGGTAGAATTATGAAAGAATGATTTTGATGTAAATTGTAACAGAAAAAAGAAATAAGGGAAAGGGTATGATTATGCCACTTTTTTGGCCACTTGTATCTGTTTCGGCGTGAACCATTCACCAATTAGCCAGTGATTCAGTTTTGAAAAATTATGAACTGGTACTAAATCTAAGGTTGCAACTTCCCTAGGCAAAGTTTACATTAGACGGTGAAATAGCTGACCTGTTGAGGCTCTTCTGATTTTTATGTTCTCGTTATCGTATAACTATCTAATGATTTTGACTTTGAGCGTACCTTGTTAAGCTTCTTACAGAATCACTCCTTAAGCGCATGGAAATAATTATCATGCATATTTTACAGAACATGAACAGTAACTTACAGAGACTTTCAAGTTACTGTATGGTTGTAATCTATCCCTTCTTTAACAGATGGTTGGTAAATTTTAAACGGATTAAACTACATTGTACTAATAATAACATAAACTCAGCTGATAAGAAAAGTTTGGTTAAAATTGGTCAATGCTCTTTCCAAACCTCGGGAAGAGCTTACTTTTTTTTGTTATATTCATTTTTTCTTCAAAAAAAAGGGGTAAAGAGTCATCAATAAAAAAAATACATCTTTATGAACTAGTATAAATCGACTGCAGATTCTGAAGTATTTTCTGCACGAGATTATCTCCTCGGAGGCCAAAATAAAAAACCAGACAAAAATTAATATATAAGACATCCATTAAATATAACTATAAATATAAAATTTGCAGCATTGTTATGTTGAATAAAAAAGCTACGATACATCCGCATAATCTCAGTCAAATTGGCTGAAGGAGTTTCTGAAGAATTTGTGATTTCTGCGAGCAAATCGGTATTTAAAGTCCATTGTGTTCGTCCGTTCGTTCTTGTGTTCGGTAGTCTGCTGTTGTACACCTCCTTATTTTTAATCAGACATATTTGTTGGAATTCTAAACCAAAGACCTTACCATTTCTATAAACATGATAAATGATGGAAGTCACTTCATGAGCTCCTAAATAAGTTGTTGGATTATCAGATAAAAGAACCGGGATATGATAATTTTATCTCTGCTTGCAGTGTTTGTCTGCTTTCCATAAGATCTTATGTAAAACTATGTTCCATAACGGTGGCAAAAATTACGAGTATTTACATGCGTCAGGATCTTTACATAGTAGGCAAAAACGCCAAGACTATTTGCACGTGTAAATATATAGAAAATACAAATAAAAAAGTAATTATAGAGCTATTTGTGGTGGAAAAATAATCTTTAATCTTATATTTTCATACGTGTCATTAAAACAGTGTAATAAATAGGTATGCCGTTGAAAGCACAATACTGTCACACTATGTTACACATATAAGACTACTATTTGTGGTACCTCCGATCCTTTATAATTCAGAAACTGTTACACTTCCGCACGTTTAGATGTGGAAGTGGCTCGCTAAATTAGATTAAATATTTCTCACATAAAAACCATTGTAAGTGTGGAATGTCAAGCAAAGTCGACAATACCATACCATTATTACAGTGTAGGAGCAGAATTGTATATAATTTCGTGTCGAATGTTTGCGAAGCGAGGATTTTATGAACGTACCAAAATAATTGGTAAATAAATGTTATCAATTAAGTGTACACAATCTCTTCCAGACCGACTTATTTCTGCAAAGGTATTTTCTAAACAACAACATAAACATTGAACTTAGTGTGTCGTTTAGATAAAAATCATACCTAAGTAGCGTATATAAGAAACATTTAAACGTATGATGTTTTACATGTTAAAAGGGTTATTTATTATTAAGTAACTAATATTTCCTTCGATACGAATTAAGATGTGATATTAGGTATATAAATCATGACACAAAGTCTTGCAAAATGCAAAACGATTTTTGCCCGGCTCATATGTATACCAAGTAGTAAGATTATTTCATACAATCCTCAATTTCCAAACATTCAACACAAAACTATGTGCATTTCCGTTCCTACAATTTATTTATCTGATCGCAAAAGTATGTGGTTTCATAAAGTAAAACTCACCGTTTTTGATACAACTGTTCCATCAGCATTATAAAATTTAACGTTGAAAGTCTTGATGTTATCGCTACTTTTCAGTTTAACCTCATTCACTGGTTTTGCCACTTTGGGTGTATAATCAATAATCAGCGTTGATTCATAACTTTTGAAGGGAGTGATAGCATTTGGTCGTAGATTTTCTATGTCAATGGAATGATTATTCACTTTAATTTCTCTGGATGGTATTATCTCTGATGATGTCATTCCTTCAGTTTTCTTGCAGATAGGTGTCGTTGTCAACTCAGCTGTTCAAATTTCAAGAAATACAGTATTGCGTATTGCTTATTTTAAATCAATATTTATGTTATGTAACGAAAGAAACAACAGTTAATTGAGAAAATGTTTATTAAGAGTAATAAAACGGTTGAATCTGGAAAGATTCCGTTAAAAGTGGCATGAGATGGTCTGTTGAAAATGAAATTACATGAAATTGTAAATTACCAAAACAGATTTCCTTCTAGAACAAGTTTAAAAAGTTACATTCGTGTAGTAAAATCTCTTATGTTTTAATACCGTAGGTTGGAGCATCTTTTTTTTTTATAAAACAAAGGCTTAAACATGTTTTTATTTCATAAATCAAATATAGTTCAGAAGAATGAGAAAATCATCCAAAATGTAGTTTGGTATAAATATAATATTTTTTTCACCCAAAAAACAAATCCCTATTTTTTACTGTTTAAAAGATTTATTTGTGATTTAGAAATACATTTGTTATAAACTTTGATTTAATACGCTAATGAGAGCATGTCTCTGATGAACCTTGTGATATTCTGTGTGAATTTTCAGTTCAGCCATTCTTAATACGTATTAATCTACGATATTCAGTAGAAGTATCAAACATTCGTGAATCTCGGATATTGAACTTGTACAAAACAACGGAAACGGTGATGTTGGTTGCTTTGTCAAAAGTATCAAAGTATGGATGCAAACGATTGTGAACATGACTACTTAAGCTAAAAAGTATATTGTGCATTGAACTAGATGTTTTTTTACGTAATTTTACTATTGAAGTGAACAGTGGTACCAGATGCATGTGACAGCTTACATGTATTCGTTGCACAAAGAAACAACTCGCCAAATGTCTGGAATTTACACTAATAGTTTATTAGATAAGATGATCAAATCAAATTAAATACGGATAAATCAGCATGTGCAGTGCTGATGATGTCGCCCTGTTGATATTAATTCAGTTTTAAGTTACCGTTTAATACAGAGAACGCCTTATTTTTCCATGGACTAATTCAGGATATTTACTTCCGGTTGGAAATTTTTCACACCTGACTTAACTTTGGAAGCATTTTGATGCATAAGAAATTTTTGCATCATATTTTGACACCTAAAAGGACATGGAAAAGTTTAAATTATGTTCCGTGTTTTGCTGAGATTCGAAATGGAAATATTCCACAGCCATTCCGATCATATTTTTTGATTAACATCACTGTCTCAGTTCTGTCAATCAAACATAATGCAGATGACTAGAATAGTCCCGGGTTATTCTTATTTGCTAAATAAAATATATATTAGCATTAATTAGGTACTTGGATTGGAAATCAAAAATCCCATCAATTTTGTCAAAAAGTGAATAGTGACTGAGATAAGCTAAGTTCATGTATTATTTCCTGTATCTGCTAAACGGTAAGTTTCTAGTTTGATCGAAGAATAAGAATCATTTAATAAAAGCGTTATGAACATGTTGTTTCTGTTTTGGTCCTGGTATAGATTCTCGATCAGACGTATTGGCCTTCGACTATTCGAACGTCGTAGCAAATAGAGCTCACCTCGAATCTATTCCAAGGCAAATACAGAAATAACCAGTTAATGCCAACAACAATACATCATTTATTTTAAATAATACAAGGAGCAGATTTATATAATTGGTATATGTTTTTGATATTTTGCATAATAAAGCGTGTTCTATCAATAATATACATTTATGATTAAAATGAAGTTTACTTTTCTGAATTCTTAGATTCGTTATTTTCCAAGTGGAGAATATACCAACGAATTTTCAACAATTACTATTCTAATAAGTTTTTATGTTAAGAATTTACCAATAAGAATCGCATATTACAAATTTACACGAGTCCCTAGACAAACATATGACGTTGAATTGTTGGTAAAACTTTTTCTATTTTTCTCCGTTCTGGAAACAAATAAATATGCGAACAGTATTTTTTTCCCCTTTTGGAAAAAAAAGTAACTTTCATTAAAGCAAAGGATAAGATATTTGCATAAGGTCAAACATTGAATAAGTAACAGACCCCTTAAATGATAATACGGAAAACAAATAGGGAATTGTATAATCGACTCGTACATCTAGACATACTAAGTTAAAACATAAAGTTAAGTTTACTTCCAAAACAGAGCACAAAACTTTCCATAAAGGCCTTTCGTGAAACCTTTATTTTCCTTCGGGAAACACTTCACATGTTTAAGGTGTTTTTAAATTTGAAACTTTACCGGAATGTCTGGTCTTTCAGACTGTTAATATTTTTATCTTAGTTCTTCTGCATTCAATTTATTTTAACCAATGATTGTTTAAATGTGTTCTATCTTTATTTTACTTTTCATATTTTAACGCGGACCATGTCGGCATTATTCCTGAAGAGGAAGCACCTTACTGTCATATTGGGTTATGAAAAAGATCAAGCACTTATTTTGAGTACACAGAAACGGTGATCAGTCACCCTCATTAATGTTATATATAAGGATAGGTTGATGGGATGGTGGATAGAGATGATTTAACGATTAAAACTACAACAGCTTTATTTTAAACAAAAAACCTTTCTCAAATGAAAACACAAGCCTAAATGCACTGTATCAAAATTTAATTTTATCTGACTCGTACTGTCATTATCAAAATATAAATCAAGATTTTAAACAAGGGGTAACACTATATTTAGTTTCCTTTATTTCAAATGGAAAGAGATAACTTTTAGAATTTATCCTTACCGCAAGGCTTGAACTTTGGTCACTAAGACTTGAAAATCAATATTCGTTCATCTTGGGGTGTATGTATACTTAATTTAATGAAAATTTACGATTTGTAGGTCTGTATTGCGTTACTTTTGTTTTGACAAATACATTAACAGACATTAAATCTGTCATTGACAATACGACAATGAAATGTGTTTTACACTCGAAATAAAAGTTTGAAAATTTAAGAAATACTTCACCATATTTTCAAAGTTATCATTTTTTAGATTCAATTGTGTTAACATTATCCATTGCTCTGTTGTTCACTCTTATATCACACAACACAAACTATGTATACCTCAAGGACTGATAATGAATGTATTTATTCATCTGTTACTAAATATGAAAACAGAACAGGAAAAGTGAAAGTAGCCAAAAATTAACCCATCGATATATAATACAAGAGTATAGAAGCAGCGAATAAATGTTGTTAAACCAGCAACATTTATCCGCTGCAGTTTACAAAAGTTGTGTGGATTGTATAAATCTTTGTGCTTAAAAAAGTCAGACCAATCTCTTTTCGCCTCAGTCACAATACATAGTATATGAACATTTAGTTTAAAGCCAAACATGAAAACTTCTCATTATCTGTAAAGGTGTATGTGAAAACGGCTTGCAAATGTTTGGAATCCATTTTGATCTTTTAAAAGGCTATATGTTATGCATACCCTTAGAAAAACAGTGTTTATTTTCATGGCCATAACTGGTTGGTTGGTTTTAAAATTGGAATAAGATGAATAAATTTTTATAACTATATACATGTTTCTATATATACTATATGCTTTGCTTAAGTTCCAATTAATATACATGTGCATGTACGTCGTATGGTACGCGGTTCTTTGTTTAAAAGACATATACAGGTACAATTAAAAGCAAACAATAAAAACCAAATAACACATTCAGATCATGACATCATAACGTGATTGAAAAGAATCAAAGTAACCCGTGTTTGGTCATTTGGTGTATTTAGTATTGATACTTTTGAAATAACTATTTAAAAGTTCCGATATGTTCATAGAAAGATTAATTTTCGGAATCGTATTTGTTCTTTACATATCTTGTACAAGCGTTTGAAGCTTTTATATTTATAGAGAGTGTTTTAATCTTATTTATTAAACCGTTTCCTGTTATCAAACATAAATTTTTACTCTAACGGAACACATTATACTTTGAAATACATGAATGTGATAATAATTCTTTAAAAGCTAAAATAGAGACATATTGCTTGTGTATAATATAAAAATAAGAAGATGTGGTATGATTTCCAATGAGACAACTCTCCACAAGAGACCAAATGACACAGAAATTAACAACTATAGGTCACCGTATGGCCTTTAACAATGAGTAAAAACCATACCGCATAGTCAGCTATAAAAGGCCCAGAAATGACAAATCTAAAACAATTAAAACGGGAAAACTAACGGCCTGATTTATGTACAAAATAATGAACGAAAAACAAATATGATATACAGCAACAAACGACAACCACTGAATTCCATTATCCTGACTTGGGACAGGCACATACAGAATGTGGCGGGGTTAAACATGTTAGCAGGCACCCAACCCCCCTCCCCCCTAACCTTGGACAGTAGTGTAACAGTACAACATATGAACAAACTATAAAACTCAGTTAAAAATGGCTAAACTCATCAGATCGATACAAATCACAACAACAAGTAACAAAAACACAGAGTGGACGTGGATAAGTTGGATGTTTAACGCCACTCCCAGTAGCGTACATAACCACAAGTTTTTGTTTGGGTGACAAACGGGTTCCCTATGGGGAACTATATACCTTCGGCAGGAAACTGCTTAATCTTTGTTAGTTGATATCGGAGTCAACACACATCGGACAAAGCGGGGATTAATCTCAGAGTTTAAAACAACAACAGAGCAAACATAGATAACGGAATATATTATTAAACCTTGCATGTGTGTCATTTTTCAACAATTGAAATAAATTATATATATAGTAAAAACAGGTGTATGTGATTTTTTTAAAGGGTGAAGTAACGTGAATTAAAATACAGGAAACAGTGTCAGGTAATAATTTTGCATGCATGTTAATTTCACAAAGGTGAAAAAATGATAAAGAAAAACAGATTACAGAACTCATTATACTTTTACATTCTTCTTATATTGTTTTTTTTTTTAAGTGAATTAAATCATAAAGCAAATACAGGTAACGGAACACATAATACTGTTACATCATGTTAAGGTTTTAAAAAGGTGAAATTAAATGATAAAGCATATACGGGTAACTGGCTATATTATGATTTTTCTTGATTGTTATTTTTCAAAAGATGAAATAACGATATAGCAAAGACTGGTCACGGGACATATTATACTTTACAATGCATTTTACTCTTCTAAGGGTGAAATAAACGATAAGGTAAACACAGGTTACGGAACGCATTATACTTTTGCTTGTATATTGTTTTTCAAAAGATGAAATACCGGTAAACAAATACAGGTTACAAAACAGGTTATACTTTACCGTGTATACATTGTATAGCATGCTTCAAAAAGTAAAACAACGAAAAAGGTAATACAGGTAAAGGCTCTTTTGATTGATAAAGTAAACACATAGGTCATTATCCCTGGATGCCAATACGGTTGTCCTTTTATTGAGGATTTTTTTATTAAATATAAGAGGAAAATATATTTTGTAGGGAAATGGGTAAAGATAACGATAAAATGGTTAGTTTGTTTCTGGAATACACATGCTAGGATTTGTATTTAATCAGGAAGGTTACGATTAGGAATGTGTCGATTATGTAAAAAAGGAGGTACAACTTGTCTTACTTGATACTTCAGGTGTTTCAGTAGTTGTAGGGCTTTTAGAGCCATTGGGAAGTTTGGGGGTTACACCTGAAAAAAAGAAGGACCCAGAACAAATTAATTCAACTTAATACATCAACATCGATTAACTATATCTCTTTACGCATTATAACTTTTGTATATGTTTTTGGTTATGTGTCATACACAAATGACAATAGTTGTTCTCTGATCATTATTTAAAGTTGTAGAAACTATGAAAGAAGGAACTTGTAAACAAACATGGACTGGTAGAATAACTGTTTATATTTTCTTCAATACCCTGGACTGATTCGAAATTGAATGTTTAAATTGAGCACAACTGTTTTTTAAGTTGTTGAATACACAACTGAAAAAGTAATCGATTTTATATTAGGCCCGTGCGGGCCCTAACTGCTCTCACCTGAAGTTGAAAGAAAGTTATGTTGTCGTACTCCATAGCACTCGATTCAGTAAGACGGATTTGTTTGGTTTACAAGCTTCCTTACCTGAAATTTTCAAAAAATAATGTTATTTTACTTTCAGATTAAAACTCATATCATAACATAAAGAACTGAAGATAACATAATTCATAGATAAAAAAACAATTTATTTCACGAACTACATGTAAATATATCCAACAACGAAGAACAGATTAATGTGCAGATAAAAATTTTGAAGGTACATAGAAATACCATTTTCATCAGCATCGTAAACCAAACAAAAACTAATCCTACTGAACTGTTGTGCTAAGGAAAGCCTAAATAAAAACAAACACAGATTTTAAAGATTTCAAAAAGTTAAACTACTAATTTGAATGCTATCTACAGTTCTTTAATTGTATAGAAAACATAAAATCATCAGTTTTCATTTAAACAATAATACATTTATTTGATTATTTTATATATTTTTCTTCCATATCTTCTGACTTTATTGATGCCTTACTAAATGAAACACTGAACATGTATGTATATATATATCATACTTGGTATGTAATCAAGGTATGAACACTTCATTTACCTAATTTATTGATATAAAAAGGTTCAAAACCGTTTTGTCGTTTATTATTCATAATAATGTTTTGTGTTGGATCTGACCACATGCATTAGGGGGCGGTTCATTGAGACCATTAACTGACTTAAAACTGTCAACGTCTGTCACATATAATTTCCTTGGGTTCACTCTTGCCATCGAGAGGAATCCTCTCCACTTATGGTAACAGAAAGGGAAGAATCATCACCGCATTACACGTAATTCAAATTTGCACATACAAAATCGGAGGGACTGTTGTTTTTACAGAGATTGGTGTAAACAGATGGTATGCTTCCAGTTCCTTCTTGTCATTTAAGTTATCAAAAAGTCCCCAATATGCTCTTTTCAATGTATTTACTATCGGGTTGTTTATCCTTCTGGAACTGCCAAAACATTTTTATCTAGTCTACCAAATATCCACATATACATGAATTTGTATATGAACTTGTTGCATTATTAGTAATAAATTCTAGTATTCATTCTACTTTTTATTGATATTTTTCATCGCCAGTGGTATTATTAATTATGGTATGTGTTGAGACTGACCAAATATATATATATATATATATATATATGTAACAAGTCTAAAAGGGTACAACATCACCAAAAAATTATAAAATCATGAACAAATGTTAGAAAATCATTTTCCCTACCATCACTCATTTTCCTACCATCACTTGTTTCCAGTAACTCAGGCTTCCGTACTGAACTCTTACAGTTTTAAGGAATTTATTCCTCCTCCCAAACATCAATATTGAACAAATTTCATGATTTTATTATTTTTTGGTGATGTTGTACCCTTTTAGACTTGTTATATATTATATTTTGTAGTGTACTGTATCATAATTATATGATCCATCGCCCCGTAAGATTTATCGTTGGCTATTATTCAGTCATTTTTATATATATATATATATATACAAGTCTAAATTGAAAACAACGTTCAAACCTATGATTGCGTTGGATAAAAACCGCAATTTTTATACGTGCGCATGCAAAACAAATTTCTTGTTAGAGGGGTCTAAATACAGCACAAACAACATTTTCCAAAAGACCAAAAAAGTGAAAAAGTATATTTTAACAAAACGCATTTGACTAACAGGTCGAACAACAAATGTTCATTACGAGGTCCTACGAACTGTCGAAGGTGTGTTGTCATATGATACAATGATCTGATGAAAATCATCAATACTGGAGATCATGTGCATTCAACTCATATTAAGTAAACATATTCAGATTAAGGTGATTTATCATGTATGCTATTTAAACAATATTTGCAAGAATAGTGAAAGTTGACATAAGTGTGTATCTTTTTTTATGTTTTTGTGCTATGTTGTTCATTTTCTGTGAAGAACTGGCTGGTGCCATTACATACAACAACTCGAAACGGACCACTCAGTAAAATATTGAATTATTCCGAGGTCCATTTAAAGTAGCGATAATACAATATGAGTCACACGGTGTGCTATTGACCTAATACGATAAACATGGGGTCAGATAATTCCATAAGGGGCGAGCGCGACCCCCTATATATAGTATTAGGTCACTAGCACATTGTAAAACGAATTTATCTTACTGACTTTTAATATCGGGAATTTTGATGTAATTGTAAATGTTATTATTATTTTTCAGTTGTTGTCGGGTGTCTTCCGCCATTTTGGATTGTAACATAGCAGGAAACAATCGCGCCAGATCTTTCATGAAATGGGCAAATTTCGACAGAAGAATGGAATTCATTTGTAAAATATTTAACTAAATAATTTTTTACCTCTTTTTCTTTCTTACAAATACAGAATATTTTTTTTTTTATTAAATTTTTTCTACATTGCAATTTAAGGGGAGATAACTCAAATAAACTTAACTTTTATAAAGGAATGTGTTATGAATTTACCTATTTTGTTTTGTAGCAGGAAAAGGAGCCCGGTGACCCTATTTTTTCTTTTTACTTTCTGAAAGCATATAATCAGAGCTATCTTCTCATATATTATATTAAAATTCTATGGGTTAGGTTTCTTTTTATCACACAAAATCGGAGTTTCAATGTATAATCTATACAAAATCTGACAATTTTGCAAAACCTGTAGCCTGAAAAGAAGTCCCGTGACCCATACGTTTTATTATATTTTTGAGAAAAGCATGATATAAACTACATTTTGACAAATTATTTAAAAAAAAAATCTATGGATTTAAATTTAGACCCCCAACCAATTACCTTAAAGTGATCAATGAGTGAAAGTCAGCGTCTCTAAGAAGTGGTTTTGTCGAAAAACTTGACAAATTATAATTATGTATGTTTACAATGTATATTAATTTGAGAACAACACCGTGGTTTTTTAAGGAACGTTACTCTACAACTAACTTCTGCTGACCGTGTATCTAAAATTAAACCAGCCCACTTACCTTGTATTAAATAAACACGGTTTACACGTGTTTGCTTTTAACCAATGATATTCCTAGAAGCTAATAGGAAGTCAGATAATAGTTATTAAACAGGAAGAATTACCGCGAGTTTACAGGTCCTTGTTAGCACAACGTTAACTCGGGGTTTGTATTTCAATCCAATTATTTAATTTCTTATTTTTTTCTGAAAAAATTTATTTTTTATCCGGTAAATACAAATTATTAGTGATACCCGACAATGCTAGATTCATATGGAATATTTTATTTTATCTTACCTCCTATACACTTCTAGGAATATCATGAGTTAAAAGCGTACGTGTAGAAACCGTGTTTATGTGAGAAATCAAGAACAATTATTCGGTCAATGTATTTAGTACCAAAAATATAGGTTTTCGTTGCTTTTCTTTACATAAAGCATAACAAATACCCAATTCTGTACCTAAAAGTCCAGATTTTATTATCCTATTCATTTATTGATAAAACGTATCTAATTTTGAAAGAATTGAAGAATTTAATTATTTTTTGTTCTTTTCATACCTCCTAGATTAACAGACTTTGTGCCTACATGTATTATAAGGCATTGAATTTCAATGATGTAATAACCAAGAAGCTAAACTTAATACCAAATATGAATATACTAAAGTACAATTTTACTGTGAATATCTGATAACATTAAACAAAGTTAAGTGATTGCTCTTATCAATTACAATTTTACTGTGAATATCTGATAACACAAAACAAAGTTAAGTGATTGCTCTTATCAAATTATAACTCAAACTTTGTGACAAATGAGTAAAGATAGTCAAAGTTTTTGATTGCGTCAACAAATATTCTAATGTCATGAATTGTAAATATATTGAAGGATAGGAATGGTCAAATAATTTTAAAAAAAAAGACTTTTTCAGAAGCTCGGGGAATTTTATTTTAAAAAATAGGATTATCTATAAACTGTGATTCCCGAATTACCCATTTTGCATTGACTAATCGGGTAATAATAAATACGCCTTTGTTGTGATTCAAATTAATTATTAATACTTCTATATTCCCATTTCCAAAAAGAAATTAAGTCAAAAATATTCTCTTTAACTGACAAAAATGATTTCGGGGTTCATGTGTTTTACTTTCCCTTTGTAGTAAGTGAATAGAAATGACGAATATATTATTGAATTGTTCATGAGATATCTGACGCCATCTTGGTTATGTTGACAGTTGTAGATTATGTGTTTAACAAATGAACACAGATGTTCTATTTGTTTTGGTCACAATTCCATCCTCCTTTCGGTTCATTGATCCTGTGTCTACATTTTCAATTTTAGGTTTACAAAAGTGTAAAATATATGGTTGAATTAAACAGATCAAGTGTTATGGAGCAGTAATAAGAAGCAAATCAATTTACAACCATTTAACATTTTTTAACATTTAAGTGTTCTATTAGAAACCATTATTTTTTCATATTATGCGTGCAATGAAGATACTTTTGTGTGTGTAGCCGATCTAATTTTAATCCAAACATAAATAAAAGTAGAATGTGTCGGAGCACAAGAAAGCATCCCACTTAAGCTTGCTTTTAAGATGTAAAAAACTTTTTTGGACGGACTGAAGGACGGACGGGAAGACGGACAGAAAAACGGACGGAAGGACGGACGGTCAACGGTATCACTTAATGCCCCCTTCGCCTAGCGGTGGGGCATAAAAAGCAGAAACAAGATTTTCTTATTTTATCCATAGAAATAATCATATATCTATATAAATTAGCAACCGTTATAATTTGATATATCATCTGATAGACGACGGAAGCTTTAAATGAGAATTTCAGGTAGATTTTAAAAGTACAACCTAGAAAATGAGCTTTAAACATTTTTATCTACTATACATATATGAAGGGAATACATAAATAAAGGCAACAGTGGTATACCGCTGTTCGATAGAACATAAAATATACCTAGTTTAAAAACTTCTGTTACAAAGTGAAAACATCAATGACTAAACTACACTTAATATTGTCTCTTGTGCATGTCAACAAAAATGAGGCATAAACTTATGATTTATCAATGGTATGATATTACTGATGATAATTGTCTGTCCTCACTCTAGTTTTTCATACGACATTATTTCTTTTAAATATAAAAGATAAAACAAGCCTCAGTTTATGAGACTAGGGAATGAAAGATCGACATATAGTTTTATCATTATTCATATTTATATGATCATATATTATTTTCTTAAATGTTGGAATAGGTTGATTAAACCTTCCTTTTGTCGTTTATGCATTATCGGAGTTTTACTTGTCACTAGAAAACTAAAGGCGTTACATGGAGTAGTTAATGCCTAACGTACAAGAGCTCCTATCCTTCAATATATTTACAGTTCATGACATTAGAATATTTATTGACGCAATCAGAAACCTTGACTGTCTTCACTCATTTGTCACAAAGTTCACTTCAGGTTTATGTTGCTAAATTTATTGTTTCTTCGCTAGATAATCATGGACTGCTGTTTTCCCCGTTCCCTTTCATTTTACCATGGTGTTTTGATTAATTTATTTTGTACTGATGGTGTTTTAATGCCCCTTTATATCAGATTATATATTTGAAAAGGAAATACATTTGACCTATTTGTTCTAAGCTTTTGCATAGACGCTTATTTAAGAATGAGCTGGAAGAAAAATAAAAGGTATTTGTAAAATCCTCATATTTAAAGATTAACATTCCAAAATAGGGGAATCAGTTATATATGTTTAATTAAGAAAAATCGTTGTAATATTCATCAATTCCATATAAAGAATATAAGATAAAAGCTGTAAACCTGCATCTTGTCAATCTTTTTTTGACGTAAGTTTTGACGTGATTTATGGTCACAATGTACAATTTATCACATGATTATAAAAAAGCTTACCTCTTGTTGTTTTTTCTTGAGTAGAAGCTGGTGAAGCTATCAATATAAATATATGTTTATCAGTTCTAAAACATTGCTTGGTGCCATTTACAATGATAACTATCATTATTTGACACTTACTAATCATATAGAATGTTTCTAAGAACACAATAATCTATTGAAAATTTAGTGATCGCATCTATATATAAAATTTAGACGACCTATTCTTACTAGAGGCTCTAAAGAGCCTGTGTCGCTCACCTTGGTCTATGTGCATATAAAACAAAGGACACAGATGGATTCATGACAAAATTGTGTTTTGGTGATGGTGATGTGTTTGTAGATCTTATTTTACTGATCATTCTTGATGCTTACAATTATCTCTATCTATAATGAACTTGGCCCAGTAGTTACAGTGGAAAATATTTTGTAAAAATTTACAAAAATTTACAAAATTTATGAAAATTGTAAAAAATTGACTATAAAGGGCAATAACTCCTTAGGGGGTCAATTGACAATTTTGGTCATGTTGACTTATTTGTAGATCTTACTTTGCTGTACATTATTGCTGTTTACAGTTTATCTCTATCTATAATAATATTCAATATAATAACCAAAAGCTGCAAAATTTTCTTTAAATTACCAATTCAGGGACAGCAACCCAACAACGTGTTGCCTGATTGGTCTGAAAATTTCAGGGCAGATAGATCTTGACCTAATAAACAATTCTATCCGCATCAGATTTGCTCTAAATGCTTTGGTTTCAGAGATATGAGCCAAAAACTGCATTTTACCCTATGTACTATTTTTTAGCCATATCGGCCATCTTGGTTCGTGGGCGGGGTCATCGGACACATTTTTTTTAAACTAGATACCCTAATGATGATTGTGGACAAGTTTGGTTAAAATTTGTCTTAGTAGTTTCAGAGGAGAAGATTTTTGTAAAAGATTACCAAAATTGACGAAAAATGATTAAAAATTGACTATAAAGGGCAATAACTCCTTGAGGGGTCAACTGACCATTTTGGTCAAGTTGACTTATTTGTAGATCTTACTTTGCTGAACATTATTGCTGTTTACAGTTTATCTCTATCTATAATAATATTCAAGATAATAACCAAAAACGGCAAAATTTCCTTAAAATTACCAATTCAGGGGCAGCAACCCAACAACTGGTTGTCCGATTCATCTGAAAATTTCAGGGCAGATAGATCTTGACCTGATAAACAATTTTACCCCATGTCAGATTTGCTCTAAATGCTTCGGTTTCAGAGATATAAGCCAAAATCTACATTTTACCCCTATGTTCTATTTTTAGGCATGGCGACCATCTTGGTTAGTTTGCCGGGTCACCGGACACATTCTAAACTAGATACCCCAATGATGGTTGTGGCCAAGTTTGGTTACATTTGACCGAGTAGTTTCAGAGGAGAAGATTTTTGTAAAAGTTAACAGACGACGCCGGACGACGACGACGGACGACGGACCCAAAGTGATGAGAAAAGCTCACTTGGCCCTTCGGGCCAGGTGAGCTAAAATTGTTTTAAAAATTACTAAATTCTTATTAATAATAATACGTTTAGTAAAAAGTATTTTCGTTGCATTTTTTAACCTTGCCAAACATAGCTTTGAAATCTTTATATTTACACAAAAACAATATTTCTATATTGATAGTTCCGGTGACAATGAACAAACAGGTGAACATGAAAACTTAATAGTTGAAAATAAGTAGATTTCGATATATCATGCTAAAGAAATTGAGGACACTCTGAAAATCAAAAGATTTAGTATGTACATGATTTCCACATTTTTGCATCAATATTCACCATCAAGATTAACATTTTTTATGAATATCTATTTAACGAGGTTCACGTGAAATTCTCTCGATAAAGTTTTTAATTATGATAATTTGCTTACGCGTGTTTATTTATAATAAAAAAGTATAGATTTTTGTCGTTTTACATTTTTGCCATGATGTTGTCGGTTCTCTTTCATTTATGAAATTTGAATGTTCCTTTGGTATCTTCCGTATTATTTTTTTTTCTGTGAATTCATTGCGTTTTGCATTTAAGGCATCACATCGATTCTCATATTTGTAGTTCGAACGAATGCTGAAATGTTTCAGCAACTCTTTTTACTGAAAATGAAATATCAAACACAAATATGGTGCATTTTTATATTTTATATTCAGCATTTCAATCACTTCGAAAATGCATTCAATTACTGTAAACATTCTTTGAAACAGATATATTCTACTACACCACCCCATTGAGTATCATATGTATTCACTCCAGATAGTTAAGCTTTAAAATCCGAGGTTTACCGCAAATTTTTTAATGTGCAAATTTAACTATCGACCGTGAATAATTATTGTTATCATCGAGGTAAATTGTAGAATCTGTCAATCAAATGATGTGATGGAAAATGAAGAGTCGTTTTTCCGAAGGGATTTGACTAGCAATTATATGAGATGAGTAAATTAATGTGTGGTTTATCTTAATTTATCGAACTGGTCATAACAGGTTAAAATGCGTATTATCTATATTAATTCTACTTGTTCCTATAATATTGCTATTTTTTAGTGTGTTATACCTTGACCATTAGAGCTTATTGTTTTTATAATTGACTTTGACTCTCCGATCTTCTATGTACATTGTGCCATTATATTGATGGAGATAAAACGATAATGAAAGAAATGTGTTCTTGAATATCAGCTTAATCCCTGTCACGTGTTAATGTACCAGTCCAAATTAAAGGAAACACTAGTTTACCAATATTCAAATTTTGTAAATCCTTTAGGAATATACAAATCAAGATAAACAAGCATTCTTAGAGTATTGCATGGCAATACATAGTCCCCTACCGGGTAAAAATTCATTATATTGGAACAAAATGCTAACTTGTTCTATAACTTGTCATGGTGTAAACAAAAAGAAACTATCAAGTCAATATCTTCAAGCATGACTAAAACAGTGTGGAAAACTGAATATATGAGTGAATTTTTTCAAGTCCAAGGACCATAACTCTGCACAAAATTATCAGACTGAAACAAAAATTTCAACTTGATCTGTAACTTGTCATGATGAAACTATATACCAATTGTCAAACAATATCTTCAAGCATGATGAAAAAAAGTGTGGAAAACCTATAACACTCTAACATTAGATATGATTAATAGGTCTCTAAAATTAGATATGATGTAATACAATGTATATCTATTTTCAAATTACAATCAAATATTATTAATAGTTCCAAATATTTTTCCTTCATTTGTCACAAACCAATATAGATAGATTTGTAACTTATCTATGAAATGTCAACAACTTTTATCTACACAATGTAATGTAATGAAATATATACCATAATAAAAATAGATTATTATCTAATTAAAGGATTTCACTTAATAAAAAAAAATATATATATATATATATATAGACATGTAGCATTCAGAAAATTAGTTTATACAAAATAACATATAAACCTGCCACAAAATTCCTCAAACAATTTACCAAAGAATGTCTTTTAAAAAATGAGTTATCTCCCTTTGTACAGATATATGGTTTAACATAGTACTCTAACATTAGTTATGGAGTTTTTTATGGACCATAACTCTGGACTAAATCATCAGACCGGAACAAAATTCGAACTTGATCTATAACTTGTCATAATAAAACTATATACCAAATATCAAATCAATATCTTCAAGAACGAAGAAAAAAAGTGTGGAAAGCTGAGTTGCCGGACTGACGGTTGGACAGACGGACAGACGGACAGACGGACAGAGTGCAAACCTAAAGTCCCCTTCGACTTCGTCGGTAGGGGACTAAAAAATAATGGAATAGCATAAACTTAAAACAGAGAGAGGGACTTTCTATGCACGGTTCACCAAAAAGTATTAAAAAACACACAACTGAGGGAATCGCATTATTTCCAAGAAGAGCCATACCGAGTGCGTCATGAACCTAGTCAATGGTTTTCTATGTTTATGAATAGAGTTTTTTTGTATACAATAGAATACAGTATGCAGGACTTTTGTAGCCTTAATAATCATATTGACTTGAGGTCATTTAAGGGCTTGACATATGTTATAGACATTTGTCTCTTTTAAAGAATGTATATTGTCCCATAGACGTTTATTTTATTTATCATACGTTCCGATCTTCAAACTAATTGATGTACACCTATCATCTCTTTTACAAATGTAATGCAATAGTGAATGAAGACTTCGAAAATTCAATGTAAAAGTATAAAAAGATATAGCTACGACGATATATGTTGGCTTATTGTAAAATTTTGATTTCAGATGGAAAAAAATATTGGTTTTTAGGTGAATGAATATTCATATGATACATATGTGCTAGTATTGTTTTGTTTGGACATTAAGCCAGCAATAAAAAAATATTAATAATCAGACAAAATCTGAAACAACCGTTTCAATTTACCTATTCACGTAGGAATATATATTATTTTACCGTGTACTTCACAAACAATGTAAACATAATTATTATTGAACAAAACCATAATGTCGTTGAAAGTCAAGTTTTCTCGTATTTCTTTTAACCAAATAATAATTGTAACGACAACCAGGATGCTTATTTTCATTTAAGTTTACACAAATTTTCCACTAGTAACCTGTGTTGAGTAAAATAATATATATAAAATGTACCCTCAGTAGTAAACAGTTGTACATGGCTGTTATTTGTAGGCACTTTCTATTTTATGATCTAAAATTTTGTATATATTTGACATTCTAAACTATTGGTCATTACCGTACTGGGTGAAGGTTAATACATAAACAAATGTTGTACACATTAGCATATATTTTAAGTCTCATATAGCGACTGAAAAAAAGTTGTGGACACTGCAATTTGTGGTATTTCCTTGTAACAGGATCAAATGAAGTGGTCTCTTTTCTGACCTTATTCCCGACGGAGTAAATAAAGATGTGTATAGCTACGGAACATGCTGCAGTCTTTATAATAAGCATTTTATTTACATAGCTTGTCAGATGAAAAATTGAATAACATAACCAGAAGAGTAGTTACTGTTATTCTAGTATTGTAGGATTACTTTAACTGGTATCATCTTACTTGTACTTAATATTGTTGAAGCTGATGTAGAACATAACATCTCGTCCTCGTTATCACCACAGTCATCTTTACCATCACACAGCTGTTCACGTTCTATACATTTTAACGTCGCACTACATTCAAATTCACATAAACTTTCTCCTACAATATCATAATATTATACATGTACATTTACAAATTTAAAGGTTCATTGCGAAGTGCACTAGTATATTTTTTAGGTAATGGCACTTAAAAATATAAACAAAATGGCTTTAATCAACGGAACTATAGTATCATTTATTTCATAACGTTACAGATATTGCTAAATGATGAAATGACACGATGTGCGATGGAGAAATTAACATGTTTTCTCATAAATACCTCACTGTTTACTTGTTTGTAACATTTACTTTTGACCTCAAGAGATGGAACTTTCAAATTCATTGATGTTAAATACACAGTACATTTTAAAACTAATTGGATTTAATAGTTATAGTTTTATTTACCTACCATAATAACATGATCATCATATCCATTAGTGCTTGCATTTAAATTCAACAGTACAATTTCCCTTTTTCATAATGTTAAATTTGCGTATTATCTTTAAATAAATGGAACTTCATTCTTCATATTCGTTTACATTTATCTTTAACCTTAAAGATTTTGTTGTTAATTGTTTCAAAAATATACACCCATAGCTGTAATTTCTTAACATTTATTACTTGCTATTTTCATAAAAGAAATACTTGCAGATGTTATATTCACACTACTATTAATTCTATTTCAAAATATTTAAAATATAAATATTTATAATACATTTACCAACAATTTAAACCATCAACTACTACATCCCAAGTAATCTACTTCTAGTTTATCTACTATTCTAAATCGAATGTATGGCTACAAAAACGTTCAAATTAACCTTTCCCATCTGTACTATATATTCGTGTCATAGGGACATGAATATTTTATGTATACTTTACTATCATTAAATTGGGATGAATGTATATTTTTGTCTCTTTGATATTTACATAAAATTGTAGACTAAAATTGCGGAACAAAAAGTTGATGATGACAAACTAGCATGCAATACAAAGCATAAACTTTAATACTTCTTATCAAATAAGTAATACCAAAGTTTTTTTTCAAAATGTTAACTACAAGCTATCTATCCCACAATTTGTCATTTTAATTCCTGCAAACATTAAAAATACATTGACTTAAATATATTTTATAAATGAAACAACACAATATAAAGCAGATAAATACAAAAACAAAACTTAAACATTACCAAATCCAGAGCCTTACCAAATGGTAATGTGTTTCGTTTTTAAATTTATCTGGCTGATGATAAAAAAAAAATCATAAACTGCATACTTATTTATAATTGATGTAATAATAAGAAAAAAATAACATCCCCATGGAATATTATAATGCCAGAGCCTCACAAGATTTTTTTGAAATCGTCAAATTTAAAAGGAAATGTTATTTTTTTTCTTTCATTACTTGTGGAAGCAGCAGAATTACTTTTCCAATACATAGTTACAATAACATATAATGTATACATAATTTGAGAGTTTTAATTGATGTAATAAATATAAGACACATACCAGTAGTTACTTCTGGTGTTGTAACTGCCGTTGTAACTGGAGGAGTAGGAGTAGGCGGGCTTGTCTCTGTAAAATATAATAGTGATATCTTGATATCTAAACTTGTTGCTCATCATAATTCAAAAATCGAGCTAACTTTAACACTTTTGTTGCGTTTGCTAACAAGATGAATCTGAACTGAAAACAAATCACAGAAGAAATTCAAAAATAGTGTGACTGACATTTGACTTATAATTTTAATTTTATCTGAAGAATGCAAAGTATTTGATAACACACAGGGCCCCTGTGTGTACTGCCCTGAGTTATACAAGGTAAATTATATTCAGGTGTTTTTCAAAAAATTCATTTCAAGTCTTAAAAAAAAATTATAATCTAGCATGATTTACAACTCCAATATTTAATGCTATAATTTGATAAGTTATCTTTATATTCATTTTATTTTTGTGAATAAGATTCCAATATAATTAATTGCGAACAATGTTTTAATAACATTGCAAACTTGTATAGTATATTTGTTACTTATTATATAGATTGATTGATTGTTGGTGTTTAACGCCACTTTTAGCACATGAAGATTGGAATAAAAATTTATTTTCAATTCATGATGATTGTTCTGTTTTCATATATTTAATCGTAAAGTATCAGTATTCCTGTAAATCATAATTCATGATTTTTGTTTAGAATAAGCACAATGTATGATATATAATAATTTCTCAATATAAATTAATATCTTGTGATGAACATTTAATTATTTTTGAACAATCTCTTTCTTTTGAATCATTGAGATAGCCGATGGTGAAAAATTGTTTTTCATATCACACTGGGATACAATATTAACGATTCTGTAATTACAAAAATAAACGAAGTGGAAACAAAATATTAAATTTAAATTTTACAATATTCTCCTATTCGATACATCAAGACTTTTTATTGATCACAATCCACTAACAAATATATTTTACAAATGTTTTCTTGAAAAGTTTCTAGCGATATTTATCGTAGTACATATCCAAGAATTCAAATATGAAAAAAGATATTCCGCCAGTGACCGAGCAACACATTTATTCGAGAACAATTTGTTATTAAAAATGTTGTTCGGTAACGAATTGAATATTTCTCGATATATGAATAAGTGATTCTTCTTATTACATTGACCACTGAGATGTTAATAGAAATAAAGTAGAAAATGCAAAAAACTTTATATCTATTTTTACGTATTTTCAATTTGTTTTATGCAACGTCAACAGCAATGTCTTGACAATTAAAATTATTTCACATGCGAAATTATTGGTTTTTATTTTACTGGGAAATCACAGTATTCAATTGCAACCAATGTAATACTAAAGTTATCAATAATAAAATGAAATATGATTATTATAAGAGGTAAAACACACCACAATCCCGTTCGTCATCACAGCTTTCAGAACAATCGCATACACCATCACATTTCTCACTGTCCAATATACATTCACCGTTTTCACAAGTATATTCAGATGTTGTATCGCAAGGCGAAGGTGTGGTTACAACTGAAGGAGTAGTAGTAGGTGGTGGTGAAGTAGTCGTTGCTGTAGTTGAAGTAACTGGAGGAGGAGTAGTAGTCACTGTAAGAAAATATGTCCTTCGTTGTACTTCTAATTATATTATTAAACACTAGCAGGAGAAATGTTTATATCATAAGAAGGAAAGTGGAATATCATCGGAGTTCATAAACTGAGCGTCCAATACCACCAGTGGTACTATAAATATAGAAACACTTACTCATGGATGAATAAAAGCAACTAACGTTAGTAATTTCAAGACGTCAAAAAATATCCAATAATGTGTGAAATAAGGCACAGTATGAATGAAGTGTATATTTTTCTGAATTTTCAACCAATAACATAATTCTTTTAAGTAGTAGTTCAAATATCTTTTGTACAAGGTTAGGAGTATTACTGTCAAATACAGATACATTTCATGTGTGTGTTTTGTTTTGTTTTTTTAATAATGCCAATTGACGCATGCATGTCTATATAAAGAAATTAATTACTTAATTTATGTTCCTTAATATTTTATTTCATGTAACATTTAAGTTTGCAGCAATATTTTTGACATTGTAACACTATATTGAGGAAACTTGTATTGGATAGAAGAAGATAATATAAGGACCTTGAAGACAACCGTAATTTTTTTCATCTCTGCAATCATCCTCACAATCGCATATTCCATTGCAAATGTTCTCTCCCCTGTCGCAGGTAGGCATTGTGGTCGTAATTGGAGTAGTCGCTGAAATTGTAATTCTACATGCTTAGGATTTAAAATTTCGTTTAACAGTGGTTAGATGATAATAGATATGGTTATTTAAGCAGATCTAACTCTTCTGAATTGATTCGATGATACGTCTTTTTCATCTTGATATTATTCTAAATAACGTTGGTAAAGGACAATGGATGATTCGAAACATGAATCTACAAGGGATTTTCTTTTGTATTTCGCGGCCCCTAATTGGCTCTTCTTAATATTAGTTAACAAAGAAGTTTTTCTAAATATTATATCAACAAACAATGTTATAATTATTTATTGTAAAGAAATATGTTCATAGTCCAAACATAATCATGATCAACAGAACGTAATAAAAAAACTTAAACAACAAATAAAACGAGTTTTGAATATTTATTTTTTTTAAATTAATTGAATTGAGATTTTTGCAAGAAAACTTGACTATGAAGCAGAAATTGGACGAGAAATCCTCGATACAATTTTGAAACATAACACTCTTGGGATGAATCAAACCTCCATTGGTTGAAAATTTACTATTTTATAAGTGTATATAGGTGGTCGTCGATACCGTTAGATCGTACGTAAAGGTTATGTACAGGGATTGCGGCCGCAATTGAATCCTGATGGGGAAATAGGTTATACGTATTGAAATGAATTATGTAATTTTATAAGCATTAATACTTGAAAATTGTATGAGCTTGAAGAACGAGTTGTCTTAAACAGGACTTATAGAACCATTCTACAACCCTAGACGCTCAACAGGAATTGTATTTGATTTTCACATGTTATTGAAAAGTAAAAGCGAAAACGTAAGCAATCGAAACACGTCAAACAAATGACCAAATTTTATTTATTATCTAGATGTTTATCTTTTCTTAACTTAAGCAACATCAGGTTTCAGGCAATATTAGGTGTTTTTAAAGAGATAATTAAGATTTTTAGTATTAGTATTTGTGTCAAATTGCACCTTTTTTCACTTTCTCATTGAAGTGTTGTATATGTTTTTTAATTATACACATATGTCGTGATCAATTATTTTAACTAATATATACTAACGGCAGATGTGTTCTAAACTTGATATCTTTCATTTGATTATTTTTATCTATATTCACAATTTAAACAGAAAAGACAAAAGATATAAGTGTTAGTCCTGATCATTTTGCAATTAAAATGATCATATATAGGAAATTATCTTGAATCAGCAATCTTATTAAATCAATACAATATTTTTCTTACATGTTTATTGTTTATTTAGAATTGTCAATAGAATACAAAACCTAGTTAGACTTTAAAATCAAAACTAAAAACAGCCATCATGCAATAGTAATTAATTTGTCTGGCTTTATCTCATTTGTTGATTTTTCGCAATTGAAGTAAAAGAAGATATATTGACACCAAAAGCATCGATATTCTCCACTTAAGACATTTCTTTAATACATTTAAAAATACAATACAAATTATTTTAAACAAACAATTGTTTAAATACACAAAAAGCACAATCTCAAACTTCTCAACATTTCCTTTCAATAGTTAATTTCACTCAATCTTAACACGTTAAAAAAACGATCTGATGTTACTCTGAACTTTCACTTTGAATTCCAAATATATAATATCAAAGTACTATAACTATTTAAGAAAACATTAACATATGAACAAACATAAATATTCAATATAAAGTTTTATAAAAAAAAATATGTCGTGTAAATATAAACAAATATAAAAACAAAATATGTCACTATACATGTAAAAAGTATGATATGAAATAAATTCATATCAAAGAATCAGATTTCGATGCGAGTATTATAGTTAACTACCAGAACATGAAAATGCATGTAAATATTTTTTAAAATTAATTAAATTAATTTGTATTAATTTGTAACATTAATATATTTCCTTAAATATTTTTGAATTTGTACAATTATTTAATGAAGTTATGTGATAATAAAACAAAATTGTCAATCTTCACACATGATTATTGAATAAAATTGTTTTCACACATGATTATTGATAGAAAATGCATGTAAATATTTTTTAACAATTAATTAAATTCATTTGTATTAATTTGTAACATTAATATATTTCCTTAAATATTTTTGAATTAGTACAAGTATTTTATGAGGTTATGTTATAATAAAACAAAAACTGTCAATCTTCACACATGATTATTGATAGCATACCTGATGTTGGTACAGATGGAGTTGCAGATGATGTTATGAACACTGGTGTTGTTGATGTTGTAGGGGGAACAGTAGTTGTTCCTAAATAAAATAACAATTTATTCATTTTAAATATAATGCTATTATATAATGACAGGACAGTGGTATATATATTATTGTGTTATTAATAGGTGTTTTTATATTGATCCTGTATTATCTTCAAGTACAGTCGTTTTTGGTCGAGTTAAGCTGTATTGGCTCGAGGCGTAGCCGTGGGTCGAGTTAAGCTAGGTGTGGCCGCATGTTGAGTTAAGCTGTATTGGCTGAAGGCGTGGCCGCGTGTTAATCCAGCTGAACAACATTCAATACGACTGTACGATGACATAATACAGAATCAATATAAAAACTCACATTTCATGACATCTTTTTCAACAATGACTTACAAATGCTTTTAAAAGCTGACCGATATCAAATACGACTGAAGGGAGACAGGATCAATAAGAAAACAACAATTTTAGAACACCTAAAAACATACATTTTAAGACAGAAAATATTCCTCAGACGTTAAAGTTTTGACAGTCTGTATACTAGTAACTACAGTTAGATATTTGCTGCCTTAACAGTTATCATCAATTGTTCGAAAGGCCCTTCTACTGTCATTTTGGTATAATAAAACCATCTTGTCCCTGTAGAAGCCGTGCATTTCCAAAATTGTCAGCCCTAAAAAGTTTTCGCTTCGGGATGCAGCCTCTGAGAAATAACTTTTTAGGTTTGACAAGATTGGATATTCTACCTTTCTACGAACCTTTCTACGAGCCATTATTGTAAATAATCGAAGACATATTATTTTATCAAATATGAAAAATAACAACTATAACATCAAACTTGTTGAAGATCTAACATTTTTGGGTAATACACACTTCTAACTGGAAATTCAAATTCTGTATTAGACCTTTTTTTCTGTATTAGACCTGTATTATTGACCAGTTCTCAGACAATTGGTATTGTAATAAATGGACAATTTATAATGTATTTTAAGTCATTGGTTGAATTACACTGCAACAATTAACAATGCGACATATGGATGGAAACCATAACCTAGCTATGTCGAAGACCAATGTTTCAAATTTGACTCCCAACCCAAAAATAATAGTAATCGATTATTTGTTCACCAGGTTTATTGTATAATACATTTTTTTGGTTGTAAGAATATATTTAACCGTCTGTGACGTAAGCTTTACACTAATATTAGGCCATAGAAGCAATCAAGTATATCAGTTTCCTTTCAATTCGAATTTAGCAGGGGAAATCTGATACCGAGGAACCCTTAATGTATTGAGAAGTTGTATCTGTTTTAATATTGGTAAAATGATCTTAATAGAATGTGGACGGATAGGCAATAAGAATATACCACTAAAGCAAACCAAAAAAATCACTTAAAACTGCTTCCTTTCGTTTAAGAAAATAAAGTTAAACTTCTGATTTAAATTACCTTCATAACAAACTTCGATTTGAAGATTGCTTATAACTGGAATCAGATCGCCACTAGGGACGAATATTAATTTGAATGTACTGTTGTCTACTCCTTCGGGAAATTTAAATGATACCAATGACGTGTTGGCTTCTTGTGGCTGAAATAAAGTTTCAAGCAAATGTGATATCCAATTAAACTTCTCGTGAAATGAAATGAAAAGAAATTAATATTTCTAGGAGTGTTTTGTCAGATGTGTGAGTATATTTCTAAGATATTTGTTTATATGATAGCATTAAAAACATTGTAAGTACTTTATCTTTTCTCTACGTATTTGTTTCCGTACAATATCGCATATAGCGCTACAGAATACAACTACCACATCCTACTTTTTCCTTGAAATACAAAATATATGTTCAAATGACCAATTTTAGCAGAACTGAAACAAATTTTACCTTTGAATATCCTTCAACCTCTAGAGTCACAGATTCTACGTTTTTTACGTTAACTTCCACAGACATAAATGTTACAGGAACATTACTAGTGAATATTACGTAGGGAGATTCATCTGATGATAGAGGTGACCATGAAGTTGTTGGTACGCCTGTTTTTTGCAAAATGTCTACAATGTCTTTTCCAAGTGCAGTCGACGATGGTACTATTGAAAAATCGTCGCTAGAAGTTGTTTTGAAAGGCTGTTCAACACATCCTGAAACCAATTTCATTATGATATATAAGAAAATAGGATATTTGTACAAAAATATTAGATACATTCCTAGGTGTACTGGACCAAGAATAATCTTGTTGAGGTTATTTTTTTTTTCAACTTCAAATAACGATTACAAAAGGGAGTGACGATAACCTTAAACTGTTTTTTTTAAGATATAATCCTTTCATATCACATACTAATGAGTAAAGTAATATATTTGAACCTTTTTGTAGTGTTTTATATCTATTCCGAGTTTTTTTTCACAATGGAAAGTGTTTCACTTAAAACATGAACAATATCACTCTATCAAACATGTTAGAAGAGCCGACATGTAGAAGTCGAATAGTTTGAAGAGAAACTAGTTTATTTTTATGTGACTATATGACTTCAACGTTTTTCATAAAAAAATCAGTCTTGTGTATCTGTTGTATAGCTCATCAAATTTGCATTTTTGTTATTCTGATGTACGTGTTTAAACACAAGAAGAAATCAACAATATACATTCATTAAATACAACTTATTACATACTTGATGTTGTTGTTTGTGGTACTGTTGTTGGTAATTCGGTTACTTCTGTAAATAAACAATATTGAATCGTAATCATTTTGATATTCATGTAGTAAAATATCAGAAATTAGTCAAGATATAATTACTGTGAAAAATAAGCCAAAACGATATTGTTATATCGTCAAATGGCTATACCTTGTTCAAAACTAATCAAATGTGGGTGGTATAGATAACATTTTTAAACTTCTTATTAACAACTTATTCATTAAGCATTAATTGGCAATTTAAGTTAGACGTCAATTAAACGGCATCGCACAATAAAACCCCTATAAAAAGACATCCAGATTGACTTACGCTCCTTTGGAGCTCAAGCAAATCTCTCGGTTCTTGCTTGTTACCTTGATTTGTCTCTTCCTAACAAATTTAAGAAATTTGAAAATCGGTTTACTATGGTCGCCTTAATTAACGGTCTTCATACGAATTCGCTTCCTATATGTCTAGCTGTTATTTCAATGCTACTCTCGCGGAAATTTTCAAAACAGTTCAAGAAGAGAGTCGAAAGATACCAAAGGGACATTCAAACTCATAAGTCGAAAACAGACTGACAACGCCATGGTTAAAAAAGAATAAGACCGACAGACAAACAACAGTATAAAAACACAACATAGAAACTAAAGACTGCCTTTATAGAACTGAATTTGTTACTGCAAGACCTGCTGCATGTTTGCAGCAAACAAAAAGTTTGCCGGAAAACAGAAAATAGTGTTTGCATATGTTTGCAACTAGCTGCAATCTTCCCGTAAACATTGCAGCTTTCTGCTGCAAGCTTGCGGCAAGTTTGTAGAAACACCAATGCAGTAAGATTGTAAGAGAGTTAAGATAATAAAGTATGTTTGCCGCAAGATTGCAGAATCTTTGACTATTCTAAATGTTTGCAAGAACATTGCAAAAATTACACAACATTGACTTGGCATGCCTAGTTCTCACTTCCTGGAAATTAACAATTTGAAATTTTAGGCTAGGTCATGTTAATTTTGTTTGAGAAATGTTACATGTAACAGATCAAGGAGGCATTTTGATTCAATAATTTAATATATTCAATATGCAATTTTGTAAGTACAAATTATTCATAGAACTGTAGATTTAATAAAACAATTAATGTCACTATCATACACAATCAAATTAACAACTATGCTTGAAATACTTTATTTAAGTTTAGATTTTGTAACTGATTAAATATATACTGTTTTAATAAAGTTCATTTGAGTTCTGTAATGAAATTATTACCTAGCTTTATATGCTCAATACACATTTAAGATATATCCTTTTTTATTTGTAAATATATATAATTATATTTGACCATTTGTCTACACACATGACATTGGTATATGTGTAGTTCCTTCAAGTTTGCTGGAAACACGCAGCAGAAAATAACTTGTATTAAAAAGTTTGCAGCAAACAATTGCGGTAAGTTTGCAGCAAATCTGATTTGCATAACTATGTTTGCCACTAGCTTACTGCAAGCTTCATTTGCATGGCAAAATGTTTGCGGCAAGATTGCAGCAAATGTTTCCTGCTGTTTTGCTGCAAACGTTTGCCACAAGGCTTTTTTTCGGTAACGGTGAGCAACACGAACGAACCCCACCAAAAACTGGGGGGATACCAGGTGCTCCGGATGTGTCTAATTCGGTAGGTCTTATTCGGGGAAAGGGGGACGGGATTGTAGATACTTAAAAGATATCAGTTGTCATTTGATGAAACAGATATTCCATAACGGTCAACCAACTCATGATGGCTTCCGTAAAATTTACGAAGGGATGATTTTAACTTCACCACTTGGAACTCTTGGTTTAATAGCTTCCTTGTGAGCAGCAACCATCTATCAAGGAAATCAAATACACAATATATGTTTGTTGTGTACTAATTGTGTACTAAAAAGTACAAACCTTATCACTGAAATGCTATATACTAACGTTAACGAGGCCCGGATAAGGTACCGGTACTTTATGTATCTCTGACAAATGTAAATTTCAAATAAAATTATATACCACTAAAAAAAAAGGAAATCATGATAGGAAATACAAGCCCTGGAATATCGTATCAGCTTATTTTTTAGGTCACCTGGCCTTAAAGGCCAAGTGAGCTTTTCTCATCACTTGGTGTCCGGCGTCCGTCGTCGTTAACTTTTACAAAAACTTCTCTGAAACTGCTGGGCCAAATTTAATCAAACTTTGCCTCAATCATTATTAGGGTATCTAGTTTAAAAAATGTGTCTGATGACCCCGCCTGCAAACCAACATAGCCGACATGGCTAAAAATAGAAAATAGGGGTAAACTGCTGTTTTTGGCTTATATCTCTGAAACTAAAGCATTAAGAGCAAATCTAACATGGGTAAAAATGTTCATCAGGTTTAGATCTATTTGCCCTGATATTTTCAGACGAATCAGACAACCCGTTGTTGGGTTACTGCCCCTGAATTGGTAATTTTAAGGAAATTTTGCTGTTTTTGGTTATTATCATAAATAATATTATAGATAGAGATATACTGTAAACAGCAATAATGTTCAGCAAAGTACGATCTACAAATAAGTCAATATGACCAAATTTGTCAATTGACCCCTCAAGGAGTAATTGCCCTTTATAGTCAATTTTTCGTAAAATTTTTGTAATCGTTTACAAAAATCTTCTCCACTTAATCTACTGGGCCAAATAGAATTAAACTTAGCCACAATTTTCAATACGGTATCTTGATTGAAAAATGTATCCGATGACCCTGTCATCCAACCAACATGGCCGCCATGGCTAAAAATAGAACATAGGGGTTTACTATAGAAGTCGAATGGAACATTGTAAAAAAAACAATTTCAAATGGTCATAACTTGAAAACTAATTTAAATAATGATAAGGGGTCTTCAGTAACTATTGTAAGACTAAAATAGGATGACCTGCTTTTAATTTAACTACTGGGCCAAATTAAACCAAACTTGTCCTCAATCATTATTAGGGTATCTAATACTATTTATTATGATTTTAACCTTATTTTACATGATTTCCAGTAACATAGTAGATACAGGTGAGCGACACAGGCTCTTGAGAGCCTCTAGTTTTATAATATCGCCGAAAAAAACAAGATACTGCATTCTAAATGAACGGCTACAGATGAAAAAAGAAATAGTTTATTGAATATCATTTGTAAAAACTATAGTTATCACTGTTCTTTTCAACAAGCATTTACCTGTATGGATTGGCCTTGGATTTCAAAATCAGATAATAGAATAATTTGGTTGAATCCATTTATGTTATTAAAGAAGGTATTTTATAGCTTTTGAAATTTCTGTATTCATGTACTTAAACCAGTACGCACTCAAATGTTACATAATTCATTAAGAAGAGGGTCTGAAAACTCTGTGGATTTTACAATATATGATACCTGGTAAATGATACAAATGTTTTATATCATAAGTGGTTTGGGACACTGACAAATTATGTTATAGGCCAATTATGATCTACATCAAAGAAGGCTTTCAATGGAACTATGTTATGAACGGTTCTGTCCTAGCCTCAACCATTAATATTTTGTTCGCAAACTTCTGATGTTTCAATTTAGAAAATGCTATCGTTAGATTGAATTAAAGGACTAACTATATATTTTCATTTAATTAATTGATTTTATATCTACAATCCAATACTTGATGTTTTGAAAAATACAAACCAGTAGGTTGGGTTTGCGGCACTGTTGTGGGTAATGCACTGGTGGTTGGTGGTTTTTCTGTCGGTGAAGTGACCGGCGTACTTGGAGGTAGTGATGTAGTTGAAACCACTGACGCAGTTGTCAATTTTGCTTTAAATGAAAAAAAAAGATATTAACCATCTTCGTTCTATGGTAGATACAATACATGTTTGTCAAACATCTAGATAAATTTGTATAATGATTAATCTTTAAAAATATCTTTCCCTTCGCCTCATTGTATGGTGTTGACATGTCTAAAATGATACGTTACGATAGTGCATGTTAACACTATACGTACTTCATTGGCAGGGCCGTGCTCCTGGCTCAAAAACTCGTCTAATAAATTTATAAGGAAAAACCACTGAAATCGATCCTACATAAGTTTTACGGTCAACATCACCAATTGGGTTACCGATTCGATATGTATGTGTTTCAACTCACTAGCGACATGTTTTCACAGTCTTAGATCTTTACATACCAGAATAGTCGTTTTATCTGAAATTTTACCGATTGTGTCATATTCCCGGTGATTGTGACATTTCAACTGTGGGGATTCGCATGGCGGGAGATTCGTGTATAGCAGAAGACGCTTACTATGTCGACTCACCCGGTCTCGATCCTTTTGGAGTTTATGCAATTTAATTTTGAGTGCTTCCTTGATTTTTCTTCTTAATCGATTTTATGCGATGATAAACTACTGTTGTCATCATTTATACATCAGTAATACCACCACATTATGCACTTTATCTATCCGTGATATGGCCGATATGTAATAAATACTATTTTCATTTCTGTGCCCAGAACAGGTTTTTCTACAAGAAACTTTTTTTCCGATATTATCCTTCATGTTTTTGTTATTTTGGGAGAACATAACCAGCAAGATCCACCAATTTTTACACAAGGAAATGCCTGTACCAAGTCAGGAATATGACAGTTGTTTTCCATTCGTTTGATTTGTGTAAGCTTTTACCATTTGATAATGGACTTTCCGTTTTGAATTTTCCCAGGAGTTTTTGATATTTTACTTTATACACATAAGTCTAATCTTACCACAAGTAGAAATTTCTACACTGTCTAAACTAATACTATTGCTGGAAGGCTCTTTTGTGACTGTTATTCTTATAGTATTATAGGACTGCAATTCCAATGGGATTTCTTCACCCGGCTGAACATTCGGGGCCTGAAATTTTGTTTTGTAAAAGACGTGACAAATTCAAATTGTTTTTACCAACCACGACAAAAAACTTTAAACTTCTTCTTGTAGAAAGAAACTATTATGTTTTGCATTTTTACATCTAAACAAAAAGCACTTGTGAATTTATTACATTTCAAAGTAATTTTTGCACTTGTCTGTTGTTTCCGTATCGTGCTTGAGTACTTACTTATTGACTTGATATCAATAATAATAATTATTGCATGCACTGTTCTAGCATATCGAAGTCAATATAACAAATAGAAATGTGAGCTATTTCTCACTAATGAATCCCCCACTTTAAGTATTCGTTAAACGGGAAGTTGAAAAGAACTTATCATGAAAACGCATTACACGGTTTTGACATGAAGCTTAATAACAAATTTCAGGAAGTTATTATTTATAGATCCCTAGTTAAAAGCGAAGATAATTTTATTCATGACCATTATGTTTAAAACATACAAGTATTCCGTAAACAGGAAGTTTATGAACGATCAATCTGAAACCGTGTCACACGGTAACGCATGTTCACATGAAGCCTGATACAAAATTCTGGAAGATCGGATTTGCAGTCTCAAAATTTAACGAACATTTCATGGGACAGAGAGACATACGGACACACGGACAAGGGAAACACATTATCCTTCGATGCGTGGGTAGAATATTTTACAAATATATATTCTAGAAGGTTTACCAATGGCAAAGTGTAATCGTTTTACGGATGGCGTAATAGATAAAAACACACAGTATACGTAAAAAGTACATTAGGATATAATGTTTACGGAAAATATTGTATCTCTCCTCCTACATAACATCGCGTAATACCGTCGTCAATTAGACTTCTAATGTAAACGTTCCATATAAAAATAAGGAGATGTGGTATGATTCCCAAAGTGACAACTATCAACCAAAGGTCAATTGACGAAGATTAAAGCGATTTAAGGTCACTATTCGGCTTCAACAATGAGAAAAAAAATCATATGTAAGTCAGCTATAAAAAGCCTCGACATGAAAACTGTGCAACAATTCCAAAAAAAAACTTACTACCTAATCTATATATATACATTACGTTCGTCATATATCAGTAATTATTTTTATTTTATTTGAAGCTAGGGTGAATATATCAATCTTTTTACCTGAACAGTTTTAAATTCTGGATTATCTGGAAGATTATACTTCACAGTAATAGTAGCAATGCCATCCCCAGAAACTGTTACACCATTCACTTGATCTTGTAAACCAGTTATCAGTAGAACTACAATATTATCATTTATCTCAACAAACTTGTTATCGTTTTTCACTCGGAGTGCATCCTTGTCGCTCGTTGACAAGGGTGACAACTCGTTGTTTGACGCAATGTTGGAATCGTCTAGTTTTACATTTTCCTTGACACATTCTGTAGCTGTTGTAACCTCTATAGTAGCTGGTTGTGTAGTTGTTCCCATTGAAATCGTTGTAAGTTCACCTATTACGATAAACAATGCATAACTAAACAAAAAAAAAATGCAAGGAAATGTTGTATCATTGACATTTAAAACATAAACAACTATCATGTGCTGTCCAAAAGAATTTTATCCGTCACCTCATTACATACATATTCGGATGGATTTAGCTATTATTTTTGTTCATATAGCTCTTCAATTTCTCCGGTTCTTATACATGTTTGGCTTTCAAATATTCGGCTTTGAACGTTCTTGTTGAAGAAAAAATCCAGAAAAGCGCTTGGGGCGCATAAAATTCATAAAGTGTAGTTTTCATTTTTACACATTCAGTTTTGAAGTTTAATTTTTTTTTCAAAGAGAGGGGACGTATTTACTAAGTAAAAGCGTAATGTTCATGTGATATCGTCTGAAGAACAGCTGATGGGCGAGCAGTGGATACAGGACTACTTAATAATAGCATATCTTGTTAGAACCAAATAAGTGGTTATTTGTTTTTAAATATATACATAGTGTAACGAATTTTGGGGAAGGCAACTAATTTGTCCAAAGGTAACCTCATCTATTTAGCACCTTTCTGGATAATAATTTGTTAATGAGATGCATCCATGCATGTTGACGTTTTCTCAAGTAGAGATTAATCTACGAACATGATACAGTATATTAATTGATGTGTTGTATGTTCTGTAAACATTTGCAAGCAAAAAAACTAACACTCATTTATAAACGTCCAAAACGTTGTGTCCTAAAATTTATGTCGGTATTATTTTATATAAATTCATTTTGAAGTCGACTTTATTTTACGGAAAGTCTTATTAAAGAGCTACTTTTTTCATCAATGTTAATTAATTATTAAAATATTTGCGTTTTCAAATATAAGTAAGATAGAGAAAAATGTGGCATCGAAGTCACCTTGTTTGTAATAATACATAAAAAGGTTAACTTGTATTACCCAAATATATAAGACAGTAAAGGAAACTACACAAAACAATCTCCAGAAACTCCATCAGTATGGAAAGAGGAGTTATTATTTACTATCTGGTCATCATCCTTCAATTGAAATCGACATTACATGCGCCAGTTCTGGTTTATCATGGGCATAAAGGTAATAAAAGATGTTCTATGAACCTATGTGACATTCTACTTTGTTATTTAACCAAATTGGCATGCAGTTTATTATCAATTCGGCAATATATGCATCAATGGGTACAAAGCGTCTTTTAAAAATTAGTTTTATGATAAGAGCTGAAATGGCAAAAACTCACATTGACTGCAGATAGAAATTACTGTAATACACTTAACACGATTTCGGCCAGATATAATAAAACATAATATTCAATTCTTACCACAAATGGAAACTTCTACACTGTCCAAACTTATACTGGTGCTGCCAGGCTCTTTTGTGACTGTTATTTTTATAACCCCATAGGATTTCAATTCCAAAGGGATTTCATCACCCGGCTGAATATTTAGAGTCTGAAATAGTGATACAACATAATGTCACTTTCTTGATATGAGTATCAATATATATACGTAAAAGTTTGCATGTAGAGACAACCTGTATTATTAAAAGATGATTATCATTTAATGAATATTGAACTTGATATCCTATCATTTCAGGTTACAATTTTATGATGATTTATGTATTTTGATGGAGTACCTGATAATCCACTTTGTATATTTTGGAAAAATCATTGTAAAGACAGTTCATGCTAACTGAAATTGAAACTTCCTATTTTTGAATTTAGATACTTGTTTAAACACAGTAGCAAGTGTTTATGTTTGGCGTAAATCACGAATTTATATAACGATCAATGTACATAAAAATTTAACAGGGGTATTCTATTAATTATTTTTATTTTATGGTAAGCGCCAGGGTGCATATACCAATCTATTCACCTGAACAGCTGTAAAATCTGTTGGATTTTCTGGGAGCGAAACCTCCACGGTTATACTAGCAATGTTCAAACCCAAAACCTTTAAACCGTTAACTTGATCTTCCAAATCACTGATCTCCAAAACAAATGTGTCTTCGTTTATCTCAACAAATTTGTCATCGGCACTTTGTCGGAGTGCATTTTTGTCATCCACTGACAAAGTTGCGGTACTTGAGACAATCTTTGAGCCATCAATGGTAGGCATTATGTTTGTCTTGACACATTCTGTAGTTGTTGTAACCTCTACAGTGGTTGCTTGAGGTGAAGTTGTTCCAGTGGGTAAGGTTGTAGGAATAACTGAAATGATAAGCAGAGGTTTTATAATACAAAACAACACATTTGAAGGGGCATGTATATGTTAAACATGGAAACGATTAAATATTTTAATTTTTTTGTTGAATTTGTTGAATACTTGAAAAATCTATTTACCCATTGCCTTAAATATTGGATAAAATCTTGCTCATATTAACCATGTTCATGTTTCATTACAGTTGATATATCGAAATTTTGAATTGTAAAATCCACATGTATTCTTTTCCTGATCCTGTACAATTGAACAAATTTGGAATCAAAAAGAATTTCAATTAACATTCTAAGCTTCGTCTTACAAATAAGTTAAAACGTAACATATTTTTCTTTGGACTATTTAGTTTTAATTAACGCTCAAAGTAACCTTATGACGCAATGATTGTTAGTCTGGTGAAACATACGAATTACACCAGAATCGATTTCATCTAAACGCATTTTACATAATCAATAATAATTGATTATTCATTGTAAATTATATATATATGATGCAATACAAAAATCGCATATTCGAAATTCAGTCAAAGCAAGTAGACTACAACTTAAAACAAAATTATGCTATCATTCATAGCACCTTCTACTTTTATCATTTGTATTACAACGAAGAGCTCAATTTATTAAATGTTAAAGAACAATCTTGATAAGCAAGATATTTAAAAATAATAATATCAACAATTGAATAATATTTTGTAAATCATACAAACCAGATGGTGTAACTGTTGTCGGGATGACTTGTGTGACTGTAGTTGTTAGTTTTGCTATTGAACATTAAATTGAAAATTATTATCGCCACAAATTTCGTCTTTTTATAATTTAATCATAAACGAAAATATGCATTTAACAACTAGATTTATAAAGAAAAGTATCCACTGTCTAGTTAATTATATTTCAAGTACTTGTATTAACAATAAAGCAGAGATTGACGAATGAAAATAACGTAATTATCTAAAAGCTCTCACTAAAAGGTCGGTAATATATGTAGTAATTCTTATTTGTCATGTAGAAAATAAATAAACAGTTAACATATCACAAGTTAACAAAAATGCTCTCGATAAATTTATATTTCGTTTAATTTGTTATAAGCAATAATATTAAAAATGGCAACCCCGATTAATCTAGCTTTAACACAGTCAACTTTTAATTCCTGAATACCTAATTTATTTTGACAGAGTAAGTAATGCTTATGAGTCAATTGATACAAAACATAATATAAAATATTTTCTTTTAAGGAAAAAAAGGTGTACAGATTACTTATTTTAAAGGACCTATGGAAACATTTCTGAAATAATCACTAAATTAGTTTTTCGGTCACTGTCGAGAGATGGGTGATCATAACTGGGTTTTGACGTACGAAGAGAAACTTTTTATCAGTCATAAATCCAAAGGGTACATCATCGTCGATTGATCTTTATCACTGGAATTGCATGTTCCTTCATTTAACAATTGCCATTTGATATAACAAGATCCTTATCGAAAATCAACATCATTTGGTCTCGACATTTGCAGATGAAGACAATATATCTATATATTTTTGTTTACGAATGGAGATTAACAACCTGATATAGTATGGAGTTCGAAGAATTGTTTGAAGTCAGTTATAAAGCGATTCAAATGTATTGCTGAGGTTGTTGATCATATTCAATTGTATTAGACAAAAAGTATCGACGAAAAATGATGCCAAAGGTCATTCTTAAGACATTGGAAAGCATCACTGATTACAGTTAAATGTGATATCAAACAATTTGTTTATCTTACCACAAATGGAAACTTCTACACTGTCCAAACGGATACTGGTGCTGCCAGGCTCTTTTGTGACTGTTATTTTTATAACCCCATAGGATTTCAATTCCAAAGGGATTTCATCACCCGGCTGAATATCTTGAGTCTGAAATAGTGATACAAAATAATGTCACTTTCTTGATATGAGTATCAATATATATACGTAAAAGTTTGCATGTAGAGACAACCTGTTTTATTAAAAGATGATTATCATTTAATAAAAATTGAATTTGATATCCTATCATTTCAGATTACAATTTTATGATGATTTATGTATTTTGATGAAGTACCTGATAATGCACTTTGTATATTTTGGAAAAATCATTGTAGAGACAGTTCATGCTAACTGAAATTGAAACTTCCTATTTTGAATTTAGATACTTGTTTAAACACAGTAGCAAGTGTTTATGTTTGGCGTAAATCACGAGTTATATAACGATCAATTTACATAAAAATTTAACAGGGGTATTCTATTAATTATTTTTATTTTATGGTAAGCGCCAGGGTGCATATACCAATCTATTCACCTGAACACTTGTAAAATCTGTTGGATTTTCTGGGAGCGAAACCTCCACGGTTATACTAGCAATGTTCAAACCCAAAACCTTTAAACCGTTAACTTGATCTTCCAAATCACTGATCTCCAAAACAAATGTGTCTTCGTTTATCTCAACAAATTTGTCATCGGCACTTTGTCGGAGTGCATTTTTGTCATCCACTGACAAAGTTGCGGTACTTGAGACAATCTTTGAGCCATCAATGGTAGGCATTATGTTTGTCTTGACACATTCTGTAGTTGTTGTAACCTCTACAGTGGTTGCTTGAGGTGAAGTTGTTCCAGTGGGTAAGGTTGTAGGAATAACTGAAATGATAAGCAGAAGTTTTATAATACAAAACAACACATTTGAAGGGGCATGTATATGTTCAACATGGAAACGATTAAATATTTTAAATTCTTTTTGTTGAATTTGTTGAATGGTTGAAAAAGCTATTTACTAATTGCCATATAATCTTGCTCATATTAACCATGTTCATGTTTCATTACAGTTGATATATTGAAATTTTGAATTGTTAAATCCACAAAAACGCTGTATTCTTTTCCTGATCCTGTACAATTGAACAAATTTGGAATCAAAAAGAATTTCAGTTAACATTCTAAGCTTCTTCCTACACATAAGTTACTGTGACTTGACTTTAGGTGTTGCTTTTTACCTCTACTTATTGTTCAACCAGATTGTAAAATTTACAACACAATTGGGACATTTCAATTGACCAGTTGGTATTGTGAGAATTGAGTCTACCTTGATGCTACCTTTTACTGTTTTTTTTTTTGTTCACCTAACCCAACCTTACAGCATGCTTTTTTCCTGAAGATTTTCTTCACCTAGGGTTACTCTATTAAAAATTGATAGGGCAAAAATATTATTGGTTTTCATAGTTTTAAATCCCCAATATAGATGATTTATCTAATTTTGAACCAAAAATCTAAATCATTAAAAGATTTTCTTAACTATATGTTAACATGTATAAAAATTAAAACTGTTTTTACATAATTAATGAATCTTAAATTTTTAACCCTTATACATAGTATTGTTCAGTTGTCAGTGAAACAAGAAATAGCTATTCAGGTGTTTTCAGTTTCAGTTTTCAGGTGGATATGTTTTGCATTTCTTCATATATCCATTCAAATTTTTTATTTGGAATATTATTCAAAATTTGTGAAATCTATTGAAATCAATGTGCATAACATATTGGGATTTATTTTATTTGAATTCACTTCTTAGATGCCATATAATCTTGCTTCTTAAAATGTGACTCTTTTTTCACAAGAATGGATTGTCATGAATGTATCAAGGAGGAAATAGTTCATTCAAAATGTTTTGTGTGGCTTATACACAATGATGTAAATGTAAAATTCGAAATAATTTTTGAGGTTATACCTTGCAGTGTTTATCTTTGAGTTTATTTAGACTTTTGTGCATAAAAATATTGTGTTCACTCAAGGGAATTCACTTTTTATAAGATGGGATTTTTAGTTAATCCTAAAGTTTTTAAAAAATCAAAACTGGAATGCAAGTAGTAGAAATAAGTTTCTCCAACATGTTTCTGTGGCTTTTAAATGTGATTTTGATAATAAGCATTATAAAATTCGGAATTTAATTTCAAGATAATTAACCTGTTTAAATGGGATATGTATCATAGAAAATGTAATAAAGTGTGAATACAGTGGATATTGTCAAATATAGTGATAAAGTGAAAATAAAAGTAAAATATTCCAAAAAATCATAACGTGAGGATAACAATTTTGAATGTGATACTGGAAATAATCATTATAAAATTCTGGATCTTATATTGTTTAATTTAAATGTAATATAGTAAAATCAAGTGATGCAGTGAAAAAAATATTCCAAAAAATTTGTAAAGTGAGGATAATTATTTTGAATGTGATATTGGAAATAATGAAAATTACAAATTCCTGGATCTAATATAAAGACTCGGCACCTGTTTAATTTGGATATATATTATTGGAAATTTTACAGAATATTGTGGATATAGAAAAAAATCTAGTGAAATAGTGAAAAATGTTAGAAAATATTTCAAAAAAATGTCTACATGAAGGAATGCACACATTTGTTGTGGTGTTAATTAATCCTGGAAAATAATGGAAATTCTGAAATAATTAAGATTTCCACAAGAGTAAAAAATATTTTGAGTTATTTCCTATTAGAAAAAGCCAAAGAGATAAAAGAGTTCAATATAAAGGAAATCCAAGCACTCATAGTATTTAGCTATTAAAACATTAAGAGGAAATGTAGTGCATTATATGACATGCAATTAAATACCCTGCAAGAAAAAACATACATTCTTTGTTCTGGCTTGCTTACTCCTAATTTTTGGAATAACAGTAAATTAAAATTCTCTCTTTTTTCTTCTAAATTTTGTGTTCCTTTGGCAATTCAATGGTCAATTACTTCATACTATAGCTTTATTCATACCGTTTATACTGTATGCAAGTTATGTTATTTAACAAAGACAAAACTTGAAGCCTGAATGCCACATGGATAACTTTTGAAAGACCTATCCCAGTTACACTACAACAGTAACAATTGAACAGGTGAAATGATAGGACATCATCCAGGTAGACTCTAAGTGCATGAGTGATCATCTATTCATCAACTCTAACAATACCAACGGGTCAATTTAAATGTCTCAGTTGTATTGTCAATTTTACAATCTGGTTGAACAACAGGTAAAGGTAAACAGCAACACCTATAGTCAAGTCACAGTAAAACGTAACATATTTTTCTTTGGACTATTCAGTTTTAATTCACGCTCAAAATAACCTTATAACACAATGGTTGTTAGTCTGTGAGAAACATACGAATTACACCAGAATCAATGTCATTTAAACGCATTTTATATAATCAACAACAATTGATTATTCATTGTCAATTATATATATATATATATATGATGCAATACAAATATCACAGACTCTAAATTCAGTCAAAGCAAGAAGACTACAACTTAAAACAAAATTATGCTATCATTCATAGCACCTTCTACTTTTATCATTTGTATTACAACGAAGAGCACAATTTATTAAATGTTAAAGAACAATCTTGATAAGCAAGATATTTAAAAATAATAATATCAACAACTGAATAATATTTTGTAAATCATACAAACCAGATGGTGTAACTGTTGTCGGGATGACTGGTGTGACTGTAGTTGTTTGTTTTGCTATTGAACATTAAATTGTAAAATTATTCTCGCCACAAATTTCGTCTTTTTATAATCTAATCATATACGAAAAAAATGAATTTAACAACTAGATTTATATTAAAATAGCACAAGTATCCATAATCTAGTTAATTTTATTTCAAGTACTTGTATTAACAATAAAGCAGATATTGACGAATGAAAATAACGTAATTATCTGAAAGCTCTCACTAAAAGGTCGGTAATACATGTAGTAATTCTTATTTGTCATGTAGAAAATAGATAACAGCTAACATAACACAAGTTTACAAAAATGCTCTCGATAAATTCATATTTCATTTAATTTATTATAAGCAATGATAATAAAAATGGCAACCCCGATTAATTTAGCTTTAACACAATCAACTTTTAATTCCTGAATATCTAATTTATTTTTGACCGAGTAAGTAATGCTAATGTGTCAATTGATACAAAACATAATATAATTTTTATTTTTTTTTTATGAAAATTTTTCTATCTTACCGCAACTTAAAACTTCTACATCATTCAAGAGAATACTGGTGCTGCCAGGTGTTTTAGTTATTGTTATAACAATTTCATTGTACAATCTCGACTCAAGTGGAATTTCCTGGCCTGGTATAATAATCGGTGTCTACAATATAATGATACAAAAAACATTTTAGTTTTAACTGCTATCAACAAAAGGGACATATCACTGTAATATAATTATTATATATAAACATATTTGTAATTAAGGCGTGCATGGTTGCTTTGACTAAATTTTTAAATTATTTTTCATTTCTTTTTCTACTACAAGGTTCAAATACCTTCAATGCGTTTGCCATTCTAATGGAAAGTACATATAGTCTCTGCAGAGCTAATATTTATATAACAAATCTTAAATTTCTTATCAAATTTTGAATGGATACTATTGTTTGAACATTTCCTGACTGCAAAAGCAAAAGTAAATTGAAGTTGTATCTTAAATATTTATTTAGATGAAGATACAATTTATTTACCTCAACAGCTTCAGATACTAGTGGACTTTCTGGAAGAGAATATGTTACTTTAATAGTTCCGATGTTTTCTCCTAAAACTTTTAAACCGTTTACTTCATCGTCCAAACCGCTGATTTTAAGAATAAATGTTTCGCTTGCTATCTCGACCACTTGGTCATTGTCCTCTGTGAGTGCTTTTATGTCGCTTGTTAACAAATTTTTTGTAGGTGAAACAATATTTGAAGCATCAAGTGGAACTTTAGTCTTGATACATTCTGTAGTTGTTGTAGCCTCCATTGTAGTTGTTGTCACTGATGTAGTAGTTGCTGTAATAAAAACATATAATTGTATATATGCAACATGAATTATAACAAATATGTTGCAGCAAAAAAGTTTCATCAATTGGTTTTATTTACTCAAAACAAAATATCTAAAGTATAAGCTTATCTTTTATAAATTCAGAGCAAGCAATCATTTAATACAATGTGAAGATATTTAATTCACATAGCGTTGTATTTGTACAAAGGGAAGTTTAGTGTTACGACATAAATGAAGTTCTCAAAACAGATCTTAAAAAATTAACTCAGCTTTTCGGAATAAAAATAAATTAAGGATCGTCTAAGAAAAATCGTTATACAGCATATCAAGGTAAACATTGGTCAAGTCAGTTATTTGATAAAATCTAGTTATTATAGAAAATCTATAATATTTGATCCCGATAGTATTTGCTATACTTGTGAAGCAATACATCCATAAATCTGGTGAAAGAATTGCTTTCATGTAAGATGAGAGACCTGTTTAAAAATGGAATCCTAAGAGTTGTAATGAAAAAAAGAAGATGTGGTTTGATTGCCAAATGATACAATGCTCCACCAGACACTAAATGACATACAAGAAAAGATATATAGACCGTACGACTTCAACAATGAGCAAAATCAATACCGCAAAGCAAGCTATAAAAGGTTACAGAATGACAAATTTAAACAATTCAAACGAGAAATTTACCAAACTTATTTATGTACAAAAACACTAAATATGATACACAGCAACAAACGACAACCACTGAATTACAGGTTTTATTTTGATGTACGTTTTTTAATATGTTAGTGCTATCTGAAACAACAATGAAAATATTTCTTCCTAAATATTGCAATTACTTTGGATTTCATTGTTAAACTAATAGTATTAAACTTTACTTTGTAGTGCAATTTGAAATTCTGTTTATTTAAAAGAAGTGGAATCCCTACTGTTTCTCTTATAAATCTTCTGTCCTTTCTTTTTTTTTCACATAAAATTTTCTTCAATTATTGTTTTTAAGGATTGTACTGCAACTACAACTAAAAATATAGGAAATAAGCATATTATATGCAAACAAATATCAAAAGGTTTATATGGATCATCTCTTCTTCAACGTTCTATCAAGTATCAACTTCATTTTGAGAGAAGACTTCTTGGCTTTGTGTCGCACTCCAGTGTACATTATATCCAACTGGTCATCGGTTTGTATCCGTCTATCGGAAATTGCACTGCTCTTGTATTATAACTAGTCACCGCTGTCTTGTTTAATAATTAAAACTAATAAAATACGTTAAATACTTACTACAACCTTGCTCGTCCAATCCATCACCACAATCATCATGCCCATCGCATTTAAGGTTAAAAGGTATACACTTGAAGGTGCTAGTACAAACGAACTCTTCTGTCCCACACTCTAAAACAAACATCACATACACGTGTATTAATTAGAAAAATGCATTAATCCATTTGGACTATGTTTGTATGCAACATCTTTTAACACAAATAAAACGAACAATAAAATGTTGCTACGTGCTTAGTTTGAATGGCTATCTATATAACGTAATAAGGTTTCACGTTAGAAAGAAAAATCTTTTCCATTCCTGGAAAGTTATTTCTGTTTCCTCACTTTCCTTGTTCAAAATGGAGTTGATACGAAACTTACTTCGCTATTGTCAAAACAAAGAAGCGGAAGATTCCATAGGGACAATCAACTGAATTGGGTAATTGTATTTACAAAACCTAATATATTAATTCAATAACTAGAAATATAAAAATATACCATTCAGTATTTATTAAATCAAGAAATTTTACCTACACTCACAATAATTATAAACATATCAATGAAACAATTCGAAATCATTTATCGACAGACAAACCATATCATGGTCAAAGGTCAAAAAGAAAAACAGAAAACAATAACCTTAAGTATTACACAAACGATTAGCGGAAGAAACTCGGGGTGAACACAAGTGCTCCGGAAAGGCTAGCAGTTTTTATTTAAGGCGTAATACTTGTACGGTTGCACATAAGAAGTAAAAAAGAAAGATACAGCAAAATGGAATTAATGTGTGTCCAATTGTGATGCAGTTATTAAAAAATTATCGAGCAACTCATTTTGACTTATCATAGAAAGCGACTTGTCACTGAAAAAAAGACTTCAACGTTATGATGACATTCAAATCGTAAGTTCCACTCAAGGCCAAAAATAAAAATTAAAATTGTTTCATGTTGCCTACCTACCTACCTATAAAGCAGACTACCAGAAAAATTTTATGACACAAATCGTTTCAAATTTTCTTTTCAAAATATTTTTTCATACTCTAACGTCGATTTCTTGTCTAAAACATGTAACTTATGTTGTTGGCCAAAAAAATAATCCCCACCTACCTACCTAACCCTACAAAGCATGGGTAGACAACATCAAACAAAGAATTTGATAAGGGTGGCCCAAAGTACAATTAAATGATGTGACGCAATGTATCTTGGTTGGAGCAATAGCCTGGAAAATAGCTATTTAGCACACAGAGAAAAAAAAGTCATATTTATCAAATATATACAAATGGAGATGATCTGTTTAGATGAATGCTATTTATCTTGTTCAAATTTAAGTCAATCTATTGTTATTGTGATAAGCTTAGAGTACAAAGCTACTGACATCAACACATATTCAAAGTTCACATTTTAAATCTTTAATTATTTGTGAAATGCTATTTATTGTGAGTCAACGTGGATTATTTCGCACTGATTTATTGCATTCCCTTGTTGACCAAAAAATCTAAGGGAAAAAACATCCAGCCGCCAAAAAATGATGAATGCTGACAATCGTAAGGGATCTTTATATGAAAATCCTCTGTCATGGATATTTGAAGTTGATATTTTCAGAATAAAATAAATCATTTGTATACTGTGATTTGCGATGAATTCAACATTATTTTTATGTTGTAAAAATATAAAGTGTCTTTTAGGCCATTTTTCAAGTGCAAGGAATAAATCCTTTCTGTAACTTTCTATAAAAACACTCACTTTCTTTTATTGACACTAACATACACAGACTCTTTAATTCATTTTCCTTTTTGAAAGGCTTCATCATATTCATTTTCGACCGTACCATATCGAAGTCCAAACAACAGCTGTTAGATATCCCATTTTCAAAATAAATATCCGAAATTGTATATTTTCTGATCGTGTTCCTTAATCTTTTTCATGATCACTTTAGATCAGATCATATTTGATAAGCAATGTTTTTTGTAATAAAGGATATCAAATGATTGTATTACTCACCAGTAGTACAGTTGACTTCGTCAGAGAAATCATCTGTTCCACAGTCATAATATTTATCACATCTATACTTTTTACTTATACATTTCCCTGAGTCACATCCAAATTCATCTTCAGAACACGTTGGTGCTAAAGCAAATAAAACAGACCTAATGTAGATACATATGGATTGTGTCATCTTTATCAAAGGCAATTTGAACTAATATTAAATTATTAATTTCAATAATCTGATAAAACAAGGTTTTGAATTTTAAAAAAAAATCAAATTTTAAAATTAATGTAGTCAATGTACACATATACTTTATGTTACTTTATATTGAAAATGTCAATATTATAATACATTTCATATTTTTATCAAACGACGTAAGCTAATTCGTTGATCTGGCTTAATATATATAGGTATTTCATATTCATTTCACACAGAAAAAATATAACTAAGTCTTTAGTTTTCTATGTTGTGTTTTGTATACTGTTGTTTGGTGGGTATTTTTTGTAGTTTTTCTTATTTTATGCAATGGCGTTGTCAGTATGTCAGAATTATGAGTTTAAATATCCCTTTGGTGTCGTCCGCCTCTCTTTTGTACATGTACTTTACTGAAGAAAAGATTGTCACTTTTAAAGTTAGGTGATTAAAAAATAGTTTTTGATAATAAAATATTGAATACGACTTACTGCAATCTCTTTCGTCCATGCCATTAATACAGTCACTTCTTGAATCACATATATAATTCAGAGGAATACATGTTGTATTGCTCTCATCACAGGCAATCATACCAGTGGAACAGGTAAGGTCTGAAAATATAGGTAGAATTGTTATAAAACAATTGTAGATACATATATGGGAAGAAAAAACCTTCAACTATTTGAACAAGTACAGCATGCATCGCATTGACTTTAGCAACTAGTAAAACATATTGTATAAATCTGCGTTTGGGTATTTAAATAAACAGATATTTCCATAATCTAAAATCATCCTTCTATATCATTTCTCTCTGAATTGTTTGAGTACAGATTAAAATGTGGATTGTTTATGCATTTATTTAGGTAAGATTCTACATAAGAAAATGCCTGTACCAAGTCAGGAATATGACAGTTGTTGACCATTCATTTGATGTGTTTGTGCTTTTGATTTTGCCATTTGATTAGGGACTTTCCGTTTTGAATTTTCCTCGGAGTTCAGTATTTTTGTGATTTAACTTTTTATACACCATGTCTGGGACTTTTAAAAGAACTAATTTCTGAAATTTCAAATTCGTTTTATCTTTTTCTCTTGAGTACACACTTATGCGAGTAACTCTCTAGTTTATATTAAAAATAAACCATCCTGTTCAGAGTGACGTTACTAGTTAACATAACATTTTATAGAAAGTGTATGAAAATGCCAGATAGCATTACTTCTTACCATATGAGTTCCAATATGGACAATAACAAGACATGTTGAACACGAAGGTATACAGTTTTCGTCTGATATAATGTAAACCGCATAATTATTTTTTTATTATGTCATATATATACTTACTGCATTTTTCATCAGAGCCGTCGTTACAGTCAGGATGACTATCACAGTAGTACATTTTATCTATACAGTCGCCATTGGTACACATGAACTCATTATCTTCACACTTGCCTTCACAACTTGTCCCAAAGCACTGGAATTTCCCATTAATGCATGTGCTAAAACATAACAAATTTCGAAGTTGTTATTTTCGACATTTGGTTTTAATAAATGAATTGACTCTAGAACCTTAGTGTATACAACTCATCTTATTTTTATTTTAAAATACTAAATTTGGTTTTTTAATGTTGGTGATGGCATTATACTTCATTATTCATCTGTTGATAATTTATAACAACTAATACATAATGACAATTTTAATATATTTGTCTCGTTAAACGTCACTTCAGTTTTAAGAAGAATTCACAGTTGTTTCACTTACCAATTCATACAATTGTCAATAATAGAGGTTCCAGGAGGATAATCTCTTCCATTGTGAACACAATTACATTCATTTGCAGGTATACACTGTGTGGAATTGTACCTTGTGGCTGTAATCATATAGAAAAAGCATTATCTTCTTTATAGTAAAAACTAATCAAAGATACCAGATGTATGAATTATGGAAGTACTTGCAAAAAGTAAAATAACAAAAATACCGAACTCCAAGGAAAATTCAAAACGGAAAGTCCTTTTTCAAATGGCAAAATCAAAAGCTCAAACACATCAAACGAATGATAAACAACTGTTATATTCCTGACTTGTCACAGGCATTTCCTTATGTAAAAATGGTGGATTGAACCTGGTTTTATAGCTAGCTAAACCTCTCACTTGTATGACAGTCGCATAGAATTCCATTATATTGACAACAATGTGTGAGCAAAACAAACAGACATAATAGGTAAATATAAAAAATTGGGGTACAGCAGTCAACATTGTGTTATAATTTTAGTCACTATAAAAACAAAGAACTATTTCAACATAGAAAAACAAAATGGCATATAGACAGTCTATAGACAAAGTACATAAGCATAAATGAAAAAAAAAAAAAAAAAAACAAAAATGACCATAGCCCAATAACACAATGGTGGGTTGTATCAATACTGAGCCACGCCAAAAGTATATTACTAAAAATGGACTAATCAGTAAAGGTTAAATATATACAAAGACAAATAAAAAGAACACTATAACACATAATTAAGATGATAAACAACGTCAGTACCTAGAATCTATACTTGAAGACCATCATGTATTATTTGTGAAGTTGATAAGGAATATTTCATACTAAATAAATACACCTGGTTGAAAATACATTTTTAATTAAAATATCTAATTAAAATTAAAGAATATCACGAATTAACTACTAATAGGGATAACATTAAGGATGTGATTCCTTCATGCAAAATAGAACTCAAACAGTTTTACTTGTTTTATAAATGCTCTTTCAGATAAAAAAAATTCTTGCTCTCGATTTATATAACTTTCAGTAAAAAATAAGCTTTTTTCAGTATGATGTGTTGTGCTCATGGAAATATTTTTTTCTGTTAAAAATGGGTTATTTTTTTCCATAGTCCGTGTACGTATAAAATCTAAAGTTCATATTTACACTCAAGCAATACACAATATATCGGAAGTCTAACTTACTATAGTATTTTCAATTGAATAACAGAGTATAAATATATATTCGACCCAGCAAACACGTCTGTTTTTACTTGTATATAGTTTCAATAACTTACTAGTTTCAACATAGCCCTCTGGGCAAAAGCATCCTTCAACACAATATGTTGATTCACACCATTGATCAGGTTCATCTCCAATATTTCTACATGTTTGTGGACATGGTTTACCGCATGCTTTATATTCATATCCATACGGACACATGATTGCTGTAAAATCACATTAATTATAATGTATTAAAATTGATATGTAGTTTAAAGAAGAAACTATCCACGTCATATGGAGGCTTTATGTATAAACTCAAGAAAGTGTTAGGGTGACAGTTGTCTTGATATAGGAGCAAATAATGATTTGAATGCTTCAATTAATTTTTATTTAAGAAGGAGAGGAGACAACACTTTGATAAGGAAAATTTGAAACATTTAGTGACAATTAAAAAATGTATGAATTATAAGACTTTGATAATATCCTTTCCTACACAACTGACAAGGAAACAGGACAGAAACAAAACTTCCCCATTCATCAATCAATTTAACATTACCCTACCAAAACACAACTTGTAAAAGTGTGTCTTTTGGATACCCTTTACTAGCAAAAAATTAAGGGCTATATATATTGCATAATAGTAATTCAAAACATGAAAATAAACAGTTTTACAAAATTTAGAAAAAAAACTTACGACAAAATCTTGGATTCCTCCATTTGACTGGTTTACCGACTTCATTACACTTCTCGGCAAACATAGCAACAGCAGTACACAAGCATTCACAGTCACCGCCGCTATCACATCTTAAATATAGAGAAATATATATTATATCATTTATTGCATTTCTTTTTTTATTTCACGAAGTTCATATGGATACGTAGCAGTCTTTTCAGTCTTCCTGGGAGCTCCTGTATGATGTCTGTCTCATATAAATAAAGGAAAAAGTCGGAAGAAAGATGAAAACAATTTGTTCTATAAGGAATGCCGATTATTTGTTCAAAACCACGTCCTCCAAACGTAACAAATATATATTTTCAATAAAACAAAATCAAGCATTTTGATGATGCAAGATGATGATTTAGTGAATCCTACAACAAGATATTTGTATGTTTTATTTTTATGAAACAAAGTAGGACTAGTTCTTTTAATCTACCTTTAAGCTTAGAATGGGGTACACTTTTGTAAAGGGTAAAAAGTCAAATTTTTGTATACTATCGCAAGAAAAAAAGACTGAGATTGTATGTACTCCTAAAGATCTTTTGAATGAGGTATTTCGCTGTCTCATCATGGCAGCCGAATACATATAGAGAAAAACGTGTCAGGCGTTAACTATCGATACTTTAAGAAAACATTTTCCTGACGACTTATCCGGAATGTTATCCTTTACTTTGATGAGATATATCATAGTCATGGTTTTATCATGGTTTTATCGTTTACTTGATTGAACTGAAAACATAATATCACACTCTGCGAGCTAGCATTTTCAATTATTAAATTTGACCATTTGTCTTCCTGAATTGTATTTTTTATAAACAGGTCAATTGAATACTGCAATAAATGACATACTTGCATGAATCATATAAACAATTTTTGTAGTACTCTTCCACTTTTGATTCACCACCAACAATTGCTTGTCTACATTCTTTAAAGAGATCTTCGTTAATGATGTTACAAGAAGCTTCGGCCCATTTTAATCTGTTTGATAGAGCACCCTGTAATAGGAAAAACAGGTAATTATGAAATTACAGGAAAAAGACAATATAGAATTATTTTGTATGATAAATATTTATAGAAGTAATTGACATAGATGCCTGCTCCTTTTACACCAGCACACGCACAGGACAAGAAAGAGCTATGCATACATGTAGCTTTGCATATGATTTTGAAGTAGATATCTAATAATTTGGTTAGGACTTCGATTTCAATTTAACTAACGACAGTTAAGTTTGCTTACTTTCACAATTTTGTTTTTTTAAGAAACCAGTAAGAATATTTAGGAGCAAATCTACCACTTAAAGTTGATTTCGTAATCATTTTGTAAATTTTTTGTCCTACATTGTCCATTACTATAAACGCTGTTAAACATAATATAGAAAAGTGTCAACTGGATAACCGAGTAGTAAATTATTGTCGTATCATTTATTCGAAAACCCGATCCAGATAATAAAGTACTGTTTTATTACCGTTTTTAGCTAAATTAAAAAGAAGCCTTTTCATCTTTTATAATGTTTGATATTTCGTAGTGAATAAATTTAATGATAAAGTCGTGGATGACTTATTGAATTGTTTATACATTTCAAATAAAACGACAGCTGTCAAAACACAAATAGAAAAAAAAAACATTACTTACAGTACAAGGACCTTCAGTAGATTCAGCAGTTACTGAATCATCACATGTTGTATCAACCGTCCAACTTTTGGCAAATTCAATTATTGATGTTGTTTCACTACCTTCTTTGGTCATCATTTCTCCTGATTCAGACAATCCGTCAAAATTTCCACAAAGTCCCTTTACTTTGCCCATCCACTGTGTTTTATTCAAGCTGACTTCAACCCTGGTTCCTTTAAAAGGAAAACAAATGTATTCATTACCAATAAGGACAAACCAATGAACATTCTTTATATCAACTGGCATAGTTAAATTTAATACAAGACTTTTTTTTTCTTTCCCTGATGTAAGAAACCTGTCCTTTAGTACACTACCCAAAGAATCTAAATATTGATGTTTTCATAATGACGTTATTGACCGTTATGGAATGTTTAAAAGTTAAAACTTTACAAGGTACACTGTTTAAATATCATAACCGATATTCACACAAAACAAAACATTTCACAAAAACATTTTAGCAAATTTCTAATATGCACAGTTGAATAATAAGGATGTATCGACGGAATTAACAGAAATTCCATTTTAAAAAAGAGGTCGGAAATAACTATAAAAACAAAGCATATGTTGACCCAAATACTGAAAGGTACAGCTTTATGATAAGTTGTGGTCTAAATATAGGTCCTTTTGAAAATGCTACATATAATATAGTGTTGAAAATATATGAAAATAGATGATGACACATCAATTTACATATCCCTCGACTACATATCAACATAACCCTTCAGAGAACGCATGTCATACTATATATATAAATATAACCCTTCAAAGAACGCATGTCATACTATATATATATAAATATAACCCTTCAGAGAACGCCTTGTGTTTATAATGTCAGCAATGGTATGAAATATGTTATACTTGATATATAAAAATATAATATCGAACTGAACAGCTCGGACAACCTAAACAAAATATAAAATCCTGGCAACCATAATGAGAAAAAAACAATAACCCAAGGATGAAAATTGACCGGAAATGACAGGCAATGCTTTTTATGGATATCATCAACAACATTTCCGCTATTACCAGCAAATAATTTAGCCGTTTGAAATATTGTATCACTTGTCTAATATATTTTGTTTATTCTTATTTAAACAAGTACCTCCATCCCACAATACTGCAATTCCCAATGACGTGGCTTTTATCACTGTCCAGTAGCTATGTGTACTAACAACCAGTCCTTCACTATTGTACTGGTCACTAGTCAGTGGTGTATTTCCTATCTTTACTTGTTCACCACGTATAAGATGGATTACGGTACTTTTAATTGTTATTACAGTGGATTTGGTACATGTAACACTCGTTGTCCCACAAGGAACATTTTCCACTGTTACACTAAATGAATTATCGTCTGTTGCTACCAGAAAATATTTACAAGATCCTTGGAATGCATAGCCCTTGCCATCAAAAGTCGTGTAATGAGGATCCCCATATACCCAGCAAGTACCTAAAATACAAATGATATATATTTATAGAATAATAAATTAAACAAACCGTTTTCAAGCAAAATGCATGAAAGAAAATGACATGAAAAAGGCTTTAAATGTTACCTATTACATTTTAGTTTTATTCTTTGGATAAAGAAATATTCACCAGGCTGTTATTATCGAGTAACACAAGAATAACAATAAGAGGCAATTTCATTGTACATGAAATGTACAGAAGAAAATTATGCTGTAAAATACCCTCACACCAGAGTGGTCATTTACATTGTTTCCCCTCTTTTCAACTTTTACCAAAGGTTTTCTGACAAATACTTAGTGAATATAAATGTGTTCAATGACGAAGAACATAATCGGCTGTTAAATAATTACCTGGACAGTCCACTTCTCCAACCTTGATGAAATGTCGATTTTGGCATTTCCTGCAATTCGTATTAAGTATATTTATTAAAACTTTGAATATACATATTTTAAGTTATAAAAGTATAACACAGTGATTTTAGATCTATAAGCTGATATGAAATAGTTTGATGATATTCAATAAGGTATACTTAGTATTTCCCGTCATTATTTCTCATAATACAAATCAAATATATTTGACCTCAAGTTAACAAAGACGAAGCTACAAATGTCAATATCACAATTAAGTTGAAATAAACATGCCAGCAATGTTAATAGTTACAATTTATACTAAGACTTTAATGAGTAAATACTTGATAGCGTTTCATATGTTTGTACTCACATTCTGACACACTTAATTGTAACTTCTTCGCCTTCTTTATAGTAGTCATGACCATACATACAAGGGCATCTCTCTGGTTGAACGCATGATCCCTAAAAAGTACACAATACTAATAATTGTCCATTACAAATCATTCCATTTCTCCTTATCATTTATATTAATTGTTATGTCGTTTCTTTATTTTGCTTGTTATTTTATTATTATAAACCATGTAGAAATCGAAATGATAAACATGTTTGCAACGTCGCGTCTGGTCTCTGGCTTTTGTAAAATTCTCAACTTTCATGGATAATGTATATTAAAAAACTTATGAAAGAATAGCAAACTAGAACATAGAAAAACGATTGCAAATTTGAAGAAGTATTGGGCGGAAAACAAATAATGACAGAGTTTTTTCATACATGGCCAAAATGTAGTTGATATCGTGTTATTTCCAAAAAATGAGAAAAATTATAGGTCATCGATTTCAAGCTACAGGTTGTGAAAAATTTACAGATTGTGTAAGGATTATGAAAAAGCATCTTTATGTTAATAGGAAGAACACTAAATGAAAGAAGTATGAGAAGATACAGATGGATGTACGAAAGTTAACTTTGAGCAGAAATTTTGACTGCTTTCAAATTAACTTTTTTATTTTTGAGCAGACAAGCAAGTTGATTTTATCTTTGACAGACCAGACATTAGGTCTGCATTTTAATAACTGGTCCAGCCCTATTAACATGTCTGCTCCAAAACATTGGTCAGGTCTACTCCTGACCAGACTGATTGACAGTTCTGCTTTTGTTGTCTTATCTGATATTTAACCAATTGTGACATTAAGACTCACGTGGATTCACTTAGTGGTAATTTCATGCATAGCAGGAGACGTTTGTTCTATAGACGCAACCGGTCTCGCTCCCTTTGGAGTTCATGCAATTCCCGCAGTTTTTGTCCATTACCATGATTTTTCGATTCATGAGATCTGAACATCGGATAAATACTGTTGCCTATACTTGATCGGTCCCGAGGACGAGTCTGCTTTTGACAGTAAGCTTGTTTGTCAACTAACAGAATATAACTGTTGTCAATAGGCCCATTAGAATATATGTATATTTGCTTGCGGTAAGTTAATATGCAACAGTAAACAGAAATCAACAATTTCAAAAAAGAGTCTACATGCAAATAAGCTGAAAACATTTCTTTGTTCTTTGGTCTTTATGGAAAGTTGTCACATTGACAATCACACCATATCTTAATTATTTTTATACTTATAATGATATAAATACTAACATCAGGTGCCATTACTGTACCATTGGTACAACCACAACCTTTGTAGTGCGTGTTGTCATTGCATGTCATCTTCAAATCGATATTTGCACAGGTCTTGTGTACATTGCATATTGAGTCGGCCTCAATGTATTCTTGATTTTTTGGGCATACAATATCCTCACATTCATTATGATCACAATCCCATGCACCGTCCAGACATGTGCTATAATATATAATGATGTTACAAAGCATTATAGAATGTTAATATATGGTATATTCAAAAGTTTTCTACACCTCTGTGCCGTCAAACATACAAAACGTTTAAATCTATCAATTAAAATTCTTCAAATGTTCAAAAGATAGTAATCTCTCAGATATTTTCATAACTAAAACATATATTTGAATTTTACACAAATGTATCTGACATATTTGCTTTAGGTCTTAATACCTTTTGCGAAATTTTTGGGGTAAGACTATTTTTATTAATTATTTAACTACAAAAATAAAACCGTTTGTAAATGGCCATTTAGGATCAAATGTGAACACTTTGGCTTGTTAAAGAATTCACAGTGACCTCACACATATCTATGCGCCAATGTGACAGTATCATCCTCTTTATTTAGTGATAGTATAATTGTGAACGGATTGCAAATTTATAAATCTGAATCAGGAAGAATTATCTTTCAATGTTTCAATTCGCTAAATTTCAGTACTATATCAATGATTTTGTAATTACATTATTGACAAAGAGAAACAAATAACTACGAATTTCTTTCTTATTTTTGATTAAGTATCACCAGTAAAAAAGTAAAATAACATAAATACCAGACTCCAAGGAAAATTCAAAACGGAAAGTCCCTTATAAAGTGCCAAAATCAAAAGCGCAAACACATCAAACGAATGGAAAACAACTGTCATATTCCTGGCTTGGTACAGGCATTTCCTTATGTAGAAAATGGTGGATTAAACCTGGTTTTATAGCTAGCTAAACCTCTCACTTGTATGAGTTATATAGTAAAAGATAAATAATACGTTTGCAGGAATTTCAAACTTGACACATGAATTATTTAGGATATAATAATATTCACCATATGGCACACTGTCTTGTGATATTTTCACCATGTTCCCAGACTTTATTGCCAAAACTGTATTTATCATAGCAAGTACAATCTGAACGTTTAACACATTCTCCATGATCATCCAAAAACTCTCCATCCGGACATTGACAGCCAGGAATACATTCTTCTTCACAACTTGAATCCCCTATTTCAAAGTCCCTACAGTTTCCACTGCACAATTTGCCGCATTCTTTGTATTGCATTCCATTTAAGTTACTACAGGAAACCCAGTCGTCTAAAAGATCAGATGAAGAAATTGCATAGATGATAACAAATCATTCCTATCAGTTAACTAAACAAAAGAAAACATAAACTTCTTTTCTTATTTATCTATTACCTCAATTTTTATTCTATGTCTAACATTAAAATCACATATCTTATTGCCATAACTGTTGAATTATATTAATTTCTCCTCATATTGAAATGTTTTCCATTCTCACTTATAAATAACAAACACTTAATATTATGTGAATAACTCATTGATAAAATTTACATAAGATTTAGTTCTTAAATTACTTTTTATATAAATAAGGTATGAGTTTGCTTTGCTTGATTACTGATCAGTAATATGATATAGTTGATTTATCTGTAACCTGAAAACATCTGCCCTCTCTCATTTTATATCAAGTTCCTTTGTGTGACCTGTACTCAGTGTTTGCTTTTATTTATTTATTTGAACATCTCCCCGACTATTTTTTTTATAATCCCATTGAACAATAACAAAAAATAATTTTGGCCTAACTTACGACAGTCCTGTTGTAAAGTGCCATAGTTTCCCCAGTCTATAGCTTCTCCTTGAAGCGAGCAGTGTCTTGCAAAGGCTGCAACCATATCACACATTGCCTCTTTAACAGATATACCATTCCTAGCAAGATTGTCTTGTACGCATTTGTCATAGTAATATTGTATTTTGTCTGTTACTGCCAAACAAGATCCGAATAGTGATCCTTGATCTGGATTAAGAGTTCCTTGGTCTGGATTCAAAAATATACATTCTTGTTTTGCAGTGGTATCCTGAAAAAGTGAATTTTATATATCTGAAAAAAACTTAAAGAGAGATAGCAGCACATACGTTATTTTAGTTTTTAACAAATTTTATCCTTTGGTGTTTTTAGTTTAGTGAACTGTTGTATGTGATTTCGTCGTTTTTTCTTTATGGTCATGGTAATGACTGTTTTTATACGAATTATAGTTTTTGATTTTTCCCTTGGTATCATCTCTCTGTTTAAATATACAAAAGACAAAACATATGTCATACAAACTTGTAAAGGTAAACAACACATTCGTTCAACCATCATTATGGTTGGCTTCAGTTTAGCCTCATGTTGTCTGTCTTCTTGACTTAGTGACATATTATTTTACCTGACGGTTTTAAATTGGAGAAAGGATTATTTCCAGAAAGTCATATGTACGCATAGGTACACAGTTAGACCCATATGTTCCTGGATTATATATGATGTCATTGAAAGAACTCTATAGTGTACCAATTCAAGTAACTATAATCATCCCCGATAATTTCTTTTATTTAATTTGGATCTTTTTTTTTTAAATATCTGTTCATTCATACCTCTGTTGGATTGGAAGCTATACTTGGCTCTTTAACTTGGCACTCGTCATTTCGCATACGGTCTACGAAGTTAACAGCATTAGTTTCAACTACTCCGTTTTGTGTGCAGAAATCATCATCCTGTTGGTAATTGTATTTTCCACAGAGACCAATGACCTGAGAAAAACATAATGAAACTCAATTTTGTAGATTATTCTAAGGTCGAAGAATGACAAAGTAAAATTAAGATAAAGTGACTTCCTTTACAATAGCGAATTCCTTACCAATATAAACAAAGATCTTTTCACTTCGATCAACATTATTGCTAAGAAAAATTAGTATAAATAAACACAGATATTATAGTTATTGCTATAAAAAATGTTCAATAACATCAAAATAAATTGCTTAGATAGTCTTATTACTTACTTTGTTTGCAAAATAAGGAGCGAGGTAAATGTATACAGCTCTTCTTTTGTCAAATAAGACCTTGAATCCAAATGCTTTCACCATTCTGTATTTATTACTGGCTGATTTGATGTACATATGTTTTGAATGAAATGGTTGAGTGTCAATATTTTTCAATTCTTGTTCGCCGCTGGCTGGATTTTCCTGATCAAAAATATGTACTTTTTCTCCCTCCAATGTGACTCGCATACTTCTGTATTGAATAACAAGTTTGTTCAAACAAAATACGTCTTCCTTCATATTCGGGCATTTTGCCGTAGACATTTCAATGTTGAGATCAGACCTTGGGTCATCCGTGACCCCTGGAATAGGCTGTTTAATTGAGAAAAAAGGACAATTACTATAAAATATAGTCAATAATAAAACAAAAAATACATCAAAGAACTCTTCCAAGATCTATATATATCTTACCCTAATGAAAAAATGAATAAATATCTTGTTAGTAACGTTTTATTTTTGTTCATGAAAGTATGATTGATTGAGTGAGTGAATGAGCGAGTAGCTGATTGCTTAACTTCTGATGGAAAAAAAGTGGTATTGACAGAAAGTGTGATGAACAGAGGTCATAAAGCGGTGTGGTGGAATAAAAATGGATTGATTTATGTTCTCTTAGATGTTTAGATCTCTAAATATTTTAATTTTATATATGAAATCCCTTACTTTTTATTATTCATTTTGTAATGTAACAACTGATAACTCTAGTGTTACGACTGTTTATGCTATTTCCAAGTCCTTCTCTCACATATCTTATACAGGATTATTTTTGCATTAAACAAAATATATAATGATATCTATAAAATAAATACTAGCGGTTAAGATTTTGTGTCCAGATTAAGAAATCTATATATAAACAGTGCATACCATAACAACACTAAATGTGCAGCTTTGACTTGCAGGAGCAAACGAATATTGATAGTTGTCGAACGTTGTAACATGATTTATCCCAACTATCTCGCACATCTCTGAACATTTATCTTCTGTACATTGCCATCGTCCATACGAGCATTTGCTGAAATATAAGACAATACATTACCGGTTACTATAATGATAGTCTGAGTGAAATAAATGCAAATATTAATTAAAATTGTTTTGTTATTATGAGTAAAAGAAGATGTTGTGTATAAGTTAATTAATAAGACAGAAATGCAACTTTCTGAATCAAAAGACATCAAGAGGACAACATACAGTCATTGCGTCTGGTATTTTTGGGATGAGCATCATTTCGCTAATTTATATTTTGAAGCACAACTACATTATTCCGATAATTTATACTTTGAAGCGCTACTAAAATCATTTCGCTAATTTATACTTTGAAGCACTACTAAAATCATTTCGCTAATTTACACTTTGAAGCACTACTAAAATCATTTCGCTTATCTATACTTTAAAGCATTACTAAAATCATTTCGCTAATTTATACTTTGAAGCAATACTAAATCTTTTCGCTAATTTATGCTTTGAGGCACTAAAGTGAATGGTGAAAATGTAACTTCCTTTGTTTTGACATATAATGTATACTGACCATGCATTGCATCCGTTCTTTATTGTTTCTCCATTGTTGTATCGTTTACGGTTGAATTCACATTGACACTCGTCTGCTTTCACACAAACTCCATCCTGTATAAACTGACCTACTGGACATTCACATCCAGACACACAATCCTCCATACAGCTGTCTGGTAGCACACTGTAAAGGGTTTTACAGGTTCGGGGACATTTTGAAGAACATTCACGATAAACCTTTCCATCCTCGCATGTTTTTGCTGAAAGTAAAATAAACCTTTACAATGCATGTAATTCGTTGATTACAATTGTTACATTAATTTTAAGTTGCTTCATTTAGCAAAAGCCGAGTCTTAAGAAAATAACCAGTTTCCATAAAAATCAAATTAAAATTTATACATTTTTAAAACAACTATTGCAGATCACCTTGCTCATTACCATATGTTGGATATTCTTCTATTTTTGTCTTTGAATTCTCAACCATCGCAATTTACAGAAATAATCAGAATTTCAGTGTTGAAATCGTTGTTTTATAGATGATTTTGAATAGCTTGAATACATGACATCTACCAACATACTCGTCACAACACAATCATTGAACAATGTACAAATATTCTTAACATTCTTAATATTTCATTTTATTTTCTAATATTAAAATATAAGAAATTGACATACGACAGAAGTTTGAAGATCTCCAGAAAACAATAACATCTAATGCAGCACAGGATTGTGCAAATCTGCCACTGTATTCACATTTCACTGTATCCGAGTTATTGCCTGCTTTACATACTTCATTAACACATAGATTATAAAGGAAATATGGACTCTCCTGGAAATATAGCATTATTATTATTATTATCATTACTATTGTTAGGATTATTATTGTTATTATTATAAAAGTAAATTGATTTTTCGCTATACAGCAATCGAAATATGTCATTAACATTTTAAGTTTATGTGATGTCACATATTTTAGATCTCGTACAACTTAAAACTTTCAGTGTCAATATTAGTTAACATTTATTCTATGTCTTGTTTTTTTTCATTAGATACACAGCAAATATCAGTTGTGTGGTGTATCGTATCTTTAGGGGGATAACAAACTAGGTTCATGTTTTTCATTAACATCATCAACATCAATCAATATATTTTGAACCTTAATTTTAAAGGGAGTATTTTTTTTTAATTCCTCTAAATTTTAAATACATCAAGCAACTTACCAATTTATGACATTCAGAGAAAATACCAGACAAAATAGTAGAACAAGCTTGTTCAGCATTTTGTTTGTCTTGTGTTGTTTTACAGTAATCCTGCATCACACCTGCTCCTGGGCACTGAAAGGAAGTCAATATTTTATTAAGAAAACATAACTCTGGTCTAAATTTTCAAATTTCAATTTTACTTAAAAAATGGTAAATGATATTAATGAAAAATTAGTACATTAATTCAAATATGTCAGAAATTAAAGAAAATAAGTGACTTACTTGTGTTGCCTCATTAGCTACTGTCCATGTGTTAGCAGCATACACAATATTTGGTGCTGGGTCTCCGCTTCTTGTCATTTTATCATCTTTAGAAAAATAAAACAAGTATCTAGTTACAACACTATACTAATGTTTCATTCATAATATTAATTTGTTGCATTTCATTATGAAAAAGACCTTTCTGGGGTATTTGTAGATAGGAAATATGATACTGTGAGCTTTATTCAATAAAATAGGGAAAAAAAAGTACTTTAACGTTTTCATCTTTAGACTTATGTTATTAGATGTTTAATTTTGCAGAACATAGATATACTTAAAGTTCTTGTATACTTGTTTGTACTCACTTGAAGGATTGTCATCAAAGTCACCACAAATACCAGCAACAGATCCAGCCTGTATTCTACTTTTATCTAATGTGATATATATAGCTGAATATTTATCAACTTTCAGGCTTACTCCAATATGACAAGTTACAAAAGTCCAGTCTCCTTTTTTCATTATTGTTGCAGCTAATTTAAAAAAAAATAAGATTTAGTAACAATATGGAGTATTTAAATGTCTAAGAGCTAAACAAAATGTCATAAATAACTAATTCAGTTTTGCTACTAAAAATGAAGATCTACATCAGTTTGCTAATGAAACAAGACTTAAATGGGGTTTTGTTCATATTGAAATTCAATCCCAAATTACTTTGGTTATTGCACAAGATCTCACCATCCTGCATTGTTCATGAGGTTGATTTATGATGTGTTTTACTCGGGGATACAGATGCCGATGTGTTTGTGTAGGACAAAATCATGTTTCAGAAAGTTAAGTTTTTCAGTTCCTGCAAGTATTCTTTGATACAGTATTGTTAACTAATTTTGTATTTATATTATACCTTTTCTGATATCTTAATTATTGTTCCAAGGAGTAGAGTGTTTATTTCAGAGCTATGATTTGGTTTTTATTGTAGGTTCTTCAACTCACATAGGTCAAAATGGCAGAGGACTGAATGCACACTAAATGTTGACACAGTTGTCCAAAGTTATGAAGGTTTTTTTTTTTTTGTGGTGGGTGGTGATGGGGAGTTCTATGGAACTAAGTGTTGGGCCAGATATTTAATAGCCTGTTAACATTTATTCACAGCTTATGTGAGTACATAGCTATTCATATCATCATTAAGACACTATTGTTAATGATCGCTTTTTTTAGTGTATTGTGATTCATTTACTTGATTTTTCATTTATGTATATATTCCTTTCTCATTTTATTTATAAAGTGACCTACAGATGTCAGTTTTCGGCGAACTTTTTTTAATTGGTTGTCACTGACATTTTACTCTCCTTATATTACTAATAGTCAGTGGTACGGTTCTTTTAAATATTATATATAAATATCATACTTCTTCCTGGTGTTTCTTTGGGCGTTTCCAAAATCAATGGAAATTCAGCATCGTTAATATACACTAATCCATTTTCTAATGTTATGGTCTCCCCTGATACTTGCAACGTAAATCTCTACAAATATTAAAAGTAATCAGTATTTGTGTTTCGTACTAATAATACAAAAAACAGTATTTGCCATAAAAAAAAATGGACCGAAACAACTGACCAGTAATGTAGATAACACAAAGACAATAAATAATCAATACCACTGTATTAAATCTAGGTTTGTACAATATTTCCAAAAAAAAATGTTGATACTTTTTCCTTCATGTTCTTTTATATATTTCAGTCCTTGTAACTTACAAAATCTAAATAGTTGAAAAAAACAAAACCAAAAGGGACATCCAAAACACATAAATCAAAGAGAAATTGACAATGACATGGAAAAAAACGAAAAACAAAGAGCATGTCATAGTTTTTCTTGAACAGTAGATTATGTAATGAATAATTTAAAAAGTGTAAAAATAAAATGCAGAATATAGCTTTGCAAAATTAATACTCTCTTATGTTTATTTTGTGCATATTCATTAGTCATTTTAAATCTATAGAAATCGATTACAAACATAAATCATTTGAAGAAAAAAAACTTGAAAATCACTAGTTTGCTAAGTCTTAAAAAAAGAACTATTCACAAACAATTCATTTTCATGAATTTACAGAATTTACAAACTTAAATGAGTTTGAAAACAATTTATAAATCTGCAAGAGTTTGAACCAAACACTTTTGCAGATAATGTATGATTTCGCCAAATAAATCCTAAAATTTTCACCAAGCTTGCTAATATGATTTCCAGTATTTCCATTTAGAATAACTTTTTACTATTTCTTGCTAATAATTAGTTTCACCGGAGTCACAGAACAATTTTTGGGCTTGATATTATTTTTCGTGACTTTTTATTTGGGCAGCGACTATATTAATTGCTCTTATGCTTTAAAAGTTTTCACTTATTATCTTAGTCAATGTGTTCTCATTAATACAATATCTTCCTCCTGTTCCTACCTTTAGGCAGTCTTCACTTGAGTCACATCTGATAATCTTTGATTGTACATGCCACAGTGGTGTTTGTCCTCCGTTTCCTTTATCCATCGCCAAGGTGTATGTACACAGACCAGGGAATGCAAACTCATACCCATCAAATGTACGGTAGTAAAAAGGTCCAAAGTTAAAACAGGTTCTGAAGTTCGGATTGAACTTTTGCTGTATTATTCCTTCAGTGCCTGAATAAAGCAATGGGACACGTTAGTATAAAAAATGACTGTAATATGACACTGTCTTACCTTTAGATATAATTAGAACCTGTTAAATACAACAGTCAAAAGTAACCTTAAAGGTAGAATAGAAGAGCGAAAAACCTGGATCGTCATTAACTTTAATTATTGTGGCCTTGAGTTATCTACTGAGATTGTGTTTTGCACAAAAAAATCCTATCATATTCAATCTTTTAGGCGTGGTTTCAAAACAGAGGAATTGAAAAAAGAAAAAAAATCAAGTTATTCCTCCAATTGCTACTTTTTTCGAACGAATGGGGAACTCTAGGTAGCATTTTCTACTGTTATTGCTTTTATCGTTGCTACCAACCTTGATTGATATTGTTCAAAAGGTTTCAGGATGATAAAAATGTCTAAATAGCTGGTATCGAATGATGTCAATAGCTCGCATGACCCTTTTGATTAGTTGGCCCCCAAAAATAAAGAAAATAACAAAAAAGACTCATTTACCGGGCTATATATAGGATTTCGGAAGTAAAGTAATAATTTGGTAAATGTTACTGGCAACATAAAATTTAACAAAAAGATTGTTATATATTGTTTAACATACCTCCTTCTGTCTTGATACATTTTGTACAAGTTTCGCTCCCTACACCCCAACTCTGGGCATCTGCTAAAGCACAACAATCAGCTTGTGCAAGACGTATATTTTCTGCACCTTCGGCTTTGACACTGCCACAAGTTTGACCTTTATAACAGTATCGTTCATTTTCGGCGGCATCTGGATGAAAGTAACAAAATAACGATTAAGAATGTTTTATATTTTTAAAAGTTGTACAAAGAAAATACTTTTCCTTATAAAGTGATTATTTTGATGAATACTTATAGCATAAAATCTTCTTTTTATCATAAGACCACCATATCACTTCCTTTTCAAGTGATTATGTTAATGAAAACTTATAACAAAAGATCTCCAACGTAAGACCAACAGAACACCACATTTTAAAGTGATCATATTAATGAAAACTTATAGTATGAAATCTTTTCATCATTTATTTAGACCACCAGAACACTGCAATTATATATGTGCCTTTCCCAAGTCAGGAGAATGTAATGCAGTGCTTGTTGCTGTCTTTCATTCATGTTTTTTTTCGTTATTTGTTGGTTTAAAACTTACATATCTTTTTGTCTTCACACATTATTCCTGTGAACTCAGCCCCACAGTCACACAGTTCAGGCTTTGAGCACACACCACCATTTTTGCACGGATTTGTACAAATAGCTGAAATATATGAATATTTACTATAGATGTATTTTAAAATATGTCAAATTTTCATGGCCTTAAAAAAATACGAATAGTTCTTATTCTGACAATGACATTTTGATATGTGAGTGATTTATTGCATGATAAATTTGGTCAAAATTTTACATTTGGGGCTGGGTAACGCATGTGCTAAGCGTGTTCAGTTGTTAAAAGGAAAAGAATGACAATATTGAAAATTGAAACCAGGAAGAACAGTTTTGTTGACTGATTCTTTTTACAAAAAAACATTCTTATAAAGGAAAACGATGATTAAGATTTCTTTTTAATCTAACATGACATTTTTAAAAAAGGCCTAGAAAAATCGTCATTATACGATTGCTCGTGTTTGTCTGTATGTTCATATTTATGTGTATGTTTAAATCGGTTCAGTGAAAATCGACAGTCTTTGGGTTAGTTAGATGGCGTTTAGACTTTGAAAAAAAACGCACTAAATGCTGATCCAATATAATGAGTCCATGCGTTGTTTCTTTTCGACTTTTTGCAATTTTGATACATGTTTAAGTATGTTAACATGAAATACAAGAATTTGAGTCAAATCGATGAAATGAATTTGACAGCTAATGCCCGTTTAGTAAGATATACATATCTACGTATGGTTCTCATTATTAACACTCTGTACTTACGAGCGTCGCATATGCCTGTTCCATTTTGATATCCGGTACAACACTCAGTCACTTCATATTCCTTATTCCTATAGTGACATCAAAAGATCGTGAAAATGAAATCAAATATATCTAACAAAATGTGTGTCGTTCTACAGATGTATGATTATTAGTCACTACGTTAAACAAACAACTCTTTTTAAATCACAATAAATTCAACAATTTTCTTAGAAGTGATAAAAATGCTTCCTTTGTTTATCAAATCCATACATATCACCATACGAATTAGTAAATCAAAACACAAAAACGTTTTAACAATACAGGACTATAGGTTATAATAAAGTCTATGTCATCATCTGTCAGCTTGTCTTTCCTTTTCAAAGGCTGATTTTTCCTCTTCTTTTCTTCCCCTTCTTTTTTGTGTGTGTCTTATTGACGTTTACCTCATATTTGATATTTCACATTCGAACATGATTACCAAATGGTAACAAATTTGTAACTTATTATAAAACAGACAAAGGACGTGTTAACGTCAAATTCTGTTAGACCATGATGTAATATATCTGTCCCAATCAAAACTTATTTGCATTCTAAAGTAAATTATGCATATTTTCTAACTATGAAACAATTTCATTAACAACAATAAATAAGTTGAATTGAAATTTCGCATAGCCATTCTCTTTTTTTCAAATTGCTCTTATATTTACCACTGCCTCATTTTTTTTCTACAAAATTTATCGCATTCAAAGGTAAACAGTGGTTATATTTTAACCCTTTAGCATTTGTTTATGGAAAAAAAACAGTTAAGTTTACATTTGTTTTTCGTCCACCTTCCCTTCCCTACCCCCCGCCACCACCAACCCCCATTGTTTTGCATTATTAATTTTTATCTTTTTTGTAAACATTATCCCCTTATATGTAAATACAAGACCAATTTGTTCCAGCAAATTCGGAATAAATAATTCGGGAGTATATCTACTATAGATATAACATTACTTAGACTTTCACCAACACCATGCATTTGTTTCTGTAATTATTTCTTATATTGAGTAATAAGTTTGTAAGGTGCTGGTAATAAAAAACGGAGATTGTTAGTTGAGGCATTAAATAATGACATGTAAACATTCCAGGTTCTTTTCATAGGTTCTTAATATTTTGTATTGATGGTCCTCGAGTTTATAACATTTCAGTGGGTTAAGTGAAAGGCCACATTTGAAGAGCTGTTTACCTTTTTTGTCCTTATTAGTCATATAGCTCTTGACGTATTGAAGTAGTTATTTATCCTTTGTGATTGAGCGTTCCAGATGAAGGTAAATCAAGTAAAGCACTTCGGACGCACGAAATTTAAAAAGTGTTATTTTCATTGATAGAACTAATTTATGTGATATAACTCCATGATGGATAGGCTTACACTACGTTATTTTCATTGACAGAACTAATTTATGTGATATAACACCATGAAGGATAGGCTTACACTACGTTATTTTCATTGACAGAACTAATTTATGTGATATAACTCCATGAAGGATAGGCTTACACTATGTTATTTTCATTGACAGAACTACTTTATGTGATATAACACCATGAAGGATAGGCTTCCACTATGTTATTTTCATTGACAGAACTAATTTATGTGATATAACTCCATGAAGGATAGGCTTACACTATGTTATTTTTGAGGTGCTACGGTTATCTTAATACTTACCTAAAGAAATAGCAGATTTTATCTTGATCTGCTGAAGATGACATGATTTTGTTCAAAGCGTTGTTGATATCGTTCGTACTCATCCCAGGAAACGACGAGGTTCTGTTCAGGCTAAAACCTTGTAACGTATTTGAAAGAAATGATGTACACTTTTCCGTCTTTTCTTCTACTGTATTCTTTGTGTGAGTACATATATGACTAGAATAAATATAAACAAAATATAGCTTTAAGTTTACCTTTTGATATATATAATAAAATACTTATAACATATCTTTTAGTTATATAACAACAATATTAAAAACGTTATTTTTTTTTAAAGCAGTGATGCAATTTTTGCATAGCTTTGCCTTTTTATAGAGTGCTGTTACTTGTGTTCTGACCCGAGTAAAATCGTTGTTCGTTAAAAAATAATTGAAAAATTACTTAATTGACCTTATTTGCTATTTTTTGTAAGTTATTTAGAACAACACATCCAATAAACATCAATAAAGGCACTACAGAGTAACTCCACTTTAATTTACATCCCTTCAATTCAATGCTGCTAAACTACAAATTTACGATTCTTGGTATTCCGATATTTTGCTTCGACTAATTAAAAGTGGGAGGGGTCGAAAATTTCCGTTGAATTTACTTTTATGTCTAGCGTTAGGTTTTTAAAAAAAGGTTTGTTGGACCTAACGCCAGTTTTTCTCAAAATATCTCTCCAACGTTTTTAATAAAGGTTAACATAATTTTCATATCAACAATACAAGAAATTTTCCTTGATAAACCTCTCTTTTGAAAAGGAAGACATGTCGTTTTCGATTAATCATTTCTATACGTAAATAATGTGTTTAGTCCTTCAAAGGAATCTCGCTTTTAAATAGAAATTAATAGCACAACAGTGAGAATAAATTTCCTTTCTAATACGATTTACAACACCGACGAGAAATTTGTTGACTGCACAAATAATAAAATATGTAAGAACTAATCCGGTAGGATCATAAGAGTTTTAAGCATGTAACAGTTGGAATTTTATTGAATTAATAGAATTTTAAACGTCTAATAGGCCACAACAATCACATTATTTGATTTCTATTAGTCCCTTGTTCCTACATCACAATAGAAATGGGAAATATTGTAGTTGGTGTTTGACATATTCCAAGAGCAGACATAATCTAAAATACAGTCGTTCTGTTAATAGTAATTCATTAATCACACATCAAAAGAGTCTAGTGTTGTTGGTTTTTGTTTTTTTTTTATAAACGTAGGATTTATTTGTGGTAATTTGAATTACTCCATCATTTTCTTTAGGTGGATAAATTAGTCAAAATGAGAATATGATATCTAATATCTTGTTTTGATGGGAAAAAAACACTTATAACTCAGTTGAAAGGAAGTAGTTTAATTTAAATGTTTATAATTTGTAAGTCTTGCTATCCATTCTTGATATACCTTATCTATGCAACTCTATTGTCACACATACATTCATTAATGTGTATATACATACTGAATCTCATACTGAATCTCATATATGTATTACATATGTTCTCGTTTATTATATGTGTTATCCAGGCATATCATTTTAAGTTAATTATTTGAAATATTCTTTAAATTATCTATTAGGTAGTTTTGAAATGAATAATGCTGTGCTGTCATTATGTTTATGTCTGTAAAATTGAGAATAGAAATGGGGAATGTGTCAAAGAGACAACAACCCGACCAAAGAGCAGAAAACAGCCCAAGGCCACCAATGGGTCTTCAATACAGCGAGAAAATCCCGCATCCGGAGGTGGGCTTCAGCTGGCCCCTAAACAAAAATGTGTACTAGTTCAATGAAAATGGACGTCACACTAAACTCCAAAACATATAAATGAACTAAAATTAAAAAGCATACAAGACTAACAAAGGCCAGAGGCTCCTGACTTGGGACAGGTGCAAAAATGCGGCGGGGTTAAACATGTTTTGTGAGATCTCAACCCTCCCCCTATACTGTGCATGTTTTGTCGTTTTTTGATGTTATATAGTGTACCTTATAGTGCGGACAGGGCTTCCCTGGGACTACCCTGTTGACCAATCCAATTTAATTGATTTGAATGAAATATCGTTTAAACTAACTCTATCAAGTTATATTCTGTTTTCGCTTATTAATTTAAAAAGAACAAAGAGTCTTAAAGGGCAAACAAATGTACTAAAATGATGTAAAAATTAAGATTACAACACGAATAAGGCCTTATAATATTCGTTTAAGATATGACTAAAGCAATAAAATAAATCTGGAAATAATGCACCATAACAAACTAAATCAACACACAAAACGGGAAAATTAAGTTACAAGCAATCAAATTGTTAATAACTGTATCATCGATCATTCTTTACAAAATGTTTGGAATAAACTTTTCTAACATTTTACTTCATGGAAGAGGTAATCCCGTGCTTATTATCTTTCTCTTTTCTTTAATTTCCTTTTCTTAATTTCCTTTTTTTTTTAATTTCATTACTTCCAATGCACTTAACACTACCATGTTCACTCTATATATACATTTGAACAGCATTGATTCCATCTGACTTAATTTAGGTGACAGAATTGTATCCTCGTCGTTAGTTTAAAGTTAGAAAGCTTGGTTTTAATTAAAGTTGTCCACATTATTTATTTTCTACTAAGAAATAACTTTTATCATTAAAATATTCCTGAAAACCAAACAAAGATGGAAAAAATAATGTGCTGCTTCATTTTAAAAAAGAAAGATAAAGTAAAAGACTATTATAATTGATGATAAACTGGACCGTGGTCAAAACCAAGATATATCATAAACTGGACCGTGGTATAAGATTAACAGAGTCCATGATATGATATCATAAACTGGACCGTGGTATAAGATTAACAGTCCAAGATATGATATCATAAACTGGACCGTGGTAAAATGTCATGTCGGGACTTTTTATAGCCTTCTATACGGTTTGGGTTTTGATAACTGATGAAGGTCATTCCGTGACCTATATTTGAATACATCTATGTCTTTTGGTCTCTGGTGGATAGTTTTCTCGATACCATGATGCCACATCTTATTTTTGTAAGAAAAAATAAGAACGTAATAGAGATGAGATAGCTATAAACTGGTGATTCTTACTGTTGCATAATCAGTAGCTACATGTAAATAGGATTTTAAGAACACGCTTTAGTGTTTACTTTTTTAAGTGAGTGTAAATCGCTCCTGTATATTACAAACATAAGTTCAACAATGTTCACCAATGTAAATACATTAGAATGGACAACTCAGTCAAAGGTCTAATGGAGACATAAACTATAGATAGTGAATACATTTAATATGGTACTTCCGAGTGTGTCCTCTGCAGATAATGTACTATGCTACCCTAAAATATAGAAAATCTTTTCTTTGTTTGCATACATATTCCCCCTTCTGGGTCTAAAACAGATTAATTAGACTCTTGTTTTCATTCTGATTATACTCCTCTATCAATAATAGTATTATATTTCCATCAACCTTTGTGAAGATTAAAAGTTGAGGATTACCTGAAAAGTTCCTTTATCCCAGTTAATTGGACGATTTTTTGTCTATGGAATTCAATAAAGAGTAAAGCATTCCACATATCTAATTATTACAGCATGTTACAGTATGTACTATTACATCATCTTATAAAATCAATCAGGAAATTTGTATGGTTAGGTTTAAACTGCAAAAACTCATAAATTGGTACAAGGATGGAAAACGAGTAAAATTCTACATTACATGTATTATAAAGTAAATCTTGTTTAATTAGTTTAGGATTCTATTATATGTGCAATGTTTTTAAGGTTTTTTTGTTTTTTGTTTGTTTGTTTGCTTTAACAGCCTTTCTGTAATTTTTTTCGATTTTGTCTCCTATCTATTGATGTAAATATTTTTTAACGGTTGAATCGATAAATACGTGTATTTGTTGTCTGTTATTATTATATTTTTATGAATTCTTTGTTTATATTTGACATTGAATAAAAAAGTTAAATAATTGCATTAAATTCAATAAATTGCAAGTCTTTATGAGTCATTAATAGTGACTTACGGAGCGAAAAGACCGTTTGAAAGCTTCAAGTGAGTGATTATGTCTTTTCCAAGTTTATACTAGAATTTCGACTTTCGCAGATTAAAAAACCTGGGCCCCTTTCTTCGATAAAATACACATATACTCCAAAAGAGAAGGGTTCTCTAATTAAAGTAAGCAAATTTCGTTGTAAAAAGTAGAATCTTAAATCTGTCATGTGTGTACGTTACATGAATGCTCTGCTTTCGCCGCTTTTTATTTACTGCTTTTGATATGCCTGAATGTTAACTGCATTTGTACTTCCGGTTTTATCTATTTTTTCCTTGTATTGTATTTAGTTTTTTATATATCTATTCCTCCTGTGTTTACTTTTTCAGTTTAATGTATCTATTGTAATTGTTTTGTCACATTTCTAAAGCTATAATTTTAACTAAGATATTTGATACTATTTGGTAAATTGATTATATTGCTTGCAAGTTCTATTGTTTTAATGTCACATCTTTTTCATATTCCGGCAAAAGCACAATAGAACTATTTCAATGCATGCTTTCATCATTTTCATAATTTGGAAGTCGCATTGTTTTATATTGAAAAGTTTTGAAAGTAAAATCAAAATGTCAACAAAGGTCATTTATTTCATTGGGTTAGCACATTTTATACTAGATGTAAAATCGTCATTTCTTTTATTCTAATTTTTTAAATGGGGGATTTTATATTTATAACAAATAAAATAATAATATACACATGTTTTAGTAGGTTAAATGAATTAAATTGATTTGTGAGAAATAGTCTTTGAACATTTTATAAATCCACATGGACGTATGGTGGTGTCCTTTATGTAGATTAACTAATTTTACTGAAGCGGGTTATATATATATTGATCCATGTGTCTTTTCGTTCTATCGCCTGTCCTTCCGTCCGCGCTTTGTGTCTAAGAGTTTCAATGAAACTTTCAAAGAATCTTTAGTATCTCAGACATTGCACAATTTCTATTGCTTTTATTATTCCAATGATTTTGAGGTTAATCATGGCAAGACCTTAGCCTTATCAGAATTTGTATTTTTGGTTTATTTATTTGTTGACTGATTTGAGTATTCACGACCTTTTTCTCTTTGTAATCAGATTGACATATATTTATTATTGTGTTTGAACTTTTGATTTTGCCAATTGTTAACGGACTTTCCGTTTTGAATTTACCCTGGAGTTCGGTATTTTTGTTATCTTACTTTTTGTTTACTTATCTGCGCGACTCTTTTTTTTAATTACCGATATATATATATATATATATATATTTCAGATAACAGGGTGTAAAATAAATCATACCACAATCTACTCTGAATTTACTAAAACAATTGAACGTAATATAGATTAAAAGACAAACCACGCTTGTATAATTCGAGTATTTACAACAGAGACTGCGTAGTACTGTGCGATTTGAACTTGCATAATTCTAAAATTTCAAAGTTGACGAAGGTTAAGTAACATAAACAGAGACTGTGTAAATAGTCACCCGAAATGAATAGCATTGCGCGATTTGAACCTGTATAATTCTATTAAAAACTTCAAAGTTGACGCAGGTTAAGTAATTACAACTGAGACTGTGTAGATATGCACCCAAAATGAATCGCATTGCACGATCTGAACCTGTATAATTCTAAAAATTCTAAATTATATACACATATCTATACTAACTGCACTGTTTTATTATGGAGTTATATGACCGTTCTTATCGTACGAACACGTGCTTCTCTCTGCAACTTCCTACCAGTTATAAGTGTTACTGTCTAAGCATGCACTAAACGTAGTGTTTTTTTTTTTTTTTTTTACCTGTATTGTGCTGTCGGTAGTATATACAGTTTTTGTGGGAGGAGGGAAGTTCCTTTTGATTTTATTATAATATGCATTATATATATGCTTGTATGCAGGTTTAAATACTTAGTGTTTTTTTTTTTTTTTTTTTTTCTATTACGATTTTGATCAGATTGTTGTAGACTAGTAACTGATAGTAATACTAGTTTTTTTTTCTTTTGTTTGATCCACTCAGCAAAGTCTTTTTTTTTTTTTTTTTTTTTTTTATTTTCCACTTTGACTTTTCTATTCACACGATCTGGTATAAAGTCGAATGAGTCGAAACGAAAATAAAAAAATAAGACTTAACTAAAAATGGTAGCGTGAAACCAAATAGGACTAGATATAAATAAAGACCAAACGACTTTAAAAACTAAATAATGTCAACCATTTGACTAGTTGAGTCATTTGAAAACCATATTATAAAAATAAATGATTTTTTTCCAGTATTACATTAAGTATCGTTCTATAGTTTATTATTGAATATGCATTAAAATATGATACTTGAAGTTCATATAACAACTATTAATCATAATATTTATCAAAATTAATCAATGTTTATAGAGTCACCACACATAACTTTGTACACAAATGTCAAATACAATTTTTATTTTTGAAACTTCATATATAAGAAATGAGTTTCCTAAAATTTTACAATAAATTTGGTTTAGGTATTATCACCTATGTGAAAACGTAACAAAGCTTATGTGAAATCATCATATAAAACTCATCACAAAATTTGTACTTTCATGAGTAACATGACGGGTGCTTCGTGTGGAGCAAAATCGGAATACCTGATACCACGACTGCGTTTTTGGGGTTGTGTTGCTCAGTCCAGTTGTCATGATGGTGTCAATTTCTTCGACTTATGATTTTTAATTGTCCTTTTGGTATTTTATGGCTCTTTTTTTCAAAGATATGTAGCTTTAAATGTTTTTAGATTACTTTGCATTATATTGTCTAGGGAAAGTAATCAATCCACTAAAATAATGATTTTGGAAATAAGTAATTTTTCTAAAGACATAAATAGATAGCTATAGAAAAATATATTTCTCAAAATAAACAACCCAATATAACTGGATGAAATGCATGTATTTAGTACATATCGGATAAAAAAAAATTATTCAGTACATAACGGAAAAATAATGTTTTCAGGACATAACGGATAAAATAAATGTTTTCAGTACATAACGGATAGAATAAATGTTTTCATGACATAACGGATAAAATAAATGTTTTCATTACACAACGGATAAAATAAAAGTTTTCCATATATAACAAATAGAATAAATATATTCACTGCATAACTGATAAAATAGATGTTTGCAGTTCATTACGGATAAAATAAATGTTTTCAGAATTCACAAGTGAATTGTGAATATATAAATTTAGTTCGGTTGTCTTGGATTTTCAAAACTTGTGTCACTAGCTTTATATTTTGTCAAAATTTAGTAAAACTAGAAAAGAAACCTTGTCAAATAACCTTCTTTCAGGGAAATTTGACTTTCCGTATTTTAAAAATTGTTTAAGGATGGTAGTGCCAAACAAATGATCCGATTTTATAATTGCTACTTTTTTAGATACTTTGCAAAATTTATACAAAAAGTAAATATTTAGAACCATTTGTTATAAAGACTGTAAAAGCAATTAAAACAAACACACATTATAATGTGATTTATATTTAAAGCACAATTTTCCAAAATTAAAATTGTATTCACAAATTCACTAACCTTGACTGTGCCGAGGTCCATTGTAACGTTCCAGTTGTTAATATCCATAGTATCACAATGAAGTAGGTCGGTAAGGACCCGGCAATTTTTGGTCCCATAATGGGTTTAGGAAAAACGTAAGTCTTTGTAAGAACTTCCAATTTGTAAATGTTTTTAGATATGTCCGTATACACTAATTACAATGTAGAAGTTCTCAATTCTCTCTCTGTTCTCTTGAGGGACCGACTGTCCTCTGAGGCGTTGAGTCAAGATTTGCTTTTTATACCAGATATATTTACGTAAGCATTTTCCATTATCTATTTCGCATTCTAGTAACTGCGATGATTCTATACAAATCGATCTGATCGAATAGACCCAACATCTGGTCCAGCTCCGATTGGTTAACAGTCATTATTCAGACGGAAATCGATTGGTGATAGACAATCTTATTATATTCATACGCTCTTTTTAATGTTGGTCAGGAGCTGTCAATAAAACAGTTATAAATTTTCACAAAACCTTAACAACATATGTTGTTTACTTAGCTTTAAGAAGATTGTATAGTTTTCAGAAATGAGAGATTATTTTTCATATTGTAATATAGAAATGAAATATTTGTTTCTTTTGTTCATACAAAAAAGCTGTGTAGTGCCCATTTTGTAACGAATGTAAAACGACTCTACATACAAAAAATATTAGTTTCCCCTATTTAGACTAGTGCTAGTTTACACAGAAATGGCAAACCTAGTTAAACATAACATTTCTTATGCTTAATCTCTTAGCGAAAAAGTAAAATCTTAACGCTATAGCTAAAAGCATTAAATCATACGTGATGGCTAAATGGTTATTGTCTATTCATAAGCATAATGCAGTAGTGCAGTGGTGTCGAATCTCAAAATGGAATCCATTTACTGGTGGTGCTGGTATCTTGTTATATAGTGCCATATACAAAAATAAGATGTGGTATGATTGCCAGTGAGATAACTATCCAACAGAGATCAAATGACATGGATTTAAGCAATTACAGATCACAGTACAGGCTTCAATAAGCAGATGAAATACTGTAGTTTTAGCAGTTACAGATCACAGTACAGCCTTCAATCAGCAAATGAAATACTGTAGTTTTAGCTTAATCATAAGAAGCCAAACATTAGCAAATAATCCGATTTTTGCAAGGTAGTTTTTGTTGGATTCAGATGAATGGAAGTTTGTATGCCTTGCCCTTTGTTTGATTATACAAGAGTTTATATATTTTTAAGTGGAAGTCTTTTTCAGGTCAAGTTTAGCTTTTGGATATAACTTTGTAAGGTTTGTTTTTGTTCAGTTTTCATTTTCTAACCTTATGTGGTTCAACATTAAGTATTGACTCAATATTCATGATTTATTTTTACACCTAATATAGTTGTCAAGCATCGAATCACAAAATTGAACCCTTCGTTTGTAAATAGTTATTCATTACTAGTATATAAACTAAATAATGATAAGCCAAACCGAAGTTAATGGTCCAATATTTTTGTTAGATTAAGGTTAAAGATTGTGTGATTGATCGTCAGTATCATGACGTATATTACTACACAAATTGTTTATTTTCTAATTGGATTTTTTAGTGGCAGATTTAATTTTTTGACAACTTTGTTAGCCAGTTTTTATTATTCTTGCGTATTCATTTATTTGCTGAATCAAAATTTAGAAAATAAAACAACCAAATTAAAATTAAATAGAAAATCTACAACCAGAAACTGACGCTTGTACACAATTAATAAGAAAATTGGCTGAAAATATAAGTCATTGAAGAGACATTTCCGGTGTCCATCCACATACTTTTAGTATAGATGTAAATTAGAACTTATTATATAAAAATAAGGAGCTGTTTATTCTATCAAAATGTGGACAAGAAAAAGAAGTTAGTCAAATTTTGTGTTTTTATCACCTTCTAGTTCACCACTTATGGACATCAAAATTAACAGTTTTTGGGTTTTTTTTTTGTTGATATGAATTGGTGCAGAATAACTTGGTATAACTTTTCACAATTAGCTGTAAAAGAGAGGTGAAAGATCCCAAAGGGATATTCAAACTAAATAGTCGAAAATGAAATGACAATACCATGGCAAAAAAGGAAAAATGATCAAAAGTATACAAAACACAACATAGAACACTAAAGACTGAGCGACTCGAATCGCCTCAAAACTGTGAATATAAATAAATACTTCCATGCTCCTCTTGGACATTTCATATGCATTCTGGATTTATACTGCTGCCATAAGCAAATTTGAAGCACGTCCATTGTTTGTAGACGACATGATGGTGTGTCAGATACTTTAATAAACGTTTTTTGTTATTAAATTATTTTTTAAATGCTTGATAATTTTGATACTTCTAAAGTTCTTCTGTGGATTCTTTTCTTTAAATAAAACGACCTTATAAAGTGAAAACGTCTATGGATGATGTTACAAAGAAGAACAGGTGTGATAAAGTTTACCTTACAAAGCGTAAAAAAGGTATCTTACCATGCAGGTACCATGATTTTTGTCGTTTTGGTCAACACATACCATGATACTTTAATCCCCTCCGCATATGTAGTGTATATCCTTACCCATGAATTAGAAGGTTTATTTGTCACCATAGTGTGTTGTACTTTTCGTTAGTGTATGTTATGATTGTTGTAGTTTATATTCCTTTTAACTATCAAAGGGGCTAAAAGGTATATGTTTGGTTAATCGAAACCGAAAACCCTACCGTTGCATGATATTTTTGTGATTGAAAAATCGGTTTTGTCATCACAGCTATCCGTTTATAAACCGTTTTATGTCTGTCTTCTCTTTATTAGTCCAATATGATAATATGTCTGACAATAAGTGAAAATATTAGGCATCCATTGTACTGAAGTCCAAAAGCATATTGCATTCTTCGGAAAATGCCTGTACCAAGTCAGGAATATGGCAGTTGTTTTTCACTTGTTCCGTTGATTGATAGCGTTTGATTTTGTCATTTTTAATGGACTTCCACTTTTTGAAGTTGCCTTGAAGTTCAGTATTTTTGTTGATATTCCGTAACGGTCAACCAACTCGTGATGGCGTCCGTAAAATTTACGAAGGGATGATTTCAACTTCACCACTTGGAACTCTTTGTTTAATAGCTTCCTTGTGAGTAGCAACCGTCTATCAAGGAAATCATGATAGGAAATACAAGAGTATCGTATCAACTGGGAGATATATACTCCGTATGCAGGCGCTGCTGGAATGTTGCTACATAAAAATGGAAAGTTCACAATTGGGAAGCTGAAATCATCTCTTTTGTCATAAAGTTTTGTTTTCAACCGACCCCCATTGTCAATTTCTAGATGTTAGTCAAGATATGAGGCAGACAACATTCCACTACATTCAAGGCCGTACGCTCCACAGAGACTCATATAGTAAATAATCATGTCACTGCAACATCTCAGCTTAAGGCCTCCTTGGAACATATAAAGGTCCTCACTATATATTGGTTACCTAAACTACACGAAAAACCCATAAAATTTCGTTTCATCTCGGCCTCTAGTAAGTGTTCTACTATTAATCTTTCGGTGCTTTTAACGAGTTCCTAACTTCTATCAAAAAAAAGAACTTGTCGTTAATTTTGTAATAAAACATATTAAAAAAACAGCGGAATTAACCATTTTTGGAGTGTAAAAAATTCTTTGGATGCTTTAGATAAACTACGTGCATTTGATGGTCCTTTTGATTTGGTTGACAGTTTTGACAGTTTTGACTTTTCCACTCTTTATACTACACTTCCACACAATCTTATCAAACAAAAGTTTTCCTATCTAATTAAATGGTCGTTTGATAATCTGGTTGCAAATTTATTTGCTGCAACTCATATAAAGCTTTTTTCTCTAATAAGAAAGGTAAATATGCTAGATATACTTACTGGAGGTGTGATGAGATGTTTAAAGCACTAAATTTTCTCCTTGACAACATTTACGTACGTTTCGGCAATGAAGTGTATCGACAGATTGTAGGTATTCCTATGGGCGCCAATTGTGCCCCTTTAATAGCAGACTTGTATCTTTACTGTTATGAATCACAGTTTATGGCCAAACTCAGTAAAGAACCGTCTAAATTCCATTTAATTGATAAACTCAACAACACTTACCGTTAGCTTGATATTTTTTCGTTAGATAATCAAGAATTCTCTAACTATACTGCTGAAATTTACCCAAAGGAACTTACTTTAAATAAATCTTATTCCTTTTCTAGATTTAGATATTTCAGTATTACACCAGAAACTCTACACAAACGTTTACGACAAAAGGAATTATTTTTCTTTCCCTATTGTTAATTTTCCCTTTTTCGACGGTGATGTTCCTTTGGACCGTCTTACGGTGTTTATATATCCCAACTCGTTCGCTATGCTCGTGTCATTAATGACGTTTTGGATTTTAATGAGCGTAATCTATGTATCACTAGTAAATTATTAAGTCAGGGATTTCGTTACCACAAATTACTTAAAACCTTTACTAAATTTTTTCATAGATACAAAGATTTGGTCATGAGTTTGGCTGTACCTGTAGAAAACTTGTTTCAAACGGAATAGCATATCCTAAATGTTACGGTGATGCTGTAAACCGAGCCCGGAAATTTAGATACGATCCGGGTAAACTTATCAATCTGTTGAATAAACTTATTCTAAAAGGTTACCTAGTCAACACTGTGATTAAATCTTTGAATATTATTTTTATTGGTATAAATATTGAATTTGTTATCAGTAAATTAAAACTATACTAAATACTACACATATGTACTTTCACGGTACTACAATCTGTCGATACCTATAGTTTGGCATTGCACAAGGTCATGTTTTTCTCTGACTGTTAATGACGTCTTTACACTAAATCCATTGGATGTTGGATGTGTACTGATTGATATTTTAGTCTTAGATACATGATTTTTTTCATTAGTTGATATTGGCTTTGAACTAGCTGTCAGTAACTGCGAGTACTCTCAGATCTGTACTTAGTGTCTTTTTGTTTTTGGGATGTATAAGTACCCGTCCACGTCCACTCTGTGTTTGTATTTCTATTTGTATCCATCTGATGAGTTAAGCCTTTTTCAACTGATTTTTATAGTTTGTTCTTATGTTGTACTGTTACACAACTATCCAAGGTTAGGGGAGGTTCGAGCCCTCACAAACATGTTTAACCCCGCCACATTCTTTATGTGACTGTCCCAAGTCAGGAGCCTGTAGTTTAGTGGTTGTCGTTTGTTCATGTCTGTCATATTTTGTTTTTTGTAAATCGTTTTGTTATAAATTATGCCGTTAGTTTTCTCAATTGAATTGTTTCATATTTTTCATATCGGGACCTTTTATAGCCGACCATACGGTATAGGTTTTTCTCATTGTTGAAGGCCGTACAGTTGCCTATAATTGCTGACATCCACTTCATTTGAACTTTGGTGGATAGTTGTCTCATTGGCAATCATACCACATCTCCCTATTTTTACATTAACTGTATCTGTTGTTCAAGTTCGATGGGATAGATGAGTTCAACATAAGTCACCAAATTTTGAATTATTTAGTGAGAGAACACCATCTATGTACATACTATCATATACAACAGGCCAGATTCTGGGCTTGTTTCGCTATATGATATAAAAACAAGTTTGACGAAAAAAGGTCTATTTATTCAAGACTATAAAATGCAAAAAAAAATACAATTTGCAAATAAAACATTTGACATAAAAGTTCATAATTAATATGCAATTATAATACATAATTAAAACGTAATTACATCAACTAAAACCATATCAATTGAATAAATGACAAAGAATAGCAAAGATGGGGAGAAACTCTGCCACAAATACACTCTTAAATTAAGAGTGGGCCCCCCACCCGAGGTATCTGGCGACGTGAATACAATCTATATATCAAATTATATAAATAAAAATTAAAAAAAAATACAAATTGCAGTTATAGACCAGGCAATTCTGACATCCATAACATGTTCTCAAAACAAATCACAAAAACATACATACATTTAAATTGAGCCATAAAATTGAACAAAAACAATTAATATAATACAAAAGTATCTTATTTTTACATTGATAGACTAAAATAATGCATGAAGACATCAGAAGGGCAAGGTATAGCTGACCCCGTCAATACACCTCTATAAAAAATATATAAACCAGAGGCGAAGCTATGTACTTTTATAAAATCGGCAATTGTCATAATTGAAATGAAAATACCATTTCTCATTACAATGTTTAATCAGAAACCAAATAAAAACCGACAATGCGTCTCCATTGAAAAACTGACAGATATTATATAATCAAGTCATGATAAATGTTTTGGAAGGCAATACTGGCCCAAAACAGTGTAATATTTAATAACTAACGTAAAAATTTAGCAGCCTTACATATTTCATAAACGCATTCGACCTCCATCTCCCCATTCCTTGAATTCCGGAGAGGGGAATTCCCCTAGCTGCAGCAGAATTCGCAGCCCTATCCTGAAACTGTGCGCTTTATAATACTTAGTGTCTAAACCAATGAACGAGAGAGTCGATTTTAAAGAGGTGGTGAAATAAGACCGTGTAACTGGTGCTCCAGACTTAAATTTGAACAAAGGTCCAGTTGTATGACCAAACTGTTACAAATATTGATGGACATATGTAACTGGACACGCAATATTTTCTGCACAAATCGGGATATAAATGGTTTTTGGATGCAGATCACTGTGTTTATAATATGTCATGGTTAAAGACATACCTTTCAACGTACTATTCTCGTGATCAAATGATATGTTGCCAACTTGTAGCACCTGATTTTGTATCAGAACCGCTTTTGGTCGATATCTCATCTACCCGTAAAAAGGCATAAAAAGCCAACACAAACATAGCCCATAAGGGCTAATTTGTTGTCAACTTTAACAATAACACACGACAAAGAGTCAATTAATTTGATCAAAATGTCCTTAGTAATAGGTAGTCTAGGGTCATTCTTGCCTTTCAAGTTCTGTACACCTTCCAAAATCTTGTTAATTATAAACATGTCTGTTGGATCAGGCCAATTATTTGATTTGTGCACATAACTCAAAGCTGAAATATGAGTGGCGATAGTTGATGGACTATAATTTCGTAAAAATAAATGAGCAATAAAATGAGATAAGAGTATGTGGGAAGATAGAAATGGTCTGCATGCAACATAATACGTCTCACAAAATTGTAAATAACAATTTATCATTCTTGAATAGGATTTGTGTGTAGCATCCGATAAAGATGCTGTGAACAACTTAGCAACTACAGAGTTAAAATATTGATTACATCTTTCTTATTGGTCAATGATCATGCGGGGTCAGCACGAGTTCACGTGTATGTGCGCTGTGTGCACTTGCTTTATCGTCAGCTTTTGAGTTGTTACCTTACAAGTAATTCTTATCAAACAATTTGTGAAAAAATTAAATATCATGCCAATTATGAGTATATCTGTCGAACGATCGCAGATAGTTTTGAAAAGTCAAATACATAAACACATACATAGTTGGTGAATTTGAGAGCAATAGCAAAATAACTCTTCTTGTGATTAAGGTAAAAAAAAACAAATAGTAAATAGGTTGTTTTATAGTCCTTTGCTTCTGCAACAATACTGATTGAAAGTCATATAAAAACAACAGTTATAAATTTATCAAACTTAAACTGTATAATTTTAAATAAATATCCAAAATTATATCGGCTTAAATCTGATATTGATAAAAAAAAATGGAGATATTTAGAATTTTCCAATAGTGTTACATATATTTTTTATAGTCCTTTGTATGAAACATTTCCTCCAAATCTACATATTTACCTATTTTCAACAACTAAGTCAACGAAATTTTCTAGCAAACTAGTCTACTTTTAAATGATACGGGAACAGTCTTAAGGATTGTTGTACTAGATTTCTAGAGATGGTAATTTATATTGGATATTGAAAGAGTCTTTAAAAACTAAAAAAAACTAAACGCTTTAAATACTTAGTGCATTAAAAATTTAAACCATTGAACTATGGGTTCCTGGCTTAAGACAGAGACATAAAGAATGCGGCGGAGTCAAACATATTTTTGAGCGCTCAACCCTCTCATAATCTGGGACAGCGATGTAATAGCACAAAAGTAGAATAACTAACAAAATGACAAAAGACACAAATTATCGATCAACATGAATTTGGTAAGTAAGAAATGCCGGTGTTCAATTAGCAACATATATAATGACCATCTATTTCGATAGTGAAATGGTAAATTGAATGATAAAAGTGTTTGCGTGCTGAAACTTATATAAATTATATTCGACTGTTAAACAAGTGAGAGGTTTAGCTAGCTATAAACCTAGGTTAAATCTTCCATTGTCTACTTAAGGAAATGCCTGTACCAAGTCAGGAATATGACAGTTGTTTTCATTTCGTTTTATGTGTTTAAGCTTTTGATTTTTCTATTTGATAAAGGACTTTCCGTTTTGAATTTTCCTTGGAGTTCGGTTTTTTTTTTATTTTACTTTCGATACTGTTTATTCATTATGAATAAAGTTAGGAATAAAAGGAGCTGTGGGGTATACGTCAATGTGACTGCACACCAAAGACAAAAACAACAAAAAACACCAAGCGGGCAACAAAGAGTCTTCAATATTTGACAAAAGAATAAATCAATTAAAATAAAAACTACCAAATATTTGCTATCAACGCCAAATTATCCACACAACAAAACACATTAAGGTATGACACAAGCCAACCATTGATGAGGTTCCTGGTCTATATATTCACAATTATTCACAATTATTTATACTGTACATTTATCATATATACAATTTTGTGCGTTGTGAAAAATAATAATATATACAATTTATTATGAATCTGTATAAGTACAATAGTTAGAGTATATGAGTTTGTAGTGATATAAATACGAAAACACAATAAGATTATGACACAGCAGAACAAATACAATTCATTTATATATCAAGTTTTACTTATATTTCAATGGCAATATGGTGCCTGCTTACAGATTCACGACACATTTATATTAAACAGCACCTGTTACCATAGTAATCCCTAGCTCATTTATACAATATATTTACTGTGCATTCATCGGTTCCTATTAGGATACAACTGTGCATTCATCGGTTCCTATTAGGATACATTACTGAATAGTATAATTTACGCCAAGTAGGAAGTATGCATACATTTTCCACTCGTATCTAATCTTTTTTTTTTAATTTAATTACGACATTATGACAGGTTGTGCACAAGTTAAAAGCGTCGAAAACTAGCTTCATCCGTCACAACTATATCGAAATGTTTTGATTTTTTATTGACAAATATTGGATATGTTAGAAATATTTTGCAACAGACAGTAGGCACTCGTTTGGGAACCAGTTATGCTTGTCATCTCCGACTTAGTTAATTGAATGAGACAGTCTTCATGCAAGGACGTATTTGAAAGAAGCACTATCCTTTGATTTCAAGTTCCGCTTGAGCTTAACTTCATGAAAAAGAGATGCATTTAACTTTTCCATCGTGAGCTTGCCATTTTCCGTCGCGAATCACAGGAGCATCTGCACCGCATATACTTCTTTTAGTTTATACGATATTCTAGAATTTGTTCGCCCTGTTATGATTTTCTTAGTAGATGACAGCTAGTGAAGTCATCTCTTCAACAATTTACAAAAATAAGAAGATGTAGTATGATTGCCAATGAGACAACTCTCCACAAGAGACCAAATGACATAGAAGTTTACAACTATAGGTCACCGTACGTCCTTCAACAATGAGCAAAACCCATACCCCATAATCAGCTATAAATGGCCCTGAAATGACAAATGTAAAACAATTCAAACGAGAAAACTAACGATCTAATGTATGTACAAAACAATGAACGAAAACAAATATGATATACAGCAACAAACGACAATTACTTAATTACAGGCTCCTGACTTGGGACAGGCACATACAGAATGTGGTGGGGTTAAACTAGTTTGTTGGCGCCAAACCCTCCCGTAACCTGGGACAGTGGTGTAACAGTACAACATAAGAACAAACTATAAAAATCAGTTGAAAAGGGCTTAACTTATGAGATCGATACAAATCAGAAATACATCTATGAAAAACTATACCGGACGTGGCACGGTATTTATGCATCTCCATAACAAAAAGACACTAAGCACACTGTGCTATCCCGTTTGAAATAAGTTTTCTACAGGTACAACCAAACTTCCAAACCAAATTTTTGTATCTATGGAAGAATTTAGTAAAGGTTCTAGGTAATTTGTGGAAACGAAGTCCCTGACTTAATAATAATTTACCAGTAATACATAGATTACGTTCATTGAAATCCAAAACGTCACAATGGACACGGGCATAGCGAACGATTTGTGATATATATATACACCGAAAGATGGTGCCAAAGGAACATCACCTTCCAAAAAAGGAAAATTAACAATAGGGAACGAAAAAACGTCCCGTTTGTCGTAAATTTTTGTGTACAGTTATTACCGTTTATATTTGAGTTATTTAAAGGAAGTTCCTGTGGGTAAATTTCGGCAGTATATTTTAGAAAATTCTTGATTATTTAACGAAAATATATCATCAAAACTATAACCCCCGTGAAAAAAAATTAAGGTTCCTGTAGCCGAATCTGTAATTATCTGTGCAATGTTTGTAGACTAATGTTCGTCTGTTCGTAATGTTTATCCTTCATCGACTTGTGATGTTTTTTATCCAACTTATGATTCCTAACTTATAATGCGTAATTGTTCGACTTATGATGTTTGATTCTTATGTTTGTGATGTTTGTTGTTCGACTAATGATTCTTGATTGTTCAACTGATGATGTATGATTCTTCTACTTATGATGTTTGAATGTTTTACTGATGATGTTTGGTTGTTCGATCTATGCTGTTTGATTTGTCAACTTAAGATGTTTGACTGCTAGACTCATGATGCGTGATTGTTCGACCAATGATTTTGCTCTAGAGTACGCGAACCAAATGCCACAATGAAAATACACAACAAAAAAAACAAGGTGACCTTTGTTAATTAATCCAAACACTGTCTAAAAATTATGAAAATCTGTCAAAGCAAGCTTCAGTAACATACGACCAAGAAATTTCAGGGCCTTACTGCAACGACACAATATTTAAAATAAAGGATATGGGAATTATGTCCAAAATCCTGTATCAAGTCGAAAATATGATAGCTCTGGTTAAAGATTATTTCTGGTTACACTTGGTTAATTGTGGACTGTCCTCATCAAAAATCCATATAAGTTCAGGTTTTTTGTGTGTTTTTGTTTTTGTTATTTCATATGGAAGGTTCTTTGTGACACGAATGGTACTTCATATTACTCAGATTCCAAATTTCAGCTTTAAATTACTTCATTTTTTCCATCTAAACAACAACTGAAACTTTTGACAATAAGCTATTGATGACACAGAGATATGTCTTGCCTGTTGGCAGACAATTCAGAAAAGGACAATTTGATGGACAGCAACATTGTTAATTAATTCAAAATCGCTGGGCCATGAACTAGTAGGCATGGCCTCGAAATCGTCAACAAACTGAAATGTACAGACAATAATGTAGCTTTATTGAAAATATCGTTGTCTATTGTAAGAAGTTCCTATCAAACTAACTTAAGCAGAAAACTTAACATTAAAAATGGTAATTTATTGAAAGTCACTGTACCATGACCTACGGGGACAGGGAGTCAATATAGTCGCCAAACTGATATGTACTGATAGTAATGCAACTTTATAGAAACTATCATTGATCTATCACAAGTAGTTTCTATCAAACTGATTTAAGCAGAAAACTTAACATTGAAAATTGCTTATCAATTCAAAGTCACTGGACAATTACCTAGGGTGCAGAGCCTCAAAATAGTCGTCAAACTGAAATGTACTAATAGTAATGCAACTTCATACAAAATCATATTGATCTAACACAAGTCGTTCTTGTACGACGACGATGACGACGACGATGACGACGTCGCCGGAAAAGCAAAACCTATGTCTCGCCTTCCGCGACTTTTGTCGCAGGCAAGACAAAAACTGAAACACTTCTGAATCCTTGAATTCTTTTAAACAAAAGGAGGAGATTGTAAGCCTTGTCTCACTTGTAAAGTATTTATTGCTTATCTTATGGTTGGATGACTGAAAACTGCTGACTTTTCGGTGTCTTAAGGCGTAATTATGTTGATGGATTGCTGTCTCTTCATCATGTCTTTTAACTATACGTGTATTTTATTAACCATTATTCATTTGGTTGTACATACATGTGCTCTTTGGATCAAATGGTTATTCATTCACTTCAATTTGGATTTAAATTTATTGACTGATTTTTGTTTGTTGTGTCCAGCTTTAATAACCGTGGTAAAATAATAACTCGTAAAAAAACTGAATTTAACACGGCATGCTCTTTCTCTCATTTCTAACTTTATTCAATTTTGCAAAAATCATCATCATTTAAATATCAAAAAATCGAACAAACTAATAAATAACGCATATCAAAGAAGAATCCAATGGTAATCATAGTACTTGTGCGATATGCAGTAGACTGATGCTTCAAACCTGCATGTTCGCCCCTAATTGATTTAATATGATAAACATGTTATATATTTTTGTGTTACGATTCATTCGTCATATATGGCTCTATATTTGTTTTTTTTTTTAAGTTATTAAAATTCGTGATATATTTTCGTGTAGATCATTTCAGAACCGACCTTTCTATCACAAATGTGCAAACAGTTCATAAAATACTGGCTTGGGTGTGATAGTCAAATAGTACGGCTTTATATTTTCTTAACCTCTCCTCTTGATCCTTGTAAGGTGACACAATAAATAATTTCTTGTTGAACAGTGCATTTGAATAAGCCGTTATGTGTGTAATATGAATAAAATGAGGATTATGAACCAAACATTACTTTATATATATGCTTAATCTAATTTTACAATACAGCAATTTTTTCGTAATTATTTTATTATTTCCTGGTGAGCGTTTAACGACTACGACTAATATGCATTTTAGTTGGAAACGGTCTTTATAAACTATTTGCACATTGCATTTGCACCTATGTTTGAAAAATGCATTATTTCATTTGCGGTAGAGGGATGTTATTCATTTGCGCCACAGGGTTGTATTTCGTTTGCGCCAAAAATGAATGCTGGTTTTGCGCCAATTTACAGGTATATATAACGGAAACGTTTAAGTATAAGTTGACTTGTATCATGAATACAAGGCTCGTATGAGAAATGGTGTAGAGTATCTCCCAGTGGGTAAGTAAGTGAATTCATACTCATTTCTTATGCATATAAAACAGAGAGTCACTTAAAGGTATACAATTGTAAATTTAGTGTTCACGTGTTCGTGGTGACAAAATGGACGTAATTCATTTGGAGACAATAAGAGCAAAAGTACGTCTGTAATTTTTTAATGTATTGAAAAACTGAGACAAATCGTAGAGATGTACTCAGAACAGTTGCAAAGTAAGAATAACACGAGAAGTGGACAGCAAAACTATTATTAAAACATTGGATGATACAGCCTGTGGTTTAGACCAGCAAAAAGTACCATCTCAGCATTTAACAAAACTAATCATTGTTTAATATTTGGTTTATTGATAAATTGAAATTATGATGAATATGTTTTATCATGCTATTATCAAAACTATGTTGCAATATTAATATTAAAAATGTCGTTCCAATATAGATCTATTATTTATACTAATTATCTGTACTATTGGCGCAAATAAAGTATGGTTTGTGGCGCAGATGATTTTTTTTTTTTTTGGCGCAAATGAAATGCCGATGGCGCAAAAGCAGCGGCTTTTAATATATTGTTCTTTCATCGATTTTTACTAACTTTGGGTTTAGTACATTTTATAATCCATATGCTGAATTCAACTTCTTTATTGGAGGTGCCCGTGTTCTGCGCTATTTACTTCGTTTTCATGTTTTATATTTGACATTGGAATGTTCTATTGTTTCTATGTTTAAAATTGAAATACTTTGTGTTTTTTCTAATATATTTTGTTCATTTTTTTTACAAAGAATCGTCTCCTTATCTCCCAGCAAGGCTGGAAATGAAACAGAAAACTGCCAGACGTCGCGTACGGTGTTGGTGTTAGTTATGGTAACGTTAATTTGAGGTTATTTCATGTATTGTATAAATAACGTCGTACTTTTCATTTCGTGCAGATAAATATAGATTCTACCACTGCATCGAGTGTGATACGATATTTATCCACTCGAGACAGTTAAATATTTAAAATTTAACTGTCGAGAGAGGATAAATATCGTATTACACGAGATTTGGTGGTGGAATCTGTTTCTCTAATGATTTTCAAACAATATGCAGGCAAACTTATTCCGTCTATTCGAATGATCTGTAAAAAGATGTGTTCTTTCTATGTGACGTCATCAGGCATGGTCGCCTTTTTTCGTGCCGTCACAACAGGAAATTTAGAGGAAAGCAAGTAAATTCGACGTCATAATCGGATTTTAACCAATGAAGAACTGAGATTAAACGAACCACACGTTGATTAAATTTTTTTATACAATGGGTGCAGAAAGGGATAAATTGTTTCGGTACTTATACATCCTCGGATTTCAAATGTTTGGCTTTGAGCGTTCCTGATGAAGGTAAATCCAGAAAAGCGCTTCGGACGCATGAATTTATTTAACGTGTTGTTTTCAATTTTTTTGACGAAGAACAAGAGAAAATAATGTTTAAAGTATTGTGCCATTTTGATTGTTTTGATCGCCGAGCAACTTTTCAAAACTATTTTTTTTAGGCCAAGAAAGAAATATGTATATAATTTTTTGTAAGATATAATTATAATATCAACAAGAGACACATGTCTGATTATTTTAGTCCATGTTTGAAATTTTACATTATTCCAACATTTGGAATTTTTATTGAAATGATCAATGAATCATAAGCACTCATTTCAACATATTTGAGTATATTCTGGTGAATATATTCAGAAAGTTTAACTTCACCACTACTTACTCAAATATCAGTGCATATATATAAGGCATGATTTGAAGAAACGAGGCCATACTTTTTTTTAATCAATTTGAAATGTAGTGGATTTCACCTTGCATAAAATAGTTTCCTTTGATAACCAGGCTGATAAGACACTACCAAACTATCTGCTTCACGACTCTTTAAATGATAACTTTCAGTTTCAGCTTTGAATAGGTGTAGTAATAAAACTCATCATCGTCACAAAGGACAGCAATTATGGTAGATTTAGATACTAGTTCATAAATTGGAACTTCAATATCAGCGTCAACCGTTTTGATTCCTAAGTAAGTGGTTCTTCGACTAAATGATTACGTTCCCTTTTTTTTTAAGTTTTAAAAAGCTCAATCACACAGCATAACTTATATATTAGCGGTTTGCTTGACTTCCTACGTATAGAACCGAAAAGCAAAATCGGCACAAATTTCTTAAGGGCCAGCTGAAGCCCGCCTCCGAGTGCGGGATTTTCACGCTGTGTTGAAGACTCATTGGTGGCCTTAGGCTGTTTTTTGCTCTTTGGTCGGGTTGTTGTCTCTTGGACACATTCCCCATTTCCATTCTCAATTTTAGTTAAATTAAAACAGAGAAATAATATTCATAAATATAGTATCACTTTGGAGAAAGATCTTTTCTTTGATCGTAACAGTTTATTTTATATCGTTTTAAACCACTATCTTTTCTGCTGTTTTCTTTTACCTGCTTTTGATAGTTTCTGGATAACATTTTTATTAGTTGAAGCAATTATTTCATCATCTGTATTAAAGGTTAAATATCAATTGTTGAAAGCAAATTCAAAATTTACAACAAAAATAATTTAAACTTATTTGCCAACTGCAAATAAATGGGAATTTAATCTCAACTATGAACAAGTAAACGGATTCAGTAAATAACTTTAATTAGATTCGATAAAAATCTGTTGAGAAATTGTTTCAAACAAAAAAAAAAAAAATCTCAAAAATCATGGTTATATATAGGGAAAAATATTTGCGACGTTAAGCACTACATGTCAAGTTATACAGAACGTAACGTCAAATCGAGTAAAAAAGCATGGTGTGACATTATGACTAGACAAAAAAGTAGCTGACTGTGTCGTTAATATTTTCGACATACAGTTGAAAATGGGTTCAAATAAATCCCTGAAATGTAGATTTTTATGTTAATTAGTATTTTTTGTGTGCTATAATTTCAAATGTTTTTCCCTCCAAAACTGTTTTTATATGACTTATCATACTTTTAACTAAAAGGTAAAAAACGGCGTTTTGTGACATTTTGACTAGACACAATTAAAAAGATCATGTTTATTTTCTTTTAATATTTTCCCTTGAAACTTCTACATATTTTTGTTCATATACTTGAAAAACATCTTTTCAAGTTTAAATAAAATTTCAGATCATAAAAAAGACCGCAAATGCCTTCTGTTTTTCATTAGACACTTAACAAATACGCCGAAAACGTCAAAAACGGCAAGTGTGACATTTCAACAGATTTAATAAAATGAACAATATAGGACATAATTCAAACAATATTTACTAATGGAAGACATAGAAAGTTTTATATTTATTGTATGATTTTGACACAGGAAGGATGGATATGTAAATTATGATTTGTGTCTGCAGCATTCGTTTGAATTTTGGAGAGCTCTTTATAAAATGACAGAATTGTGTTTTGTGACAAAAATAAAAATTTCAAATAATCGTAAATTCTGCGACGATCTTTTGTAATATTGTAACAAAACTTTTTATTTTTTTCCCTTGTCATATATAAGCTGGTCCTCGGCTGACTACTACACTTTGTTCATAGACAGCTGGTCAGAGCCGTTCTAATGTAGAATCTGATTAGTCAAGAGACTTGTTTTCAATCTCCTACATTAGAGGTGAAGAATACATACAGATACATATTTGTCCAATCAAATTACGCGTACTTAACATGGAGAAAGACATAACTTTCACATTCGTTCATTTCCCGAATTTTTTCAATGTCACAAAGCTTATTTTATTACGTCACAATGAGAGCCGAATGTTCAATGGCGCCATTTACACCGATGCGTTGCCATGTAACAACGAAACGTCAAATCTCGTTAAAATCCCGAGGGCAGAATTTTGCCTCCCACATTGGGCCGTACCGGCTGTCTATGAACAAAGTGTAGTAGTCAGTCGAGGACCAGCTTATGTCATATACGGAATAAATGGTATATTATTTTCGGAATAATCTATTTGAATTATTTTTAGTATTACTCTTTAACTTCTCCAATATCCATATTTTTTTACTTTTTTCGGCTTGTCCACAAAACAAAGTGAACTTTTCGTCCTGGTCAGATGCGTCCAGTTAACGATGACGTCATAAGTAAATCATACATCAATCAACACCGAAGACTGCTCTTTCTAGGATAATTACACCTTATATAAGAATGCAGGATTTTGATTGGTTAGTAGCCAGTGTATATTTCGCATATTCTAGCCCTTTTTTCTCATTTCAAACGAATTTGCATGTTTTTCACCACTGCCGGTGAATTTGCCTCAAATTCCCCTCTATGCCGTGGTATTGCCATTTTGGATATTATTTTTTTACCCTCGCGAGCCTCTTCCCGCCAAAATTATTCGGTTATGACGTTGCATAAAGACCGCGATAACGCGTATAAGTACGTGTATAATTACTGCGGTATTATGATAGTATCTGCTTATCCTTAAAATAATGCATAAACATGTTTATGGATTACAGCTTACTAGTAAACAAATATTTCCTTTCACCAGTACATAGCGTTTCAATCAAAATCTATTCGGTGTAATTAAACAGATATATCATGTTATGGAGGGGTATTTGCGAAAAATACCAGTCTTGGGACCTAATTTCTCTTGTCTAGCGGCTCGGGAAATTTAACAGTCCCTCGACTGGTATTTTTCGCAAATACCCCTCCATAACATGATATATCTGTTCAAAACCCTTTAAAAAATTGTTTTAAACAAAGACGAGGATAGCCATAAAACAACGTTGTCATATGTTGCGGTTTTACTTGTCTACACCCGCAAAATCAGTGTTATTAGGGATCCTTCGAGTTACAAAATGAAAACAGTATTGGTTTTAAGGCATATTCTATTTCTTCTTTTAATTAAGCACATTTTGATATATACATTTATATAGTTATCAATTCCGAAACCTCGAACAAATACAATAAAGGCGAACTGGAAAGCAAAATCCGTATGATCACCACCAACACCGTACACATATGTTAAAGGGTTATAAATAAGTCATAACTATATCAACTGCATCAAAATTCCTATGTTATATGTAATAACTTATTTCACAAAAAAATACCAAATATCACCAAAAAAGAAAAACCCGAGAATGGTTGAAAATTTCAATTTAATATCATTTCCTTAGTGCAATAGCCGTAATTAGCTCAACCAGAATTAAAACTTGCGCAAAATATTATTGCAATACCTGTATATAGGATCAAAAAAGATACTAACAATCAATCATACTACTGCTCCCGACCAAAAGATACTTTGGTAGTTATAATATTTGCTCAGCTTAGAAGATATTGACAATCAATCGTACTACTGCACCCGACCAAAAGATACTTTGGTAGTTTTAAAATTTGCTCAGCTTAAAAGATACTGACAATCAATCGTTCTACTGTATCCGACCAAAAGATACGTATATCTATAAATAAATAATAATTGCTCAGCTTAGAAGAGGATACAGAGAATCGAGCAGAACAAACCAACGCTTATGAATTATTTACATGTGGAGTATCATAAGCACCACACTACATTGTCCTTGTGAGCCCCTGCTACGAAAATGAACGAGAAATTATATACGTCTTAATAACGAAAGATGTCGGTAAAGTAGCAACTGTACTCGTCAAAAACATCTTGAAAAATTACAAAGAGGGACAAATTACATAGATCAGACTCAACAATTTCAAGCTTCAGATCCTCAACCACAATCCAAACCAGCGCAACCATATTAGCACAAAGACGGAAACTAAGCACCAGAAAGCACATCTTCACTTTAGAGACAAGTTGTGCCACCAGGCCTTAAGTTTGAGACTCAAAAGCATTGTTTATCTTTGCTACTAGCATAAATAACGGGCATTACTATTCTCTGAAATTGTCGCTAAAATCATCATTAATTTACTTATAATGTTGACAGCAAGCATGTACAAATTCTTAAATCCTAAAAGTCAGATTTCGCAAGTCAATCAACTGTTCAATTTCATTTTAATTCAGTATAATATTGTTAATAAATTTGGAAATTTGAGAAATTGGACATTGTTTGCTGGAAATTGAAACAAGAAACCACATCGTTAATTCTTTTTTCAAAAGGACAAAATGCTCGGTGTATTAACTGTATGTTTAATTGTTGAAAAAAGTCGAGAAAGAAACTGAAATTCGACGAAAAAAACAAACAATTTCACTCAACACTACACAGAAAACTAAATATTATTTAAGAGGTCATCAAGTTGAATTATTCTAAATTTTTCTCATTTCTAATACATGTACATTATTTGTTCTTTGCAGAAAGATATCCGATTAATAAACAAATTAGAATTTTTCGTTGTCGATAGGTTTTCTTGAATGAAGCATGAAATATGTTTTTTCATGGGTATGATTGATATTACGATACTCGTGGATGATTTATCGAAAAGTGCTGAGATCAGTCTGATACAATGTGAATAAAATCACTAATTATTTAGACCTATTATATATGGCTTAAAGGTTTTTCTCTATTAAAACTACCTTTTTCTTGATTAAAATATCAATATGTATTGATGAAAAAATTTTAGCGAAATATGAATTTACCTGTATTTACCACATAGAAATATTACCACTTTTTTAAATTTTGAATAATTTTTCAGATGTTTTGGTTCTGGTGATGGGATTTTAATGGTAAAAATAAGGGCGACCATTGTACTTTGCGCTCAATGCGGAGCTGTTCATCTAATAAATATCAGCATTTAAAAATGCTATGAAATTCATCGCCTTTCTTAAAATTCTTGTAGTAAGGAATAGATTTATCCATAAGAAGTCCTTAGAACAATTTTTATAAGTGTATGCTTTAAAATAATAATTTCATACTTTGTTCACTTGATTATATTTTGCTCAAATAGCAAAATAGGATGTTCATTATAGTAATAACATATTGTACAGAACATTTTCACAAGGATTGTTTTCATATCCTTTCATCTGTTCAGAAATCAAAATATAATTTGCTATAGCGTTTCATTGTAAACCTTTACCTCTGTTGGAGCCATTTTTCTTTATCAATGGATACCATTTTTTACCCTTGAACCATACAGGACCGTTTTAATAAGACTTCGTAAGTATCTTCTAAAGGAAGTACACCACTAATTCATGGCCCCATTGCTTTCTATGTTAAATTCCTCTTTTTCAAGTAGGCACAGCTCTTTTGTTTTAAGTTCAAATAAAGTGACAATGATTGCATGTCAAAGCAACACTTTGTGGTGTCTTGTACTGAAAAATCAACATACCTTTAATATATAAGAAAGAACTGGTTCCGCAACTTCGGATGTACCAAAACAGGTACTTCAGATCTGACAAACAGGCAAAATGTACCCTCTTTTTAAAATTTGGTGCAGTTTTTTTTTTTTTATATTCAAAATTATAAGTCAAAAAGTGTTCTACAATGATCACCAGTCATTCAGCTTTCATTTGATAACAAAAATACCTAAATATTCTACATATTTTGAAAGTTACACTCATGCGTAGGAAATATTTTGTGTCAAATATGTACTACTTTCTGGCCGGGCCCGAATTAGTGGTGTTACACCTAAAGAACTTTTATGTATGGAACGCCATAGCTGCCTTATGATAACGATAATCATATCATTAAGGGTTGAGATAAAACATGAACCAAATTTTCTATACTATTACGACATTTGACTATACTACTCTGTCAATTTGCTATATCACCAAGATAAATTTGTATACTATAAAGACGTTTTTATATAACATGGAGCTACCTTTTCATACTATTCTGTAATTTTACTTTGTCATGAAGACATTTTTTTATACTATGAAGACGTCTTGATATAACATGGAGCTACCTTTTCAAACTATTCTGTCATTTTACTATACTATTATGCGACATTGCTACTAACCTATCAGAAGACAATTCTATAAATAGCGGCGAAAATATTATATTTCATATTTTAAATTTTTTTTTTTTTTTTTCTGGTTTCAGAAATTCCAGTTTGCAATTTTTAAATTTGTATTTTGGAGAAATAATTTAAATTTCCAAGAGATTGTTAAGAATTAAAAATTAATAGATTTCTCCCAACCACCCCACTTGCTTAAAACAGGTGGATGATCATCTACAAATAAACTTGATGTGTCCATACTGGAATTTCTGAAAAGACAGAATAAAAAAAAATAATTAAAAAATATGAAATACAATATTTTCACCGCTATTTATAGAATTGTCTTCTGATAGTACGATGAAATGATCTTGTAGTGTAATCAAATAGTCTACTGGTATATAAATGACACCTCGTGGTATAAGAAATTGGTAACTGGATATCAAAATATGTCTTTACAAGATAGATATATGACAGAATAGTATGAAAAAATTGCTCCATGTTAAATTGAAATGATTGTATAGTATACAAATTTATCGTAATAAGATAGTAACATGACATAATAGTATAGTGAGGTGACAAAATAGTATGAAAAAGTTGCTCAATGTTATATAAAGATGTCTTTATAGTATAAAATGTATCTTTATGATATAGCAATATCGCATTATAGTATAGTAAAATGACAAAATAGTATAAAAGGTAGCTCCATGTTATATCAAGATGTCTTAGTAGAATAAAAGAATGTCTCCATGACAAAGTAAAATGACAGAATAGTATGAAAAGGTAGTTCCATGTTATATCAAAATGTCTTCATAGTATAAATAAAAGAATGTATTCATGACAAAATACAATGACAGAATAGTATTAAAAGGTAGCTCCATGTTATATCAAAAGGTCTTTATAGTATATAAATTTATCTAAGTGATAAAGCAAATTGACAGAGTAGTAAATTCAAATGTCGTAATATGACCCCATATCATATGTTGTATTCATCTTCCATACAATATGAGGGGTCATATCAAAAGTAACGACTTTTTTAACCTGTATGGGCGTCCATACCGCTGAAATACATTATTTATAGTATGCAAGACTTTTCTTACATTAAATATGAATTTTAAAATCGTTACGTGGCATATTGAAGATAAGTCGTAACCATACATGTAATTGTAAATATTTGATTAAAGAAAAAAATAATCGTAACTACTGTTGTCTTTGTGGGGAGGGGGGTATTTTATTTTGAAAATCAACAAATTCTTGCAAAAAACTAATAGAACAAGATTTTTGTCCCGTCTTAACTCCCAGTGGAAACAAACTATTGTATTACTCTCATTCCGGAACGATTTAAAAAATCAGAATGAAATAATTTATTTTGGAAAACACAAGTCCCCCTTTTACACAAGATGAATGCTCGATGCTTTATTTTAAATGCAAATTTGGGATTTTGTGGTTACTTGCCTAAAACATAAGCATTGTATGATTGGGAAGCATTTGTTTGATACGAAAATAACTCAGTTTGTCTCTCGACAAGCACAGCACACAATTCAACTGTTTGATTTAGTTCGTTCCTTTGATGTCTCGATAAAGTTCCAACGACCATGAATGTCTTTAAACGTCTTTTTGCGTGTTCAACATACACACGACACTCAGACATTATTTTATTCAATTTTTTAATTTCCTTTTTTCCCTCGCAAATTTTTTTGGCATAAACTTTATCAGTTGAGATTGCATAATTTGGAGGGAAATCTAACTCGAAATTAGTCCCAATACTAGGCAAAAGATTGAATCGGCGTTTTTGGTCAAAATCCTGGAACGATGTTGAGTATAGAATTTTTACAAGGGTGTTACGGATGGAAAGACGGACGGAAGGACGGACAGACAAGTTCAAAATCCCTCCAACTTCGTTGGCGAGAGGATAAAAACCATTGGAATCGGAAATGCAAATATTATTTTAGACGATGGCAATGGGGGCAAGAAGGGTCGATTGAATTACATTAATGAAAGCCCGTTATAGGGTACGAGATTGTAACTACGGGAAACAATGTCAGCTGAAGATAATTTTGTTTTTATCTTTTCTTTCAATGTCTTGTAATTTTTTTTTTTTTTTTTTCAAAATAAAAATCATTAGAAAAAAAACAGTTACCATCTTATCAAAGACGCTTGATTTTGATATACAGAAATAAATCGTGGACCCCTTTTCTAGTCCTTTAACAGGTGACCTGGGGGGGGGGGGTATATTTTATGTTTCTATTTGTTTTCTGACATCTTCTGTTTACTTATTTTCATTTTTTTATTTGCTGTGTTCACTACCAGTGTGCGCATTCAAAACTAACGACAATCACGGAATAAGAGGCTTATTGGGTATGACAGGTTCATACAGAATATTGCAGGGTTAAATATGTTTGTGAGCGCTCAACCCTCCTCTTAATCTTGGACAGTGGTGTAAGTTGTAACAGCACAACAGAAGTACAAACTGTAAAAAAAAAAAAAACAGTTGGAAATGGCTTGACTCATTATATTGGCAGGAATAACACAAAACCAACTAACATAAAGACAGAAGACACAAAGTACCAATATTAGAGTACTCACAGTTACTGAAAGTTAGCTCAAAGTCAATAACAACTAACATAAAGACAGAAGACACAAAATACCAATATTAGAGTACTCGCAGTTACTGAAAGCTAGCTCAAAGTCAATAACAACTAACATAAAGACAGAAGACACAAAGTACCAATATTAGAGTACTCGCAGTTACTGAAAGCTAGCTCAAAGTCAATAACAACTAACATAAGGATAGAAGACACAAAGTACCAATATTAGAGTACTTGCAGTTACTGAAAGCTAGCTCAAAGTCAATAACAACTAACATAAAGACAGAAGACACAAAGTACCATTATTAGAGTACTCGCAGTTACTGAAAGCTAGCTCAAAGTCAATAACAACTAACATAAAGACAGAAGACTTACGTATTAGAGTATCGCAGTGTATAAATGGACCTTGAATTATTTATTAGTTGTTAATGACTTTGAGCTAGCTTTCAGTAAATGCGAGTTTTATTATCTAATAAAAATGTATGATTGAATTGCCATAGTTATTCAGTTCAGGATAAGCAATCCGAGATAACGGATTATCAATCCGAGATCACAGATTAGCAATACGAGATCACAGATTGTTAATCCGAGATCACAGATTAGCAATCCGTGATCACGGATTGGCAATACGAGATCACGGATTAGGAATGCGAGATCACGGATTAGCAATCCATGAGCACGGATTAGCAATCCGAGATAACGGACTATCAATCCGAAATCACAGATTAGCAATCTGAAATCACGGATTGTCATTCCCTATCCAAGATCACGGATTATCAATCCGAGATCACGGATTAATTAATTTTTTTACACCTTTTATCATTTGTTTACCAAAACGTTAAAACAAGATAAATTATTCACAAGATTGATATTAATTGATCTAAAAATGTATTTATTGAACCTTTTTTGGTTCTTTAAAAATATATTTGATCTTCTCCTGTGTACTTTAATAAATATAATTGTTTAAGATAAATTTCAGCGGTATCAAACATGCCCATACATGTAACAAAAATTATGGAGTATTTGTACTTTTGGAGATGGTCCTCAAATCATATTGTATTTATCTTCTATCCAACACAAGCGCAAGCAGTAGTATCGACTTTTCTAACACGTCTAATAGAGATTTCCAATAAAATGACAAACGTACGTAACTCGACGTACAGACCTAATGGGACTGGTTATTGCCAACGATTGAATTTGGTTAAATACGTCGCTCAAGTTTAAACCAAGTATTCAAAGACTATTAAAACCATACACTGGAATGTTCGTCCATATCAAATATTTTTTACGGTATGTAAAATGAAGAAATCATGTATTTTTTATATATCACGTGGTTCTCCAGATTCCCGCCTGAATTTTCTCTGACATAAGATCACGTATAGACACGTATCTATGAAAGCTTATTTGGGTCATTCTATGCTCTAGAGAAAAAAAAAATGTAAGTCATGGCCACGACTTATTTGTCCTTGGCCACGACTTACTTGTCGGTGGCCACGACTTACTTGTCCGTGGCCACGACTTACTTGTCCGTGGCCACGATATACTAATTCGTGGCCACGACTTACTTATCCGTGGCCACGACTTACTAATTCGTGGCTCCATGAAACTAAATTTAGATATTTGTATAGAGATGTATATATGCGAGTTTTGGCAGTAATGGCTATGTTGTGTGTGTGTGTTCGGAGGGGGGGATTGGGGTTCAGATCATCGTTTCTATAATTCTATATCTTTTATTTTTTACCATTTCACTTTATTCTTTATCCTTTGATCTCTAGTATATTTGTCCTAAACATGCGTGAAATATTTGCCACTGGTCATTAGGCAACCAAAAAACAATCAACGTTTTCTTTATATTTCATCCTTTCTTTATTATGTTATCTATAGGTTTGGTCCCGCTCCTTATCTATTTTTTGCACATTATTCTATCTATGTAGATGTCATTCATGTCCAGATCATAATAAAGTAGGTCTTATAAAATACAATAGATTTTTATAATGATTATATATATGTATATATAAACAACTCAGGCAACAACTTTGTAAACGACTTATTCATTCGTAATAATTTAAATCGTATGGACTTATAGATAGACGGACATAGGCCGTGATCATGGAATAAAGTCGGTCTTATAAAAAAATAAGTCGCATTTTACGGATGATTATATCGTGGCCATATACAAATATTTCAACCCACGCAACAACTTTGTAAGTCGTGGCCACGACAGTAAGTCGTGGCCACGGACAAGTAAGTCGTGGCCACGGACAAGTAAGTCGTGGCCACGGACAAGTAAGTCGTGGCCACGGACAAGTAAGTCGTGGCCACGGACAAATAAGTCGTGGCCACGGACAAGTAAGTCGTGGCCACGGACAAGTAAGTCGTGGCCACGGACAAGAAAGTCGTGGCCACGGACAAGTAAGTCGTGGCCACGGACAAATAAGTCGTGGCCACGGACAAATAAGTCGTGGCCACGGACAAGTAAGTCGTGGCCACGGACAAATAAGTCGTGGCCACGAACAAATAAGTCGTGGCCACGGACAAGTAATTCGTGGCCACGGACAAGTAAGTCGTGGCCACGACATACATTTTTTTTTCTACAGCATAGAATGACCCAAATAAGCTTTCATACGCATCCCTTACCTACTATACGATCGATTTGAGTTATCTTTCATGGTTTTGATAATGAGATTTATTTTTTCAATACGCATTGCAGATGGACGCTCCATTATTCTATATTTAAAATGCAAATTTTTTTCGTTATCCGATGTTCTATTTTCTTTCTGTTCCATTTATTTATATTTTGTGGGGAAAATATGTTTTAGAAGAATATTTTGCCGACAAGTTCAAAAATGTCGGAATCATTGTTTGTCTGGATTGTCGATGATCGATTAAACTTGAAAAATTGAAAAATTGAGATAAAACTATCGCTTCCAATTCATTTCTAAGTTAACGTATTTTCCATTTATTATAAAATTAATAAAAAAAAAAATTCCCTATAGAGGTTGTATTTTAGAAGGTGTGTTCGATAAAGAATTGTTCTGAGTAATCTTGTTTAACGGGAACGACATTTTAAAATGCTATACGAGTCCAAATACAAAAGACATTTCCAGGCAACATATTTTATATCCCTCGAAGTGCCTTCACTAATAGTATTTTATCCATTTATTGATAAACAATTTTTTTAACTGCATAACTCATTGTTGGACAATAAGTATTCAATGCATATGTAGTTTGAATATGCATATTCAGGACGAGAAAATGAATATGAACCCGATTTTATACTAGACTCACACGCTGGTCCAAATTTTTTAACATGCTTGTTCACAGGGTCCACAGGATGACATGACACTCTACCAGGACACATAATTCTGACTCCGGACCATAAATTTTGCTCTTACTCCTATACCATACATCGCGTGATTAGCAGAGATGCAGTCAATCTTTGATTTGAACCAGCTGGGTATAGGACCCAGGACCTCCCGCTTCCAAGGCGAGCAAGCTACTACAGAACCACAGAGGGGTTATGAATATTGAAGATATGCATACATGTACATGTGTGCCCCTGACATTATCACATTTCCATGTTCAGAAAACCACTTAATTTAGGCAAACCCTCATTTGTTATAATTCTAAAAGTTTTAAAATTGGAACGGGACGGACCAAAGGACGGACCAACAGACAAGAAAATATAATACCCCTTGCTATCATAAAAGAAAGGCAAATGATACAAAAGGGGCTTTCAAACTCATAAGTCGAAAATAAACTGACAACGCCATGACTAAAAAAATAAAAGACAAACAGACAAACAATAGTACACAAAACACAACACAGAAAACAAAAGACTCAGCAACACGAACCCTACCAAAAACTGTGGGTGATCTCAGATGCTCCGGAAGGGTAAGCAGATCCTGCTCCGCATAAGTTGGTAATAAAAATAAAAGAATCCTACTCAACAAAACTACAATAAAAAATTCCATACATGTCTATGTCCGTTTTTCAGACGTATTTGTATAAGTTGCACGCCAAACATTTCACAAAAACAATTTGTGAACAATGACGTTAAATTATACCCATGCATCTTTAAAAAAATGGATGACAAAGTGCTATCAGATAGACGCATTGTTATTTGTATTTTTGAGTCGGACTAAAGTATCTTGAAATAAATTATAATTATGCTAAAAAAAAAAAGAAGTTAGTCGTGTACACCTTTTACATTCCGGCGTGTTTGAAACTCTTGTTTTCAGATCATTACTAATAAATCAAAATGAGAATATCATCTCGCTTCAGATTTCATTATTCTTATTATTTCAAACTTAATTTTTAGTTTAGTGGTTTTGAAAATTCCTCATTTGAGAACTAAATATATGATTCAAGGGAAATGACCAAGTAACGATCGGTGCATTTGATTCCGGTTACTGGATTATTTATTTTCTTAAAGGTCGTTGTCAATAAAATCTTCCAGAATTCGATAACAAAATATGTAAAGATTTAAAATAGTAGATTTGGATAATTTTTTAATAACATATATTCCAACATAATATATACATAATGTATTCAACGAGCAAAAAAAAAATCACGCAGTCTATGCTCCCCTCAGTCATGCTTCATTGCAATACGCCGAGATACGTTCAGATGCGTTGGTTATGTAGAGTAATGTCATTTTATTGGAAATCTCTTTATATTTCAACCCTTAATGATATGATTATCGTCATCATAAGGCAGCTGTGGCGTTCCATATTTATGTATTGTTTGTTTTCATTTCACGGTATCTGATCTTGAAAATAAAAAGCAAAATATAATTTTCCATATAGTTTCAATGTAAATATTGACCTTTATTAGAGATTAAATTGAATTTCCGATCGGCATCAAAGCAACAACACTTATTAGAACCTTCACAGATCAGGTCTGGGGAGTTTGGTTTCATTTTGGGTAACTCGTTCTTGAAAAGAAGATATTTGAAAATTAAATCAATTAAACCATTTTATCCCCTTGAAGTCATATTTTTCATCATTATTCATTACCAAAGTAACAACACTTGCGAAGTTCTTCTTTTGAACATCTATGCATGCAGTGTTTTCATTTCACTACATCTGTTCTTAAAAAGAAACGCAAACTGAAATATTCCATAGGATTTTAATGTAAAATTTGACCTCTGCTGGTGACTATTATGAATTTCCAATCAACACAAACGTAGTAACACTTCATTCTGCAAAGTGGTTCCCAGAAGAAGATCGAATTCTGAATATTTAAGGGACGATGGACGAACGACAAGTGATGGTAAATCTGGGTTTGAAATACCAGCATTCATCCCATTGCTGTAATTGGAATCATACTGCCATAATTAATCCCTATTTTGTGACATTTTGTTAATACGTTTATAGATATAATATTATCTGTATAGTTGGTGAAAAATGACAAGGAATGGAAATAGTTTTCTGTTACAAGGCAAAGTTAAGTAGCTGCTTTCACGTGAGCTAATTTATATTCTCCTCTTAGTAACCGTAACAAAAGCAGCTGGCTCTGGAGTATCTTTGTCAACATTATACTGAAAGACGCATTTATATATCATTTTTTTGGTATTTGTCTAAATATGTAATTAAACTTCATAAGACGTTGCACATTACATGTTTTCTTAAGAAAGTAATGGAAATCGAAGAACATTTGAATGTCAAATACTTGGTATTACTTCCTGTAGTATGTTTAATTGATATGCACATTTACAGCCGCAAATAATATATTATTTAAATTACACAATATTATGTACAGAACATTAAGCGATATGTAAACACTATTTCATGGTGTTTTTTTTATCATATACAATTGTATTTTCCTTTCCTGGATTTATTGATTATGATTCAAATATTCTTCTTTGATCACAAACAAATATATTATGTAACAGGTAGAAGAAAATCCGAACCCAGGGCACAAATCTTCGTCAATATCATATATATCTTTGTACCTTGTTTAAGCCTTGTAAACAATCAATTCTCAACCAAAATTTTAAGCGGGAAAACTTTTAATTGTTGAGCTATTCTGGTAAAAATAAAATGCAAAAATTAATGGACTGTAGGTTGACCTTCAATTATTCCTTTTTAACCTTTGATTGTTTTGATATATTGTAGACTATCATGCATTGATATTTGAAATTGGGTTTGTTTCGTTCATTTAACAAGTTGGGGACAACCCGCCAAACGAGGAAGTCCCCCAAATGAGTAGCAATCCCTCAATTGAGTAATCATTTGATAGTGCTAAAAATGTAATTTTCCTAGCTGAGTTTTATGATTTAAAATGGATTAAATTTATAGAAAATGGAACAACTTTTTCCAAAAAGTTGGTAGCCTTGAAAATTATCAATTTTTCGAAGTTTTCATAGGCTTGTAGCTTGTCAGTAGACCAGATAAGTATCCTTCGGAAAATTTGCTGCGTTTTTCATGAAAATGTACCATTTCCGGTACAAAATGAGTATTAAAATAAAATAGTTTTTAACACTAGAAAAGTATCCCTCATTTGGGGAACTATTCCACATTTGGCTAGTTGTCCCCAACCTGTTTAACGTCATGTGACTTCAATTGTACATCGATTGTACTTGTGTTTATCATAGTTAGTTATTGAAAAGTGTATCAACTGAAAAGGTGGCACTAGGAAAGCTAGCAGGAATATATATTTTTTTCTCTGTTTGGCCGACAAAAGGGTCCTTCTTATATAGGTAAAGCGATGATATACATTATTATTTTTATCTATGAAATCAAACAGAACTAGGAAAGTATTTTTCGCGCTAACCGCCGAATCCATGTCTGTCTATTCATATTTATGTCCATGCATCGACAATCTTCAGAGGTCATGTCGTGGTATATTACTGGGCGTGTAGTCTCAAAATACGCTGCAAATGTTGCAAAAATGATGCAAAGACATCGCATATGTTGATTCCTATGGAACTTTTGTAATTCTGGTATATCTTTAAACATTTGAGATTATTTTTGAGTTATTTTGGTAGGCATGAATTTTGAAGCTTAAGCGCTTAAGCAAGTTACTGTAAGTACCAAATAGAGTAAACAGCAAAGTCTCTACAATGTGCATATAGGCTCAATTATTTCCTTCATACATGCATCCCAACCATTTTGAAATTTTGAAATAATAAATAAAAAAGTAACAACATCTTGATACACTTTATTTCTAGGCATTTAATATCATGGAAAATCAATTGGAAAAACTTGAAGTTAACGTGCTAGTCTGTCGTACCAGAAAAGCATAACAGGAAGTTCTAGCAAAGTTTTTCACGTTTAACATTTTGGTTTAGATTCGATGGGTAATTTGAGTTTGGCTGTTTGTTCTTCAGAAATAATAACAGTTAAAATAATAAACTTAGGGAGTTAATGTGCCGAAATGACAAGTTGTACGTTCCCTACTATTCTTAACTTGTTGTGTTTATCTATATATAATTCCAATCATGAATTAGAGCATAACATGGGTGACATATAAAGGGAAAGTTTGTGCTATTGAGACATTCCGTTTACTTTGTTTAGAGATTTGTATATTGATATAAGAAGATGTGGTATAAGTGCCAGTGAGACAACTCTCCATCCAAGCCAAAATTTATAAAAGTAAACCATTATAGGTCAGAGTACGGTCTTCAACACGGAGCCTTGGCTCACACCGAACATCAAGCTATAAAGGGCCCCAAAAATTACTCGTGTAAAACCATTCAAACGGGAAAACTTATTGTATAGTTGATGTTTCAAAATAGATTCCTATAATAATCAGTGTTGTTGGCCGCAATTTTTGGTGTAAGTGACAACAAGCTTCCTGACATGTATTAAAAATAAGGAGATGAGGTATGATTGCCAATGAGACAACTATCCACCAAAGTTCAAATAAAGTGGATGTAAGCAATTATAAGCAACCGTACGGCCGTCAACATTGAGAAAAACCCATACCATATAATCGGCTATAAAAGGCTCCTGACATCTATTGTTTATTATACTTATAAATTGTTTAACACATTTTCGTTTGCAAATCGTTTAAACATTCCGGAACACCCAGTAACACGACCGGGCTTGGTATCCTTTTAATTGTCACAACTGTAGTATAGGATATCTTTACATGAAATGTGCATTTTTTATCTATCGTTATTTATTCATGCTACGAAAAGACTATCTTGACAAATATTTTAATATACTAGTAATTGTTCCACTGACCCTGAGTGACCTACAAACAGTATGGATAACCCATAGAAAATTAATCCTTTACTTATTTAGGATCACATGGAACAACATTGTTTGTTAGTATTTGTTCTATCGTTAGTCGCTGAGTAATGTACTCATGGCAGGCAATAGGTTGATGAACTATGATGTGTTATATTCAGGTGACTTGATGGCACATCTGTTTGGTTTTTTTTTAAATTGCAAATACCCTTGCGAAAGACGTATTTAGGTTTTGTTTTATATTAATCGCATGATGAACTTTTAGTGATGTATTTAGATTAAGTGTACGATCGCTGGCGTAGTAGATACTTAAACTTCATTATTTGGCCCCTGTGGGTCAGGCGCAGGAGTTATGGCCGTTAATAACCTACGTGTCTGAATTTAGTTACAGTCGCCTTAGTTGTTTTGTAAATAATCAACGAACTGCATATAATCGGTTTTGCAGGATTTATGGAGGCATCTAAGGCATCTATGTTTACATTTTGCATTGCGTGTGCTTAAAGTCTCTCCCAAAATATAAAATCTTCTTACTTATAAGGATAGTGACAACTCTTTCGTCTTGTGAAACTCTCCCTTTGTAATACGTTTTCATGTATTAAATTCCAGATTGCTTCATTCTGTCCCCTTTTTTGTGGCGTCTACGGAGAGGAAAGTGATAGATGCTTTTGATACATCATGTGTGAATTTGACTACAGGGGGATATGATTAGCTAGGAAGTACTATATTCTGTATTAATGTTCAAAGGTTATATGCTTTGTTAGTTTATTATGTACGCTTGAAAATATTGCATAGTCCTTGTGGTTTATATTAAAACACTTATTGATTGTTTATTGGTCCAATAGTTTTCCTACACTAAAACATAATTTCTTATCAAAATGTGAGGGGCTTTGTACTAGGGAGAGAGTTCCATTTGTATGAAAAAAAAATGAAACAACCAAAAGGCACTTGAAGGCATCAGCTTAAAAGTCCTGTATTTTGATTTTATATTTTTTTTGTTTTTTTGGAATCGATCGATATCTCCCATGTTTGAATATTTCCGTCATTTAAAAATGGGAATTAGTAATGGGAATAAAAATAAAATTGAGAATGGAAATTTTAATTACATTAGATTCTTTCAGGAAAAAACCCCGGAATTCGTTTATTGATTACAAGGAATATGAAGAGTCTAGAAAGGTTTTTTTGCATGCTACACAACAGTCGTTACATTATGTATTATGTGTTTTTAAGTGCATAGTATGTTTATGTGTGAAGTCATAGAATTCCAAAATAGTCTACTGTTGGGAGAATTTGGCATTCAAAATTGATTGCAAAATGCATTCGCAAATAAACGAAAATGTTTACCCGTAACGTTAAGAGGAAATATGCTAGAAAAAGCTGAACAACATAAACTATATCAGTGGAAAGAAAAACCTATTGTGTAGGCGTGTTAAATACCAGATAATAGGAGAACATATCGGGTAGAAGTGTAAATTGTCAGGGGAGGAGAACATATTGGTGAGAATTGGAAATTTTATCCAACAACAGTCCATCTACAGACTCCCCACAAACAGTTCTTGTTGGGGTTCTTTAATAGGATTATTCTGCTTCATACAAAATGTGTATTTATTTAAAAAGACTTCATTTCTAATAAATCTATAGACGAGTCTTTCATTAAAAAAGAACCAATTATCAATTTCGTATATATTTTTATATGGAATCATACAGTGATTATTTCTTTTTCATTATATGAAATAACACATTTTTATCAATTTAATAACAATATAAACGGTGACATCTGTTAAAGAATTATTGATTCATAATTCATAGCATTTGTTGTATAAGTATACAGAGTCTATTACTCTCTATACAAACGTAGATATAAATGTCAAAATGTAAATGAAACCAAATTCATACAAAAGGTTGTCAAAGACAGTACGAAAAAAACATCTTGTCAAGTTCTTTATTGATACAGATGGACGATTTCTAAATAATATCTGTAACAATCGGGACGATTTTAATTTTCCAAATGTCTCCTTCCCATTTTTCAGAAGTAGCATATACCGTCTGTCCCCACCGTATTGCGTTATCATATCTCAGTTCGTACGTTACGTCCGTAAATACTCGCAATAAACGAAAAAACGTTCTTTATCTTTTAGCTCAAATATGAAAATTTAATATAAAAAAAAAATATCATTTAAAAAGAAAAAAAGAACGAATCACCAACAGAGCAATGAAATAGAGTAAGTCAAAGAGAAATTGACAATACCATGGCAAAAATATAAAAAGAAGAATAGACAAACAACAGTCCACATCACACTACATAGAAAAATAGACAGAGCAAAACGAACCTTTCCGAAAAAAAAATGGCCGAGGACCATTGAATAACTATCTGATGAAGTCCGTAGATTACCTGTTGCAAGCCAAAATGTAAGCCATTAAAAAATCTACCCCCTTTTTCCAGAGGCAGTCAAAATTTACCGCCCATCATCAGAGTCGACTACCTTTTAGAACCTACTTGTTACATATTAAGTGTTAATTTGTTCTCGATCTGAATGTACATGCAATATGTGCCACTGGACGCCAAGCAAGCAACCAACTATCAATCAATTATTGTATACGTTCGAAACCACTTTGGAGCTAACCAGATGTTAATGGTAAAGTAAGTTTGCAAATAAATTTTTTTCAGTGCGCATTGTTTTATTCGACCTGGAAATGCAAAGTCTTTTAGATATTTTACTAAAAGAGTAACCTATAAAACATAACCTTATATTGTATTTTGATTTTGTACCCAACTGTTTAAGCACTAAATCATAATTAATGACACATAATGTCAATCAAGTAAAACTTGCATGTTACTATAAATAATGATATGAGATTTTATATTTGAGGGTTCATATTACATAATTGCATGACTTTATAGTCTGTGCTTTATACTTTCCTTCGATGGAATAATGTAATTCTGTCGTATTTGGCAAACAATAGTAAAATGTCGTCAGAAAATGTTAAACAAGTGGTCATATTTACTTAAACAATATTGTATTCATCTTCATCAAACGTTTGATTTTTTTTGATTTGAGCGTTCTTATGAAGGCTTATTCAGAAAAGCGCTTCGATTTTATATCAAGATTTTACAACACTTGCCTCTAATCGTAGTGCTACCTGCCTCAAAAATGTGTTTCGTCGTACCGCAATTAGTAGTTTATAAAGAAAATGAGAATTAAAACAATAATCTAAATAGTCAAGGCTTATATCCTTCAATATCGTTTTAACAGTATCTAAAATCTAATGATTCGTTGATAACAAATGTCAAATAAAGCAATATAAATAGCTTTTGTACATTGTCATGCAAAACCCATGTTGATACTGCTTTCGCACCTTTTAACAATAAATTACAAACAGTTTGGACAGCAGGTGGTTTATGAAATACAATAATCAATACAGTATTTCAAAATTTATGATTTTAACAATATAAATTTAAAGCCTACTTTAATTCACCATGCGAAAATCAGTAATGGACTAACTCGAGTTGTATTTCTTTGCTACAATTGAAATTAAAACACTATAATCGAACCACAAAAAGTCACGGATCCAACCTTATAGTCAAATAAGGCACTCTTTTTCCGTCAAAAATATCCCCCTTTCATAGAAATTTTAAGTTACTAACGAGAAATCCATAAAATGTCCTAAATTTTAAACCTTGTTACAGAGTCTTAGTTTGATGTAAAATTGTCATTATGTACATTGTTGTCTTTTAATAAATAATATTCATATACGATTTAGAATTTCATAAATCATAAATTTGATGAAACTTAGTGAAATTAAATATCAAAGTATGTTAATAACATACAAAGATGTTTCAACATTTCTGCATATCTTCATCAAATCAAAATGCTATTTTGTGAAACACATGGCTGCTGAAGACATTTTTGCAATTATTGTATTCAAAATGAATTTGTATAGTGCTCTACATTCTATAGAATTTTTCTTATTTGGTTATGACTGACTTTTATTTGATTTTTAAACAAATATTTAAAAAAAATTCCAAAAAAGCTGTTGTTTTGGTCGATGCCACTGCTGGTGGAGGTTTCCTCACTGAGGGTATTAGCATAGTTATTTTCATAGGCGTCACTGATGAGTCTTTTGTAGATGAACCGCGCGTACAAAATATTTAAATCTATGATGATTTTATTCAAGCCCTACTGTACCTACATTTCCCTAATTAAGACGCATTTAAATTTTTTTTTTTTTATGAAAATGGATGTTGCTGTATGCAAAGAGAGAGAACATACCAAGGGACTGTTGAAATCCATAAGTCCAATAAAACAGATAAAACCATTGCCAAAAATAGAAAAAGTCGAAAGACACATAACAAACAAAACATAACCCAGGAAACCAAAAGATTGAGCAACACGAATCTCACAAAAATCAGGGATTGAACGCAGGTGCGCGGAAGGGTAGGTAATTCCTGCTCCCAAATTACATGAAGAATTTTAGGTAAACATTCTTTTGCGATAGATCTTTTATTTTGGACGTACTTGAATGGGAATATATCCAGATTTAGGAAAGTGCGTTAAAACAAATACACAAATTGGGTACTTGGACAGAACTTAGCAATTTTGTAGTGCCATTTGAACAATATGCCAGCCAGAATTCCACAATCTGTGTTTTATCAACAAATCATCTCTCCGACAATGCCCTTGGCCGTTTAATAACATCAGTGGATCATAATTAGTGGAAATATAGAGCCTAAGTCAGGGGCTTTAATTTACCTTCTCCTACAAAGAGCTATTTTTCATTTTGCTGGATATACAACTCAGAAAAGACCTGACGTATTGAACTTGTTTTCAAAAACAAGACGATTTTGCTGACAGAAAACATATTATATAATCATATAATTTATTCTTATTTCATCTGTCATTGAACTTTTCCTTGGAGTTTTTTAATATTTGATATCTATCTGTTAATGTGTATGCAGAGTTTACGTAAAAAACGATTTTATCAAACAAACATGTCTTACGTCTGCGCTATTGGAAATCTTTATTAAGTCCCAGGATGGCTCGTACTGGTGTTGACTGAGATAAAAGCATCCTATTGTTTTCGGACAAAGACAGATATATGTGACAGCCGTGAAAATCTTCCGTCGAGTTTACTTATCACAATAAATCTATCCGCCGAACTCCATGCTATCTTTTATACAAGGATCGCAATATGTTTTATAAGTCAATGAGAATAACAGATTAGACACTCCTTCTTAAAACATTAATTATAAATATGCTGACAAGGTAAAAATTAGACAAAACTTTGCAGAGATTTATATACTCTCTGGCAAGTTATGCTAAATGTACTTGTTTTTTATCAAAACTATCCTCACAGTTTTTGAAACATTAGAATATTGAAATGTCGAATATTATAAAAAAAGGTCATCTTTATAATATCCGAATTAAACAAGCTCAAAGAAATGTGTATTTGAAAGTAGTGTTTCATTCATCTTGTGTGGGGTCATGGAAAGCTAGTTCTAATCGCAATTAAATTACATAAAATTAAAGTATGTCATGAATTTGTTCACACAATATTATCTGATTATTGGTTTTATTAGATTTCCAAAGTGGCGCTAAAAGTTTTAGGTGCGCGGATACACCGGACTACATCGTTTGTACAAATAATTGATAGATCATGTATTCCGAGACTACAATATCGCTCTCAAACGGAATGAGTGGACGTCATAAGCAGTCTGAAAAAACATGATCGTGTGCAGTACCAAGATAAATGTATCGACAGTGAGTAGGACCTAAGTGTAATGTGTTAACTGGATAGCAAAATATATTTAGTTATCTATTAAACTTTGATATCCTGTTTTGACTTAAGCTTATAAGTGCACTGTAATATTTTTATTTTTTTATTTTAAACCCGACCGTAAGAAGCTCTTGCTTTTATTATACACTCAAAAGCTCGTTATGTACATAAGTATATATTCAAAGTATCATTGAAAAATGACCACGCCTGTTCTAGTATATCTGAAATCTTGTCTTATATAGTGTAATCACTGAGGGGACCTCCCAGTATTAAAATGCTTATATCCAATATCTTTGCCTTTTAATGGCGCTATTATAATAAAGAATTATGAAAATAGATTTGTGTAAAATCGTGTAGGCTGTTTTAATTGAATATCAATTTTGCAACAGAAATATGATAATGAGAAAAGGACAAAAAGTTGTAACATGCTGGGTTAATCCATAAAGTTGATTGATTACTACTTGATTATTGTCTTATTTGTGTTCCAATCAGAATTATTGGAATACTTCATATGATAAGATCATTTTTCAGTACAATAGTGCATTTTAACATTAATAATCATATGCCGGATTCAAAATTTAGTCATTGTTTTCTATCATACTTTCAAAACAGTTTTAGTTAAACCCAAAGAGAAGCTGAACTCTAGCATCCATTTTTCTAGCTCCCTTTTCAAGACGGTTTCTCCTAAATGCGTTCTTTGAAAAAAAATCGTGATTCGCGTATGTTTTTGGACCTGATGTAATGAACATTCGCTCAGTGTATGTTTACTTGTTTTTGTTTAAATGTCTTTCTGATCAAGTTAAGCCATTTCAATTGATATTTTATAGTGTGTCTTTTTATCTTCTGTCTTAGGTTAGGGTGAAGGTTGGCTCCTGTTAAAACGTTTAAACCCGCTGCATTTTTATGCAACTGTCCTAAGTCAGGAGCCTGTTGTTCAGTGGTTGTCATTTGTTGATGTGGTTCATAAGTGTTTCTCGTTTCTCGTTTTTTATATTTGTAACTGTAATTTTATAATTGTTTTACACTAGTCATTTTGGGGCCCTTTATAGCTTGCTGTTCGGTGAGAGCCAAGGCTCCGTGTTGAAGGCTGTACTTTGACCTATAATTGTTAACTTTTTGCTTCGCATCACGGTGCGGAGCTATTAGTTTCAGTCGATATACACCCATCTTGAAATAATTACTAATCACATATAGATTCCGATTGGTTGCTTTATGATGCGGTTGAGATACAGCAACAGCTATTGGCTTAAATGAGATAAAGAATTACAGACTTTTCTCGTCTCAGGATAAGACATCAAATGCCGGAAAATTAACTATGAGTATTTCAGTTCCGATCAACTGTCATTAATTCCTGTTCGTTTTATTATACATATACTGCACACTGAAATTCAATATTGAAATATCAATTATTGATACTTGTTTATTTGCTTTGTTAATGTTTCTATACAATGTTTACAAAAATGCATTATCTGTATTTTATAACTTCTGTCAATCTAGGCACTCCTCCAGAGAGGCACACCTCCAGAATACTAATTCAACAACCACATGCACACATATTACCTTAAATTAGGATAGAGCGAAGCAGTCCACAGCTTTTTAGAAAGCCCAAACTTGTTATACATTGTGACTTGGATGGAGAGTTGTTTCATTGGCACTCATACCACATCTTCTTATTTATTTTTCCTACACTCTGTACATTACTACCACTGTGTCGGTACCGGTACAGGGTGACTATCGGTTTCCAAATATACAATCCGCCCAGAATATTGCTGATGGAGGACCATCAGTCCCTAAGAATAATGTCCGCTCAGAATATTGCTGATGGAGGACCATCAGTCCCTAAGAATACCATCCGCACAGAATATTGCTGATGGAGGACCATCAGTCCCTAAGAATACCATCCGCACAGAATATTGCTGATAGAGGACCATCAGTCCCAAAGAATACCGTCCGCTCAGAATATTGCTGATAGAGGACCATCAGTCCCAAAGAATACCGTCCGCTCAGAATATTGCTGATAGAGGACCATCAGTCCCAAAGAATACCGTCCGCTCAGAATATTGCTGATAGAGGACCATCAGTCCCTAAGAATACCGTCCGCTCTGAATATTGCTGATAGAGGACCATCAGTCCCTAACTAAGATTACCATCAGTCCCTAACTAAGTTTACCATCAGTCCCTAAGATTACCATCAGTCCCTCAGATTACCATCCGCCGAGTAGCCAGTACAGGCTTGACTTTAAATTTTCAGGTTATGAATTGTGTAAAAAACTAAGGTTGCAAATCACGCTATCAAAGTTTAGCTGTTCTGTAAGTTTTGGTGATCATAATTTTTGTAGTGTACCAAAAGACACCTGCAAAATTGTAAGTATGTGATTAGGATTATTATATTTATTTTCAAAATTAGTATTTGCAACAATGTACCCCAACTTTCCTAAAGGAAAATAAAAAAAAATGTTTTAATGCAATAAATTGAGTCCATAAAAATCGGAACGAAGCAGTAAAACTTAAAGATGAAAGTAAAAAGTCTTTTGATACTGAAATTGTCCCTTGAATAAATGAATTACGCGACTGTGTTTGGAAAGGGTATATATTAAGTATAAGCGAATTCCGAAAAAAATAGTAGAATCACTTGCACAATAATCATTCTTTTAAATTGTTAATTAAATAATGAAATTTATACTCGATCTTCCTGATGTTTCGTTATACAATTTCCAGTGTATATAAAGTGCGAATCCAGTTAGTTCATTTTCACTGTTGTATGCGAGTATGTCTATTGTAGAATAAAGGATGATGGGAAAAACTGCGTTTGTTTACCTTTTGAAAATACAAAATAATTTATTTGAATGTATGTTTTAACACAATTTCATTAGAATATAACTTTATAATGTATAATAACAGGATTAAAGTCCAAAAAAGTGTAATTAAAGCAGCAGAATCCATAATATGAATTTTTGTATGCGATTCATTTTAACTATAGATGCGATGAATTATCACTGTAAGTGCAATCATTTCTGATGTAGAATTTGTGAAGGTGCGATGAATTTTCATTGTTGTTTAATATGTTAATTCGACATGCAACAACTGAAAGAAGTGTTTAAATGACTTTAATATTGATGATATTTACAATTTGAAATGCAAGCTAGTCGTAGATGCCTACTTGAATATACACGGGTATAACCACGTTCATATCATGCATATTCAAATATTGTTGGTGAGTTTGCTATTAGCTTGTCATGGATCCGAAAATTTACTGGAGCAGAATATTCATGAATATAACGTATTTCTACGGCGAATTTTCCTTTAAAAGTTTTAGAATTCGCTTAAAAAAAGCTTTGTAAATTTGTCACGCCGTATCATACATATTTCTACCATATTCACAGGCTTTTGCACAACGAACAGTACAAGAATGTACAACGAATGATACTAAAGAAAATAAAAAAAAAATACAAAGAGAATGAATCGTACAGTGCCAAAATTCTGAGGTCAGTTTTTCAAGTAAATGTCTTCAAAAATAATTAAAGCAACGGGTTTCTCGTTCGCATTATGTATTTTTAACAACAAAAAAGTCACAAAATACACGGTCGCATTAGTGTAAGAGTCAACCAACTATGCTCTATTTGTAGTTTAATCAAATTTGAGTTACACAGAGTGTTTGTTTCGCGATGTTTACAAGTAATTCACAGACCTGTCTATTTAAAATAGTCACATGGTGTTCATGTAATATAAATGATATACAATGCTGCCATGAGCAGTAAACTTTGTTTTCATAAACATTGAATACTTAACATAATATCTACCTACATCGCGAAGAGTAGCGTTTAACGTCCGGAATCAACTGTACGGCGGTTATACCCCGTGGTATAGATATAAGAAGATGTGGTATGAGTGGCAATAAGACAACTCCACAACAAGTCACAATTTGTTAAAGTAAAACATTAGAACCATTTAAACATGTAACAATAAACTGTTTACAGTATTTCCTTGTATTCTTACAATTGGGTATTTGCTTATTTGTAACACGGACTTAAAAGAAATTAAAACATAAATTAAGGTGACTCGACTGTTGCTTGAACTTTTTTTACTGTATTAGACGTATACACAATGTCATGATTCATATCAATTATAATAATTGTACTTCAAAGGTTTGGTTGGCTTGCTCGCTTTTTTGTATAAATGTTTGATCAATCTTAATTACAATGCTTAAGCAAACATTTATACAAACAAAGCAAGCAAGCCAACCATACCTTTTGAACTACATGCATTAGGCAAATAGCTCTAATAACGTTTAATTTATTAGTATGCAATGTAGATTTAGACCGAAACAGAAAGTTTGCTTTTTCGGTGACGTGGATTGGCCTAACTGTTCAAGATATATGTATTCAATGATGGCGTGTCATTGGAAATGATAAATTTTATCCTACATATAGATCTGGATCTGGACAAATTATTAGAGAAAATAGAATTGACTATATTAGCGTTAAATGCCATTTTTAAGGAATTTATTGATATATTACCTCAGATTTTCACTCACTAAATAGATATAAGAAGATGTGGTATGAGTGAATGTATAGATTATCAATCCTTCTGACTTCATAAATTTTGTTAGAAATCCGGCTGAATTAAGACTTTATATAATGAAAATTAATTAATTTCCTTCTGTGAAAATGCATCGCATGTACAATAGAAATGAATCGCCCTACAGTGAAAATCAAAGTCCAGTATCATTATTCGACTATAAACATGAATCGCATAACGAAAACAGCATAGTGGAATTTGATTCAATATCAACAAGCTGAATAACAAATCCTGTTTTAAGTTATACAACATTGATAATTATGTTAAAAGGTACATTTTTCTGCAAATGAAACTTAACTGCTACTTTTAAATCTCTTGCACGCTCTGTTCGTGAACTATTCTTAATATTTATCTATTTGTGTATCAATTTTGTACATGGATGGCTGTAGGCGCGATGAAAATCCGTCCTCATCTCATACTTATATCATGAATTTATAAAAGCAGTACAAATTATATATTATTTCTTATTTTATTCAAAAATCATGAATTTGTCGTCTGTTTATTTGTCATTCCACATCAGAAATTCATCACGGATACAGTGAAAATGACATTTCAGGATTCGCACATTACATACACTGATTTCAGTATACATTGTATATATAAATATGCTTTAATTAATAAGGTAGATTGACAATACATATAACCGAGAGAAATGAGCAAAGCTGTGATGGCCAGGGATATAATTTGTTATTGTGTTAACTTGCGAAAATACCTTCTACAAAGGACGACAGAGCAGGCAAATGACTGTCCACTGACGTATTGATATTTCTGTTAATCCGCCTTTCTGTTAGTTGATAAAGTTTTATTTTGTCAGTTTTTATGGACTTTTTCTTTTTGAATTAACCTTGGATTTCGGTATTTTTGTTTTACTTTTTTAATGCAAACTTGTGTTCAGATGACCTTGATATGTTCTTAAGAAGTGAATTGGGTTACTTATTTTTTTTCTAAAATTATTAATCTGTTATTTAAAATAGAATTGAGCAATTTACCAAAGCTATTCCATACGCCATCGTATTATGGGTGTCCCTGTCTGTTTTGCACCTACAGGACTTGCCTCTATTCTTCAATATACTGGATAATCTTTAAGTGTTGTCATAAAAATGCGGATTCATTTACTCTGTTTGTCTCAGTTTGATATATGACCATCTTGTTTAACTCGAAAATTTGATTTTATGACTTAATGTCTTACAGGAATGTATGATGAAAGAGTATGAACTCACATACATAATCAGGGGGTACTCTACAAAATGTCTGCTACTAGTCTCGTATTTGGGATATAAATAACATTGAAACTTTAAACTTCATTGCTGTAACCGGAAAAATTACGCAAATAAGTTTGTATTTGTTGGTGCAAATGAAATATTACTTTATAACACAAATGAAATGCCACATTTTTTTCCAAAAATTGACGCAAATGCAATTGGGCCATATGAAGGCATTTTCCAAAATTGTGAGAACTACAGAGATTTCCGTGTCAGGGATTTTTTTATATAGAATGATATGTCTCGTTCCAAATCCGGATTGTATTCATCGTGTTGTATAAAAGGCAGATGTTTTAGATATTTAGTAATGAAAGACTGAGATTTCACTATGCTCATAAGACGAGTAAGCGAGTTACTATCACGTGGTTACGATAGATTTGAATTTTAATCAAACTGCGGTGATTTGGCTATGCTCATAAGACAAGTAATCGAGTTACGAGATCTGAAGTTAAATTAGATTGATAAGGTTTTGTAATTTCTGAAGATTTCTCAAGGAGTGCATTGACCACCTTCTCTAATATATTTTTTTCATTCTAAACTTGCTCAAGTGACCTTCGATGATATACACAGTTGATTGATGACTTACATACAATAAAACTGTATTTGGTTTCGGTGATTAAGTGATTTTACGTGCCAAGCCCTACAAAGATAATACTAAATCCATACAGAAAATGCTTATCATTTACTATGTACTACAGCTAATGTATTGAACTCAACTTGTACTAACTCTATAGTTGTTCTCTATTCAATAAATTCATCATGATATTTGGGTAGAGAACGTAACTGCCATTTCCAGCTGTTGACAATTTAGGCATTAAGCTAAATTTTATTCAAATAATCTATTTATTTATGACTATAAATACGAAATAAGAATTTATGCTACAAATTAGTGCTGTGAAACGCCTATGATATATAAGTTTAAGATATTTAGTAATGGAAGACAGTTATTATAGATGTACATCTGATTTGTGCTGAAATAGGTTTCTGTATATTTAAGCATGGTTTATTGTCTGATGTAAAATTGACTAGTGAGACATCGTCCCTTTTGAAACGCTTATGTAACAAAAGGAATGATTTCAGCTTCCCAATTGTGAACTCTTCATTTCTATGTAGCAACATTCCAGCAGCGCCTGCATACAGAGTATATATATCTCCCAGTTGATACGATATTCCAGGGCTTGTATTTCCTATCATGATTTCCTTGATAGAGGGTTGCTGCTCACAAGGAAGCTATTAAACCAAGAGTTCCAAGTGGTGAAGTTGAAGTCATCCTTCGTAAATTTTACGGACGCCATCACGAGTTGGTTGACCATTATGGAATATCCGTTTCACAGATATAACGGATATGTTCCAATTTTCGTAACTACAATCCCGTCCCCCTTTCACCGAATGTGACCTTCCGAATTAGACTTATTACCAGGTTTGTACTAAATGAGCAACACGACGGATGCCATATGTGGAGCAGGATCTGCTTAGCCTTCCGGAGCACCCGAGATCACACCCAGTTTTTGGTAGGGTTCGCGTTGCTCAGTCTTTAGTTTTCTATGTTGTGTTTTGTATTTTGTGTACTGTTGTTTGTCTGTTTGTCTTTTTCTTTTTTAGCCGTGGCGTTGTCAGTTTATTTTTGACTTATGAGTTTAAATGTTCTTACGTAAACTATAAATTCATGAGAGCTTATATTTTTTACTTGAAAGTTATCGTACTAATATACATGCATGTCCCTATTTTCATATGATTCCAATATAAATCTATTAATAGATAAATGAATGTTTAACGTCCAAATATTACATAGCAGGACGAAAACAAGTCAAATGAATGTATTTTGCTTTGTATAATACCGAAACGTTTGGTTCTATTTCTCTAGCGTACAATGTAATAGTTCGTATGATGACAAGTCACTCTACCTAGGCACTGTATTCCAACTCGGACTGCCGACCAGTTTGATCTGACTCTGTAACGCAGATGGTTGGCGGAAAAGCAACGAATATCAAATTTAAAGTGCTTTGCACTGCATCTGAAGACACTATCACATGATCACACCGAGGATGTCAATATAAATTCATGTTGCAGGATTGTAGCAGTATTTGACAATTGTCAAAAAATTAATTTTACTTGGTCATGAGCTCTTTTATATTTACTGACTCAGCGGTTCTGAGAGAGATTTTTCTGAATGTTGTTATCCACCCAGTCTAAAACTAGGTACGTTTGCCTCAGACGCCATATTGCGTTGATAATCGGAACAGCAATGATATTAAAAATAAGAAAACCTCACTACTTAAAAGTGTTCTCAAGGAGAAGTGTGAAGTGTTAATTGTTTCCTGGTTATTGACAAGCAGACAGACAAACAGGCAAACTTGAATTAAATGAATGAATGAATGAATCTTTATTGCAAAAGCATAAACATGCTATGGCAAAATTAACAACATATGTTACATAATATAAAACATGGATAGATAGCAGAGAACGATAGTATAATACTATGACAAATGTGAAGTTATGAGACTAGATCTAATATTCCATGCAGATTTTATATAATTACATAATTTGATAGTAAGAGACTTACTAGACGCTTGTAGTATATACAAAAGTTTGTGATTATTAGGCCAAGAACAATTATACTCTGGTAAAAATTGGGTTCGTACAGATCTATAAGCTGGACGAAAAAGAACAAAGTGGTATTCATCTTCAATAACACACATTTTACAGCATTCACATAAACGATTTTCTCTTGGAACATTATTGTAATGACCAACTTCAATATTTAACTTTAATGTTCCACTACGTAACTTTGTTAACAGACAAACATTATTGTTATAAGTAAAATATTTTTCAAAACAAACAGTTAATTTCAATTTACTATAAAAAGAAAGTTTTTTATTACATTCTTGAACAGTTGTTGACCAATTCTGCAGGTATTGATCTTTAATGCGAGTTTTAATATCATCTATACAGATTGTGCTAGCATCTTGTTAGCATCGTCATACAATAGTTTATACACATCGTATACAACTTTTGGTTTATTTTTAATAACATGTAACCAATATTTCAATATTTTCTGTTTTCTTACAATAAAAAGAGGTAAATGGCCAGGCACGGTTCGCCATAGCACGATGGATATCCCATATTTCTGATGAATAGCCTAAGACGGATCCAACCATACTGTCGAAAAGAAACATCTGTTCTTCTGGAGTAACAAAGAATTGTTAAAGAGAGTTCATTTCAGATGAAATGGCTCTAGATCCTTGTTGTGCTAAACGTTTTTGAGTATGTTAAAACTTTCCATTGTAGTGTAATAATATACCAAGGTAAACCTAAAACACTGGACACTTTTAATTTGCAAAACACTCATTTGCAAACCGCATACCTCAAATAAGAGCTACAATGTCATGTATATAACCAAAATGTGCGGAATTACATGGGATTCAATAATTTCATTTGTTTTCTACTGTTACTATTATATTTATTTTGCTATTTGATTTATAAAAACATGGATTTTCAATATCCCATGGGACAGGGCAAAATCCCATGGGATCGACCATTATCCCATGGGATTTTGATTAAATCCCATGGGATTTTTGGTCCCATGGGATAATTGTAGTCCCATGGGATATTTGTTGTCCCATGGGACAAAAAAATCCCATGGGACTATAATTATCCCATGGGATTTTAATATCCCATGGGACACATTAAAATCCTATGGGATTCAAATTATAATTATATAGATATAAATATATATTAATGTGTATGTTACAATATGTATTCTATTTGGTAGTAAATTGTTATAAGATGAATCTTTTAATTGAATATCTTTTTCTTTGGAAATGTTAATTCAACATATTGTTCTATAACTGTTCAAAACTAAACTTTTAAACAACAAAGCAGATAATGTAAGTATCAATATATGTTTATTTATGAATTATAGAATACTTTCTTGAAACACAATTATTTACCATTTGAAATCAATGAAAACTCTATCATTAGGCTTAACATACTAGTAGCTATTTAAGTAAATCTATTTTTTCACAATATCCTCCACACAAAACATTAATAGTTTCTTATCATCCAGCATTGTGTGATTGTATAGTCCACTTTTTAGTCATTCAACACAGAACATTGACATTATTGTGGTTTCAATATCTTTTGGTTTTTAATAGAACTTCGATTCATTGACTGAGTGATGAAAATAATAACTGATCCAACTTTTGTCTGAATTTATTCTGGTCTTGTTTCTATGTTTTCTCCATTTATTTTAGGTGATGAATTTCAATCCTTCTGAAAAAGAACCAATAAAATCTGTAGTTATGTATTATACAAAATTGTTTGCATACATGTAGCAATAATATGATTTTCAATAAAAATAGCTATGCGGTATGGATTTTACTGATTTTTTAAAAGTTGTCCAGTGTCATCAGTTGCTAACCTCCTACATCCTTTGGTCTCTGATGGAGATTTGTCAAATTAGCAATATACCGCATCTTCCTATTCTAATACTATATAACAATCAATTAATTTATTCTTCTTTATAACATTTGGGTATTTTCCCAGGTTATATATATAATATATATATAATATATATATAAAGATCAATGTTAAAACTTTAGGCAATTATAATAACATTCCATTATTCACAAGAATTTGCAATATATTATACAAAACGCAGACAACAGAAACAATATTTCCTTAAGCTTTTGAAGTTCTGACAGAGTTCAATTTGTGTTTTATTTCAATGAAAAATACCTTGAACTCTTTGGACATATTGAAATTATAACATTGATACAAAAATTATATTGTTTTATCCTTATTTTTGTGTTGTTGGCTTGCTGTCTCATTTTATATACAGTTATACATACATCAATAATCTTCTTCTTTATTAAAGTAACTAGAGGCTCCAAGGAACCTGTGTCGCTCACCTGATATTTTTATTTACAATTGATGCATAAATCAATGCAACCGTTATACTTTTGCTTTAGTTTCAGAGATATAAGCCAAAACTGCATTTTACCCTATGTTCTATTTTTAGCCATGTCTGCCATGTTGGTTGGCAGGCAGGGTCATCGGACACATTTTTAAACTAAATACCCTAATGACGATTGTGACCAAGTTTGGTTAAATGGTTAAGTGTCTCAGTTGTTTCAGAGGAGAAGATTTTGTAAAAGATTACAAAATTTACCAAAATTGTTAAAATTGACTTTAAAGGGCAATAACTCCTTAAGGGTCAATTGACCATTTTGGTCATGTCAACTTTTTGTAGATCTTACTCTGCTGAACATTATTGCTGTTTACAGTTTATCTCTATCTATAATAGAATTCAAGATAATAACCAAAACTGCAAAATTTCCTTAAAATTGCCAATTCAGGGCCGCAACCCAACAACAGGTTGTCTGATTCGTCTGAAAATTTCAGGACAGATAGATCTTAACCTGATGAACATTTTACAAATGTCAAATTTGCTCTTAATGCTTTAGTTTCAGAGATATAAGCCAAAACTGCATTTTACCCTATGTTCTATTTTTAGCCATGTTGGTTGGCAGGCGGGTCATCGGACACATTTTTAAACTAGATACCCTAATGATGATTGTGATCAAGTTTGGTTTAATTTGTCTTACTAGTTTCAGAGGAGAAGATTTTGTAAAGATAACAAAATTTACAAAAATTGTTAAAATTGACTTTAAAGGGCAATAACTCCTTAAGGGTCAATTGACCATTTTGGTCATGTCAACTTTTTGTAGATCTTACTCTGCTGAACATTATTGCTGTTTACAGTTTATCTCTATCTATAATAATATTCAAGATAATAACCAAAACTGCAAAATTTCCTTAAAATTGCTAATTCAGGGCCGCAACCAAACAACAGGTTGTCTGATTCGTCTGAAAATTTCAGGACAGATAGATCTTAACCTGATGAACATTTTTACAAATGTCAAATTTGCTCTTAATGCTTTAGTTTCAGAGATATAAGCCAAAAACTGCATTTTACCCTATGTTCTATTTTTAGCCATGTTGGTTGGCAGGCGGGGTCATCGGACACATTTTTTAAACTAGATACCCTAATGATGATTGTGATCAAGTTTGGTTTAATTTGTCTTACTAGTTTCAGAGGAGAAGATTTTGTAAAGATAACAAAATTTACAAAATTTGTTAAAATTGACTTTAAAGGCAATAACTCCTTAAGGGGTCAATTGACCATTTTGGTCATGTCAACTTTATTGTAGATCTTACTCTGCTGAACGTTATTGCTGTTTACAGTTTATCTCTTTCTATAATAATATTCAAGAAAATAACCAAAACGCAAAATTTCCTTAAAATTACCAATGCAGGGCAGCAACCCAGCAACGGGCTGTCCGATTCATCTGAAAATTTCAGGGTAGATTGATCTTGACCTGATAAACAATTCTACCCTTGTCAGATTTGCTCTAAATGCTTTGGTTTTAGAGATATAAGCCAAAATCTACATTTTACCCCTATGTTCTATTTTTAGCCATGGCGGCCATCTTGGTTGGTTGGCTTGGTCACCGGGCACAATCTTTAAACTAGATACCCCAATGATGATTGTGGCAAAGTTTGGTTAAATTTGGCCCAGTAGTTTCAGAGGAGAAGATTTTGTAAAGTTAACGACGATGGACGGCGACGGCCGGACGCCGGACGCCAAGTGATGAAAAGCTCACTTGGCCCTTTGGGCCAGGTGAGCTAAAATGGGATATTTTTTATTTTGATATCCCAAAACATTATAGTTCTATCGAATAACTTATTACCAAGTTCACAAACACCAATGTGTTTTATATTAATTTTAAGACATGTATAAATGTTCCAGACCATATCAGTATTTGGACCGTACGTTAACATATAAGTATACTCTTATAGTCCAACCATATGCATATAGTCAGACCATTTGAGTATACTTGTACTGTCTAGTACCAGCTCGACCAAACATGTGTTTTATTTCAACTGCAATTAAACTTTTGTATTAATCTATTAAAGATTTCAGTTATGTTGATCTGTAATGTACATTTGTTTCTAATAAACTTGACCAACTTCTTAAAATTGGGCAGACTGTACGCGTGACAGACCAGATACTCATATGTTCTGGAACATAAACATGATTAACAAGCATTTGACAGGATGTCATGCTAAAATCCCATTAATATTAGTACTAAATTTTGCGATATACATGTAAATCCACAAAATACTTACTGAAATTCATGGCTAACACTCACCAAAAACTTAAAGAGGATACAATTTAGAGGAAGGACTGGACAGATGAATGCACAAACACTATTAAAACAGAGCATAAAACTTACCGAAAACAAGATGTTTTACATTTATCCTTCAGATGCAGGAAAATTGAAAATTTTTTTTCTTTCTCTGCCGTCCATGATATAAACTTTAAATTTATTCATGCAAAATATGGAAATCTGCAAAGGTAGGACCTTGAACCTCAGCTTATCCAAATTTTGATTTTTGAACTGCATATTTGTTCTTTTCATCTTGCTGACAACCTAAACATAAAAAATGATAAAACATAATTTAGATTAACTTTGTGTTTTATTTTTGTTGGTACAAACAATTTTTCCCAACTTAAAACGAAACATCATCACAAAAAAGGAGGTCATACTAACCTCCAAATTTTAAACAAACCAAAATTATAACTTGATTAAGATCTTGTCATAAATTAATAGCATCGATACTCTTATTTTTGAAGACCATATATGTCTATTGCATACTTATATTCCTTTGTACAAGAGTATGCATATTAAGATTGATTCCGAGGACTTTAATGTTAAATTAGCATGATTAATTTTACAGTTTCTCAGCTCCATGTGTACATTTTGAGAGAATCTTGCAATACTGTATATTCTGATAATCAGAACTTATTGTGAGGTTTTATTAATGCAACTGAGAGCTGTATCTCATTCTCATTTCTGATACATATTTATGAGCTGAAGACCAGTGCGAAATTTTCTCACTGCATTGAAGACCCATAGGTGACCTTCAGCCGTTGTCTCCTCTTTGGTTGGGTTGCTGTCTCTTTGACAAATTCCCATTTCATAACATGTATGCAGATTTTCTTAAATTACAATAATCAATCACGCAATTTCATCCATTATTGAAAATAAGCAAAATAAATGCACACAAAATTTAACATTGTTATTAAAGCTTTTTTAAAAATTCAAAACAGTTGCCTACACCGTTAATTTCCTTGTTTGATTTATTTCATATTTTTAAAGCCTTTATAGCTAGCTAGATGGTATGCCGGAGCGGATCCAGCCATTTTAAAAAGGGGGGTTCCAAACCCAAGACAAAGGGGGTGTTCCAACTATATGTTCCCATTCAAATGCATTTGAAAAAAAAGGGGGGTTCCAAGTTGAACTTCCAACCCCTGGAATCCTCCCCCTGGATCCGCCACTGGTAAGGCTTTTGCTCATAGTTGCATTCATATCGTTACCTATACCTTACTTGTACATCATTTGGTCTCTGATGGGATAGGCCTACTGAAGAAGGTTCAACTTGCAATTTGCGGATTATGGGTCTATTTATCCAAAATGTAGAAGAAAGACATGCATAATAAAACCAAAATTATGTTCAAACAAGAAGTAATTGTAACAGGATGCTGTAACGAAGTCTCCCAAACAAAGCTCACATAACTCGCCATTCCTATTGTCCCATATTCATTTGATTTGTTTTATTGTCTCATACAAGAATATATATGGTTTAGGGTGGGGATCAGGGATCCGAAATTTTTCACCTAACCACTGGGGATCTCAACCATTTAAAAGTTTTTCAAACATGTGGGGTGGGGTGACCTCCATGGACTCTCCCTATATTTCATTTGATGTGTTTTATTATTCCATACAAGAATATATATGGTTTAGGAGTGGGGATCTTGACCGTTTACAAGTTTTCAAACAAGAGGGGTGGGGTGACCCTAGGGACTTCCTTTATTTCATTTCATTTATTTTATTGTCCCTACAAGAATATATATGGTTTAGGGTGGGGATCTGGATCATTCACAAGATAATAGCACATTCTCAAATTGAAAGGGGTGGGTTGACCCCAGGGACTTCCTTTAATTTCATTTGATTAGTTTTATTGTCCCATACAAGAATATATATGGTATAGGGTGGAGATCTGGACTGTTAACATGATAATAGCACATTCTCAAATTGAACGGGTGGGTGACCCCAGGGACTTCCCTTTAATTTTAATTGATTTGTTTTATTGTCCCATTCAAGAATATGTATGGTTTAGGGTGGGATCTGGACTGTTTACAAGATAATAGCATATTCTCAAATTGAAGGGGTGGGTATTACCCCCAGGGACTCACCCTATATTTCATGTGATTTGTTTTATTGTCCTATCATCATTTCTGAAGACTGCGTGTGTCTATCACTTACAGTTTACAAGTTATATTCATCTGAAAATTGTAGAAAATAAAATCCCATAGGGTTCTATAGTAAACCCTTCCCTTCTTTCTTCCCCAAAATACCCCTTAATAGACCCCAATGCACAGCTAATTTACATTATTTTCCTTGATTTACACTTTAGAATACAGGTATAAAGTTTTCAAGATAATACAACTGAAGCCCACAGTGGTGGATCCAGAAATTTTCATAAGTGGGGCCTACTGACTGCCTAAGAGGGGCCTGCTCCTGTCATGCTTCAGTAATTCTCTACATAATCAATTTTTCCAAAAAGGGGCCCTGAACTCCTGATCAGCCCCCCTTTCCTCATTTCAATCACCCTGATATAAATTTAATTTTATCACTTACAATAGGAATGGTTTAAATTCCCCAATAATTCTAGTTGGTCAAATATATGAATAAATTGATTTAACCTTTATACCATTCATTAATATCAACATATTTCATTTTTGATAAAAGAAGGGCAAAAGTTTTCTATGGGTAGAAATAGATAGTTACTAATTTGGGAAGCTTTCAAATTCACAACATGCGGTGGCTGTGTTCAAAGTACTGGGTTTTCATCACCCTCGTTGTTTGCGGACTAACGATTTAGGCCTGTGGTGGATAATAGTGTGCGTGCATTAATTTTCTGTACCTTCTTAATCAATATTTTCAAATACTGACCACAAGTGTTGTAATGTATCAATGATCATCAATGTCTTATTTGAGGCCAACGTGCTATTTACATGTGCGATCGATAATGCAGGGGAAGGAAACTTGTCAATTATGTTTATTTTTAAGCCAAAATAAGATGATCCGCCGTAAAATTAACCTTGGGTAATCCTCAAATTGATGCAAGAGTGCTAACGGCCGACTACTAATACATGTCTTTGTCTCAAAATAACTCGGCAGCGTCAAATAACAGTTGAAGTAAGGATCGTCTCGGGAAGGGGGTCTTGCCCGTTATTCTCTATTCTGTTAATTCACATCCCTACCTCTTAAGTGGACTTTCGGTGGGTTTTATTAGTTCTGGTATTACAGTGGCGGATTTACCGGGGCATAGGGGCACGTGCCCCCAGTCGAGGTCACCAAAAATTTTCTAACATAGTTTTATTGCTACTGTATCTGCTTATTTAGATATCTAGATCGAAAATCAAGACACAGCTTGATTTGACTTCTTAAACTGGTCGTTAATTAACCCCAGCTTCAACATGTGATTTATGACAACTTATCGATGGGTGTTAATTTGACAACTTTGTGTATATATAATGTCTATATCCAAAAGCATTTATGTAAACTACATGTACATGTACATGCTGATTGGAATTAATACGAACATATTTTCTAATACAATATTACAGGATCAAGATCGATTAACAAGTGAAATCTTCTGATCAGGAAAGAAATTACCAACTATAAAATCGGTCTTAAAAGAATATGTAAAAATAGATGTTTAGTGTCAGGAATGTTAGTATCGATATGAGATATGTCTTTTTTACCAAACACTCACATTGTATACGGTTTCTGGAGAATGTGCCTGTCTCAGAACAGTCTTTTCGGATTTTATTAAACAACAAACGATTTTTTCAATGCATACAGCATTTTTTATACGACCGCAAAATTAAATTTTTTTGTCGTATATTGCAAGGATTTGTATAGTGAGAAACCTTGTATATTGGTATCACGTCGTCGTCGTTGTCAGCGTCGTCCGAAGACAGATGGTTTCGGATAGAAACTTTAGTATAAGTAAATAGAAATCAATAAAATTTAAACACAAGGTTTATAACTACAAAAGGAAGGTTGGGATTGATTTTGGGGTTATGGTCCCAAAGGTTTAAGAATTAGGGGCCAAAAAGGGGCCCAAATAAGCATTTTGCAGTTTCAGACAATAACTTGTGTTTTAAGTGAATGAATCTCTGAAATTATACCACAAGTTTCTGTACATATAAAGTTTTTTTCCTCTTATTTCTTTAGGAAACAAACCCTTCCCCTCTGCAAAACATGAATGGTCTGTGCCTTATATATAACCATTAATAAAATTATATTGTATCATAGAAAACCTACTTATATTTGAGATGAAGAACAACAATAAAAGCTTATTGTGTGTTTTTTGCTGTGCATGTGCTGATTTTGTGTCATGGATGGATACCCCATATCCTTTGTTTTCTATTATAGTACAGTAATATGTGTAGGCCTATATTTTTCTTGTTTTAATTACCATGTATGAGGGTATGAATAGGTTACCGTGAACTAGGGTATGAATGGTTTACCCTGAATGAGGGTATGAACGGGTTTTACAGATTAGAGAATAATGGTCAAAAGGTAAGGCTAGAAAAAATGGGCCCAAAAATATGGAAAACAGATTAAAGCTGTGATGAACTGTAAAGAATAGAGGACAATTGGCAACAAATAAAAGAGTAGAAAGAAACGGACCCCAAAATAATGAAAAGGTATAAAATGAAGACCCGACCCCTACCCTCCCTCATACGACCACCATCATCCCCAATACATGACACCACCACCACCCACACTCGCATATATGCATATATAAAAAATCTTTAATTTTGGTTTCATGGTGCCCCCAGACATCGAGGTTCTGGATCCGCCCCTGTATTATGCGATAAGTCAATTTTTCATGCAGTTTCGTGAAATAATGGTTTTATGATATCAGCAAGGAATTGTATTTAAATATACAATTCCTTGATATCAGCCAAGATTGTGCGTGAAATTTTGATAAACAATTCAACACTACACGTTATGTGAATTTGATCAAAATCGATGAACATGAATTTGACAGCTAGTGCCCTTTAACAGGTAAAATTCAATTAACAAATTCTGATCTACTGGCATTCAACACCAAATTACTTACTTGCTGTATATTGATAAACGTGATTGTATATTGTCAATACCACAACATCGTGAATACGCCATGTGAGGTGTTGTCTATGTTATGGGGTCACCGGTGGCGGCTTCGAAACAGAGAAAAAATCCAGGTGAAAAAGTGTAGAATTTTGTTGTTGAAAATTTAAGTTGTAAATTCCTAAAAAAGTACTTAATTCCGTTCAACTGCTAACATGTTAGTTCGATACGAAAATAGGATAAAAGCATCCGGAAAATTTGTGATCAGTAATTATCATTCGAATATATGAAGAGCAATGGGTATAAAAAAAACTGAACAAGAAAAGTATTAGTAAACAGACAGAAAGTCGCTGAATTAATTATTTTACAATTGTTTAAATATATGAGAGAATGTTTTAGGCGAATTGTCTTTATTTACAGATAAATGTATTTTAGTTCGGGAAATGATTTATTCTTCTGGCGGCTTCAAATATTTTTATCAATAACTTATTACACAAGGAGACATTTTTGACTTTTGACAGCATGAATACCAGTTAATTAGCAAACACAAATTAAGAAACAAAATCGTTTACAGTTAAATTTTATAGAAGGAAAAGGGGGGTAAATAAACAAATTTTACTATACGCTCACATACTTCTAAAAGATTTGCATATGTAAGCTGTCTATAGATAATGTTAAATTATTTCAGGCGTTTTGAAAAAGAATATATACAGTTTAATTTTCGACGTCTACTGCTACAAAAAATAGTGATTATTTTTATAGATTTGGTACTTCGATCAGTTTCGACTCAAAATTTCTTTTGGAATTGTTAGATGGCAAACTATTTAGGAGAAGATTGTATCTGTACTTTATGTAATTATGGTGATATTGGCGACGAGATTCATTATATGATAGCAAGGGCTTGTACAAATCCTTGATTATAGAATGTTCGGCAATATAAATAGACGAAAGTAGACAGGGGTTTTGATCTCCAAGCGGGCCACATCGAATAAGATCTATATTTCTAAACGTTTTTAAATGAAATAACTTGAATTGAAAAATTTTCCAGCTATGTGAAGGTTTTTTATATTTCTAAACGTCTTCAATTATTACATACGAAAGAAAAATTATTTAGCATATTCATATATTTTATAATTTTTCCAAGGAAACTTTTTTTGGGAAAACTTTACTTCTATGTGTTTATAACCATCACCAGAGACATATTCTCTGCCATCACCAATCAGTCCTAATCATTAAAGATCAATTAACCAAATTCAAATGATGATTGGTATTGAATATGAACATCGGCCATCCGTGACGTATCCCAAATACCGGCGCATGCTGATAGATAGATAGAATGATAGATAAAGATGGTTTGTATGGCAAGCCGTTGTAGAATTTATTCCTATTCATTAATATTAAAATGATTTTTAATATTAATAAATCAATTTTAATATTAAAAATACTGTCATTTTTAATATTAATAATGAATATTTAATATTAAAATCATGTATTAATATTAAAAATCATTTTTAACATTAAATATTCAGTCTGATTTTTAATATTAATAAATGAATTTGTAATATTAATAATACGCTGATTTTTAATATTAAAAATCAACATCAATGTTACCTTAGCGTTTAATATAAGGCACACCAATCATTTGATTTATCAGAGACATATAATACATGTATTATATGTCTCAATACATGTATTATATGTCTCTGATTTTATCAAAACAAAATTACAAAATTATAAAATAAATTATCAATCGAATGTATACCCTCAACGCTCACTAAAACTTATATATACATGTCCTAAGTGACTTTTATGTCCTGCGTGCACCCAGGAGATCCTGAACGGTTTTAGACGTACCATTATTTTATATGCATATATTTGAAGCTGTTTTTAATTTTGTACATAATAGGTATATATATGTGTGTATCAGACCAAATGACTTCCCAATTAGCAGAGGCTGATTTAGGTTTTTCCCAGCCCCCATCTTGGAAAAAATTGATAGACTATATAGGGAATCACTGAAGCATGACTGGAAGGGACCCTCTAAGGCAGTCAATGGGTCCCCACTTATGAAAATTTCTGGATCAACCACTGCTTAGTTCTAGTTATCTTAGGTCCTAGTGTGAAATAAAGCCAATGGAATTGGTCTTTTAAACACATCTACATACATGTATACGTTTTCTCAAGGGTTGGTTCATGCAATTTTGAAATTATGTTTACTCAATGCGCAGTTACTGAAGTTTATATTTGCTACTTTTCTTCTTTATTTCATATAAATGATTTTTGGTTTTTTTATTAAATTTGTGGTGTTGAAATAGGAATGGACACAGATACCTAAGCACATTTAACAAAAGAAATTTTGTGTAATGTCATCAATCTGTATTACGCGTAGACAGGATGTTCTCTAGAAAACTATACGTTATACACACCCGAGGGTACACGCATTGTCGTAATGGAAAATTACTGTATGTTATAATTACCTGTAATCAGCTTTGCAACAAATCAGTTGACTGACCATGTCATTACAGTTCAAAAGATTTTCCTCAAATCAAAATGGAATATTCATTTTATCTTTAAAATTTAAAACTTTACAAATAGAAATAGAAAGAATTGAACAATTTAAAATCGTATTTTAACAAAGATCAAGGATTTGTATAGTGAGAAGGATTAAGATATAATTTTACAACGATCCTAAGAAAATATGCACACAAACGTTGAATCAAACCTACGCAGTTTTATATTATAATAGGACACACACCAGTTTGCTAAATCAGTGTGCTGGGTGAGGTGCTGGAACTTGATATACATGTATCATTAAGTTATAGTTCTGTTAGGATTTGACTGCCTTTTTACAGGGACTTTCTATTCTTACTGTTAACAGTTAGTAATAGACTGTTCCTGACTTAGAATGATTCTCTGCTCAGCAACTGGTGCGTAATTAGCATTTGATTCAAATATCTTGTAGCAGTAAAAACACAAATTAATATATTTAACAGCTTTATTCAGGAGCACAGTCTGTTAATCGTAAATAACTTCGAGATTTATGTGTAAGTTTACTCTGCTGCTCGAGCTCTGCTAATCGATGTTCCAGTATTTCAGATTTATATTTATTCGTGAGGCCCTCGTCATTATTTATATTCACTCAAAGCACAGTCGCCTGGAGATTTAATAATTATAGCGAAAATTATAGCGAAAAATAGCGACAAATGGGGAAATAAAATATTTTAGTAGCATTATTATTAAATCTTCAGGCGACTGTGCTCAAATAAGAGGTTCTCCGTTACTTGGAAAATCTTATCTGATTCAGGATCAATTCATCGGTTACACTCCCTATCATCAGTGATTCTTTGTTTTAAAAGGTATTGTGTAAGTGTTGACTCTCAATTTGCATGATTAATAACAGATATCGACTCGCTACCCGGACTACTGCAAAAACAATTATTCAGTTCACTGATTTAGATGGAAGGTAAAAGGACAGAAAGCACAGGACAAAAGTCAAAGGACATAAAGTCACAAATTTGATAGGACAAAACATCCATTTTAAAAGGGGGTTCTCAACCCATTGTAAAGGGGTTCCAACTATATGTCCCCATTCAAATGCATTGATCGTCCAAAAAAAAGGGGGGGTTCCAACCCCCGGAACCACCCCTCTGGATCCGCCACTACAAAAAGTCACAAACAAATTGTTGACAATTGTTTGAATATATATGAAAAAGATCTTGAAATATATTTTTTTATTACATATATTCATTTTTAATTTAAGGAAATTGCTCATACATGTCATAAACCTTGATAAATGAAAATGTATTAGTTTTTAATCATGCAAAGGATATATTTATTGGCAAATTGAAGCCATTTAAGTACCAAGCCACTTTGACATTTTGTTTTCATAACAATTATTTGATCATTATTGATATTTATTGAATACATTTCAATTACAAAGTTGCTTCATGTATAAAACTTCAAGAAAATACAAAAAGTGTTTTCTTGTTCAACATGTTCAAAGAAAAATAATCTCAAAACTTAATTGTGACTTTTGTCCTGTGACTTTTGTCTGTGACTTTTGTCTGTGACTTTTGACCGTGACTTTTGTCCTGTGACTTTCTGTCCTACATTCAGATTGAATAGGGGTTTGGTTGACCCCGTCTCCCTCTATCTGATACTACCATCTCAGTGATGAGCTTTATGTTTTATGTATTGTGCTTGTCATATATGTATGTCGGATAAAAGCTCTACAGAATGACAGAGCTTATGTTGTATTGTTATATGTATAACCGACTTTAAATAAGTCTTTTTGCTAGCCCTAACAACTAACAAGTAAGAATTAGGTTACTTCTTTTGTAATACAAACAATTAAGACGCCTTGCAAGGCTTTTTTTTACCATGACGGCGTCCCATAAAAAGTTGAAATAGCCATGCAAGACGTCATTATCATTTGACTAATATTATGGCACATATTGTCGCACCACAGGATTTGTGTCAATTTTTCTGGTTTTCTATCCTCACGAACCCCAAAATACTAGTGATTAAATGTTTACTTACTTCTTAATTGAAGCCTAATATTAAGAAGGCAGAAGACCTGGACCATTCATACTTTGTATATACATGCCTTATGTTATGAAGTTTTCGTCTGTCATATGTTCATTGACTTTGAGTGACCTCATTTCATGGCTAAGTGACTGCATTGAAAAAAGTTGAGGTGTTTTAGTATCCTTAATTTCTATTATCATGATTATAATGAGTAATAGGATTCCTATTACTCATTATAAGAGAAATCAAGAATACTAAAAAATTTAAGGATAACTATATTTGATATGTGCATACCTTGCAAAGTCTTCATGTTCGCCAGACAGTTTTCACTTGGTTTGACCTTATTTCATGGATCAGTGAACAAGTTAAGCTTTTGTGGTCACATCCATATCTCAGATACCATAAACAATGTGTCTACTATATTTACTTTTAATTATTGTATGGAATGATTGTAAGGTATGCATGTCCAACTGGCAAGTTTCATCTGACCTTGACCTCATTTTCATGGTTCAGTGGTTATTGTTAAGTTTTTGTGTTTTGGTTGGGTTTTCTAATATTGTATGCAACATGTCAAGTATATTCGTTGTATGAAAATTTTAAGGGATGTACATGTTGGTCTGACATGTTTTATTCAATCTTGACCTCATTTTTATGGTTCATTGCTTGATGTTACCTTTTTGTTTTTTTGGCCAGTTTTTCTATTTTCTTATTTTCAAATTAGCAAAAGGTCAACTAGGTACATATGTCTGACTGAGAAGTTTCATCTTACTTTATTTTCATAGTACATTGGACAATATAAAAAGAAGATGGGATATGATTGGACAACTCTCCACAAGAGACCAAATGAAACAGAAATTAACAACTCAAGGTCACTGTAAAGCCTTCAACAATGAACAAAGCCCATGCTGCATAGTCAGCTATAAAAGGTCCAGAAATGACAATGTAAAACAATTCAAACGAGAAAACTAACGACCTAATCTATGTACAAAAATGGAAAACAGATATGTTACACATAAACAAACGACAATCACTGAATTATAGGCTCCTGACTTGGAACAGGCACATACATAACGAATGTGGCAGGGTATAAGGAACTATGAAAATGTTTAGTTTTTGAGGTTTGGTCTATTTTCCGGATACTGTAAGCAATAAGGCCCTTTATTTAGTGAATGGAATGATTGTAAGATGCACATATCTGTCTGCCATATTCTATATGACCATGACCTCATTTTCATGGTTCATTGGTCAATGAAACACTGCATTGTTTTGTCAGTTTATCATATGCTTAAAGTTACAGCTAGATTATATTTGGTGGATATGTAACAATTGTAAGGCATGTAAGGTGTGCATGTCTGTCTGGCAGATTCATATAACCATGACCGCATTTTATGGTTCTTTGGTCAATGCTAAGTTTTCTTGGTTTTGTCATTTTATCAGATATTATAAGCATAGGTCTACTTGTTGTTGTAATGGAATGACTGCAAGGTGTCATATAAGAATAAAAAGATGTCTGTCTGCCAAGGTTAATTTTACTGTGACCTCATTTTCATAGAATAATGATAATATTAAACAGCAAGAATGATGAGCAAGTCGACATTATATACAAATGAGGCAAAATTTTCAGTTGCCTACTAATTATGTAATAGTAGTTATTTTTGTCATTAAATGATAATGTTTACCCTTTTATGTGTAGGGCAAGAACATTAAAGATAAAGGGAAACTATAAACAGAAGAAATTATCAACAAAAATAGATTTACAGAGGTCAATAAAGCCTAAATGGTAAGTCCACTGTTATAAAAGTTTTGCCCTTGAATAATGATTAAATATTTATTAAAATAAGATGTGGTATGATAAATGAGAAAACTATCCATCAGAGTTCAATTAAGTGGATGTAAGCATTGTAATTACTTATTAGAGGCCAATGATGACCTGTAAGTAATGAGAAAACCCATACCCTATACATGATATAGTAATCTATAAAAGACAACACTAACAACATTTGAAACAAAACATCAATTCAAACTTCAAATATACCAGACTAATTTATAAAACAAAAATTATGAAAACAAAAATAACGGATATGAACCAACATCAACCACTGAACTATGTACAAGCTCCTGATATTGGACAGGCATAATATGGCTGGGTTGATATAAAATAAGAAGCAGTCTGATTTCCAATTAGACTTTTCTCCGATAGAGATCAAATGACATTTAACATGTGTTTAAGGAGGCTTGAGGGTATAAAATTTCAGAAAAATATTGAAAAAAAAAATTTTCATAACTAATTTTATTTATAACTTTATTAGTTGTTACTTTATCATATGGTACAAAAATCATTCAAAACCATCTATTCGTTTTGGCCCCAGATGACTTTTAAAATGTATATATCATTGAAAAGCTCCAAATTATCTCCCTTTGGTGCAAAATGCCATTTTTGACATTAGAATTGTAATATCTTTTTAACTCATCGGTGACCTATATTTTTATTATCATTTTCAAATAAGCTGTACTTAAACTAAACTATTGTAAAATTTAAGCGATTTCTGTAATTTAGTTCTTTTAATTTCGATATTACCTCTATTTCTCCTATTAGTTCAACAGAAAAAAGTACCTTTACAAAATGTATGCTTCTTTCAAGGCGGATTGTGAGCGTAAATGAACGGTGACCCGCTTTTTTTAATTTTATTTTCTATTAAGTATAAGATAAAGTTCATTTATAGAAAAATATAGCAAAATCCTATATTAAGAAAAAATTTGATTTAGACCTGCGAGCCCCTTAATTTAACAAAATTAGTTCACTGTACAGCCTTTGACAATGAGCAAATCCTATACCCGACAGTGGTTTTAATAACAGCACAACATTTGAACAAATTGTAAACATTTGTTGCAATGGGCTTAACTCAAAAGACTGCAACAAGGAACCAAACAACAACCGTAATATGTAGATCATAGACACAAAGCACTGAAATAAGAGTACTAACAATGAATATTCAAATGAAAGTTTATCAAAATGTTCATAAACATGATAAAATAGCCATTTTATTGCTGTATTTCTCTTCACTGATAATTTTGAGTTTTGTGTATTTGTAGGTCAGACATCTCGGTTTTCATGGTCATCATTCAACAGATCAATACTGAACAGAAAACTTAAAGTTGATATTTTCTCCATAGTGCGACTTTTTTATTAATTTGAAATGGAACGTGTTTTTCCTACATTTATTAGAAAGAGGAAATTTCAACATAATGACTTTAAACAAAAGGAGTCATATCATCACGATCATAGATGCACAAGAACTTGATCATGTAAATGCAACAATGTAATTATCAATTGAAAGAAGGAACGAATGAAAAAATATTAGTATGTTGTTGTCCAAATAAACTTCCTTTGTCTTCTCATTTGAATCGCTCCAGCCAATAAAGATGTACGGAGGAAGATCTTTGAAGAACAGATTGAAAAAATGTGTTGTCTAAGAATTGCAGGAATATTCTAGTGGATGAAATAATTTATTGACTTGACTCTTATATAGTGGACTGAATAATTGTACATAGCCAGCAGTGAAAAAGAAAACTAAAACTTTAACAGAAAAAGTGTTTATATTATAAATTTGCAAATATAAGCTTAATATTATGTACACCACAAAGGTATATAATTCAAATTGTTTGCATATTCATGTATTGCAATGAAACTATAACAAAGAAAACCTTACCTCATGAAAAGAGTAAACTTGTCAGTCAGAATATGAAATATTTTTTCAGTTCTATTTTCATAATAAAATAAACAAGACAAAGATTTCAAAACAATATTTTTCATTTATTTAGACATGTCATCATTTTGTTTCAGTGAAAGGACTTTACTCTTTGACCATAAATATTATTATGCATTCCAAATTGCAAAATAAGAATAATCTTTATTGTCATATAAACAAATAAAAACATGTTTGTGACAAAATGAAAATGAATATATATATATATATAAAAATATAAAAACTCGTATACATTTAAAACTTTTACTACCAAACAGCATTCATTGTAACATACACATTACTGTATATTTATATCTATATATTTATAATTTGAATCCCATAGGATTCTATTTTGTCCCATGGGATATTAAAATCCCATGGGATAATTATAGTCCCATGGGATTTTTTTGTCCCATGGGACAACAAATATCCCATGGGACTACAATTATCCCATGGGACCAAAAATCCCATGGATTTAACCAAAATCCCATGGGATAATGGTCAATCCCATGGATTTTGCCCTGTCCCATGGGATATTGAAAATCCCATGTTTTTATAAATCAAACAGCAAAATAAATATAATAGTAACAGTAGAAAACCAATGAAATTATTGAATCCCATGTAATTCCGCACATTTTGGTTATATACATGACACTGTAGCTCTTATTTGAGGCGGCGCGGATTTGCAAATGAGTGTTTTGCAAATTAAAAGTGTCCAGTGTTCTATGAATTAACAACTTGTAGTTCATTGAATAACACTTTCTCACATAACCATAATGCCTAAAGAATTATCTGAGAGCTTATTAGATAACATATTTAGTTTTTTGTGAGCGTGTGTTAATTGTTTAATTTATGGTTGGTCCATTAATTGATTAAATTGAATAAAGAAGTATCAACGTATTGGATAAGTTTCATCCTATAATATATATAAAATAAGCGCTTTAAATGTAAAGAAAAGATTTTGTTATTTTATCAACAGAGGCTGAAAAGGTTGCAGAGGAAAGGCATTATTTACTTAGGTCATGTTTATATAGCGCTAACCATGCCATCGATAATATGAATATATTACAGGATTCAAGATTTCGACAGCCAAATAAAATAGGTGTCTTGTTTGTGCTTACACTCCAATCCACTACCTCGGACAGTTATTAACATTCAATTAATAAAGTATTGTAAAAATTGACATTTTGAATGATCTGGTTTGTACGATGCAGTAATTTTAAATATATTAAAATTGGAAACTCGTAATTCTGTACTTAGTAAATAAATAAAGTATAAAAGTCAAAGCTTTTGCTTGATACATTTCAATCAATGAAAGATGTAATGTCAACATACATATGTTAACTTTAATCAGATCAACAGTCTATTCAGATTAGATAATTGATCAACAATAGAAATATGCATGAAAAATTGTCATCACTGATTTTACAAAAGTAAATCAATTTTTGGTAAGATAAGATCATAATTTTAATAATTGATCCGGCAACATCTGTGTTTTGTAAAGATAAAATTTGGCGTCCCTCCCAATGCATCAATACTTCTTTCGTATGTGTTTTCCATAAATCATGTAGAGAGGTCGTGGTTTAACATGATTGGTTAATAGTAATTTTATGTATACTTAGCACAAATTTAATATTCTGCCTTAATCTACATACTCATGTGCGGGGTAGGATGGAATTAACGTTAAAATAAACTTAAAAGTCGTAATCTATTTTAACAGTAATTTAGTCTTGTTTTTCGTATTTAAGGAAGTTCGCTTGTCATGTTTTGGGATTTTTGTCAGATTTTCGGAAACCTCTGGTTTTATTCATTTGAATGCCTAAAAAAAAATTGGCCATTGACCCCCATTTTTCTTTTATAAATCTTTTACATGTATAATGATAAGCCATTTGTAAAAGTCTTATAAAATTTCAATTATTCTTTAAAATTTTTTGAGAATGTAAACTTGTCAATGATAAAGCTATGAAAAGTCAAGAGAGAATATTTTCCCGCCAAAATTCTAATGGCTAATATCTCGAAAACAAGCACATTGACCTGTACATTTTTTTTAATCTTTTGATTCCTTCATTAATCCCCTATCGATATTAACTAGTGTTTTGAAAAGTTAATTAATTTGAAACTGAGAAGCGAACTCCCTTAACAGGTATTTCCATTGTTCTTTTAATCCTCAGCTATCGCTGCATTTCTTAACATTTACATATAAGAACCTTCTGCGTTCTGTGTTTCAATGTTTTTGTGTCCTCTTTTAAAATTTTTCGTGTATAAAACAAAGGCAGTGTGGGGTTAACGTTAATAAGACAATAAGGAAAATCAATAAGGAACGAGACAAATATTACACCTGACATTTCATTCTGATTGTTCCTGATAAAAAAAAAATATTCCAGAATATGTCTTCGAATGCAGCAATGTCAGTATGCTATATTGTATACACACCATTATAAATATCTCATTACCAAGATCAAATATTCACGTCTTCCGAATCGTGGCAATCGTGGTATGTTTAATGTTAAAATTATTAAAAAAAATGATATCCATTTTTTAAAAGTATATAACTAGATTTTTTTATATATATTTTTATCACACAATTCACAGAAATATATGAAATCGATTGTCATTGAGTATTATTATACTATATATCAACCATCAAGGGGAAACTTTAGGATGTCATACGTAAACAATAAACCATGACCGACAGGATATGACGTTGTCATAACACTTTAGAACAAGCGTAATATTGATGTCATCTAATATAAAAAGAATTCTATGATTGCGTTTTTGTACATTTTCCATCCTATGTCAAAATAATTTTGTGACATCCTCTTGGTTTATCTTTGATGTCGCCTTGGGTAGGTCGTACATTTTGGGAAATATTCACTGAAATTTGTTCTTTCTAAATCATATTTAATAATTATTTCTCAAAATTGATGTATCGGTTTCTTTCACTGTTTTATTAAACAATTTAATACATTTTATTGACAATGTGCATCTACCTTTTTAACACGCTATACAAAGTTCTGTGTTTTCTAAAGCGTGTGTTTCGATGTATGTCTCGACTCATTTGCCCCTTTGTATCTTCTTGCTTAGTTTTATGAACTATTTGTTGTAATCAATTCACTATTTATTTACAAAAGCAAGCAATCCAATCGTTTAATTCCTTTACTTAAAGCATTATAAGTTAAATATCTTCATAATAAACTCATCATTGATACCAGGCTTGCAGTGGCGTAGCATGTGCTTACAAAAAAATTATATAACATTTTTTTCAATAAGCATTTTTGAATTACTATAATCATTCAGCTTTGGGGGACTACCGCCCCGCCCAGACCCCCTGATTTCAATTTATTTTCCAGTGGCTACGCCAGAAGCGTGTTTATCTACAAAAGACTCATCAGTGACGCTTGAATTGAAAAAGTTTAAAAGGTCAAATAAAGTACGAAGTTGAAGAGCACTGAGGACCAAAATTCCGAAAGAGTTTGCCAAATACTAAAATAATCTATTCCTAGGATAGAAAATCCTTAGTATTTGGAAAAATTCAAGGTTTTGTAAACAGTTAATTTATAATTATGATCATATCAATGATAAATAATGTTAACACAGAAGTGCTGACTACTGGGCTGGTGATACAATCGGTGAGGAAACCTCCACCAGCAGTGGCATCGACTACTGGGCTGGTGATACTATTGGAGAGGAAACCTCTACCAGCAGTAGCATCGACTACTGGGCTGGTGATACAATCGGCGAGGAAACCTCCACCAGCAGTGGCATCGACTACTGGGCTGGTGATACTATTGGGGAGGAAACCTCTACCAGCAGTGGCATCGACTACTGGGCTGGTGATACTATCAGGGAGGAAACCTCTACCAGCAGTAGCATCGACTACTTGGCTTGTGATACTATCAGGGAGGAAACCTCTACCAGCAGTGGCATCGACTACTGGGCTGGTGATACTATTGGGGAGGAAACCTCTACCAGCAGTGGCATCGACTACTGGGCTGGTGATACAATCAGTGAGGAAACCTCCACCAGCAGTGGCATCGACTACTGGGCTGGTGATACAATCAGTGAGGAAACCTCCACCAGCAGTGGCATCGACTACTGGGCTGGTGATACAATCAGTGAGGAAACCTCCACCAGCAGTGGCATCGACTACTGGGCTGGTGATACAATCGGCGAGGAAACCTCCACCAGCAGTGGCATCGACTACTGGGCTAGTGATACAATCGGTGAGGAAACCTCCACCAGCAGTGGCATCGACTACTGGGCTGGTGATACAATCGGCGAGGAAACCTCCACCAGCAGTGGCATCGACTACTGGGCAGGTGATACAATCGGCGAGGAAACCTCCACCAGCAGTGGCATCGACTACTGGGCTTGTGATACAATCAGTGAGGAAACCTCCACCAGCAGTGGCATCGACTACTGGGCTTGTGATACAATCAGTGAGGAAACCTCCACCAGCAGTGGCATCGACTACTGGGCTGGTGATACAATCAGTGAGGAAACCTCCACCAGCAGTGGCATCGATTGATTGATTGTTGGTTGCTTAACGTCCAGTGGCAAATATTTCATGCATGTTCAGGACGATAACAGTGGCATCGACCCAGTTGTTGTAAACAGATTCCTAATATATATATGATATAAAATTAAGATATGGTATGATTACAAATGAAACAATTATCCAACAAACACAAAAGGACATAGGCGTATAAAATTTCAGTGCTCCGTACGTTATTGTTTATATTCCATGTGTTATTGTGGATAATTTATCTCTTGACGTGCTAGGTTCGGGCGCTAATGAAATTTCTGGTTCATGAATTTCCTCAAATCAAATTATATCATATCATAGTTTTTTTGTATTTACCAAACACACATTAACTTGAAAATAGAAACTCAATAGTATACTATTATTGTCCACATATCAATCACAATAAACTTCAGAGTTCTCAGCGCATTGGTAAGGATTTTTTTGTTTTGTTCCGGAGCCTCCATATGTGCAAAAACACTCATCCATTTTATTAAAGAATATAAATAATAGGATATATGAAAAATATATTATTCATCAGCTCTTCATTGAAAATACATTGTATTGATGTTTTTTTTTTTTTTTTTTTTTTTTTTTGTGTACCCTTTTATTTTGTCTTTAAGACTTGACATTCAGGAAGTAAGTTGTAAGCAACAGTAGCGTATAAAACACTGAAAAAGCTTACATGACTTTTTTTTATTCCCAGATGTAGTGAACCAGTGTGTTTCGTTTCCAGTGAAATCAGTGTCAATGCTCAAGGATTTTTCATCTTCTTTTGTAAAACAAGAACATTTCGATATTCAATCTGTTAATCAGTTACATTTTCTAAATGACGTGTCTGCGAATTTTGTTTCCATGTATACCAGTAGCCATAAATTCTTATTAAAAGCATAATGAACAGCGCAATTCTGTAGAACGGTGTCCGTCTTGAACAAAAGCGACAGTAGTTTACCGACGTTCAAAACTCGTTAATCGATTAAGAAAAGACAAATCAAGGTCAAAAATAAAACCTGAGGGAATCGCATGAACTCCAGAAGAAGCGAAACTGGGTGCGTCAACAACGTAAGCGTCTCCAGATTTGCATGCCTCGCCTGCCATAATAATTCACACTCAGTCAAAATGCCAAAATCGGTAAAATTAAATATCAGACAATTGTACTAGTATGTAGGGAAAAAAGACCGCAAAAACATGTCGCTAGTGAGTTGAGACATTGACACATCGTATCGATCAACGAATTCGTGATGGTGACCCTTAGACGTATGTTGTGTAGAGTGTATATGTTTAAAACAGTTAATTAATTAAAATAATTCATCAGCTTGCAACAGGAGCATTATACACTGCCAGCCTTAAAATTACATTGCACAGAATAAGCATTATGGGCAACTGTTACATGAAATAATTACCAACATACCAGCGCGAAGTCCAGTTATATTCAATGTTTAGCTCTTGGTCATCAATTACGATTGTATATGAAGAAGAAACTACGCCGTTGAATATACAGTAAATGCAATGCTGTGTATTTTGATATTGATATAAATCACGTTCGCTCTCATTCACGTTCGCCCCCTTTCACGTTCGCACCCCACACGTTCGCACCCTTTTTATTGATTTTGTCAAGCATTTGTATAGTGTATACTATACAGATCCTTGGTTTTGTGTTGCATAAATTTTAAATCGTGTTTAAGTGAGTGTATTGCTATAAATAAGTGTTTTTTAATTGTTTCAAAATAAAGTGACATTCTAAAAATGTAAACAGGTTTCCTTTAGTGTTTCATGAAATGAATCATAAAACATTGTTATGATGATCAAGGCAAAGTTCATTCATCTAAGACTTGTACAGAAAGGCGAAAGATACAAAATATTCATCGAGTTGACTCATACCAAGCTAACTCCACGCAGTATTTACATCAAAGCTAGTTAGTATGTGTGTCTGAAAGAACATAGTTAAAACATCCGGTTCAAACAGTGAAAAACGCAAATTAAAAGACAGCTTTTGTACTGAACGGAAACAATTTGATCGAATGAAAAAACAAACTGATAAATAAGATTGGTATGGACTTATATGTACAAGACACTACGCTATCTACTAAATTTGTGATGAAATTAGCAAATGAAAAACTCTTGGAATTGGACAATCAAGAGTGGCAAAAAGATATATTCAATGACAAAGCCAATGAGATAAACGGCAATAAGCTGACAACATACAGACTCTACAAAAACAATGTATCTGTGGAATCATATGTTCGCCAAAATTTACCAAAATCGCAAAGAAGACTCATGGCTATGTTCCGTGCAAGCTCGTTACTGTTAGCGCTAGAAACAGGACGTTACTCCAGGCCGCCAATACCAGCTCAAAACAGACTTTGTCAATTCTGTAATTTAAACGAAGTTGAAACAGAACATCATTTTCTAATGAGATGTGACTTATACAGTGATTTAAGATTTGACATTTTTTATGAAGCTTCAAAACATATTGTTAATTTTCAAAATATTAGTATGGACGAAAAAATTATTGCAATTATGAATTGTGATTTATCCAGCTAATATTTATTTATGTAAACAACTACTCAAATTTTTCACTCGAAGGAAACTGTATCTAGATATCTGGTCTAAAACTTTTTTTAAAGAACTATTTATCTAAGAATTTATATTTAAAAGTAAACAGCATATTTTTATTAACTAATTTTAATATTATTTTTTTTTTTTAATTATTCTATAAATTTTATTATGTATATGCTCTGTCGACCACCTATTTTTAAACCTATGAGTTTTTGTAGCCATTATTTTAAGAAGAATATTGATGAAACAGTTCAATGCGATATTTAAATGGATATTTATAGATTATCGTTGATCATCTCAACGAGATTGATTTTCTCGCTTGAGCCGGTACGGCGAAAGCGAGAAATGCAATCGAGTTGAGATGACCAATGATAATCTGTTTATCGCTATTTTACCTATGACGACGTTGTCACTTTCATGTCAATTTCATTAGCAACGCCACGTGCCTGCATAGTTTCTAGCGATAATTTTCCATCTCAAGCGAGTAGCATGATATGAAAATTATCACAATAAAAGATCAAAGGAAAAATTCACAAAATAGCGATAATAGTATATATTATGTTTACAACTTTGTAATATATGTTTACAGTGTCTCATAAGTCAATTTGTTTGGCTGGGTGTTGATTATTTTAAATATTGCATATGTTTAATTGTATATTGTTCAACTGTTTATCAATACGTGACACTTTAATAAAATAATTTATTATTTAGTATCTATAACAACAGTCATGATTTTCAAACACAGAACAATAAAACCAAATTTGGCTTTGTAAATACTAATTAACAGTAATCATACATAATTAACACTTTTTAAAATAATTACTAGTAATCATCAAATTATGAAAAAAAATATTTTATTTAAAAATTCCCGAAATCTTATTCATGAAAATTTAAATATTTTGATAAATAAACATCTGAAACACATCTAATACTTCAACCAGTATTTAAAAAAATCGGGTGCGAACGAACCCAGGGGGCGAACGAGTGGGGTGCGAACATGTATTGGGAGCGAACGGTCCCGATACCATAATCATCCATCAACACAAACATGCCAATGAGAAGACTTGAACATGAAGAGTTTATGTGAAACATTCCAATAAACGAATTCTAATGTATAAACTCGAAGGTTTTCTTTATATGCGCAGTCAAAACGAAATTGGTTTAATTGTAGAACTATGTGTATATCCGTCCCTTCGACGAAACATGCTTATTGTTTAATGTACATACTAATTCAAGTTATATCAATATATTTAATTGTATAATATTTGCTTAGAACCTAAGGTTTCAATTCCTGAGGCAAAGTTGACCTTATATGGATTTGGCTATTATTTTAGGTCCTTTTTGTTCATATTGCTCCTCGACGGATCTTATACATCCTTGGCTTTCAAATATTCGGATTTTAGTGTTCCTGAAGAAGGTAAATCCAGAAAAGCGCTTCCGACGCATGAAATTTATAAAGTGTTTTTTTTTTTTTCATTTTTGACAGCACTAGGTCAATGCTGATGCTGGTGGACTATCAGTCTCCGATGGTATCATCAGTTCAGTAGTCAATATTTCGGTCCTGACATGATTTATAACAAACCTTCAAAAATTGACCGTTTATAAATTTATAAATTATTAAGAAACTAAAGTTTTAACTCCCTCAGGCATAGTTGACCTAAGATGGATTTGCCTATTATTTTTAGGTCCTTTCTGTTCAACTCCTTCGGTTTTTATACATCCTTGGCTTTCAAATATTCGGTTTTGAGTGTCGTTCCTGATGAAGGTAAATCAAGAAAAGCGATTCGGACGCAAGGATTTGTTATGTGTTGTTTTCATTTTGTATTGGTGTATTCAGTGGAGTTAGAATAGATGTTCACCTTTTTTGATGAAAAGAAAAATTATGTTTTAAGTAAAATTCATGATTGAGAACAATATACATAAATAGATAGCTTGAATTCATTAACACGTATGAACATTGACATTTATAGATGAATTTTCAACTCACTAAACTATCCTTGGTTTCGGATTCGATATCGGTTTCGATTTTGGTTTCGACTAAGGTGAGGATGTCTATGACAGGAAATCGATGACAAAGATAAAAACAATAGTTTTTGATGTATATCTATATCAGTCAGTAAAACCGATAACAGCTCTATCTCTGACTGTTAAACATAAAAAAAAACGCAGTTACAGAGCTAGCCATATGACTGGGAGTCTTACGTACACACGACATGAATATAAACACAGACCAGGAGGTCAGAGGAAATACAGACGCACTAAACATGATACCCTGCAAACATGGGATGAATGCTCAAACAGGTTCAAGAAGATGACAAAACATGCTTATAGTAAGACAATGGATACTATGTAGACAACGGGTTCTATTACAACTGAAGAAGTCTGGTTTTCAAATTGAAATGATTGATGTGTTGTCAGTTTCCAATGTTTAATTTTCTATGTAGTATTTTGTGGACTGTTCTTTGCCTTTTCGTCGTTTTCCGTTTTTAGCCATGATTACGTCGGTTTCCGTTTTTAGCCATGATTATGTCGGTTTCCGTTTTTAGCCATGATTATGTCGTTTTCCGTTTTTAGCCATGATTATGTCGGTTTCTCTTCGACTATTCATTTTGGTTGTCCCATTGCTTTCGCCTCTTTTTCACCACATATATCTTGGGATAACGACCCAAAACAGAGATAGGGTATAATTATATCCTTGCCATAAGCAACAGCAAATAGATTAAAACTTCATGTTGCCAATCTATCAAACAGAATGCGTCAATTGTAACACATATCTTAGTTACAGACAGTCTCACGTTTTTGCGTGCAAAGCGCCGTTCACTCTGACAAGGAAATCAAGTGGATACTGAGGGTATTTGTTTCAGTTATTCAAATAAGCTGTCGGAGTACACAGGCGACATCCGATCGATGTGACTACATGATTATGTCAGATATATTGGAATTACTATTACCAGTTTTGAACCGTAATTCTGTATAAGTTATATATTGTACTACTCGTGTCCAATTGGTACGTTAAATCTAAGGTCACGTATTTGAAGATCTAAGACTGCGAAAACATTCCGCAAGTGAGTTGAGACACCGACACATCGTGTCGGTCAACCAATTTGTTCTTCCTCATGACTTTTCTGGAGCAGTCTATGTGTATGTAAGGAGCATACCACTGTTTATGAAGTTCGTATAGTGTGAACATTCATATAAAACTATCATCCCAAAAATTATACGCCGTAAAAGTATCATAAGAAACCCCGCCTCGAACCCCAAATCAAACACATTTAAAACAGGTGAATTCTCATACGAATAGTAGGAATCAGCAGACAAATTTATTTTCCCGCGTTTCGGATAATTGCGGGAAAATGTTGTCTAAAAGGAACGTTTTAAATAACGGTATGTTTTTGGCGGTTTGTCTGTAGTTGTACACGTGCTAACGTGAACCAGTTATTTGCTATTGCGTCAATAAGTATTCTTATGCTAATGAAGTGAAAGCGGGGTTTATTTTCTTTGTGTTTGAAAATCATTCTAGCCGCAGACGTTCAACACTAAACTTCAATATTATTATTTGATATTTGTTCTGATTAGGTTCGGCATCAATGTCCTGAGACATGCCTTGCACTTGCCCCGTAACACAGGTTCCATATTAATTTTCTTTTATAAAATTTTTGTGGTTTTTGCTGGACGGCGATGTTACGTTAAAGACGGATATACACATACATCTATAGAGATAAAGGCACTTTATGCTTCATTGTTGCCATTGTTCATATGTTTATTTATTTTCTATATATATGTTCGCATTTTAGAATGTACATGTACATTTACTTCATATATGTATTGATATATAAAAAATATACTAGTATATTAATCGCCGGCTCAGTCAGTCTGCACGGCTAAATGCATTCATTTTGTTAGTTGTTATTATAGTGAAGTTTATATTTACAAACTACAAAAACAGTGTGCTCACCCGTAATGGACTTACATAGTGCATTTAATAAATCAGCTGACGGTAACATTACACCACCGTCAAAACCGAAGTCATTTAAGACCACAAATCCGGTCACGCAAAAAGAGAACGGTTGCTAGAAATTAATAATAACTTGAATATGACTTAAAATACCTGTACAATTAGGTGAAGTAACCGAAGACACAGAAACTTCCATCGCAGATTCGGGAGAAAACCTCTTTACTCGTGTTAAAAGAAAACGTCGAGATATTACCAGTCGGGCACTAATCCTCAATTTACTAGATCATGGATTCTTTCATATCGTAAAAAAAAGTACATATGACAACTTGCTTCTGTTTAACCCAAAACGTAGTGCATAGCGAGTATCAGCGAAACTTGATGTTGTTGAAAATTGCACTGCCTGTTGAATCTCATAACTTTTTGTCTGATGCAGTGCAGTGTGAAAGGAACCATCGTTTTCGAAAAAAAGAAATGATTATTACCTGCAGCATGAGTAAACTTTATATCAAAATGTGGGGTACCAACTAAACTTTGGTAAAGTTTACATTATTCTTTTGTTTTTTAGCATGTCTAGTCTCAAACTATTAGTATGGAATGTTAGAGGCATTATGTCCTCAACTGTTTTAAGCAGTTCTTTGAAAACACAGATTGTAATATTTGTATTATTTCTGAACACAAACTTCAAAACAAATTCCCTATATTACTTATCACTATTGAACAGGGCTATACTTGTATAGGTAAAGAAAAAGACTTACCAACTAGTTATCACTATTGAACAGGGCTATACTTGTAAAGGTAAAGAAGAAGACTTACCAAATAGTTATCACGTTTATCATGGGAAAGGTGGATTTGCTAATTATCATATAAAAATACTCGGGATATCAACTCGGTGAAGAATTACTAATCGAGTAATCGTTGGTTTTACCGAGCGATACTCGAGTTCGCGTTCGAAGAATATCTACAAACTGTCAGAACACATTTATGCACAATTAACGCTTTATAGTTCGATGTATTATGCACATCAAACCCTCTACATTATCCTATACAAACATACGAATCGTATGTTAACAATAACAGATCAGTGATTACTATTTAATCATCCGAAGGTAGCTCGCGAGAAAATGTATTTCATGTAAAGAAGGGATATGTCCCATCAAGATACCGATTAGTCAAGTAGCATTTGGTTTTCGATTCTCGGTACTACTGAGCGATACTCGAGTATTCGAGTACTTGTTGACATCCCTAAAAAAATACACTACAACACCACAAATAGTTATTGAGATCAATGGTAATTTTTCGTTTTGGAGCATACTTACCTTCTGACGAGCCTATAGATTATTATAGAAATGAGCTGAACATTTTAGTTACTTTAGTTTCTTATTATAGTAGTATCACAGTGTCATAGTAGCAGGTGACCTAAATACCAGTTGTCGTATGAAAGACAGATTGCATTATAACCAATATAAATCTAATGAGTTGCAAACATTTGTTAAAAAACATGACATATTATTTTCAGGTAGTAGAATTAAGAATACAGGACCTGATACGTTTATAACGAAGATAACTATGATCGATTACTTTCTTGTGAATATGAGCATAGTTAGTCAACTGGTTCATAGTAAATTTCTTCACAAGGATTCCATTAGCTATAATTCTGATCATTCACCGATAATAGAGGAAATGTTAATACAATGTATGTAACAAACCACACAGAATAATGAACTCGTATAATAATCTTGTAGCTTCAGTTGGCATAAAATTAATGACGAACATATAAGAAATTCCCAACAATCTATAGACGTACCACTATCTGTTAATGGATCAGACGAATTCAGACAATGCGGAAATAAATATTGTTAACACGGAAATTGGTTAAATTTTACATGCGGTGACAGACTGTTATTCTTGAATACGGATTTAACCCGTATGTTAAGAAAGCGCATCAAAAAAAAAAAAAAAAAAAAAAAAAAAAAGACGTGCAGTGCGTAAACGACGGCGATAGACTGCACATTAACATGAGCTATGATTCATATAAATTCTACAAAAAAGTCAAATATGAATTTCAAAATGTGCAACGTGTTACACCATTGTATAGGGTTAGACAGTGAGGGCTTGAGCGCTCACCTGAAGCATGTTTAACCCCGCCACATTCTGTAGATGCCTGTTATGCTGTTACACCACTGTATAGGGTTAGATAGTGAGCGTATGGAGTATGTTTAACCCATCCACATTCTGTAGGTGCCTGCTATGTTGTTACACCACTGTAACGGGTTAGATAGTGAGCCCTCACCTGAATAGATATAAGAAGATGTGGTATGAGTGCCAATGAGACAACTCTCCATCCAAGTCAAAATTTATAAAAGTAAACCATTATAGGTCAAAGTACAGTCTTCAACACGTAGCCTTGGCTCACACCGAACAGCAAGCTATAAAGGGCCCCAAAAATTACAAGTGTAAAACCATTCAAACGGGAAAACCAACGGTCTAATCTATATAAAAAACGAGAAACGAGAAACACTTATGAAACACATCAACAAATGACAACTACTGAACATCAGATTCCTAACTTAGGACAGGTGCAAACAATTGCAGCGGGTTTAAACGTTTTAATGGTACCAAACATTCACCCTCATCTGAAACAATAGTGTAACATCACAACATTGAAATGGCTTAACTCAATCAAAAGACATATTAACACCAGTGAACATACACTGAACAAATAAATTTGATCTATGATACAATGTAAATACAAAATAAATAAACTAAGTAGATATAGGAAGATGTGGTATGAGTGCCAATGAGACAACTCTCCATCCAAGTAACAATTTATAAAAGTAAACCATTATAGGTCAAGGTACGGCCTTCAACACGGAGCATTGGCTCACATCGAACAGCAAGCTATAAACGGCCCCCAAAAATTACTAGTGTAAAACCATTCAAACGGGAAAACCAACGGTCTAATCTATATAAAACGAGAAACGAGAAACACGTATGAACTACATAAACAGACGACAACTACTGTACATCAGATTCCTGACTTAGGACAGGTGCAAACATTTTCAGCGGGATTAAACGTTTTAATGGTACCAAACCTTCTCCCTTTTCTAAAACAATAGTATAACATCACAACATAGAAAGTCACACTATAAAATATCAACTGGAAGGCTTAACTCAATCAAAAAACGTAAATTAACACACAGTGAACGAATAAATTTGATCTGTGATACCTGAATGCAAATACATAGTTAATAAAAAATATAAGAGATAAATAATTAAGGTCAAAAGTAAATAAACAGGCTTAAACAAAGTTAAAGTATGATACCACTATGAAATGTTAAAATTTTTTAGAAAATCATCTCTTTTGAAAAAACCTGCGTCATATTATACACAGGTAAATGAAAATAATTTTGTTGTTAAGTATACTTCTTCTTCTGTGTGTATAAAATCTTCCGTTTAGGAATACCAAGAAATTTCTTTAATATCAATAAAACTAATCTAACACTTGGTACATATGGGGTGAATATCAACAATAAAACTATACAATTAGTGCTAAATAAAACTTCCTGTACAGGTTCAAGAACAGTATTTAAGGAGAAAGCATGTTTAACCCCGCCACATTCTGTAGTTAGATAGTGAGCGCTCGCCTGAAGCATGTTTAACCCCGCCACATTATGTAGGTGCCTGTTATATTGTTACACCACTGGATAGGGTTAGATAGTGAGGATTTGAGCGCTCACCTGAAGCATGTTTAACCCCGCCACATTCTGTAGGTACCTGTTATGCTGTTGCATCACTGTATAGGGTAAGATAGTGAGCGCTCGCCTGAAGCATGTTTAACCCCGCCACATTCTGTAGGTACCTGTTATGCTGTTGCATCACTGTATAGGGTAAGATAGTGAGCGCTCGCCTGAAGCATGTTTAACCCCGCCACATTCTGTAGGTACCTGTTATGCTGTTGCATCACTGTATAGGGTAAGATAGTGAGCGCTCGCCTGAAGCATGTTTAACCCCGCCACATTCTGTAGGTACCTGTTATGCTGTTGCATCACTGTATAGGGTTAGATAGTGAGCGCTCGCCTGAAGCATGTTTAACCCCGCCACATTCTGTAGGTACCTGTTATGCTGTTGCATCACTGTATAGGGTAAGATAGTGAGCGCTCACCTGAAGCATGTTTAACCCGCCACATTCTGTAGGTACCTGTTATGCTGTTGCATCACTGTATAGGGTAAGATAGTGAGCGCTCGCCTGAAGCATGTTTAACCCCGCCACATTCTGTAGGTACCTGTTATGCTGTTGCATCACTGTATAGGGTAAGATAGTGAGCGCTCGCCTGAAGCATGTTTAACCCCGCCACATTCTGTAGGTACCTGTTATGCTGTTGCATCACTGTATAGGGTAAGATAGTGAGCGCTCGCCTGAAGCATGTTTAACCCCGCCACATTCTGTAGGTACCTGTTATGCTGTTGCATCACTGTATAGGGTAAGATAGTGAGCGCTCGCCTGAAGCATGTTTAACCCCGCCACATTCTGTAGGTACCAAGTCAGAAGCTCAGTGGTTGTTGTTTGCTGCCTGTCTCGTTGTTTATATTAAGCATAAATCAGGCCATTTGTTTTCTTTGTTTGTTTTTTTTTTTTTTTATATTTTGTCATTCAACTTACCATACGGTATACGTTTTGCTTTTTGTTGATGGCCGTACAATGATATATAGTTGTTTACATCCTAGTCCATTGGTTTCTGGTTGATAGTTTTCTCCTTTGGTAAAAATACCACATCTAATTTGTATTTTAACTTATACAATTTCTGTTTTATACAATGTATATAGTATGATGATTGCGTATTATATGTATTACAATTGGTGAAACTTTAAGAAAATATTGAATGAACGAATGAATGAATATAATTTGTTATTTATATGTACATATAATACACAAAATGTAGTAATACCGTAATAGCAGTACATTTTTAGTTATGCATAAAACTGTTTTAATAAAATTAAGAAATAATTCATGGGGGCCTGAATATATCGTGATTTTACCACGGGTTGGCCCTTTATGACAAATATTTTACCCTGAGCGATAGCGAGGGGTAAAATATCGGCATAAAGGGACAACCCGTGGTAAAATCACGATATATTCAAGCCCCAATGAATTATTTCGATTCTAATAGGACAAATACGGCAATTTTTTTGGATCGAAGCGCTCTAGATGAAGGCATTATTTGCCGTTCCCATAAATAAACGCCCTATTAAATTGACGTAAAAGACCGGAGCAAACCGAATAAATGACATGCTTAAACTATTAACAATAACAGATGTAGATAGGTTTGGATGAATCTAAATGATAATTGTACTTATATGTCTTTTATGTATACAAAAAATGGCTTATATAACACATTTTAGCATCGTTTGTTTACGTTTCCTTGTGATGATTTTCGGTTTCACAAGCGTGTATTTTCCCGTAAAATGCTTATATTCTTACGTCATCGTTCTATGACGTCGGGTAGCTCATTCACAAAAAAGCATATGACGCGGGAGTACGATCGGAACAGCCCAAACAATATATTCATATTTTACCACGAGTGTGTACTCAAAGCATTTGAAGAACGTCATGTTAGAATCAATGTTAGTTCCGATATAGACTTGTATAATCAAAGATCTTACTAAAATGCTCAATTAAATCTCCTACACAAAGTTTGGAGACTTATTGGTTTTGCTCAGTTCTTTTCTTATTATTATCATTCCCTCTTATTCTTCCGCCGCTTTTAATTTGTTTTATTTTCAAATGATAATAACTTGAGAACAGTTAGTGATAGTGATAGTCTTCAGTAGTGACATGGGAACATATGGCCTACTTCGAGACCAAAAGGTCAATGGTCACTTATGACCTTGACCTTTGACTTAACATTTTTTTTAATTTACACAATTATTCTAAAAAAATTGGAGGATCTATATAATTGCAAATGTTCTTCATGATAAAACAAATCGAATGAAATATATGGTTGGTTCCCAAGGGTCACCTCCACTACCTGCCATTTAACCCCGCCGGATTTTTGCGCCTGTCTAAAGTCAGGAACCTCTGGCCTTTGTTAGTCTTGTATGTTTTTTTTTCAATTTTGGTTCATCTATATGTTTCGGAGTTTAGTGTGACGTCCATTTTCTCTTAACTAGTACACATTTTTGTTTAGGGGCCAGCTGAAGCCCGCCTTCGGATGCGGGATTTTCTCGCTGTGTTGAAGACCCATTGGTTTGGCTGTTTTCTTCTCTTTGGTCAGGTTGTTGTATCTTTGACACATTCCCCGTTTCCATTATCAATTTTATATTCATGTTTGTTAAGTCAAAATCATTTGAATGATATACAGGGTTAGTCCCAAAGGGTCATCCCCACCCCTGTCGTTTCAGTATCTTCAAATATCTTGTAAGTGGTGAAGATCCCCACCCCAAAACTATATATATATTCTGGTTTGTCATGCCTAGATGATTTGAATGATATACAGGGTTAACCCTAAGGGGTAATCTCCCTGTCATTTGAGTATGTTCAAATATCTTGTAAGTGGTCAAGATCCCATCCCTAAACCATATATTTTCTGGTTTGACCTAAAAAGATACATTTAATTAGATAAAAGAAGTCCCCAGGGGTCATTCTCACCCACTGGCATATGAAAATGTTCGTATATTGTGTAAATGGTTAAGATCCTCACCCTTAAACCATATAATTTCTACAAGATAAATTGAATGGATAATAGGAGGAAGTCCTTAATTTTTTATAGTTATGGGGACTTTGTTTGGGAGACTTCGCAACAGCATCCTGTTACAATCATTTCTTGTTCATATTGTGTCTGTAAAAGATGTAAGTAAGCTAAAAATTATGGATGAAAAAATTGATAGCATTGAAACTTGAAATTAATACTAAATCCAGTCTCATAAAATTCATGAAGGACATTTCTCTTAGTATCTGCTAAATTTCTTTAAGAAGAAGAAATGACAGGAACCATTCTTGACCACTGACATGGCAAAAATAGTAAATCGCTTCATGATTTTATTGGTAAATGAGGAAAAAATATAATATAGACACCATAGTATATAAATGTCACTTATAATTTCACAACATAATATCAAACAAAAAACATGTCGAAATTGACATATTTTTACCTCAAGTGACCCAACTTAGTCAAGTTGGGACATATTATATATGAGCTTAAGGCTTTACCAAAGCAGAGTGTTTACCCATATTAACATCTTAGATGAAAACATCGTGCTGCAAAACATGTTTTGGCGGAAGGGGTTAGCTCAGTAGTGTTGTACTGTTAAATCAATCATCCTTAATCAGAACGATAGTTGTATGTGTGAGTGTATGCGAGTGGGAGAGAAAGGCTTTTTATTTTTACTTTATGTGATTATATGCTTGTTATGAGCCCTATGATTAGGAAATAAAATATCTTTATCTTTATCTTTAAAAAGTAGTATCCAATATCTAAAAAAAAATATGAAAAAATCTCAAAATGAGGCTATTTTGACAGTTTTTGAAGTTATGCATTATAGTAGTCTCAGATTAAATACAAGAAGTTTGAATATGTAAGACAAATTCCAAATATGTAAGACAAATTCCAAATGATGGATACTAGTATCTGTCTCATGAACAACCAATTAAAGGACGTTATTTGATAGGTATCTATAAGATTTTTGAATTCATTAGACAAAAAGATACTTTATCATACCTTCTCTAAAGTCGCTATTAGAATACGTCTAACAATATGCATATCCCGAAAACACTTCAAGTAAATAAACTTATAATACCTTATGGAACTATTAGTCAGGAAGGCCTTGAGGGATTTATTACTTTTTTTTATAAATGTGAAGAAAGTTATTAAATTATTATAAGAATGATAGTTTTAGCATTTTCTTTTCACTCGTCTGTTTCTAACTCCACAACAACCTAACCACTTTATGTGCCTCACTTGGTTATCGTAAATAAATAATACGAAGGTAATTATTTTTGTATTTTTTACTGCCGGATATGCTAGTTAATAACTCTATATATCATGGCCTTTGTACCATATGGCCTTGATGACATTATAAATCTCTCCTCTGTTTATTGTAAATTAGTTCTAACTGAGCAGGTTATACAAATGACTAATGATTCTGACTTTTACGGGGTATTTAGGAAGATTAAGACAATAAATATTATTTACTTATTCATAAACACAAATACGCGAGAGGTTCAACGATTTAAAGTAGATAGTTCAGGATTACAACACAGGTTGAACGTGCAGTCACTCCTAACTCACGTTCTCAAGTTCACAAAAGTTATTTGGTAATTAATTTAACTTAATATTTAAATTCGCTTTTTCACTATTTCTATTTAAGAAAATGTCACAGGGGGAAAAGCTCAAAATCTGTAAGTCCTATCCTCTCGCTACACATTTCAAAAAAACTTTCTTTACTTCCAGTGAACGTGAAGCATTAAAGAAATTCCAAACTCATATTTGATATTTGTATGAAACGAAAAGGAGAAAATTGATTCTAAAATTGATATCCCCCCCCCTTTTTTTAAAGTATAAAGCAAACTATAACATGATGAATCGACTTTCTTTATTTTTTTTTTATTAATCACTTATTCTTTTTTCCTAGACATCCGCTGCATTAAAATTGTCAAATGCATTTATTTTTGTTCAATTTTATCAAACTTTAAACTGAATCATTTATGTTGTCGTGGTGACATTAACGGACTCATTCTTGATAAATCAACTTGATTGGATGAACCAGTTAATTCAATTATTGATAAACGTTTAAATCTAATATATGAGCATCAAATGAAACAACATACTTTTTTCTATAGAAACAGTTTATTTTAGAATTTCAGCAACAGCTCGGTAGAAACGGGACAATAGGTATGTGAATATTCATCAACGTTGATTATGACAAGATTGGGAGAAGATCATGGTTCAATATTGATGATATAACCCTATAACAAACAGACTGATTTAAGAAAAGATAAATGATTCAGTAAAATCGAGCAAAATAGTCTCTGTAGAATTGATTGACGATATATTAGAAAGACCCAGTGTGTGTATTGCGTAGAAACGTTCAAAACAACTGCTAGCTGCAGCTGAGCACAAGGTCATACTTCGTCGGTAAAGAAATCATGTCGCCATTGCACGTCTTTATAGATTTTTTTTATTGCAACGCATTAAATGATGAAGAAAAACATGTGATAATTTTACCAAACTTTGGTTTGAGTCAGATAGCTATTGTCGGTATCACATTTAACAATTTGAGAGTAAATAATGATACGAGTAAAACAATTTCTTCGATATTTCATGACAATATAAATATTAAGTAAAGCAAGGAAATGTTTTATAATCAATTATTAGCCGAGTGCGTTAAGACATTTCTGCTTCTGTTGCTCAATAATAAAACCTATCTGCGTATTATTATGCAAAATACATGCGTAATTACCAACAGAAGTCAAGTCAAAATTGGAAGTTTTCAGTGCAAAATCTATAATCCAACGTGAATAGACGTAGTTAAATAAAAACCCTCCTCGTTCAATTGACCTATCCCTTTGATGTTATTTAAAATGTACATCTGTCACCAATTCTAGTTAAGAATTTACTTCAGTAAGTATTGATTAATGATAGTCATTGCACGTTCTTTTTGGAAGTCTATCATCTGAAGATTCACAATACATATCCGTATATGGATTGATATTTGAAGCATCTTTCCTGAAAAAAAAACGGTCAAATGTTTAGATGAATCTTTTTTAGCTGTATGGTAGGAAATAGATTGGCGTGTTCTTGTGAATCTGAGATACAGTTGCATAATTTGTTTTGCATGTAGTGAATTAAAAAGTTAGGTTCGTGAAGTGGAAACTCTTAGAAAAAAGACGCTGCAATTTTTTTTTTTTTTATTTCATCTTGTTCATTTATTTTTATCTTTTATATCATTATCGTTGTTCAAATCTTAAATATTTATATTGATGGGAGTGAGTCTTTTCATTCAACCTATTAATTCAATAAATGATAAACGTTAAAATTTGATATATGAGCATAAAATAAAACGACATACATTTTCTATGGAAACAGTTTGGCTGTACCTGTAAAAAACTTATTTCAGACGGAATGGCACATCCTAAATTTTACGGTGATGTTGTTTACCGAGCCCGGAAATTTTTATACGATCCGGGTTTACTTATCAATCCTTAAAATAACTTATTCTAAAAGGTCATCAATTCAACACTGTAATTAGATCTTTGAATATTGTTTTTGTTGGTATAAATATTGATTTTGTTGTCAGTATATTAAAACCATACTAAATAGTATTGTTATACATATATGCACTTTCACAGCACTACAATCTGTCGATACCTATATTTTTGCATCGCACAAGGTCATGTTTTTTCTGACTGTTAATGACTTCTTTACACTATATCCATTGGATGTTGGATGTGCACTAATTGATATATTAGTCTTAAATATATGATTTCTTTTATGACTTGTTATTGGCTTTTAACTAGCTGTCAGTAACTGCGAGTACTCTCAGATCTGTGCTTTGTGTCTTTTGTTGTTAGGGATGTATAAATACCCTGCCACGTCCGGTCTATGTTTTTGTAAGATGTTTTTCTGCTTTGTATCGATCTGATGAGTAAAGTCATTTTCAACTGATTTTCATAGTTGTTCTTATGTTGTGCTGTAACACCACTGTCCCAGGTTAGGGGAGGATTGAGCGCTCACAAACAAGTTTAACCCCGCCGCATTCTGTATGTGCCTGTCCCAAGTCAGGTGCCTGAAGTTCAGTGGTTGTCGTTGGTTCATGTCTGTCATATTTGTTTTTCATAAATTGTTGTGTTATAAATTAGGCTGTTAGTTTTCTTAATTGAATTGTTTCATATTTTTCATGTCGGTTTTTCTCATTGTTGAAGGCCGGACGGTTGCCTATAATTGCTTACATCCACTTTATTTGAACTTTGGAGGATAGATGTCTCATTGGTAATCATACCCCGTCTCCTTATTTTTATAAAAAAAAAGATCATGCGAATCACAAGTAATATCTCTTGTACACCAACTAGCTTAGACCAATGATAAAAACATACAAACTGATCTAGTAATCATGGATTTTGCCAAAGCATTTGATAAAGTGCCCACACAAACGCTTACTTTACAAATTACAACACTACGGCATTTCAGATCAAGCAACTCAATAGATTAAATAAATCCTCTCCAACAAAGCTCAAACAGTCCTTCTCGAAAACACAACATCTGAGAAAATTCCAGTAACATCAGGCGTTCCTCAGGGCACTGTATTAGGACCAATACTCTTTCTCATTTATATAAATGACTTACCTGACTATCTAAATAAAGGCAACAGTAGTATATCGCTGTTCGAAATTTATAAATCGATTGAGAAAAAAAAAAAAAAAAAAAAATCCGGGTTTCAAACTAAAACCGAGGGAAACACATCAAATATAAGAGGAGAACTACGACACAACAGAAACACAACATTAAAATGTAACACACACAGAAACGAACTATAATATAACAATGGCCATTTTCCTGACTTGGTACAGGACATTTTAAGAAAAAAATGGTGGGTTGAACCTAGTTTTGTGGCTAGCCAAACCTCCCGCTTTTATGGCAATGTTAAATATAACATTAAAATGACAACATTACATGACAGGACTACAATACAAATAAATGGGAGAACATATAGGACAGAGAAACATACGAATAATAGCTAACAAAACACAGCCAAATAAGACTCTTTGCAGACGACAGCATTATTTACCGGCCTCTTACCTGCCAAAGGATTATATTAAACTTCAAGAAGACATCGAAGCAGCTATAAAATAGGAGAAAGACTGGCTTATGTCATTCCATTTAGAGTCTCAACAAAGAAAAAATACATTTCTATTGCAACATGCTTGGTCAAATCCTAGAACAAGTCCAATCTGCAAAATATCTATAGGCATTACACTTTCTTCTGATCTCAAATGGAGCAAACATATACAACAATCAGCAGCAAAAGCAAATCAATTCTTATCATTTATCAGACGAAATCTAAAAATTAAAGGAAAGAGCTCATCAAACTATAGTAAGTTCAAAATTAGAATATTGCTGCACAGTTTGGGATCCACAAACTTCAGAAAATATATACAGACTGGAACAAGTGCAAAAAAGAGCTGCACGATATATTTGCAACAGATATCACAACACCAGCAGTGTATCTGAAATGCTAAAGAACCTTACGAGAACGCAGGTTAAAAACAAGACTTTAATATTCCACAGTCATAAACAATGAAATTGCAATACCAACGCAAGCTATACTCATATAAAGCCAGTCTAAAACAAGATCTCCCCATCAACAAACATACAGGTAACTTCAATGTAACACAGTTTTAAATTTTCATTCTTTAGTCAAACAATCAAAGATTTGAATAATACACCACCTGAAATCTCAAACCAAACCTCTACAGACAACGTTAAGGAGTATGCACTCACTCATGAAGTCCTCCTTAAACACATTTTCTCGCCTAATTAAATGTGTCTATTGTTTTTATCTTAATGTGATAAAATAATATATATTTATCCAACGCAATCATAGGTTTGAACGTTGTTTTCAATTTAGACATGTATATAAAACTGATGATGTAAAAATTAAAAGTTAGAAAAAAATGTAATTAACTATAAAGCAACCTCACACAGGAATGCGCCGGAAAGTAATCCTCAAAAAGTTGTTGGTTTTCCGTACCTAAAGAAGAAGACAAAAAATACATATAATATACGTGCTTTATATTGAACTCTTTAAATGCATGAAATTACTTGTGTATGACATGTATGCGGGTCTGGATTTGCGGGGGGAGGAGGGGGGGGAGGTTCTTAATTTCTGTATTCTTTAATTTTTTGGGTCATTTTTTATTTTCTTTGAATATATCGCTTTATTCTCTAAAATTATCGTGAAAGTAATTTTACTATTAACTTTATTTGGAATTATATTATTGTATTATTTTCTTTATTCTCTGCATGGTTCTTTTCTGTATTACCTAATAGTTTTATTTTCCACAATTATTTTTTATACTTATGCGGGCATTCACTTTTTTTAATTTTTATGCTCATATTTCTCTATGTGCTTATTCAATATTTTAGCTGCGCTGCATTATATAACTGTTAGAGTCTAACTATACAAATCCTTGACTGTATTATGTTTTTATTTTGTTTGTATTTTGTATTTTTTTCTATTTGTATTAATACTTTTGAAGGCCTCAGGAAGATTAACATGTCATTGTTAAATGAGTTACCTTCGTTAAATAAAGAATTTTATTATTATTATTTAAATATTGAGAAGCTTTTGAAAATAAATAGAGTGTCCGTTTGAAATTGTCATCTGAATTTTTGTGTCAACTGTGAAGTAATGTTAAATGAAAGTAAATAGTTACTATTTAAGTAGTTTTATTAAAATTAGAATATAAAATTTGAACCACTAGTAAAATTTTAAAGATATTATGAAATGTTATATTTTTAAAAAAAAAATGTCTATCCGGAATTTTCCCGATCTGTATGTAACTTTTATTGATACTGGACTGCGATTGGTTCAAATTCGGGTCATCAAAGGTCAATTCAAAATGGAAGACGAAATGGGAAGATCCCAATATTCAATGTTTACTTCATTGAAATATCCATCAGTATTGTTTACCTTATCATAAAAACGGTATTTCTCACCATATTTATGATATTTTATAACTTACCAAACCCTGACATTATTTTACCTTAACGGCAGTTTCTTAAAACCTCATTTTAGACCAGAGGAAGGGATACAGCTTATGTCAGTTATGACGTTATGTTAATCTGGTTATCATTAAAAATCGGGCTAGTTTTTGGTAGTTCAAAGAAATGAAAATATGTCATTTTGACTGTTAAACAAGAATAAAATGAATCTTAAAGCTCAAACATGAAAGTGGTAACCGCTGAATAACATCAAATTGATCAATTAAACAGTTATTTTAAATGCTACACACATTAATGTGAGATGTGTCCGATTATTCTTCTACTTCTACCAGATATTGGCCACAATCCATGAACTGGTTATCCTGCCTTGACTTTTCAAGTGCATACTGACACCTCCCACCCCCATAATGTTTGAATTTAGTTCAGCTAAGTTATTGGTAGATATAGTGTACATGTATTAAAATAGAAAGATGTGGTATAATTGCCAATGAAACAACTCTCTACCAGAGACCAAATGATGTAGAAGATAACAGCTATAGGTAACCATACAGCCTTCAACAATGAGCAAAACCCATACCACATAATAAGCAATAAAAGGCCTTGAAATGGCAAATGTAAAACAAATTAAAAGAGAAAACTAAAGGCCTGATTTATGTACAAAACAATAAACGAAAAACAACATGGGAGTAATAAAGCGGCAAAGTTGGCAGGTCTGTCTTTTGTTGCTTTGAATTTAATTTGTTCTTATATATACAGTAGAAAGAACAAACTAGGCTTATATATACAGTAGAAAGAACAAACTAGGCTTATATATACAGTAGAAAGAACAAACTAGGCTCATATATACAGTAGAAAGAACAAACTAGGCTTCAATATTTTCTTCTCATTAGAAATTTAAGTAATGATGTATACTGCATACTAAAAAGGTGAACGACAATAGACATTAATTGTTTTGCATATTTAATTTTCATACCTGTCAACCTCTGAAAACCTGCATTGAGGATAAAAATGTCAGGCCATAACACATGCAAACTTTTTTGATTTAATTTTAGTACTTAGACATGTTTTTTGTTATATTCTATAACAAATACCAGCTTCCGCCAAATATTCACAATTGTGAATCATTTAGTTTTTGATTTATTTTAGCTTCATTGTATTTGTAAATATTTATCATTTATCAAATATCAATATAATCAATGTCCTGCATCCAAAATCTGGTCAGTTAAAAGGTATGAATTTTATCAAACCATTTAAAATATAAATCAAAGCAATTACATCCTCAAAAGACAAGAACTACATGTAGATAATCAGATATCCAGCAAACAATCTTTTCTTTCATAAAAAGTCAAGACAAGTGAAAAAAACACATTTATTGCACCTTTTAGAAGTGAATATATAGTTAATAACTTAATTCAGATCCTTCAGGAACAGTTAATACTGGCATTCATGATTGACATTTAAGACTATAATAAAGAGTAACTACTGACAAATGTTCAACACATGCAAAAAAAAAATGTTTTTGAAAATAATGCAAAGGATATCTTATTGCCAATTCACCTATGATCATGATGATAATGGTCATTCAACCTTGACTAGTTAACAATTAATAAGTTACTGTACTGATTGACACAATCTAAGGTAATATTTCAAGCTAAACGAAGTGAACATGACATTATAAAATGCCTAAAAATTTATAAAAGAATACACTGAATTATGGCTTGATTTGTTTAATAGTTTTGGATGCAGGAATGCTATAAGTAGATGAATAAATGACAAAAGTAGGAATTAGAAGTTCATAAATATATGTGAATTACTTTGAGCCAATTAGGCTTAGAAAGTTTCATGAAAATTGTACTTTATTATTTGTTTTTGAATGACCAACATATTTTTTAAAATTTTTACTGAACTAAAGTAGCCAAAAGATCATTTTGGATGAAAAGCAAAAGAAATCAAAAGTCTTATTATAATGAAACACATTTTTTTGTACAATTAATGCCATAACTTGGTGTTCGGTGTTGTCCATCGTCATTTACTTTCCAAAAATCTTCTCCTCTGAAACTACTTATCCAGTTTCAACCAAAGTGAGGCCGAATGATCCATAGGGTATCTAATATAATTATAGTTTTTTTTTTATTCCAGTCAGTCAACAAACATGGTAGCAATGGGTAAAAATAGAACATATGGCCAAAATTATTAATTGTCTTATACATGTATCTTGAAAACCATAATACATGTGAATAGTGAAATCTGACAGGACAAAAATGTTCAGAAAGTCAAGATCTACATACTTTCTTTTTTCACCAAATTATCAGATTACTTCTTTAAAGAGTTATTGCCCTTAGATGATGATATTTGGTTAATTTTTGTGATTTTGCTCATAATTATCTCTAAAATTATAAAAGATGTATAGAAATTTTGAATGTCAAAAATGATCAGCAATACACAATCTTAAAATTATTCTACATACATGTATGATTTACAAATAAGCAAACATAATTGATTGCAATAAACATGATAAAGGTAAACAAAGATATCAAAATGGCATATTTTTACCAGGTGAGTGATTCAGGTTCCTGTACTTCTCACCATCTTATAGGATTATGATCTTTTATTGTAAAATTTCTCAATTTTGGAGATATTCCTCCATACTCCCTGTTTCCCATGCTTTAGAGAAAGGTTTAAGTTCACTAGTCCTTATAGAATATTTCGACACTGTTCCTTGGCACAAAGAGAAGGTAAACATTGATATATTAGTGTGCTATTTTTGTTTGTTTATCAATATGAGCATTTATGCAGTTCCTCAGAAATCACTGTACATGTAGCAGTTTTTGAAGCATTCAAGATACATGTAGTGACTGCCAGACCTTTTCAGTTATGTTATTCTGATATACATTTATGATGGCTTTCAGTCTAATTAAAGAAATTTGTCAGAGATATGATAAAATAATTGTATTAGTCAACAGGAAGGATTCATTCATATTATCAATACTTCAATATATCGATCATATTGGTAAAATTTTAGTCTAAATTCCTTGTTTCAGATGTTATCTAATATAGACTGGAAGTGGCCTACACTAGGTGTGTTCTTGTTTCTAGTCTCCTTTGGTAATTTTGGTCTGTTATTGATCGTGTACTTCATGTGTATACTGGTGGGGTAAGTCATTTTATTCATTATATTATAAAAGTAGAAACAAGTCAATTTTATGTGTAATACTGTTGATAACAATCGTTCTGTATCAGTCATTCGTGATGATATCAATATCAGTCACGGTTGCAAAAGCTTTATCAAACCCCTAATCATCACCTCACTGCCTCAGATCACAAGAAATCATCTATTTGAGGTATATAATAAAGTGTATAAGATATGGCTTATATATGTTAGTTGACTTAAGTGCATGATTTAATTAATGCAGTGCTATTGCATGTTCTGATTTTGTAAAAGAATACAACAAAATGTAAAACCTAACTGTTGTTTTATAGGCAACATACGCTTGTCCTAACAACTTCTTCACACTCACATACCACTTCTTCATTGAATGCATTATGGTATCTTGAACTTGTATATATGCAGTCCATCTGTTATCATGTCCACATCAGCTTAGCATTCCTTTGTCAAGTTTCCATACATCTGTCTTGATAATTCCTGTGGATATTTTCTTTTTTATGGTACTTTGTGAGACAGCAAATTTATAGGAATGCTTCACCAGTTTTGTATATAATGAATTGATAACGCCTGCAAATGTTCCTTCAGATACATATATACAGATTATAGTTGATAATCTAGAGGACTGTTTCTATGAACAGTAAGTATAAAAATAAGAAGGTGTGGTATGATTGCCAATAAGAGACCAAATGACAGAAAATTAACAACTATAGGTCACCGTAAAGCCTTCAACAAGGAGCAAAACCCATACTGCATAGTCAGCTATAAAAGGCCCAGAAATGACAAATGTAAAACAATTCAAATGAGAGAAGTAAGTCTGTCTTGGTCTTTCAGATAGATCTTTCGATTCCTAGTTACATGTGATGGAAGGTGTAGAGGACTACCTCTGTGGACATTTGGGTCTGTCTTGATCTTTCTGTGAGATCTTTTGATTCCTAGTTACATGTGATGTCCTGATAAAGAAATCATACCTGCTTATAATATATTATTATTTTGTATATTCTAGCAAATTTGATTTGTTCAGAATGAGTCATATGTATAACTGACACAATCATAACATCCAATCAGATGAATTTCAGCTCTATTTCAGGTGCATTGAAAATGATAATATAACAATTGTAGCATTTTTATGAGGTTGATATGAAAATACATTTGTATATCAACCTCATACTTCGTCTTCAGTTGATATACTTCTTTCAGGTCGATATATCCTCATATAGACCTGAAAGACCTCATACAAAGGCTATAATTGTATAATATCAGCTGCCGTAGTTGTGGATAACAACAAGTGATCTTGTGCAATAGCCACAGTAAAGTGTCCTAAATTTCCAAAGAGAAAAGAAATACATTTTTGTGTGGATGAATATTTTTGTCATGTTTTAAGGTATACAGTATAAGTAAATCAATATTAAAAAAATTAAAATGGTGAAAACAAAATGTTCAGCCCATTGCTTGTGGATTGATTGTTAGTTGCTTAACGTGTAGTTAGGTATATTACATTAAAGTCATAAACACTGTATAATATGATAAACCTAGCAGCCTACTGAAGACATAAACGTACTCATGTGAGGAATATGTTATAAATATCAACCATTACATATCTCAGTATGCTACTTATTATTTGAATGCAAGGAACTACATGAACTATATCTTTTTTTTCGCTTTCCAATTTGCTTTGATGCAACATCATCGACTAAGTCTTGACAACACCTATTGTTGTTTGACGTCAGAGGAGTGAAATTATCCAGTTTGTTTCACATGTGAAATAATTGGTTTTATTTCACTTGGAAATCACGGTAATTCATTGCAACCAATGCAATAACAGCCGTTACATATTTCAGTATTCTACTTATTAGTTTTTCTATGCTCACACATGGTCAACCTAACCTAAATATATACCTTTTAATCTTGATCCTATAATTTATCAGTGAAATGATAGAGATAATATTTTGTCACCTCCTGATACCAAACTGATTAAATAACTTTCATTATATGGATCAAATATAATACAAAAAAATTTTGGTACAACAAAATATGCATTTTTGTACATACCAATTTAAACCAATGATTTTCAAATCTTAACAAATTCCAAATTCGAAGATTATGAACTTCAAACTTTTGACACATACCATACATGTACATGTTTTGGTAATCCTCAGTTATGATTATCCTTGCAAATATTATCTTTTAATGGCCTTTTTGCAGAAATAATATTTATCAAATGCCTTACATCATGCTGTAGACATTCCATGATGTGAATTTTATGGAAGATTGCATTCCAAGACATATTGTCTTCTTTTATGCGTATTAATCTATCAAATTGCTTTGTTCTTCATTCATACCCTTATCAAAATATCTGTCAACTTGTCAAATAAACTGAAAAACTAAACTTTCCAATAATTGAACATAACTGAAAACTAACTTTTTTACATCAATTGGTTAAACTATAATGACACTGCTGTATATGGAATGACATATTTGGTAATCTCTGATAAATGGATCTATGTTATTTGGTCTCTATTGGAGAGTTGTCTCATTGGTAATCATACCACATCTTTTTATTGTTATATTGCTCAAATCGTTTTAGCTCACCTGGCCCCATAAACAACCAAAATTTATCACCAATACTAGATCTAAAAAAATATCAATTAACTGAAACTATAAATTGACTGCTTATAGGAGTTATTGCCCTTGAATGGTGATTTTTCTTTTACTTATGTACCTTTTATTTTAGTATTACTAAAACTATATTATAACCATAATAATTGATAATGATCGTCAAGGCAAGATCTACAAATAGTCACATTACTGAAACTATCAATTTACTGCTTATAGTAGTTATTGCCCTTGAACAATGCTTTTATTCTTTTACTGATATACCTTTAATGTTTATTATCCTTAAAACTATGACCATAATCAATGAGGCAAGATCTACAAATAAGTGGCATTACTGAAACTCAATTGACTGTTTATTGGAGTTATTGCGAATTAATGATGACTTTTATTAAGTTTATATATATCATGTGGAATTGTTTACAGGCAAATTGATATCATTTTAGCAGTATCAAATTTTGTAATGACTGCTTAGTGAAGGGCCATTTGATTTTTGCAGTGGGGTGAGGGCTTTTATGAATTTGAAAAATATTTTAGCGTTTTAATTAGTTGTTTATGCACTTTTTCATGGATAAAACTTCTGAAGGGTTATCTAACTTGCATTGAAAGACTAATTTGAGCATGTTGATTTCAGAGGTTTGGTGATTGCTGTATATCATGGAAGAGAACTTTCCATGCAGACACAGAAAACAGACTTTCCAGAGTTACCAAAACCACAGCTAGGTGTCATGAAGGTGAGTATGACACTTGTGTGCAATTACTTTGTCTAGAATCAGTATTTGTTCATCAAACGGTCTTACACTTTTTATACGACCGCAAAAAACTTGCATTCGTATATTGCTTTCACATCAACGTCGTCCGGAGACATTTGGTTTCCAGACAAGAACTTTAGTTTAAGTGTATGGATCTCCATGAAATTTAACCAAAAGGTTCAATACCACAAAAGGAAGGTTGGGATTGTTTTTGGGGGTGATAGTCCCAACTGTTTTAGGAATTAGGGGCCAAAAAGGGGCCCAAAACAAGCATTTTTCTAGTTTCAGGACAATAACTTGTGTATAAGTATTTTAATTGCTCTGAAATTGTACCAAAGGTTCAATGCCACAAGTAGCAGGTTGGGATTCATTTTGGGGGTAATTGCCCAAACCGTTCAGGAATTAGGGGCCAAAACAAGCATTTTTCTAGTTTTCAGACAATAACTTGTGTTTAAGTGTATGGATGTCTCTTAAATTGTACCATATTTCACAAAAAGAAATTTCTTCAAATTTATTTTTATATGACCGCAAACAAATTTTGGGGTCGTATACTGTTATCATGTCATCGTCGTCCAAAGACATATTGTATCCGGACAATAACTTAAGTTTAAGTGTATGGATCTCTATGAAATTTTACCAAAAGGTTTAATACCACAAAAGGAAGGTTGGGATTGTTTTTGGGGGTGATGGTCCCAAACGTTTAGGAATAAGGGGTCAAGAAGGGCCCAAAAAGCATTTTTCTAGTTTCAGGATAATAACTTGTGTATTTTGATTGCTCTGAAATTGTACCACAAGGTTTAATACCACAAGTAGAAGGTTGGGATTCATGTTGGGGGGTAATTGCCCAAACCGTTCAGGAATTAGGGGCCAAAAAGGGTCTAAAACAAGCATTTTTATTTTTCTAGTTTTCAGACAATATACTGTGTTTTTTTGGAAAGGGGGATAAAAAAATTTGGGGCGGGCAATTTTTATTCCTCAAGACTTAAGAAATTAAAAGAAAATTTCTTCAAATATTATTTTTGGGATTAAAATCAATTTTTTCTTAATTTGATCTTGATTTAAGAAATTGAAATTGAAAAGAAAAATTGAGGGTCAATTTATTTGGCTAATTCTTTGTATATAGTCTGAAAACAGATTTACTAATTATAAGTATTACACAACAGCACAGTGTATTGCAGACAGCAAGAAATCTTCAATTGAATATAAATTCAAATCATATAACCAATTTCAAGTTCTTTGACTACATTTATTCTGTGTCAGAAACCTATAATGTGTCAAACATTTAATTACAATCCAAATTCAGACCTGTATCAAGCTTGAATATTGTGTCCATTTTTGCCCCAACTGTTCAGGGTTGGACCTCTGCAGTCGTATCCAGCTGCGCTCAGTGAAGCATATTTTTAAATTGCAAAACATTGATGATAGCCGCTTTATGACCAAGAACATCCTACCATACAAATGACTTGTCAGTGACACTGATATCAAAACAGGTAGTTGGCTAGGTCAATGAAGTTGAAAACCATTGACAACCTAAAATTCGGAAAAGGTCTTTATCTGATCAAGGCCATGTATACCTGGGTATAGAAAAAATGAAATGTATTGAAGGATTCTATCATTTTATAAAAAGTTTTTTAATAGAAAACAACATCAATGATATTCCATGACTGCACAGAATGATACCAGACACAAGTCTGTGTGTATCCATGCTTTTTGAAAAGTATTCAGGTGAATCTCTGCAGACCTCTTAAGAATTTTTTATTCAATGTCTATGATTAAATTCTTGTTACTATCAAATAGTTTAGGGACATGCCTTATAGTAATATTTAGTTTAGACAGTTCAAGATAAATTTAGTTAAATTATTGGAGTGTTATGAAAACATTATTTTTTATATTTAAATCAGATTATGAAAACCATGGAAAACATAACAAAGATAAAGAACTTTGACAAGAGAATGACAGGAGCAAGTGTTATAGATGAGGTGCTACAAGAGGTTAGTAATTAGACTGTTATTGTTGTACATTCCCATGTGATATGATGAAGGGATGTTTTTCAGAAGGCATCTGATCTCCTGTCATTTATGAGCTAACAGATCATGTGTACCAGTTAAATGACTCACTTGCTTCAAATATCAAAGAATAGGTGAGAGGATTCTTTCACAATGGTGGGGTAATTGTAAGGTCTTCATGTCGATCTGACTGGTAAATCTGATATTTTATTGTATATATTGTTCAACTTTTAATTTCATGATTTTGTCCATTTGTCAGGAACAATAAGTTATAGGTCAACCTCGTGTTGTGTATGGAATTGTTGTAAGATGTTACATACTATCTAAGTTTTGATTTATTTACTTGTATTGAGACATACCCTTAAAATAAATACTACTCAAGTTTTGATTTATTTTACAAGTATTGAGACATGCCTTTACATACTTCTCAAGTTTTGATTTATTTTACAGGTATTGAGACATGCTTTTAGAGACTATATCAAAGCCTGGTATAGACAAATTAGTGACCATGATGGATTTTTGTTGGATATCAGACAGACTGTACAAAAAGTTGCAATAACATTTGCTACAAGGTATTAAGTATTTTGATTTGCATTTCTATTGTAAACAAGGGTCCTGAAATTTTATTTTTCTTTTGCTGTCTTTTAAGTCAGGTTTTTTTCAAACTCTCATATTCATGTCAGAAGTCAGAGCAAAAATGAACCTTGTTTGAAGCAGGTTATAGGCAACCGTACCGCCTTCAAAGATGAGATAACCCATACCATAAAGTCCTATAGTCATACCAGTCAAAGTGTTTTAAGGTGACTGAAAATTATTTTCTATGTGTAAATGAAATTATTAAATGTTTATTGATTAAAAAGTTTTAATCATATGCTTGTATATCAGGCAAATTCTCGTGCATGCATATTGTGTATTGAAAAAAGCACTTGTATGACATATTTATAAAATTTAAAGTTTTAATTTTTGTCTTGCCTTGACGGAGTCAAAAAGCGAGACACAGATATGCTGTTTCCTGCATTGGAGGCGGCAGCGGCATCATCAACAATGTATTAGTTTGTGATTAGGTCTAGTTTATAGTGAACCACAAGTGGTAGGTCAATGATATTTTGTATGCAGTTGTATTAGCATTGGCACATCTCATTTCCATGGAGATTATTTGGCCCTGCCCCCTCAGTCATGGTCTATTGACTTTGAAACTTTTGCTTAGTTTACATGTATTAGTTTGTGATTAGGTCAGTTTATGGGGAACCACTAGTGGTAGGTCAATGATATTTGGTATGCAGTTGTATAAGCATTGGCATATCTCATTTCCATGGAGATTATTTGGCTCCGACCCCTTAGTCATTGACTGAAACTTTCAAGGGGAACCATTAGTGGTAGGCCAATGTTAATTAGTATTCAGTTGTATAAGTATTAGCACATCTCATTTCCATGGAGAATATTTGGCCCTGTCCCCTCAGTCATGGTCTATTGACTTTGAAACTTTTACTTAGTTTACATGTATTAGTTTGTGATTAGATCAGTTTAAGATGAACTACTAATGTTAAGTCAATGATATTTGGTATGCAAATTTATTGGCATTTGCAAGTATCGTTTCCATGGAGATTATATAGCCCCACCCCCTCATCATGGTTCATTGACTTTGAAACTTTTACATAGTTTACAAGTTAATGTTTGTGTTTAGGTTTGTTTAAAGGAAATGACTTATAATAAGTCAATGGTATTAGGTATGCAGTTGTATTAGCATTGGCACATCTCATTTCCATGGAGATTGTGTAGCCATGTACCTTCTGTCATGGTTCAACCTTTTTGAATATTTGCATAACTTACATGTTAAAGTATTGCTATTTTAATTTCAACATTTGCATTATCAAAAATACAAAAAGGCGAGACATATCTCTGTGATAACAGCTTATTAAATCTAAATTGTTGTTAACCATAGCTGAAAATTTATTGAATGCTGAATTAAATTGTTTGAATTTGATGAATTGTCTCCTGAAAGGTGTGAATACATGTAAAACAGATAAGCGATTCAGTCATTTTCATTTAGAACAGGACTGGTATATATAATTGTTCTGGATCCTCCATCTTTAATATAGCTTTCACCAGCAACTGAGGTAATGAGACATGGGTAAAACTTCCTTGAGGTAATGAGACATGGGTAAAACTTCCTTGCAGTGGCATGCATTTGCACTCCAGTGACATACGTTTAATAAAAAAGGATGATTTTATGATTTCATTATTTGTGTTTATAGATCAAAAGAAGTGGATTGGATGCCGTACTTCACACAACGATTAGTTGATGATTTTGCTTCACATATCAAATTATACAGACGAGCAACAGATAGAGTCAATATGTCTTCTAAGGATGGTATGGTTTATACTGTTTATAAATTCATTGACATTTTCAATTACTTAGTATGATGATCTGAAGGTTGTGTTCATGCAGATTTTCTGTTCAATGCATTAACAATAAATTGTAGTTTCTTTACATTTTGTGAAGTTGTAAACAGCTGCATACTTTGAGGGCACACAATTTATTATAATATTAAAGCAGAACGTTAGAAAAATATGAGTATCATTTTATTCATTGATTTTCAAATAACAACATCACACATGAGTAGGGTGTTATTTCTGTATTTTAAGGTTTACAGACCTATTCGAAAAATGTTGATGTTTTCTATATAATAAATGGTGTGATTTGAAATGAACTGAAGAATATTATATTTTATTTCATATAGGATATTTGCTTTTTCACTGTAATACACTTCTATAAATAATGAATGTCTATTTCAGCTGGCTATGAAGAACATGTGGTGTCAGAATTCTTTGACCTTGAACTTGAAATGGAGAAAAACATGTGTAGAGATGTTGTGTGCTTAGATCCAGATTCTGAAAGACGTATGTTTTACATGAATACTTTTAAAACCAGTAAAATTTGTTTTAGACTTGCCAAACTTATAAATTCTGTAATGTTAATAGATAGTTCTGTAATATTAATTGATAGTTCTGTAATGTTAATTGATAGTTCTGTAATGTTAATTGATAGTTCTGTAATGATAATTGATAGTTTTGAAATGTTAATTGATAATTCTGTAATGTTAATTGATAGTTTTTTTGTCGAGCCTGTGACTTCTGTCGCAGAAAGCAGGACATAGGGATAGTGATCCAGCGGCTGCGGCAACGGCCTTATCTAACTACTTAAAAGCTTGATATTTCAGAAGGAAGAAGACCTGCATCCTTCATACTTTGTATATAGCTGCCATATGTTATTGAAGTTTCCGTCTGTCATATGTCCATTGTCCTTGGTCTCATTTTTATGGTTCAGTGACTACTTGAAAAAAAGTTAAGATTTTTTTGTAATATTAATTTCTCTCTTATTATGAGTAGTAGGACAACTATATTTTGTATGTGCCTACCTTGCAAGATCCTCATGCCTGTCAGACAGTTTTCACTTGACCTCAACCTCATTTCATGGATCAGTGAACAAGGTTAAGTTTTGGTGGTCAAGTCCATATCTCAGATACTATAAGCAATAGGTCTACTATATTTGGTGTATGGAAGGATTATAAGGTGTACATGTCCAACTGGCAGGTGTCATCTGACCTTGACCTCATTTTCATGGTTCAGTTAAGTTTTTGTGTTTTGGTCTGTTTTTCTAATACTGTATGCAATAGGTCAACTACCGATATATTTGGTGTATGGAAATATTCTACGATGTACATGTCAGTCTGGCATGTTTTATTTGACCTTGACCTCATTTTTTACGGTTAATTGCTCAATTTTAAGTTTTTGTGTTTTGGTCTGTTATTCTTAAACTATAAGCAAAGGGTCAACTTTATTTGGTGTATGGAATGATTGTAAGGTGTACATGTCTGTCTGGCATGTATCCTCTGATCTTGACCTCATTTTCATGGTTCATTGGTCAATTTTAAGTTTTCCTGGTTAAGTTTGTTTCTTAGATACCATATGCAATAGGTCAACTATATTTGAAATGTGGAATGATTGTAAGGTGTACATGTCTGTATGGCAGGGTTCATCTGACCTTGACCTCATTTTCATGGTTCATTGGTCAATATGAACTTTTCAAGGTTTGGTCTGTTTCTTGTATACTATAAGCAATTGGTCAACTATGTTCGATGTATGGAATGATTGTAAGGTGTACATGTATTTCTGCCTTGGTTTATCTCACTTTGCCCTCATTTTCTTGTATCATGTTAAGTTTATGTGATGCATGTAGTAAAACTTCATATTTAGGACTATCAACATCAAATCAATGCTCAGTAAAGCAGGCGAGACATTTCAGCGTGTGCACTCTTGTTTGCTTTAATTGTTGTGATAAGAAATCTTAATGTTAGAAATTTGACAAGTTTTGTCTAATTTTATATATGAAGTGGATGATTATCAAAATATGAAATGAGAAAAATTTTCTTTATTTGCTTGAATTGTTGATAAGGATATTTCTTCTCAAGGATGTCTCTTCTCAATTCAGTAATTGTTTTGTTAACTCTATAGGCCCAAAGGATAAGTTGAAGCTTGTGTCATTTGTTACTTGGCATCAAAGATCCATTTTCTGTTGTAAACCTTTTCATGATTTTTTTCTCTGAAGCAGATGTGTTAATGGGACCAAAGTTGCATCATTATAAAGGGTCTACTTTATAAGTTATGCCTGATGATCCCATTGTCAAAGCAATATTGGAACTATTACTAGAAGTAGAACATAAGGGTAAAATCAACCAAATAAAATCATTTATAGAAAAACTGTAAGGGAGGATTTCCCATTTAACTTTTAGAAAATGAGATATTATGGATACTTATATTAAGAAAAATGGTTGAGGATATTGACTGACTTCAAACTTGGCCTCCATTATTACAAAAAATAGAAAATTTGGAAAAATTATATAATTGAAAAATTCAGAAGAATCGTATGAAGGGCCAATTGCTAACAAGCTTTGGGTAAATAATGGATTGATAATCCTCTTTTTCCTTTATTTATGTGTGTTGATCCCAACTCCCATTAAATCTCAGCTGCTTTGTTGAAAAACATTTTAAGTTTTAAAAAGTTGAATAAAAATTTTTTAAGAAATTATGTGAAGAATAATTTATCTATTGAAATATGATTCAATAATACATTTATAGTTCGCATTGCAAAACTGGGTACTCCCATAGCCCAAAGTAAATTCCAACTCTGTTAAATTTTTAAATGCATTGAAAATTTACTGCCAATCCAAAATAGGGCCAGCTTATTGCTGAAGAAGTTTATATAATTGACTATGTTTATTATGGTGGCAAATGTTGATATTAGGCATAGATCCAGGTGAGAGATACATACTCTTTAGATACTCTAGTTCACTTTTCGTGGTGAATAAGGCATATACAATTTAGATTAAAATAATAAAACCATAGCATTGACATGTTTGTTTGGCAAATATCAGTTTGCCTAGAACTCATTTTTATGGGTCAATGACTGAAATCCTTGTTAAGTTTTCCTGATTAGGTCATTTTATAAATGACTGGGTAATAGGTCAGTTGGTTTATAGATTCATTGTAAGGTGGTACATGTATGTGTGACTTTACTTGTTCATTTATGGTTCAATGATCAATGTTAAGATCTTGTGCTTAATAGTCTATAGATTGTGTGTTAGTGGAACATGTCTGTCTTAAAGGTCATTTATTTGACTTTGACCTCATTTTTCTTCTTTAATAATCAGTGTTGAGTTTTCATGCTTATGTCAGTTTCTCAGTTACTGTAACATGGCAACTATATTTCATCTATAGAGCTATTGTTAGGTCTTCATGTCCATTTGACAGGGGTCATCTGACCCTGACATCATTTTCATGGATCAAGTTTTCATGCCTAGGATATTTTCTATATGTACTATATTTGTTTGGTTTTTGGAAACTGACTGACCTTACCTCATTTTCAGGGTTACTGACCAACTAATAAGTTTTAGTGCTAAGGTCAGTTTCTGTTCAGTTGCTTCAAGTAATAGGTCAGCTATATTTGTTCTATAGAATAATTGCAAGGTGTACATACCCATATGATGGGGTTCATCTGACTTTTATCTCATTTTCAGGGTTCTATTAACGACACAAAGTTTTCATGCTTAGACCAGTAACTCAGTTTTATGGTCTACAGAATCATCGTAGGTGTAGTGAACATATCTGACTGACAAGATTCAACTGACCTTAACCTAATTTTCATTTAAAATTTGTTAAAAAATAATTTTGAACACTTTTCATGTGGTATGAACTTGGTATTAAATGATAAATAGGACTTACAATATATTAGTCAGTCATAACTTATTAAGCTGGTTAGATTTTTCAGCATACCTACTTTTTGTAATATTAATAAAAGTAAATACTTTATATTTTCTTTTCAGAGTATTTGCAAGATTTAAGTGAAGTTTTACTATTTTTACTTTTACCACAAGAAGATTTTCATAATAAATCTTTTCGTTATATATTGAGGGTGAGTAAACTGCTTTCTATTTCTTTACAACACAGAAATGTGTAAGGTCAAAGAATTATTCATCAAACAAGAATATAGACATTCAAATCTGTATAACACATCCAGCAAGAATATTGACATTCAAACCTATATTAATCAGTTGTATATATAGTCAATATAAAAAAAAATATGTGGGGAATATGTAAAATGAGACAGTGACCCAGCAACACAAAATACTGAAAGACATGATGAAGTCAGCATATGGTCCTCAATAGGCAAGTGTCTATACAGATTGTCCAGACTATCAAAAAATTGCCTTAAAACCAAATTCTCAAAATGATAAAGAAAAACATAACTTTTATTATTTAGTAGCATAAATTTCATGTTAAGACTTTGATGTTTTAATTTTGTAGGAAGTTTTAGTGAATGGAATATTTTTACCCACAATAGATTTAATGTCTGATCCAGATTATGTCAATCAAAATATAGCTTGGTTTGTAAGTATAATTATACTTCAATCTACCTGATCTTTAAGATTATGTTATTTTTTTTCAGTTAAATAACTGATTTCTATTTTATATTTTAGCATCTTCTTCAATTATATTGCTTCATGTCAATTACATGGGTGAAGTTCACAGTCATTGGTAACAATGTTTGGCAATAAAGTCAATATTTTTGGAATATAACAAATGTATTATTTTTAACAAGTTACAATTACTGCATTAAAATAGGAACTACAGTTCTATATTTGAAGAGGAATGTCAGTTGGGGATTTGACGGTGACAACTCTTCAAATTAAGTACCGTACTTCCTTAATTTTATGTTTTTGAAGGGGTATGCAACAAGGCTTCCAAAACGGTCATATATTCCGGACATTTGTATAATGTCCGGTAAAAGTCCGGCTGGGCAAAGCATGAAACGGTCATCTACTTTTTAGTTTTCAAGGCTTTCTTAAGAGACGGTCATTTTAACATAATTCGCGATCTTTTTGACCCAACTTTTGCCTTTAACAGCCACACATTTCCAGTCATAAAAGTGACATGATCATTAAGTACTATCAAAACAACCCCTACTTTAATACCTTCTCATTTTAATCAAGGCTAATTAGTTATCGAACAGCTGAAATTTACCTGTTCAGGTGACAGGTAAACTATTTTGAACCGGACATTGATCGGTCTATTCAAAGTTATTTTCTTACATTTCAGCGGTTTGCATCTAATTAATTTAGTCAAAAAGATTTAAATTATCAGAAATACGTTTACAAATATGATTTGCTGAAAAAATTAAAAAGGTGAAAATGAAAAATCGTCATAACCACGTTGTTTGAACCAAAGACATGTCTCTGTTTGAACTAGTACATGTGTGCGCATGAGCACAGGTGTGAAATTTAATAATGCATCCAAATTTCTTCAAAAAATGCTTAAATTGTCATTGATACCTTTATCTCGGGTTTATTTCGAATATTTTCTTAAAGAATAAACGTAGAAAGAGCTACTTACACTCATTCATGCTTTGCAAACGTACACGAAATTTACGTATCCGTCTCTGGTCCATGTTTTACCATTGTCACGATAACATCCGGTATTAAATTTAAAAACGAAAGTAAAGTTTTTGACAACGTTATTTTGCACAAATAAAGAGTCTAAGGCAGATATAAATACGCTGATGTTGCATACTTCAAATGATGCACTGCCAATTTAACAGTTTACGTCAGAACTTCGAATTTGAATCAAAGAAAGTTTAATATCGTTTTTTTTAATGTCAATCACTCGGCAACTGATTACCATAATTTAATCCCGGCATAATTGCCTTTTGTTTATCTAGTCTTAAGGGATTAAAATCGGGATAATATATAAAATGTCCGGCTGGCTAAAAATAATTTTGGAAACCCTGGTATGCAATACTGTAAACATTTTGAATAATAAATGAGATACTGTCATAAAAAATATGAATATGATAGAAATTTTAAGTTTTTATTTTACATGCAGATGTACAGGCAGAGAATATTAAAATAATGGTTATTAGTATTCTTTTAATTATTGTTGCTTGTTATTTGTAATTGATAATTTTTCAGTGTACAGAAAGAACATTAACGAATGAGACTTTTTTACAAGTTGCCAAAAGTTCTATTGATATTGATGAATTAGAAGCAGTTAAAGAAATTGTAGAACAAAATATACATAAATGGAGATCTAAGGACAGTGGAGGGATTGATGGTAAGAATAGCTGTCCCTGTAACAAAATATGCTTAAACAAACATCAACAAAAACCCAACAATGTTACAAAATATACCATGCCACAAACATATGCTTGAACAAACATCAACAAAAATACAACATTGTTACAAAATATACCCTGCCGCAATCGTAATGTGCCTGTCCCAAACGAAGAGCCTGTAGTCCATTGATTGTTGTTGGTTGCTGTCTGCTAGAATTGTTTTTTGTTTAACGATATTTGATTAATTTGGACCTTTAGTTTTCCCATTTGAATTGTTTCTCATTTTGTAACCCAAGGCTTTTATGGCTTACTATATAATATGGGTTTTACTCATTGTTGAAGGCCATACAGTGACCTGTAGTTGTTAACATCCATGCCTTTTGGTCTTTAATGGACAGTTGACTTATTAGTAATCATACCACATATTTAATATTTAGAAATTGATTGAGATATTTGGCTACAGGAGAGATTAAATGGTTAGTAAAACTGTCACGGTAACAAAGTTTGTATAAAATAACATCAGCGACAACAAACAACAATGTTACAAAATAGATATAAATATATATAGATTGGCACAGACTGAAATCAAGCTTACAGAGTGTAATAACAAACATGTTGTAGATCTTGGCTTTGAAACCATGATTTCTTAATTTTCTCTGGCATACAAGATGCAATCATTCATAAATCAGGCTGACAACTTCTTTAATAAGTTCCATAAATTAGGTCAATATCCACAATTCATTTCAGGTGGGTGGAAGGGTAGCATTTTCTTCAATTTCTCTGTCCAAAATGTCATGGTACAAAGAGAGAATAAGAAATTCTTTTTTCTTTACTATTTTTCCAACCAGATAAGCCCTTTGTCATGCAAAAAAAAAAAATTTTTGACACAAAGTAGTTCTCTGGAAATTCAGGTTATTGCAAACATTTAATAACTTCATATTTTTCACCTCTATTCAATAGTCCTTTGCTCTTCAAATAAGCACAATTGGTGAATATCAGTCATCTATTAAAAATGCAACATATCCTTTATAACTGCATAGAGATTTTTTAATTACAAGTTATTATTGAGTGCATATCAGGGATATTGACACAATAATGATGTTATCATTGTGGCTTTTAAATTTTATAAAGTTGTAGGACAGTATTGACTTAAATCTTGAATTTTAGTAGAAATCTATTGTCTGTTGTAAATATTTCTAACATTTTTCTTGACAGATGCATTAGTTAAACAGAATTTAAACAGTTTGATATTTGTAAAGACTATATGTGAAGGAAGAATAAAAAGATTGATTGACGGAGTGGATGATAATAATGATGTAAGTAAACAACAACAAAACACGTTATTTTATGAAATTATACAGAAATTTAAATGAACTACTAGGGCAGTTTAAAAGATAGAATCAGAAGCAAAAAAAAAAGGACATTGAATTTGAAAATCATACAAGTGATATGTTGAGTTACTTTCTTCAGATAGTAAAAGCACTTAAGTCTGTTAGATAATGTAATAGTTGTAATAAGTTTTGATTTAAATATTTACCTAAGGCCTTCAAACTTCAAAAACTGTCAAAATTTCTTCATTTTGAGATATTCCTGTTAATAGTTGAAAATGAGCAACATGCAAAAAGATATTTTTCCACATGTCTTTTAATTAGTTCCCTACCGATGAAGTCGAAGGGGACTTTAGGTTTGCACTCTGTCCGTCTGTCCGTCTGTATGTCCATCCATCAGTCCGGCAAATCAGTTTTCCAGACTTTTTTTCTTCATGCTTGAAGATATTGATTTGATATTTGGTGTATTGTTTTATCATGACAGGTTACAGGTCAAGTTAGATTTTCACGATTTTAGCTTTTCTCCTTGTTCAGTTAAAGCCCTTTTCCTAGAATTAAAGTTTTGATGGAAAACTTATTAAATACTAGATTTTTGTTCAAAGGGATATAACTCATTTTTTAAAAGATTTGTAAAAGACACTGTATTAAGATAAATGACATTTTGGATTTTTTTCCTTTTCTTTAGTAAATTGTTTGAAGAATTTAGTGGTAGGTTTGTTATTTTATGTAGTTTACACCATGACACATAGATGCCAACCATTACGGTTTTCCCATAATTGTTACGAATTTTGGACCAAAATTACGGTGTTACGATTAACAGTCTATTTGTTACAGATTTACATTCATTACCTGTCCAGAATAGTTCTCCGTTTATAAATGATTTTTGATAAGAATCGTGTAACATTTAGAGCTTGAATGGTTTGGACTGTTATTTTCCTTTGAGTTTCTTGGGGCCATCCCTAAGGGTTACTGGGGAATAGATATATGTTAATCCACTGGTCTTTATCCGATCGGCAGTAGAATCCTCGCAAAAGTGGGGCATCCAGTTGGCTGTGCGGGATTTATCTAGTACGCAGCCACGTCCAGTCAGAATGAGGACGTTAAATCTGATGCCTCGTGTACAGAGTGCCACGCTCTTAACACGTTAAGAACCCTTGCAACAATTCTTTGAGGGGTCCGTAGGTGGCCTGTTGCAATGCTAAATTTCTGTCCATATCCAATATACACTCATTTTCCTGTGGTACAAATTTCCCCGACCTTCATCCAGGGCGGCCTCTCTTGTAAGACCTACCTATTTAATTTATTGTTTACTTGTTCTCGTCCTGAACATGCATGAAATATTTGCCACTGGACATTTAGCAATTGACAATCAATCGGGATTACCAGTACAAAACGACCTATATATTTCTTGTTTAATTTTGAATAATTAATGAACGAAATCAGTCATTGTTTTCAATTTTGCAATGTCTGATGGAACAATTTAAATTTCAATGCATAGAAAGAAAAATAGATATCCAGACCATTATGCCTTTTGCATATAATTATGAAAAAGATTTTCATTTGACATGAGGGTCAGTATTCCTCATTTGATCATCAACTTTGAATCGTAGTTCTGATAAATAAAGAAAACCATTTTGTCACTCAGAGTCACCCAAAAAATGTGACTGAGAAATAGAAATATGTTCACTACAGGTTTTCTTCCATTAGGCAGTAATACTTTGCCAAAGTGTGGCATCCGTTTGGCTGTGGTAGATATACAAGTACGCAGCCACGTCCGGTCGGAATGGGGACGTTAATTCATATTCCTCTTGAAGAAAGAGTGCTACACACTCTGTTCCTTAAGAATTGTTGTAACAACTCTTTTTGAAATCCGTAGGTGGCCTGTTGCAATGCTAAATTTCTGTCCCAGATCCCATACACCCTCATTTTCCAGTGCCAGTGTAAATTTTCCCGACTCTCTTCCCGGGTGACCTCTTTTAATTAAAGGACCTACCTTTTGTATTTGTTAGTAAAGTGTTCTTTTCCTGAACATGCATGAAATATTTGCCACTGGACATTAAGCAACCAATAACCAATCAATCATATCACTGCGTGCACAGTTGATTATGAAATGTTACGTAAAAATTACTGAAAAAAGACACAAATTACGGAAATTTTAATGCCATTTTACTAATTGCACTCAAAGGGTTTGGCATGACAAGTTATAGATCAAGTAAGCATTTTGTTCCAGTACAATTAACTGTTAACTGGTAGGGGACTATGTATTGCCATGCAATACTTACAGAATGCTTGTTATAACTAGATGTTGATTGGAGTTAATTATCTTATTGTGTAAGGTGTTGCTTATAAAAGGTTTTTTTTTAATTTTACTGAAAAGTGAATTTTAAAATTGTCTGATCTCGTCAAAAATGTCATTTATGACATGCTTATGATGTCAGTGTTACATTACTTTTTACTCTCCTAAGTTAAAATGACCAGAATATTATTCTCTTCATTCATAATTACACCAATTTCGAGTTGTTTTTGGGATATGTAGACTTTAACGATCGACTCCTTTCCAAAGCTCTCACTTCAACCGTTTTGTGCTTTATATTAAGGAACAACTCAGATTCTTAAGAATGTTCTGTTTTAAAGAGAAAAACAAACAAACAGATTGAATTTAAACAACTCTACGTTAGTTTTCTTCTCATAATCCTCATGTTTTGATATCTCCCTTTTTTATTTGCGCTAGTTTTACAATACGAAAAAATCAGTATTAAGCAGTAACTATATTTAGGGTTTTATATATTTAGCATCACGTCAAAGTGGGAATTAAGCTGTTTTGTTAAAATGCGAGAGTGGTTCCAAAATAAAACTATTTCTGTCAGATAAGTAATGAAGTGGTTCCTTTTATGTTACCTTTATGAAACTTTGATATTGAACTTCCATAAAGAAATGGAGAAGCACAATTGACATGTTGTTCTCAATCAAAACATAATTCTAACGGTTTGTTTATGTAATTAGCGCATGCGTAGTTTTCTTGACCTGGAGAGGCATTAGAATAAATGGGTGCTCTGGATTCCCCACTCCATTGATTGATTTGCAACTCAAGAGATCCTTTCTGTGTTTTTATCGCTATTTAGGGTTATTGTTGTTGCATTATTAACTCGGAAAATATAGTTTAGAGCGTAATGGTAGAAGTAGAAGTAGAACACCCCCTCAGCCCAAATGGAGTCTTCCTTATTATAAACGCTATTAAGAAACTCACTGTTGATCAAATATTTTTTTAAAAAGTCAAATTCATTTAACATGTTTTAATATGTAAATAATCATCAGATGTGTTTATTTGCTATTATTCCTGTTTTGTTAAATATCTTGGTAGATCAATAATGAACTCAGCCATAATAGATTACCTGTGGATAGACTATTCCATTCAAGTCAGGGGTATACTTGTTGATAGACTATTCCATTCAAGTCAGGGGTTAAAATCTGTTAAAACTTCATGGAATAGAAGACTTGTAATAATCAAGACAGTGTCCAGAGCAAAATTTAGAAGAAAAAAATTGCATTTGTCTGTGTATTACTAGTAATTGGAATTGTTTGGTTTTTTTTACTGTAAACTTTTAGGTTTTTGGCTATTTTTTAAAGTGAAAAACAATATTCAGATTGAATCAAATAGGGAATACATGTGCAGTTGAATTATTTTTAAGAAAGAATACTAATATCAATTGAAACAATGGCGATCGTATCCCTCAGAGTGATCAAGCTCTTTGATTTATGAACGAGTTACACTTGTTGACCAGGGTCTATTGGCGTAAACAATGACATTGAACAATAGGTTCTTACTGTGACGTAATTAACATAAGCATTGTGACACAGGAAATTTACAGGAAAGTGCACTAATTCAAAAGTCATCTATAGAATTAATGTAGTTTTGAAAGAATTTCAGGAATTTATATCTTACCTCAGTAAAACTGATACTAAAGCAAACAAAGAAAACTATTAAATTTCTTAAAAGAAAATAAAAGAAAATAACAAAGAAACACACTGATACTTATATAATTGAAAATATACAATGTGTTACATACTTGTTTTCATATTTACATTGTTATCATGTTAACTTTAATATGCATGAATGGGCTGTGGTTAATGAATGGAGTTAACAATTTAGAAAATATCAAAGAAGGAAAACTGGAAAGAAAATATTAATCTTTGGTAACAGTTTTCATAAAATATATTTATGTAATTGTTGGTCTAAGGGAGGTAATTTGTACATTTTTTTTTTAAAGTTAGAGATTGACTTAAAAGAATACATCTTAAAGTTTAATTTAGTTTTAAATACTAGCACTGATCTAAAATATTCACTTTTCAATAATTTTAAAATGAGGCAGTCATTAGATATAGGAAGATGTGGTGTGAGTGCCAATGAGACAACTCTCCATCCAAATAGCAGTCATATTTATTTCTGAAGAATTTTTTTCAGATCTTATTGATTTAAAATTGTTTTTTTGTTTTTCTTACAGATTTCTGATATTTGCAGAGCAAGGAATATATTTGTATTAAGTTTAGATGAAATTATAGAAAATAATATAGCATTAGCAGTTTTTATAGGTAAGATATAAATCTTGTTCATTGATTCTGTATCATCTTGGTATGACATAGCTTGTACTTAAAAGAAAAAAAAATTCTACAGACAAAACAGTTCAACAATATGGTCTTACTTATCTAATAACTTAATCATCATCTAAATCTTCATATAAATGGTATTATTTCATTTAGATTTCATAAAAACACACACAACTCAAACAGGTATTTATAACATGTGTTAAAACAAGAAGTAAGAACATGTGAAGTGCATTCAAAAATCTTGTATACAATAAGTACAAATAAAAAAAGAAGACAATAAAAAACTAGTCCAGATAAAAATCATACAGAAAATAAAAAAATTAGTGATGTGAACCTGACTTAAATTCAGTGTTGAACTCATGTTGAAGAATGGTATGCAGTCTCTATTCCACTAATGGCACCAGTTTTGTTGCTTATAACCAAGTAAAATTCTACCGATAAGTTATGGTCAGTGATTGGTCATTGATAAGGAGGAGGAGGTTTTGGCTACAACAAATGGAACATGTCTTTGCTCATCTAAAACACATAAATTAAATAACAGTTGACCAATTTGTAATGGTGTCCATAAAATTTTAAAAAGCGAACTTCCTTACCATAATCATCATATATTTGCATAAAATATTTGCCACTAGTTGTTAGTTATATATATATATACATTTAAAAAAGTGTACAACAACACCAAAACTGATAATTTAAAAAAAAATATGAAACAAAAAATACAAAATTCAATAAATATTTCTGATAACAAATGTCCTTCATCAGTATGAGCAGCCTAGTGTAAAATGGCGTCACTAGCTATCAGACACCCTCGTAAAAATGATTGTTGACTACTATCTAGAAGTTCTATATATATATATATATATATATATATATATATATTACATCGGTGATCCGTTTATTTGGCAATCGCCAATGACAGTCAGCAGGGTTTAAGAACATTTGTTGTTTGACCTGTTAGTCAAATGTGTTTTGTTAAAATATACTTTTTCACTTTTTTGGTCTTTTGGAAAATGTTGTTTGTGCTGTATTTAGACCCCTCTAACAAGAAATTTGTTTTGCATGTACACATATAAAAATTGCGGTTTTTATCCAATGCAATCATAAGTTTGAACGTTGTTTTCAATTTAGACTTGTTTATATTTTTTTGTTTGGGCTTGTATTATATTTGCCTTCGGGTTTATATGATCCGTTCATCCTATTTTGACTCCTCAAAATTCAAGAGTCTATCCTAAATTGAGGTAAATTGTATGGCTCTCCAAATACTGTTTCGATTCCTAACATCACTGAAGAGACATTAATTGTCTAAATCCGGATTTGGTGTACAAAAACCTTTGCACCTTTTGTTTGCGGTATACCATCTTTTCCACAAGTTTATTGTTTTCTGTTAAGTATTAAATTTATAATTAAGATCCATTTATTACATTGGTGATCCGTTTATTTGGCAATCGCCAATGGCAGTCAGCAGGGTTTAAGAACATTTGTTGTTCGACCTGTTAGTCAAATGCGTTTTGTTAAAATATACTTTTTCACTTTTTTGGTCTGTTGGAAAATATTGTTTGTGCTCTATTTAGACCCCTCTAACGTGAAATTTGTTTTGCATGCACATGTATAAAAATTGCGGTTTTTATCCAACACAGTCATAGGTTTGAATGTTGTTCAAACCTATGATTGCATTGGATAAAAACCACAATTTTTATACGTGCGCATATATATATATATATATATATTATTAGACTCCACAATTTTTTAGCAGTTGAAGTTGTATGATTTTGAATTTATGATTCAATTTATTCATGTACTATTCTATTTCAGAATTTATGACGAGTGTTGGGGGCCAAATGTATTTATTTTTTTATTTAAATGTTGAGGTAAGTTTATATAAAATTTGAATTGTTATCAAATGTTAAATGGATTGCAAATTTTGTCAGTTTTTGAAATTATATAGGGCTATATTTCATTCACCTTGTCAATCTGTTTGTCCAAGAAACATTTTCATCGTCAGCTTAACTGTGATTTCTTGTAATGTGTAAATGCTTTTTGGAACTGTCAGACACCTTCTTTCTGTTTTCTGATACTTTGAATTATTAGTGGAAATATCCTAAGTGTGACAATGTGTGCAACATTTTGTGTAGACTGAACTTATCTGAAGGATGCCGATTCCCTGAAGAACCTGTAAATTGGTTAAATATGTAATTGAATTGACATGTTTTCTGTAAAATAGTTGTAAGGGCTGCAGGATTAATTGTGAAATTTTTGGTACTGCACTATGTCATTGACTGCATATTCTTAGGAGTAGGATATACTAAAGTTCAGTTCCTTATAGTACCATTACACTCATTTTTAAAATTCTTCTGTTAAAAAAGAGTGATGATGTTAACTCAGTATTACAAGATGCTATCATTTACTTCCACAGATATTGATAAAATTAAATGATCCTTTACAAGAGACTCCCGTTATTTTCTGCAAAGATAATTTGCTGTTAGTTCTAAAGAAGTTAGTTGAACTTTCAACCAGTTTCTTTCATAGATATTTTATTGTAGTATTACAGAAATGTTTGATTTGTTTGTAGGGTTTCCGTGCGGCTGCAGAGCAGCAGATTAGGGCAGCACAACAGAGAGCAATGGGAGGGGAGGCAACTGAAGCTGATTTAGAGTCTTTACGAAGAGCAGCGTTAATTATTCATGATCAGTATTTATCTGAAAAGGTAAATTTATTATGGTTTCTCACACCATTACTTTTCCCTAATCTATCAATATCTATGTCACATAATGTACTGGGAAGGCTAAACTCAAGTTTGTACTGTCAGTTTTGGCTTGAACTATTTAATATATAAAAGTACAATGATTTTTAGGATGTAACTAAAAGTATAATTGCTGGATCAATGTATAGAATTTAATTGGTTCAAAATTTGATTGATATAAGAAATAATTATTTTACAAATACATACTGTGTTTCTGGTGTCTGTATTTGGAACATTTTTGACTTTAATAAAACAATACGGAAAGAAAACTGATAAGATATTGTATTCTAACAATTTTTCTCTGTTTTATGATCATTTTACATTAAGAAAACAACAATTAATCAATCAATCTATCAATCAATCATTCTGTTGTATAATATAGTGCATGAATGTGTAAGGATACATTTTGTAAATGAGGAGATATTATACAATACAATGTATAATGCCTGGTAAAAGTTTCGCTCAAATTTAATACACATTCAGCCTACATACAGGTTACAAAGCCAACTAGCACAAGCAGCTGGTAACTATGGATCAACAAAGAGTTGCATATGAATAGACTGTAGAGCTACATGTATACTATTACAAACAGCCAGAACAGTAACTGTTACTGTTTTTCTACATGGACAAAGAACGTATAGTTTGATATGGTATTAAACTTGGTGTAAAACAAAACATCAAAGTCTTTAACTACACAAAGGTGTGCAGAGGGAGTGGGTTACATAGACAGAGGGAGTGGGTTACATAGACGAAGAATGTGTAGATGAAATACAGACTTGATGTACAGTACATCAGATGCATTACAATCCTTGCAGGGATTCCTAACTAAATGTATTTTTTATAAAGTATTTATGTAAAATAACTTCTAAATTTTTTAAATCAATTTTCACTTTTGTAAAAAAAAATGCAAACCTGCCTACCCTTCTGAATTGCAGTCGGGAAACAAAGAATTGTTATGTCTTGACCTTACAATTAATTACAATGTATCTGAATTTTTTTACTTTTAGGCTTCATCTAGAATTAAAATAGATATTGAAATAGTTAAGAGAACATTGCAACGAATTAAGAGTAAATGTTTATCAGAAAGTGTGTTTGATGAAGTTGCAGCTAAAGTAAGTATTTGTTAAAATTTGAATCTTTTTTAGGCAAAGCTACAGGTGAACAGCTGAAACATAGGAAGTTTTGCTGAAAGTGTAAATGTATTATGTTGTTGGTGTTACACTTCATAACTAGTTTTCTGACTAATATAAAAATAAAGAGATGTGGTATCATTTCCAATGAGACAACTATCCACCAGATTTCAAAGGAAGTGGATAAAAGCAATTATAGGTCACTACAGCCTTCAACAATGAGAAAAACCTATATCGTGTAGTTGGCTGTAAAAGGCCCTGACATGAAAAATGTGAAACAATACATATGAGAAATATAACGGCCTAATTTATAGCAAAACAATTCACAAAAAACAAATATGACAGACACGAACCAACCACAACCACTGAACTACACGCTCCTGACTTGAGACCGACACATAAAGAATGTAGTGTTTCAGAACAAATGCTTAGGAAAGATTAGATTTTGGGATATATAGTTGTATTTGTTTATTGGTTTCCATGAATATGAGTTACATGTAGTATATGATGCTTCACCCCTTTTGTCATCCTTTACATGGTTAAAACATTTAGAATTCTAGAAAGGTTTTTTTATAAGAAGTATTAACACTGACTTGAGTTATGTCTGAATATCTTGATTTCAGTGTTAAGATTTAGTTAAGTTTTACATTGGAATTTTTTCTTTGTAAGTTTGTAAGTAGGTAACTAAGATTTATGTTACTCTGTATAGGGTCACATTTAGAGAATCAGCAGCTGCCAGCTAAGGAAGTCTTTGGGAGCTGTACATCATTTTTGCAAATTTGTGTAAACTTGAAATAACAAATATGTGGCAATCATTGAGGAGACATCAACCCAACAACCAATGTAATCACAAAAAAGCTTCTAAAGGTAACTAGGATAGTTATGACAATTTCAACAACTCATTTTCTACTCTAGTTTACCTTTAGTGTGTGTAATACAGTCTTACACTCATTATTTCAAGAAAAAAATTGAATTGGACACTCATAGTTAAAGTCATTCATCAGAGAGTTTGTATAGTTTTTTAGATTAACCTGTTAGAGTCAGCTCTCCCGTTAAAGTATGGGTCATGATTTGTACACATCAGATGAGTTTTGTAGCAGGTTTGATAACTTTACACATTTGTAGAGACAAGTTTGGAAGCATAACACATTTTATAATCATTAATTACTCTGTTCTTTTGTAGGTGTATCAAATATTACACACAGAACAGTATTATGAGAAATTTCTACAAAGTAATGTATATATGAAGTTAATGGAAGATTTAGGTCTGGTGAAGGAGGATAGATTAGAGGAGGGGGATAATATCAGTATTGATGATGGTAGGTATTACATTACAGAAATTACAAGAAAATCTTTGAAACATCAGTTATTATAAAGGGAAAAATGATCATGACCTTTTCTTCTCAAAGTTGTCTAGCATTACCTGTTGGCACCAATGTCTAAGTAGGTTAAATTAGATTTTAAAAAATTGTGAAAATTAACGATGCTTGCATTATCTTTTTTTTCTTTACAAAAAAAAAAAAAAACAAATTGAAGATCAATAGGGTTTGGCTTAATATAGACAGACAGAATATTTTTTTATTATAGATTACTGTAAATTCAGAAATTATTGCATGATTTTTATTAATGCGAATAGTGCAACTGGGTTAGTATCGCAATAATTAGAACTCGCATTCTGATATCTGATATATGCATCTATATGCAGAATTTCCTTAAATCGCAATAATTAATCTTGCATTATTGTCAATTCTTCATAAATCGCAAAAATAAATGCATGCAATAATTTCTGAATTTACAGTATTACATAATACAGCAACAAAATTTCAGGAGACATATGAGTTTAAATATTAAGCAATATAGATCAAACTGACCTTCATGACCTTGGTGCCACAGTTATTTTGTTTAATGCCTTTTTTCAATAGCATTACAGTTTTAAGCAGAAGAATTTATGTTACTAGCATGCAATTACTGTTACTACACATTTGTATCTTAAAATACCAGCATAAAAAATATAATTCTATAACTATAAACTTAGACTGCAAAGTAAACTGGGAACTATTTTGTTAGTAATAAAATGAATATATGAGCAAAGTTACAGATTTCCTGCTCAGTTACATACACTGGTGGTGTCATGAAAAACAAAGACATTCAGGAAAACAAATGATTGGATAATATGCAATACACAGACATAATACACAAATTCAAATATTCACCATTAAACTAGTATAACATGTGTGATCAGTATTCTGATATACATGGTCTGTTTGACAAAATAAATGTATCAATTTTGGTAATATATAATTTTATTATTGAACATTGATATATGCATATTGTTTTTACAGTTCCTAGGATCATTTGGTTTAAAGTAGGTCAATATTTAGGATGAATTGGTCACATGTGTATTACTAATAGTATATAACAATGTTGCAACAGAAACAATTTACTCTACCTAAATTATCTATAAAAGTTGATTTAGAAAATCAATTTGCATATTAAATTTATATTCATTTGATTTATAAGACTAATTACATTGTAATTTGAAAAATTATGATAAATTGTTTCTACATTTTAATTCAGTGCATTTTATATTATATAGGCATGAATGAGTGACTCAATTCATCTTGTGTGACAATTTTTTGTTGTTCTTTCTGTTATGGCTGTCTCAGATTTAGCTGCATGAATACAAAATTAGGCAAATGAAAATCACTAGAGCTACTAAAGAAATCTTTTTTTTCATTATCACTGTGCTTATACAGCTGTGGGTAACTTAAGTTAAGTTACCCACAGCCCAAGATGGAGCCACCTGGCGTCAGTAAGAGTCGTCTCTCCTACATAATAACAATACCATGAATACAGCACAAATGTTCAGTAATTGAAAAGTTGTATCAATCTTTTAGGGAAACTCTTAAACGTAAAAGGTGATTATATGCTACAAAATAAACGATCAAAGCACGATTATCAAAAACACTCAGGATGTTCTCTTATCTCTTGGTTATTTTGACGATTATTGTAATTGTATAAAACTATGTAATAAATAAGGGGTTTGATAGTGTTTACTGTCCTTTAATTGTTGAAATTATCAATCTTACAATTTTGAAAACAAAGGTTACCCACATTCAAAAATAAAGTTACGGACAGTCTGATTAGTTTTGACCAAAAAGTTACGGACGTCTTATGCATTTTTTAAAGTTGACCTTGCGCTAAAGTGAAATAAAAATTAACATATTTATGGTAATGGTAAGTGATTTCTTTATTCAAGAATCCTATAAATATTTACCTAGTGCATATAAAGCATCGCAAAAAGTAGATTTTGTATCAGTTATATATCAACCAGTTTAGAGACCGCCATCTTAAGTTACCCACAGCCTTTTAAGCACAGTGATTATTAGGCATACATGTTTTTCATAAAGTAAAAATCCACAGAAAATTTCATATGAATGGTTCATAACTCATAAAAATAGAAACAAATTATTGAAGTCAACTGTGCCTTCTGGAGTGAAAATAATTAGTAAATCAATAAAACCTATAGGACAAAGAAGAGAACAATAGTGCCATATATAGATTGAGTTCAAGGATAAAGTAGTGTAGGAAAGTCTCTTTTTTAAACATCTTTATGTGAAAAGGCTTAAGATGGAAGTTAGTGATATTTTTGTTTAAATTAATGCATGTTTTGTGTTGTATTTTTAAAAGAAATTTTTTTGATAAATAAGACAGATTTGATAGGAGCATGCAGCCACTGCTTTATCTGTCTCTGAAACAAAGGGCTCTGGGCAATAATTGATTTTGATTCAACCAATTTCTTTTTCTTTGGCATTAGCAGTATTGACCATACAATACCAGAGGGCGTTAATTTTTTCAGCAATTGCCGCTACTGTTTGGTTTTATTTGTAAAAATCAGAAGATCGGCAAAAATGATGATGACATTTGTTTGATTTGTTTAAGAGGATAAATATAGTAGGAAATAGTTAGTAACCTTAAAGTATAGGTGAAAGATCAATATGCCAGTTCCGAGAAATGGTAGTTAGTTGAATCTGTCATGTGACTTCCAACACCATGTGACAAAAATGTAGTCATCGTCGCTTCCAACACATGTTGAGCAAACGGGTGAAAAAGTTTGATGCTATACTGCACAAAATATCCGGGAAATTAAATCTAATAAGATGGTCACCCTCTCTTTAGTTGTATGGGAATTGAGATTACGTACTTACGGAACATAGATTATTTCTAGACTACCCTGCAGAATGATGATCTTGAAAATGCTTCAGGTATTAATAGTGCAGGGATATAGGCGCTTTTTCTGGTTAATGACGTCATAAGGGCGTGCGTAATTGACGATCTTTTCCAGTGAAAGACATGATTTGAGAAATAGCCTATGTAAGCCATCATGGCTATTGTGTTTCAGGAGTTGCATCCCTTGAAACATGTAAAATCAATTAAATTGATAGTTTCTTTACAACATCTTAACTTGCTTTGATTAAAAGCTTTGAGGTGGATCATTATTATTAACTATTACTGAATACTGTGTAGTTTCAATTTCAAAATTACTGCTTTCACTGTTCAGATGTTTGCCACTTGATAAAGGCATATTATAATTCCTGAAAAATTATGCTTTGCTTATGATTTGAGCAAATGCTTTTATAATTTCTGATAATGCTGCTTACTTTTTGATAGATTTTATTGCCAGGCATAGTTCCCTTAAAAGGAATGCTGTTAAAATCTTTCATATGAGCATTATGTCTTGTTTGTAGACCACTTGAAATGCCAATTACTGGTATTTACCTGTTTTATTTGTAAACTGTCTTATATACATGAGTGACATTTTGTGTTAAGAGCATAGTATTTCTGAAAAACATAATCATCTTGTTGAAATATTTTTATATAAATACCTATTGTAAAATGATGATGACACCATATTATTTTCCTTAAGTACCATCTGCTGCAAAAGTTGTTAATTAACTTTTTGAATAAGGCTTAAATGACTTGATCCAAGTTTTGATATGTTTTCTCATGTCATACTCCACAATTGTATGAGAAATAGTTCAAAGTTGATTTTTCATTGATACCTTAATTAACAGTCACTATTAAGAGTGCATGATTTGTGATTTCTGTCAGAAAAAGAAATGACTTATGTCCATATGCTTTGTTTATAGTATTGTTTATTAATTGTTAATAGATGTTTTATATGTTACAGCAAAATGTGTACACTGCAATGGGAACTCTTTCCTCATCAAGACCAAAAATTAATGAGATAATATGAAGTTGTTACAAAAATGAATTGAGTCACTCTTTAAGAAAAAGTTTTTCTTTCTTTTTGTTTGCTGTTTATTCACCATTATGAAAATTTTTAAATATTGATGGAAACTTAAATAAGATTTTCTATGGTAATATACAGCAGACTTGTCTTAGCTAGAAGTTTAACATGTCAGTGTAATTTGCTTGTTTGCTTTTGATCAGATATTTCAATGAAGTCCGGGTCATCACTTGGCGTAAGTTATTACTTATAGTTTGAACCAGCACTAAATCTAGATTTTGTATTTCTAGTTTGTACGGTGGTAATTTTCAATATTTTATAATGATTAATTTAAGATTAAATTTGACATTTTGTGCAGTGTTGTGCAAGATGGAATTCTGTTATTTTTATGAAAGACGAACATGTTTCTGATAAAGCAAAATAGTCCTAATGATTGATATTTTGTTGTGAAAAGCTTTAAATTAGAATTCTTTTGTATAAAAAGACTATTAAATTATTTCTATAACAAACAGCCATGTACCTCACATTTTACAAAAATTATGAAGAATTTTGATTATAGATTATTATATTTTTTAACTCTTGAACAATAAACTGAATTTGTTATGTATTTCAACATTGACAGATTACAAAGTCACTGGTAAATTTTAAATTGCTTATCATTTTCAATACTTTAAACTAAATGGTTGCTAGCACAATTAACAAATTAACATGAATTAATACACCAAAAACCTTTCCTTGTGCAGAATATGATATATCTGTGTCTTAACAGGATAACTGAGGAAATTCTTGTAAAGATACTTTTTCAACATACCTCTGTTTTGATTCTCTCTTGCTGTGCCAAATATTTTATTTTCATAACTACATTCCGTATAGCACAAGTTTTAATTGTAGCTTCCGGTTATTAACTTATAACAGGTAGGAAATCTACTTGAGATAGTAAGGTATCAATTGGTACTCCTAATCATGTTAAATATTTGATGAGATTGTGATGTGAACAAATAGTGGAGTTTTGTGACATGCCAACCATTATTTTGATAAAACAATTTTCCAAACCTTTTTATCTTTATAAGTTTTCCTAATATTCACAATCAGATGAAAACAAAAGAAAAAAAAAGATACTGAAAGAAAAAGTTAACCAATACATTCTTTTTGAACATCCATTTCAAAGTTGTTCTTTCTGTTAAGAAATAAATTGACTAAAGATTCTTCTCTTTAAATTTGAATAACTCTTTTGCACTGGTGATATAATGTTAAAACCAAGAAAATATAGACGTTGCCATACTTCTTACTTAGTATATATTTGAAGTGTTAGAAGCTTCTGCTGTTGTATACATAGATATTCTATTTGCAAATGTATTTTAATATAGTTACTGTGTTTCCACTAAAAAATACTAACGCATTTGCATAAGTGTTCTACTTGGGCTTAAAAAAATTTCGACAACTGTTTTATAACTTTTTTCAGCCAGTCTGATGCTTCAATTTTCATACTTTATTGCAATTACATGATTAAAAACAGATTTGGGGTATATATGAATGAGAAGCAACCCAAAGACACAAATAATGAAAAGATATAATTCATTTATCAGGGAAATTGAGGGGACTATTAAAGGACCTTGGTGTCTGAAACACACTTACATCCAAACATCCCAGTGTTTTGTTGGTCCATTTAGGTACTGACCATCTACCATAAGATGAAGGTCACATGACTCATATTTCATTCAATTATATTTATTTTATGTCCAAGTTTAGCTCTCAAAACACAAAGTGGCTTATAGTCATATATCTTAGTTTAAGGATGCATCTAGATGAGTACAGCAACCTTCAACAAAACAGGTCATGTTGGCCTATATTTTACACTTCATTGACTTGATATCAAATTATGTAAGGATATAAGTTCATATAACTTGACACAATGATGCATCTAAGGGAAAATAAGTCAGTCACTCAGTCATATTGGGTATGTCATTGACACATATTAACTTAAGTGTTACAATTGAGATTAATTCTCAGGTTGGTCAGATTTAGAGAAGTTCAGAAATTTGTTTCTGTACCTTCGAATTTTCTCACTATGAAATGTATAAACCAATATAAGAAAAGGTTTTAATCATTTTTAAACATTTTATAAAAACAATATTAAAATCGTTTACATACACAATGTAATGTAACAAAGATGAGGAATATAGTTCAGTAATTATCACATAGTTTAAAGGAGAACAAATATTATCTTTTGTCTTCTTACATAGTTTGATCAATAAAATACAACACATATTTCTAAGAAGAAAGATGACACTGTGCTACAAAATCAGCATGTACAGTGTGTTTTCTCACTTTTATGCATTTTTAGATGTTTATACATGTGTACATTTGTGTTTTAATTTAATTTGCATATTTCAGAATGAAGATTTAGCCAATGATTCTTCAGATGAAATTCCTGCCCCAGCATTGAAATCAAACATGTCTCAATATGATGATGAAGTGTTCATCTCTGCCTTTATCTCACAAACAGGTATCAATTATACGTCTTTATTAACTTCAAGTAAATGACACAGACTGTCTAGAGTTTGAAGTTAACCTGTGACAAAAATAAAACATCTCCTATCTGTGTTACTCCATTTTACTGAGGGAGCTTACCAGAACCCAGTTGTTCATCTTTTGATCAATGAAATAAAACCAAGGGTTACACTTTTCACAATGGTTATATAATTTCAAAACAAAGAATTTTAAGACTTTCCTAGGATCTTAGAAAACTTTTTGCTTTCTAGGATCCTAGGAAAGTCTTAAACTTTTTGCTTTCTAGGTCAAAGTTCATTATTTGGTTAAACTTCAACTCGGACATGACAGCCCTTTGATTTGAAAAAAAACCTGTTATGTTGAATTGTATTTCATTATAGATAAATACACTCATGATCATCTACTTATAAAAGGGTTCCAAATTATATACTGGATATGATTTGGTAATTTGTTACACCCTGGACATGATTTGGTAATTTGTTATACCCTGGACATGATTTGGTAATTTGTTATACCCTGGACATGATTTGGTAATTTGTTATACCCTGTTTAACATGATTGTGTTTATATAGTGATGCACATGTCAGACTGTCCGGTTTGCTTATCCAAAGTCAGAATGATAATTATAATATTGCTAACAAATCGATAAAAATTTTAATGGAATTTTGTGGACCACTCAATAAGGGCCGAGTTCTATTTTCTTTGCTCTCACAATTCCTAGATAGAGTTATGATCATTGATTTTGTAAATTATGAGAATTTTGTGATTTCCAGATCATAAATAGAGAACCTCTCAACCCAGTGAGTTTTAATTTTGATTGGATGCCGATTTGATTGTAACCATTTCAGATTAAGGCCTTTATTTTATACAAATAAATCCTAAATTAAGTGGTCCACAGACAACAAAATACAAATTGCATTGAATTTCCTCAATTTCACTTCTTATGCTTTTTAGTTATCTTGAGGGGTATACTTGACCACAATATAAACTTTATCTTGTTTATAGGTTATTATGTGTAGTTTTGGACTGTTCTGAATAACTTGTCAGTTTGATCTGCCACATTAGTTACCTGATAGTAGTGAATAATCACACTGAATTAAATACTGTAAATTCAGAAATTATTGCGATAGTTTTTTTTGCAATTTTTGAAGAATGGACAATAATGTGAGATTAATTACTGCTATATCAGGAAAATCTGCATACAGATATATTGTCAGATATCATAATGTGAGTCCTTATTATTGCGATACACACCCAGGTGCATAATTTGCATTAATAAAAACTTTGCAATAATTTCTGAATTTACAGTAATCACACTGATTTGAATAATCAAACTGGTTAACATCATTAGAATGATTTATTAATGTAATTTGGGTAAAACTTCTGTTATTAACCATTATTTTTAAATGTTTACAAAGTCTGTGATGATAAGTTTCTAGATAAGTGCACTCACTCTATTGATCAGCCATAGGTAATACTTATTTCAGCATGTAATACAACCTTTCTTTTACTATTGAAAACAAAATATAAGTCAACTACTTTTCTTCCTCTTTCATTTGTATCTAAAAAGTTTTAAAATATTACCTTGAACTGGAAAAGTACTTTTAATGGAAGATCATTACAGGTATTGTAAAAGAAGCAGAGAAATCAGGAAAGACATATGCTGTGTTTGCTGTCAGGGTTACAAAGAAAGTCAACAGTGAAGACGATATTCAGGAAATATACCGTAGATATAGTGATTTCCATGATCTCAATATGTTAGTACAAGAAAAAGTAAGTCACATGCATTTAGAAATTATTTTTGAGGTGTTTCAGCTAAAAAATTGATTGCAGGAGTAGAAAATTATGAAGTACACAAATATACCCATTGTATGCTAGTATTCGTCAGTTATAATAACATGTTATGGAATTTAGATTATACCACAATGATGTGTAGAAAGTAACAAACACACAAACAGATAAGCACTTTTACTTTTATTAGACAGTGATCTTTTGAGGCTGAGTTTATTGTTTTTATGGCCCCGCCACAAAGTGGTCCTGGCCATATAGTGTTACCCTTATCTGTCATTCTGTCATTCCGCAGTGTACAGTTATACAGAGTTTTTTTCTAAATGCCTTCTCATATTGAGCTTATTTTTAGTATGTGAGTCTACTATGATGAATTACAGATCAAGTTTACATTTGGTACCACTCTGCTGATTTTCACCGAAATTACAGGCTTTGGACTTCGAAAATTTCGTGAAAATATCAGTCATACAGATTTTTTTTTATCAACGCTTTTTCATATTGAGCTGATTTTTAGTATGTGAGTCTACTATGATGAGTTACAGATGGAGTTTAGGTTTGGTTCCACTCCTCTAATTTTTGCCGAAATAGTGGGCTTTGGACTTTGAAAATTTTGTGAAATTAACTGTTATAAAGACTATTTTTATGAATGCCTTCACATATTGAGCAGATTTTTAGTATGATGAGTTACAGATCTAGTTTAAGTTTGGTTCTGCTCCTCTGATTTGTGCTGAAATTATGGGCTTTGGAATTTGAAAATATCATGAAAGTTTTATACAGACTTTCATTCTCAATTTTCCACACCTAAAAATTTTTTTTTTGCGAGCGTTCATGTTGTTCTGACACATCTAGTTTTATTTTACAATAATGAAGGTTTGAAAGTAGTTATGTTAGCATTAAGCAGCTAAGCTTGCAAACCCAAGAGCATGAGTTTAAATGTTTAAGAAACATGTATTTGGGTTTCATTTTAGTTTCCAGATTTGCCTGGTCCTGGTTTGCCTGGTAAAACAGTATTGAAGAATATGAACCAAGAGTTCTTGGAGAAGAGGAGAAAATCTTTAGATAATTATTTACAGGTAAGAAATTTAAACATTGCTGCATGTTGTTTTCAACAAATAAACAATACGTGTAATCTACATTGAGTGCTGGTCAAGGGAACTACTTACTTTTCACAACACTACAGCACTTGGGCTTTTAAATTTCATGAAAATTGTACTTGTCTACCTTTTTCAGATGCAGTCTGTTTTATTTTCAACTTTTACCCTTTGACCTTAAAGATCATAAAACTATGGTAACAGCAAGGGTGTCACAGACAATCTTTTCCTTGATGGGCTAAAATGATGTAATGTTTGATACTTAAAATATGTCTTATTTAATGCTCAAAATATGTCTTGTGTCATATTTTATAATGTACAGCAGGTGAATATTCAAAAACATATTTCTTAGACTGATGTATTTTATAATGATGGCACTATTCAAAACAGTAATTTTTAGAAATTGCTTTTTCATAGAAAAGAACATATTTACTGGGATTAATTTCAATTTTCATTACAAATATTGAGTAAAACTCACATATGAATTTAAAATACAGCTATGCATGCTGGTTTTTATATGACCGCAAAATTTTTGCGGTCGTATATTGGTATCACGTCGTCCGAAGACATTTGGTTTCCGGACAATTACTTTAGTATAAGTAAATAGAAATCTATGAAATTTAAACACAAGGTTTATGACCACAAAAGGAAGGTTGGGATTGATTTTGGGAGTTTTAGTCCCAACAGTTTAGGAATTAGGGGCCAAAAAAGGGCCTGAATAAGCATTTTTCTAGTTTCTAGGCAATAACTTGTGGAATGGTGTATGGATCTCTCTGAAATTATACCACAAAGGGATGGTAAGAATTGGCTTTGGAGGGTTATGGCTCAAACCGTTAAGGAATAAGGGGCAAAAAAGGGGGAAAAACAAGGGTTTCCATGTTAATGGACAATTACTTAAGTACAAAACATAATTTAAAAGCAGTGTAAGGGAGGTAATTCAAACACATTTGAATTACCTCACTTACACTGCTTTTAAATTATGTATATTGGAAATTTGCCAATAACTTTAGTATTAATAAACTACATTGGAAATTTGCCAATAACTTTTAAATAGTATAATAAACTCCATTGGAAATTTGCCAATAACTTTAGTATAATAAACTCCATTGGAAATTTGCCAATAACTTGAGTATAATAAACTTCATTAGAAATTTGCCAATAACTTTAGTATAATAAACTCCTTTGGAAATTTGCCAATAACTTTAGTATACGTAAATATAAATCTATGAAATTTAAACACAAGATTTGAAACCACAAAAGGAAGGTTGGGATTGATTTTGGGAGATAAGGTCCCTATGGTTTAGGAATTAGGGGTCAAAAGGGGCCCAAAGAAGCATTTTTCTAGTGTCCAGACAATAACTTGTGGAACAATGTATTGAATTGTGTGAAATTGTACCACAAGTTTCCACACCACAAACAGATGGTTAGGATTGGCATTGGGGGGTTATGGCTCAATCTGTTTAGGAATTAGGGGCAAAAAAGGGGGAAAACAAGGGTTTCCTGGTTAATGGACAATTACTTTAGCTTTGTTTCTTTACGTTGGTACTTTTTGCTATTTGTTTGCTAGTTCTAGTATGAAATATTTTTAGCTGTTTCTAGAATCATCAAATACTGTGATTTGAATACATATAATATTATAATAGTGTATATCAAAGGGTTCAGTGGTAATCAATTTTTATACTCAGATTTGATTATTCTTTGTTTGGTTTTTTTGCATTAGAGTTACCTCCCTTACAATGGTTCCATACTACAAAGGAAAGACTGGGATTGAGTTTGATGGTTAATGCTCCAAGGGGGATTCGAAAAGTTTGGGGGGGTTCCAATTTTTTTTAAGGGGTTCATATTTTTTTTTTCCAAATTTTTCGAATTTCAAATTTTTGAAAAGTTTCAAGAAGAAATCTTCAGTTGCACAGTATTGCACATTAGATTTGTAAGATCTTTGACCACATTTATTTTGTGTCAGAAACCTATATTATGTCAAAAATTTGATCACAATCCAAATTCAGATCGTATGAAGCTTGAATATTGTGTCCAAATTTGCCCCAACTGTTCAGGGTTCGACCTCTGTGGTCGTATCAAGCTGCGCTCAGCGAAGCATTTTATTTTATTTTTTTTTATGGCGTTCTAGAAAAAAATATTATTTAGATCAAAGAGCAAAAAGAATAACATTACACAGCAAATAAAAGAAAAGTACAAATTTACAAGTAGAAAATGATCTAAACAGTCAGATATTATAATGAATGGTCATTATCACCAAAGGCAAATTAATATTCAAAAGAAATTCAGTTTTATTGCAGAAAATACAGTGTAAAACTTTGCAGCAAAGACATTTGATATTAGAAATTATTTAATTACTCTTAAATTTCTTGTTTATATACATATTAAAATAAGAAACTTAGTTGAATATTTCTGGATACAAAATTGGTTTGAATAATTTCATTGTAAAGAATAATATTTAAAAAGAAATGCAAAAGTTATATTTATATTAGAGTATTTATCAAAATCTTGAAATAAAAAGTCAAGATATATGCACAAATTACATAAGATATGTGCAATAGATCATCTCCTTTGATGTCCATTATTATACTCCGTGAAAGGGTTTTACTCAAATAACAAATATTTTGTTATTATTTGGACACTTTTTATTATTATATAAAGGACGATATTTTCCTTTCCAGAATTTACTAAATCCTCAGCTTTGGGAAGAGAACAAAGGCTTAAAAGATTTATTAATGAAATTTTTAGCGCAAGGATTATGGGAAAAACATAAGAGTGACTTAGCGAGAAAGGTGAAAATTATTTATTTATCCTAGTTGTAACAGTCATATGTAATGTGTAAAAATAAAAATAAGAAGTGGTATAATTTCCAATGAGACATCAATCCACCAAAGACCAAATGACAAAGATGTGATCAATTAACAATCATTGCCAACCATCAACAATGGGTAAAACCCATACTGCATAATCAGTTATAAAGCCCTGGGTTGACAATATGTGAATCAGTTTTAAAGAGAAAATCAATTGCCTTGTTAATGGTAAAAACACTACATCATGAACAATTATTGCAGGCTTGGGCACATAAATAAAGGGGCAGGGTTAACATTTGTTTAGCACTCAGCCCTCCTTATTCTTTGGTACACCTTTTCAGTTGATATTAGAATACTTTGAAATGTAAACACATAGTATTAGAAAATGATTTTGTAGGAAATCAGTGGAATAAATTTTAGCCTTTGAATGGGTTTCTGACTGAAAAATAAGGAGCATTGGGTTCAGTTACATGTATATCATCATATACAAAATAAATATTGTAAAAAGACACAAAAATTGGAAGATGTGAATATGTTGTTTTTTCCATTGCTGTTTATTATACAACATTGTGTACATCTTGATTTTTTCGATTATCTTTCTGAAAAAAATGATTCCATAGGATAACATACATGTTAAATATTTCACATTTTACAAAGGTTCAACTGGTCTGATTAAATACTTGTATGTCTCTTCCTTCTCTTCATGGTACTTACAGATGTGTGTGTCAAGGTGCTGACATTCTCCTAACATATAGGTGTAACAGACAACAATGTCTCTTCCTTCTCTTTATGGTACTTACAGATGTGTGTCAAGGTGCTGACATTCTCCTTACATATAGGTGTAATAGACAACAATGTCTCTTCCTTCTCTTCATGGTACTTACATATGTTTGTGTCAAGGTGCTGACATTCTCCTAAGATATAGGTGTAACAGACAACAATGTCTGTTCCTTCCTTCTCTTCATGGTACTTACAGATGTGTGTCAAGTTGCTGACATTCTCCTTACATATAGGTGTAATAGACAACAATGTCTCTTCCTTCTCTTCGTGATACTTACATATGTTTGTGTCAAGGTGCTGACATTCTCCTTAGATATAGGTGTAATAGACAACAATGTCTCTTCCTTCTCTTCATGGTACTTACAGATGTGTGTGTCAAGGTGCTGACATTCTCCTAACATATAGGTGTAACAGACAACAATGTCTCTTCCTTCTCTTTATGGTACTTACAGATGTGTGTGTCAAGGTGCTGCCATTCTCCTTACATATAGGTGTAATAGACAACAATGTCTCTTCCTTCTCTTCATGGTACTTACATATGTGTGTGTCAAGGGCTGACATTCTCCTTACATATAGGTGTAATAGACAACAATGTCTCTTCTTTTCTTCATGGTACTTACAGATGTGTGTGTCAAGGTGCTGACATTCTCCTTACATATAGGTTTAATAGACAACAATGTCTCTTCCTTCTCTTCATGGTACTTACAGATGTGTGTGTCAAGGTGCTGACATTCTCCTTACATATAGGTGTAATAGACAACAATGTCTCTTCCTTCTCTTCATGGTACTTACAGATGTGTGTGTCAAGGTGCTGACATTCTACTAACATATAGGTGTGATACTGTAAATTCGGAAATTATTGCGTGCATTTACTATTGCAATTTTGTCATTTTAAACAAAAATACGATTTAAATTTTTGCGATATTGAGAAATATCCTGTTTAATTCATATAAAATATTTCAAAAGGTGCGATTATAACCCTGTTGCACTTTTCGCATTAATTAAAACATCGCAATAATTTCTGAATTTACAGTAGACAACAATGTCTCTTCCTTCTCTTCATGGTACTTACAGATGTGTGTGTCAAGGTGCTGACATTCTCCTTACATATATGTGTAATAGACAACAATGTCTCTTCCTTCTCTTCATGGTACTTACAGATGTGTGTGTCAAGGTGCTGACATTCTACTAACATATAGGTGTAATACTGTAAATTCGGAAATTATTGCGTGCATTTATTATTGCGATTTTGTCATTTTAAACAAAAATACGATTTAAATTTTTGCGATATTGAGAAATATCCTGTTTAATTCATATAAAATATTTCAAAAGGCGAGTTTAAATGATTGCGATTATAACCCTGTTGCACTTTTCGCATTAATTAAAACATCGCAATAATTTCTGAATTTACAGTAGACAACAATGTCTCTTCCTTCTCTTCATGGTACTTACATATGTGTGTGTCAAGGTGCTGACATTCTCCTTACATATAGGTGTAATAGACAACAATGTCTCTTCCTTCTCTTCATGGTACTTACAGAGGTGTGTGTCAAGGTGCTGACATTCTCCTTACATATATGTGTAATAGACAACAATGTCTCTTCCTTCTCTTCATGGTACTTACAGATGTGTGTGTCAAGGTGCTGACATTCTCCTTACATATAGGTGTAACAGACAACAATGTCTCTTCCTTCTCTTCATGGTACTTACAGATGTGTGTGTCAAGGTGCTGACATTCTCCTTACATATAGGTGTAATAGACAACAATGTCTCTTCCTTCTCTTCGTGATACTTACATATGTTTGTGTCAAGGTGCTGACATTCTCCTTACATATAGGTGTAATAGACAACAATGTCTCTTCCTTCTCTTCATGGTACTTACATATGTTTGTGTCAAGGTACTGACATTCTCCTTACATATAGGTGTAATAGACAACAATGTCTCTTCCTTCTCTTCATGATACTTACAGATGTGTGTGTCATGGTGCTGACATTCTCCTAACATATAGGTGTAAAGACAACAATGTCTCTTCCTCTCTTCTCTTCATGGTACTTACAGATGTGTGTGTCAAGGTGCTGACATTCTACTAACATATAGGTGTAATACTGTAAATTCGGAAATTATTATGCATTTATTATTGCGATTTTGTCATTTTAAACAAAATACGATTTAAATTTTGCGATATTGAGAAATATCCTGTTTAATTCATATAAAATATTTCAAAGGTGCGATTATAACCCTGTTGCACTTTTCGCATTAATTAAAACATCGTAATAATTTCTGAATTTACAGTAGACAACAATGTCTCTTCCTTCTCTTCATGGTACTTACAGATGTGTGTGTCAAGGTGCTGACATTCTCCTTACATATAGGTGTAATAGACAACAATGTCTCTTCCTTCTCTTCATGGTACTTACAGAGGTGTGTGTCAAGGTGCTGACATTCTCCTTACATATAGGTGTAAAAGACAACAATGTCTGTTCCTTCTCTTCATGGTACTTACAGATGTGTGTGTCAAGGTGCTGACATTCTCCTAACATATAGGTGTAACAGACAACAATGTCTCTTCCTTCTCTTCATGGTACTTACAGATGTGTGTGTCAAGGTGCTGACATTCTCCTAACATATAGGTGTAATAGACAACAATGTCTCTTCCTTCTCTTCATGGTACTTACAGATGTGTGTGTCAAGGTGCTGACATTCTACTAACATATAGGTGTGATACTGTAAATTCGGAAATTATTATGTGCATTTATTATTGCGATTTTGTCATTTTAAACAAAATACGATTTAAATTTTTGCGATATTGAGAAATATCCTGTTTAATTCATATAAAATATTTCAAAAGGCGAGTTTAAATGATTGCGATTATAATCCTGTTGCACTTTTCGCATTAATTAAAACATCGCAATAATTTCTGAATTTACAGTAGACAACAATGTCTCTTCCTTCTCTTCATGGTACTTACAAATGTGTGTGTCAAGGTGCTGACATTCTCCTTACATATATGTGTAATAGACAACAATGTCTCTTCCTTCTCTTCATGGTACTTACAGATGTGTGTGTCAAGGTGCTGACATTCTCCTTACATATAGGTGTAACAGACAACAATGTCTCTTCCTTCTCTTCATGGTACTTACAGATGTGTGTGTCAAGGTGCTGACATTCTCCTTACATATAGGTGTAATAGACAACAATGTCTCTTCCTTCTCTTCATGGTACTTACATATGTGTGTGTCAAGGTGCTGACATTCTCCTTACATATATGTGTAATAGACAACAATGTCTCTTCCTTCTCTTCATGGTACTTATAGAGGTGTGTGTCAAGGTGCTGACATTCTCCTTACATATAGGTGTAAAAGACAACAATGTCTCTTCCTTCTCTTCATGGTACTTACAGATGTGTGTGTCAAGGTGCTGCCATTCTCCTTACATATAGGTGTAATAGACAACAATGTCTCTTCCTTCTCTTCGTGATACTTACATATGTTTGTGTCAAGGTGCTGACATTCTCCTTAGATATAGGTGTAATAGACAACAATGTCTCTTCCTTCTCTTCATGGTACTTACAGATGTGTGTCAAGGTGCTGACATTCTCCTTACATATAGGTGTAATAGACAACAATGTCTCTTCCTTCTCTTCATGGTACTTACATATGTTTGTGTCAAGGTGCTGACATTCTCCTTACATATAGGTGAAAAAGACAACAATGTCTCTTCCTTCTCTTCATGGTACTTAACGATGTGTGTGTCAAGGTGCTGACTTTCTCCTTACATATAGGTGTAATAGACAACAATGTCTCTTCCTTCTCTTCGTGATACTTACATATGTGTGTGTCAAGGTGCTGACATTCTCCTTACATATAGGTGTAATAGACAACAATGTCTCTTCCTTCTCTTCATGGTACTTACAGATGTGTGTGTCAAGGTGCTGACATTCTCCTTACATATAGGTGTAATAGACAACAATGTCTCTTCCTTCTCTTCATGGTACTTACATATGTGTGTGTCAAGGGTCTGACATTCTCCTAACATATAGGTGTAATAGACAACAATGTCTGTTCCTTCTCTTCATGGTACTTACAGATGTGTGTGTCAAGGTGCTGACATTCTCCTTACATATAGGTGTAATAGATAACAATGTCTCTTCCTCTTCCTTCTCTTCATGGTACTTATAGAGGTGTGTGTCAAGGTGCTGACATTTTCCTTACATATAGGTGTAAAACAGAACAATGTCTCTTCCTTCTCTTCATGGTACTTACAGAGGTGTGTGTCAAGGTGCTGACATTCTCCTAAAATATAGGTGTAATAGACAACAATGTCTCTTCCTTCTCTTCATGGTACTTACAGATGTGTGTGTCAAGGTGCTGACATTCTCCTAAAATATAGGTGTAATAGACAACAATGTCTCTTCCTTCTCTTCATGGTACTTACAGATGTGTGTCAAGATACTGACATTCTCATAACTTATAGATGTAATAGACAACAATGTCTGTTTTTTTTTAAGTTTAATTATATATATTTATATAAGAATCACTTAACAATTTTTTTAATTGTCTTCTCCAGATGGACACAATAGTAACCCCCCTAAGGACAGCAGGAAGAGCCATTGCACCAGAACATATTGTAGATGGACTTGGAAGGAAATTTAGGAGTGTAAGTTTTAGTTCAGTAAAACATGTCTCTTAATAGATCAAATTGCAGATTCTGAGATCTAGCTTTAATGTCATTCTCCCATCCTCCAGAATTTGTTTTTTTCATTGATGTGTAAAAGCAGACATTAAAATTTGTTCTTATGATGTACTGTACACCACTGTCCCAGGTAGGGGGAGGGTGTGGCACCAGCAAACTAGTTTAACCCTGCCACATTCTATATGTGGATATAAGAAGATGTGGTATGAGTGCCAATGAGACAACTCTCCATCCAAGTCAAAATTTATAAAAGTAAGCCATTATAGGTCAAAGTACGGTCTTCAACACGGAGCCTTGGCTCACACCGAACAGCAAGCTATGAAGGGCCCCAAAATTACTAGTGTAAAACCATTCAAACAGGAAAACCAACGGTCTAATCTATATAAAAAGCGAGAAACACTTATGAACCACATCAACAAGCGACAACTACTGAACATCAGATTCCTGTGCCTGTCCCAAGTCAGGAGCCTATAGTTCAGTGGTTGTCGTTGTTCATGTCTGCTATATTTGTTTTCATGAATTGTTTTGTTATGAATTAGGCTGTTAGTTTTCTCAATTGAATTGTTTCATATTTTCATGTCGGGCCTTTTAAAGCTTACTAAAAGGTATGGGTTTTCTCATTGTTGAAGGCCATACTGTTGCCTATAAATGCTTACATCCACTTCATTTGAACTCTGGTTGATAGTTGTCTCATTGGCAATCATACCACATCTCCTTATATTTATATAAAAGATCACCATCTGATTAATTTTACAGATGGGTTACCCTGTACTACCTTCTGAAATAAACCATCCAACACATACTCTTTTCAAGAAGGGAATGAACATGTTTTATTTTTCAATGTAATTATTTCTATGGTTTCCACAGACAGAGATTTTAATTGTGGTTCATGAAGCAAATGTCAACTACTCGACACAAATATTATTTTTTGCTTTTTGCTGTGCTCACGTGCAGGAAAAGCTTCATAATGTGACTTTCAACTGGTAAATTACAATATCAAATTATTATAATATACCAAACTAGACTTAATCTGGCTGCACTGCTTTAAAGAGAAAACAATTCTTTATTCTTATAATTGGCCAGGTTGGAAAAAGTCCAAAACTGGCTTATATTATGTGATGACGGGTGGATGGCAGTCATGAACTTTGGAAAAGGTGGGGTACCTAATTTGTGTAATCAATTCTCCCTACAGATGCCTGAAAGTTCATGGGAAGATTGCACATATGTTGAAGGTGTGCACCTGCTGTTATGAAAATTTTTTAGGATTTTTTTTTTCTCATTTTTCATAATTGGGAACATAGCCATTTTTCAGGAAAATTTATGAAAGAGAGTACAAGTCATGTGTAATCAACTTTTCTCCTACAGTTTTCTACTCAGATGAGTCAATATACGCAACTCATTTCAGGTAGGCCACAATGGTAGCCTTTTCTTCTTTTTCTCTGTCCATATCATAAACTTTGGTTTTTACGATGGCTCGTTTCAAAGCTGAGACATTTTCACACATGTGGTTGAATTTTCAGGGTACCTCTTCAGCAAGTATAATTCCATTTTCTCACATAGTTAAACTCCCAGAAAATTCAGTTCTTAACTCTTACCATGCTAAATTGTTTTCAGAAAATGTAGAATTTTCATTTGTTTTCAAATAAATGCAAATTATATGCAAATGGGCTATACCCTGCTGCAGGTGCTTAATAATGCTAATAAAGCTAAGATAGGGGATTAGGGGGCAGTGTAGGTAGGGTAAGGAGGCAGGAGTGGGTGGGCAGAATGCTGCTCCAAAGTTGGTCATCTGGTGGGAACAACGTCAATTTAGCCCTATTTCTTGACCTGGAAGACTAAGGGATGCTGATAGATATATCCTACTGTAGTCCGCATGTAGAGTGAACCCCAGTGAACACTGAATCAGATCCCTGTAACTTCACAGGAAGATTGCACGTATGTTGAAGTTGTACACCTGCTATTATGGAATTGTTTGAGGAATATTTTCTCATTTTTCCAGACTTTTGAACTTAGTCATTTTTCAGCAAAATTTATGAAAGAGGGTACAAGTTTTCAACCCAGATCCCTGAAACTTCACAGGAAGGTTGTACACATGTTAAAGTTTTTTCACAATTTTCCAGATTTGCTAAGTGACAATTATTTTCCTGATTTTTTCAGACTTAGGAACTTACAAATTTTTCATAAAATTTATGAAAGAGGGTACATATTTTCAACCCAGATCCAGATATTTTCCTGACTTGGGAACTATGTTATTTTCCAGAAAAATTTACAACCTTCATGTAATTGTAACTATGTACATTGTAAGTATTCTACATTGATTAGTCATAAATATTGCAACCCGTCCATTTGAGACTTTGATCCAATTTTTTCCTAACTACCATATTCAGGCACTTTGATTGGTGTTAATGATGAAAATTGAAGATAAGCCTCTTTACAGTCAGTATGTGTATTTTTATATATGTACAGTCGAACCTCTAATTCCGTTGTGTCGAAAACTCAGATGAGTGGAAGTAATTTCTTGGTTTCATTAAAATTCTCATTTGATCAATGCATATTTACCTCTGATTAGTTGAACTCGGTTGATTTTAATACTCGGTTTAGTCAAGTAAATTTTATAGTCCCGTCAATGTAAAATTAATGTAAATTGACTCCCATATCTCGAATGTTTTGTATCTGTACTTGTGTGTTTAATTATTATGAAGGACCAAAACAATATGGAGATTGACAACACAATCATAAAGTGTCATATCGAAAAAAGGCACATTGTTCAAAGTATCTAGTTTACACAAATCTCAAACCGTATTTCATGCATTCAAAATTTATGAGACACACTCAACCTCGGATGAGTCAAACCTTGGATAAGTTGAATACTTTTATCAAGTCCCTTGACTTCGACATAACGAGGTTCAATTGTACATTATTGTATATATGCAATTACAACTATATTTATAATCACAGATTTAGCACATCATAAAATAGAAACAATAGTACAATTACATTACAATATTTTAGGATTCTTTGGGAGACAGGGAGAAATTGGAAAGTGGAAAAGTTGCAGCAAGTATAGACCAGGCAGTAAGTTAGATTAATGTGACCTAAGACTGTATAAACTTAAAATTATTGCAAGACAAATAGCTTTGAAGACTTCAATAGATTCAGTTGTTTAATTTTGAACTTGGTACAATACCTAAAGAAACTAAATAGGAATTACATTAAAACTTAATTACTGCATTTTTGTTGTTCAATAAGATATTTAGGTTCAAGTCAAATTAAGTCAGTTCATTTGATAGAAATGATTTCAGATCTTGCACATTCATATTAATATAAAAATAAGAAGATGAGACAACTCTCCACCATAGACCAAATGATGTAGAAGTTAACAACAGTTCTAAAGGTTACCATACAGCCTTCAACAATGAGCAAAACCCATACCGAATAGTAAGCTATACAAGGCCCCTAAATGACAAAAGTAAAACAGTTCACAAGAGAAAAGTAACAGCCTGATTAATGTACAAAACAATAAAAAAAAAAAAATATGATATACAGCAAAAAACAACAACCACTAAATGACAGGCTCCTGATTTGGGACAGACACTTACAGATTGTGGCAGGGTTAAACATGTTTGCTGGTGCCAAACCCTACACCTAACCTGCGTTAGTGGTGTAAATATAAAAAAGAAGATGTGGTATGATTGCCAATGAGACAACTCTCCACAAGAGACCAAATGACACAGAAATTAACAACTATAGGTCACCGTACGGCCTTCAACAATGAGGAAAGCCCATACCGCAGTCAGCTATAAAAGGCCCCGAAATGACAATGTAAAACAATTCAAACGGGAAAACTAACGGCCTAATTTATGTACAAAAAATGAACGAAAAACAAATATGTAACACATAAACAAACGACAACCACTGAATTACAGGCTCCTGACTTGGGACAGGCACATACATACAGAATGTGGCGGGGTTAAACATGTTAGCAGGATCCTAACCCTCCCCTAACCTGGGACAGTGGTGTAACAGTACAACATAAGAACGAACTATAAAAATCAGTTGAAAGAGGCTTAACTCATCAGATGGATAAAAATACAAATACTACAAATACAAGTGGATGTGGCCGGGTACTTAGCATGTTTATCCTATATTTAAAGATTAAATAAATCGACTGCCAAGCTGCATTTAGAAATGAAAATGTCTAATGTAGTTAAGTTATGTTGATTTACATTTTAATTTCTGTTTCTATTTCTACAGGACGGAGAAAACATACCTTTAAGAATTATGTTATTGTTGATGGATGAAGTCTTTGATCTTCAACATAAGAATCAGTGGTTACGTCGGAAAATTGTTCCCATATTACGTCAGTTGTTAAAAGCCACATATGGTGATACCATTAACAGGTATTGTTTAGAGAGAAACACAATGGTGTAATAAATCAGAAAATATCATAATAAATGATTTTCCAAAAAATAAAATGCTCTTCTTTTTCACACCACTATACTATTGTTTTATGGAATATTAGAGAATGCACAAATATATATTGTGATTAGGGAAATGAGCTTTCAATCATAGAGTTTTGAATGCCTTGTAAAATTCCGACAAGAATTTATAAATTGTAAAACAAACAAATAATTAGTTGTCTCTGTCCATTATTGTAATAGAAGTTTTCAATGAACACTTTAACCTAGAATGACCAAGCAAGGATTTTGACAATTCAAAACTTTTTCAATGAATTCCTTCTTTTTTGTTTGTTTTATTATTGATCAAACCAAGGAGGTTATATGATCTCCAAAATCAAAAAGAAATCCACGAATTACGTATCTGATTTTTTTTTTTTTGGTAATCAGCGATCCACGAATTTACGTATACCACGAAACGTCTTTTTTTCTCTATCCACGAAAATTGATACCCACGAAAATAAATGAATCCACAGTACCCAAAGGGTTTTATAAAAAATATATATGCTCTCCAAAACACTAGCTAATGGCAAAAGGAAAATGGATGGCGAAACCAAGTAATATTCCACAAAACATTACTGCAGCTTCTGCAACAGCAACTCCCCTAAATCCCAAGGTATACTCAGATGATTCTGAGCAGTTCTTGCTATAATTGTGTCACCTGTCAGGAATGTCTTCCATTATCATACTTTGATTATAACATTGTGTTGATTGACATCTGAAAAAATCATAGTTTAAATTATAAGCAAACATCAGTAATAATTTTTTTAAAGTGGAATTCCGATTTCAATATATTTGGGTCGACACAATAGGATTTAAGTGAGTTGTTAAGTTTAAGCTTGTAGATATTCATTTTGAAATACGTCTTTCTTTTAAGGAAAATTGTGGAGCATGTAGACTGGATGACATCTGCTGAACAAATGGCAGAATACATAAAAAAGTTAAGGTAAAGATATAAAAAGGAAAGTGAAATACAAAGAAGCCTACTATGTATGTATGTACTTGATCTTGGTCACATTTTCAAAAATGAAATAAAAATCAATGTATGAAACACAATTATGTGACTGGAAAGAATACTAGATGATAGGATTATGAAATAAAATAATGAGCAGATAGTTAATAAATGCTTTCAGAGAATAAAAAGACAAAATTGGGTCACCAAACTTATTTTTTTTATTGCAGCATAACATATTTCTTTTTCATGAAAAAAATATTTTTTTCTGAGTTATCTGCCCTTAAAGTGCATATTTTTTAAAGTTTGAATCAATAAAAAGTAAGATATTTGAGAAAATATTTCTACTATAGGGTAAATTATATGAATTTTGTCATTTAGACAAAAAGTCTGGCATAGAATTTGCATTTTTTTATTTCAATAAAATCTTGACAATTGTTAATTGTCATTTGTAATGCAACCTTAATTGGGAATGTGACTGTAAGATTTACTGTAACTTCAGAAATTTTTGTTAATTTTGAACAATGCACAAAAATGTGAGATCAAATTTAAAAAGTTATTTTTTATTTAATGAATGGCTATTCTTTATTTGAATTTATTGAACCATAAAATTAATTTTTGACTCTTCACATTGAATAATCCATAAGCGGATTATGTAAAATGTGAAGAGTCAAAATTAATTTTATGGTTCAATAAATTCAAAATAAATATTGCCATTCATTATAAATAAATTTCTATCAAAAATAAGGCTCAAAGAACTTTTTATATTATTTATATTAACAAGAACAACGTACACACACGTTGGCGTATGAATACACAACGTCAGAGTGGGCGTGTCACCATAAAAATTGACAACATTGAAAATAAAAGTAATACTTTTAACCAATCAGAAGACAGTAAATACACCAAATTTATTTATTTTTGCATAACTTATCCCTTTGAAGTTTTCACAATAAATAAATCAGACAAAAACTTCTGAATTTACAGTAGATTGTAATTGGATGGAAATGATCAGCTGTTTGACTTGCATTATTTTACAATGTTTAGTGTTATTAGTTGTGTAATTATACAGACTAAATGTATGATCATGGACGACTGTAATTTTAATTTTAATATTTTAATTTCATATATGTTGGAATAGTAACATTCAACTCATATATCCTTTCTGTTGTTAAAGAGAATATTAATTGTTTCCATTCATTACAGAGATGCTTTCTGGCCTGACGGTGTCTTAGCAGAGCCAAGAACAGAGAGGGATCACAATACTAAAATGAGGACACGGATTGTTTGTAAAGCCAAAATGTTAGGTAGTATCACTGGTAAGTAAGGAAGGTTTAAAACATTTTTAACACATCTATTTTTGACATATTTGTATTGATTTTTGCTTTGTGAGAAAGATTTGCAAATTTGAAAAAAAAGTGGTTTCATATGACTATGAAGATACACAAATACCACTCACACATGCAGAAAACTTAAACCAGATCTTGATGAAAAAAAAAATTTTTTATAAATGTTTATCATGGCTTCTTAAAAGGTTTTATGCTGGCATTTATCAAAAACAGCTTGTTTTAGAAACAGTATTTAAACATATTGTAAATGATATTACTTTTCAAATGAATTTATGTTAATGGTACTTTTTCAAAAGAAAATTTCACTTAAGACAAATATCAATTTAAACAGGTTGAAAGTGCTGTTTTGAAAGGGGAAATGTCACTTAAGACAGTCTTGTTAATATTTGATTAACTACCCCACATAAACAACCTAGTTGCTATAAGATGGGGCTCAGTCTCTCCTCTTATGGAGCTACATATATGGTAGGTGCAGAGACTTTTTACATGTTCTTCTAACGTTGCCTAGTTTGGTGGCCCCACTTTTCAAAGACCTGGATCCACGTCTGTTTTCTATACAAAATGTAACATCAGGCATAGAGCCGACAAATGAGTTAGTGTAAAAACATATTTGTTTCTTGTTTTACAGATGAAATGAAGACATTAATGGGACAAGAGGCAATAAAGAAAGGAGTGACTCGTGTGTTTGATATGTTTCAGCATAGGAATTTAAATAGAAGACTTGTTTATGTGTTCTTGGAAGGTGTTATAATTACACTTTTTCCACACAACAAATTTTCAGACCTATTTTGTAAGTTACATTCCAGATCATCACGATTAAAAGCCAAAGAAGAATTGGCAAAATCTGCCTCAATGAAAGACTCAGGCGTTCGTAAGAGGACAACAAAACGGTGATACAGGGCTGTGATAGTTGTATTCATTTGTTGATATGAGATTTATTTATTAATTGCACATTTTTATGTAATGTTTTAAACTATATTTCTGTATCATAGTTTTGAACTAATGGTAATCTTAAAAATGCAAAAGGAAAGCGAAAGATCTATATGAAAGGTATAATTTAAAATCCTGTAATGCTTTTTTAAATAATTATTGTATTTTAGAATTAGGAGTGTTATGACTAATTTTATACAGTCCCATTGATCTACAATTTTCATTGTGTCGTAGCTGCAATCACAAGTCATAGCTGTATACAGTGCTAATTAGCATTGTTTTGTTGTTCCATAACAATGGGTTGCTGGATGAAAACCAATCATTCCATTTATTCATATTGGTATCAAAAGTTTCATTTTCTTACACATCTTTAATATTTTTCAATAAAACATCACATAAGCTGTCATGCATCTGTTGTCATTAAAAAAGACATATACAGGTCATAATTATTTATTACATTTTACAAGTAAGATATAACCTGGGATGAATCAATAGGTTTCTTCTATTTGCCAATTGCAAGGTAGACTTCCTTATATATGATGTATGTTGCAAAGTTCAAAACCATGATAAAGAATTAGAATATTTATTTTTAGACTATTTTACATCATTTTATTAATAATTGTTTATCATCCTATTTTACCATTTTAGGGGCAGTGTGTTGCATATATTATAAAACATCTTTATTGATAAACAATGGTTTGTACTTTTAATTAAAGCAAGTTCAATTTTGTGTAAAATGTGACATTATTCTATTTTTCTGCACAATTTAAATTGTGTAAAATTTTGTAAAGTGTATTTCATTTTTGTTACGCTTGAATACTTGCCTTATGTTATTAATTGATAATCTATAACTTGTCAAACAATTACTTGATTCACACAGGAGGAAAACTGTGCACTGCCACTGTAAATAGTTCTTGTGTCTTCTGCATTCAACAGTACTATAAACTGTTTTTATTTTGATAGTACAAATCAGTTGCTAAATTCTCATTACAGCAATATGAATTACACACAGTTTTACCATAAAATGAATATTTAGCTTACTCATGCTAGTTCAAGAAATCAGTTGAGACAGGTGGGTTATTTTTTATTTTTTATTCAAGATTTTTTTCAAGATAGAAGTTTTATAACAAACAAGGGAAACAAGTTAAATTTTAGCTAATCATTCTGTTACAACTGTTAGTCTAAATTATCCAGGACAACAAGGCTAACTAGCAGCGTAGTTCCAGTTGAGTACTTTATAGTACCATAAAGCACTTTGATTTGTATTGTTGGATTATTACATTAATTTAATGAAAAGGTAAAGCAGTTATAACAACAACACTTTAGGGATTGCTGCAGTAATTTAATGGGATCTACATGGTCATCGGGATAAAAACAATACCAAAAATTGAGCCTGAAGTACAAAATCGGGTATGCATAAATTAAGTCACAATGTAGCCATGGTGAGTATAAGGCAGGTTCTGGAATAGATGTATGTTATTTCCCTAGGCACAGAAACATGTAGATCTCATTAAATTACTGCAGCAATCCCTAAAGTAGTGTTGTTATAACTGCTTTACATTTTATGTTTTTTTCATAACAACCCTGCATACCGAGGTATCCATTTTAGGGATTCTATCGTACTATAGATTTACCAGGCGTTTGTAATTAATAAATTTTATGAGTAGAACCCTGAGGCATTTTTTTTAATTATTTGGAAATGAAAAGATATGTATTATATTACTTTAATGTTAACACTGAAAATTATAATTTTGATTTGTCAGTAAATGGTTCCTTTAGTGAAGCTGTGTTTTGGAGGTTGTTATCATCAATCTCTAAACTTTTCAAATATCTTCTCTGCAATTACTAGGCCAGTTTAAATATCTTCTTCGCCATCACTGGGCCAGTTTAGGGTGTCCTATTTCAAATTTTGAACAGTTAAAAATTTAAGTTTCAGTTTTTATCTTTCTTTACAGATATTGAGTCAAAATGTAATCGATAAATGGAGAATGATAAGTTAGAGATCACATTATAGTTTGATGTTTTAATTACCATTTTTGACCAAATTTTGTCCATTAACCTAAGAAAATATCATGATGATAAAAGTCATATTCTTCATTCTCATTAATCCTATTCTGTCATACAATTTGAGCTCTTTTTAAGGTCTCAACAGTATCTCTATCATAGGAATGAGAGTGAATTCACACATACTCAGCAGGCATCATTAAGTAATTCAGTATTAACATTATTGTACAAATATTCACCTCATACATTTGAAAAGAGTATTTCTACATTTTATATTACATGGGTACTAAGTTAGTTGAGTTCGAATTATTTTTTACATTGCAATCTTGTTTGAAATTTGTCAGTATATGTATAAAGGATTTGGTCCAGAACAGACATTAGATTGTTATTACTGTATAAATGATACTAGACTGTTGATGGATGTTTAGAAAAAACTTTATGATTGTTATCTAATTTGTACTGAAATTCAGAATAGCTGCATTTTTACAAACAGAGTTGTTTTTCAAAAGAAAATACATAATACTTCAAAATAGTGGAAAAGCATACCGGTAGTTAGGTCTGACCAGTTGATTTGAAAAGCATAGTTAGGTCTGACCAGTTGATTTGAAAAGCATAGTTAGGTCTGACTAGTTGATTTGAAAAGCATAGTTAGGTCTGACCAGTTGATTTGAAAAGCATAGTTAAGTCTGACCAGTTGATTTGAAAAGCATAGATAGGTCTAACCAGTTGATTTGAAAAGCATAGTTAGGTCTGACCAGTTGATTTGAAAAGCATAGTTAGGTCTAACCAGTTGATTTCCAGAAACAAGCATTTAAAGTATTGGGAATTATTTGGTAGGAAATATAGTAGAAATGACAAAAAATTGGAAAAATATTATCAGATATAGAATTTAAAAAATAAAATGATTTGAAATAAAGGGATTGCTGGGCAGTTATTATGATCCCATCACAAAGTGGTCGTGGCCATATAGTTTTACCCTTATCCATCATTCCGTCAATCTGCAACCAACAGTTATACAGACTTTTTTTCTAAACGTCTTCACATATTGAGCTGATTTTTAGTATGTGAGTTCACTACAATAAGTTACAGACCAAGTTTACGTTTGGTTTCCATTCCGCTGATTTTTGCCAAAATTATGGGCCTCGGACTTGGCAAAATTTTGTGAAAATAACAGTTATACAGACTTTTTTTCTAAACGCCTTCACATAATGATCTGATTTTTAGTATGTAAGTCTACTATGATAAGTTACAAATCAAGTTTATGTTTGGTTCCTCTCAATTAAATTTTGCTGAAATTACGGGGCTTTGGACTTTGAAAATTTCGTGAAAATAATAGTAATATTGACTTTTTTCTAAACGCCTTCACATATTGAGCTGATTTTAAGTATGTGAGTCTACTATGATGAGTTACCGATTGAGTTTACATCTTGTTCCTCTCCACTAGTTTGTACTGAAATAACTTTAAAAAATAACGGTTATAGAGACTTTCATTCTCAAATTTCCACTCCTAAAAATGGCTTCAAGCTTTTTTTGCCAGTGGGCCCTGCTGCATTTTTTTTTTATATGACCGCAAAATTTTTGCGTTCGTATTATGCTATGGCGATGTCTGCATAGTTGTCCGAAGACAGTTGTCGTCTGAAGACTTTTGGTTTGTAGACAATAACTTGATTATAAGTGTATGGATCTCTATGAAATTTTAGCACAAGGTTCCATACCACAATAGGATGGTTCGGATTGATTTTGGGGGTTACTGTGGTAGCGGTTTAGTAATTATTTAGTATTTGGAAAATGAAATTAATTTTGATTGTATCAGTAAATGGTACCATAAGTGAAGATGTATTTTGCAGGTTCTGGAATAGATGTATGTTATTTCCAAATGTCTCAGATTTCTTCTTTACTTATGTATGATTTTTACATGTTAAAAGGGTTAACCATTGTTGTCTTTTTTTTTATTCTTATGGTAATCATTAGAAACTTTGTTTTCCATATAACAATGCAATCACTGCTATTTTGAAGGGATATGTCTGCAATATATAGAAAGCAAACTAGTCACCCCAATGTAAAAAAGACATGCTTACTCACCACTGTTTTACTCAAACTAGTCGCCCCAAGGTAAACATGACATGCTTACTCAACACAGTTTTACTCAAATTTGTCACAAGAAAAGCTGTTTTTATTTCTCTTTTTAGAGTTTTAAATGACACTTATATCTAAACTACATGCACATAATGTTTGAATTCACTCTTTTTTTACCCATTACATATTTTATATTGTTTTATATTGAAGAAACATAACATTGAAGTAGAACTCATGATACAAAAATGCTTAACTTATTTTTTAAAATTTAAACCAGATGGTTTCTATTGAAATTAGTTTTGATCAGATAAAGGGTGGTACTCAGCTTGGTTTGGCTATATCTTGATCCGTACATATGATATATCAAATGAAATCCAATCAGTTTTGGAAATATCCCAAGAGAGAATGGCTTTCACTTGAAAGAAAACTCTAATGAATTTATAAAATCTTTATAGATAACCTATATTTACCAATTTGTAAAAAAAGACCAGTAGATTGATTCTCCGAAGATGAATTCCTTTGGAGTTTTATTTATATGTGTTTGTTTACTGAATCAGAAGATGAGAGTGATCTAAAATTTCTGTATTTATAATCAGTGTTGGAAAATCACATGACATGTGCAATACAGTGTATTATTGTCAGATTTTGAAGTAAAACTATGTGTTATATTTTGTAAATGAACCAGTAAACATGACTGTGTATAGCCAGAATGAATTATGTATAACATTTAATAGCAAAAAAAAAAGAGTATCTTGCCAATTCTCTTTCATCACTCAAATTGATAGAATTTATAAAAAAAAAATTTTAATTGATTGTAGAATGTGACATTTTTATCTGCCTGCAGCAATGTACTAGTTCAATCAGTTGGCATTCCGTCTTGTTGGATTATTAATTGTAGAATGTGACATTTTTGTTAGGCAATATGCAGTCATGTACTAGGTCAGTCAATTGGCATTCCGTCTTGTTAAATTATATGTTGACATATAAAATTAAATTGTCAAATGTTTCCTTTGTTCTCAGTCAGTTTCCATTTTTTACATGTTTAGACTAAATGCCTGTGTATGGATGGGCGCATTACGTTTGCGCGCATTTGGGGATTAATTTTTTTTACGTTTGTGCGCAGCTTTTGATTACATTTGTGCGCATTTATTTTACAGGTAAACTCAGGTAAAAATAAAGGTAATATGAATGAAAATAATATAAAAATATAAATGAATATAATTTGTTAATTTTCATAATAAATATGATTATAAATTTTGAAAAAAAAAACTTGTTCATTCAAATTATATATTGTTCATATTGAACTCTGAAACAAAAATGAAGTGATCATGATAAATCCCATTATAGCTTAAGGCATACATGTAACTTCATTGCAAATATTTCAGAGTGAATAGTGTTTCGTTTGCCTTAAACAAATCAGAAAAAAAATCATTAGTATACGATGGATTTACTTTCCGTATTGATAGAGCACTGAAGTCAGGGGATATTTCTTGGTGATGCACTGTTAAGGATTGCAAAGGCAGAATAAAAACTGACGAAAATTCAACAGCCATTCTAAATGGTAACTGTAAATATAAACACGAGTCCGATTCTAGAAAACTTGAAAGGCAGATTATACGTGAAGTGTAAAGAAAAAGGCAACACAAGACATAATTGAATAAATTAATAAACAAATAAGTATTATTACCTGTATTTACCAGAGTTTACCTGTCAAAAAGTGTGCGCAAATGTAATCAAAAGTTGCGCACAAACGTAATGCACCAGTATGGATAGTCAGCAGATTCTGAATAGTTTGTGCTGAATTTGTGATTCCTACACAATGTTGTGTTGAATTTGTCATTCCTACATAATGTTGTGTTTAGTTTGTCATTCCTACATAATGTTGTGTTGAATTTGTCATTCCTACATAATGTTGTGTTTAGTTTGTCATTCCTATATAATGTTGTGTTGAATTTGTCATTCCTACATAATGTTGTGTTGAATTTGTCATTCCTACATAATGTTGTGTTTAGTTTCTGGGTGACAATGTGAATCCATGCCTATGCTCTTAATATTTCTATATCCATATGATATCTTATAAAAGGATAGATCAGGGGAATAGAGTGATTTTTTCTGTCCATCTGTCTTTATCTTTTCATTTAATTTATATAGGTTAAAGTACATATTCTGTCAACTCAAAACTCCCATCCATTAATTAAATATGTGACAGGTGTTCCCTATGAAAGAGGACAAATGATGTTAAAATGTGGTTTAGAATGTCATTTCAAGTGTCAAATGATATCTTACTGTATGCTGACTAAAAAAATACATGGTTTCTATACACTTTTGTTTGAAAAAAGGGAGATAATTAGTTACTTCCGGTTTAAAAAAGTCACTTCTGGCATTATTCAATAGTTTTCTTGACACTGATTCCAAACATGTATGGTTCTATATACTTTTACATCAAATGAGTACAAACAAGAATGTGTCCATAGTACACGGATACCCCACTCGCACTATCATTTTCTATGTTCAGTGGACCGTGAAAATGGGGGAAAATCTCTAATTTGGCATTAAAATTAGAAAGATCATATCATAGGGAACATGTATTCTAAGTTTCAAGTTGATTGGACTTAAACTTCATCAAAAACTACCTCGACCAAAAACTTTAACCTGAAGCGGGACGGACGAACAGAAGAACGAACGAATGGATGGACGGACGCACAGACCAGAAAACATAATGCCCCTCTACATATGGCTTGCAACCTAATGCAAAAACTCCCATGGCTTTATCATGTATAGATATGAAGTTAAAGCAAAAGCCAAAATCTAGAACGTCAAGTTTACATATGACCTTGACCTCAATTTAAAGGTTATAAACCAAGGATCACAAATCAAAAGACACTAGGTCTTAATTAAATATGGTTAATGAGTTATATCACATTATGCGTAATTTTAAATATAATAGGGGAGAAAACTCCCATTTAATGTCCGTGTACCCTTTCAACCAAAATATATGTGTTACGACATGTCGCAACTAACAATTTAGTAAACATATATTGTCAATATCTTATACGGTTTTTGAAAAGAAATGAAGATAAGCCAAAATCAAAATTTAGAATATGACCTGGACCTTTGACCTTGACCTAATTTTCTTTTTTTTTTGGACCAAGGACCTCAAATCAAAAGACTCTAGGTCTTGATCACTTATGGTTTACCAGTTAGAAATGCATATCACTTATATCAAATGCATAAGGGGGAATAACTCTCATATGGAGTCTCTGGATAGCTTCGGTGCAAATGATCATCCTAATCCTGAAGATGTAATGAGCAATTTGGTAAATTAAATTTGTCGTAATCTTTTACGGTTGCGAAGGAGTAGTGGACACAAGAAAAACAGTGTTTGGGGAGATAACTCTCACAAGAAAAACAGTGTTTGGGGAGATAACTCTCACAAGAAAAAGTGTTCGGTTAAACAGGGTCAGTTTTAAAAGCGTATTAACTGTTCGATATCATATACCAATAAACTGCTTTGCTGAGCGCAGCTGGATACGACCGCAGAGGTCCAACCCTGAACAGTTGGGGCAAAAATGGACCCAATATTCAAGCTTGATACAGGTCTGAATTTGGATTGTTATTAAATATTTGACACAAATATAGGTTTCTGACAAAGAATAAATGTAGTCAGAGAACTTGAAATTGGTTGTATGATTTGAATTTATATTGAATTGAAGATTTCTTGCTGTTGTGCAATACACTGTGCTGTTGCGCAATACTAAGTAAATCTGTTTTCAGACTATCTATACAAAGAATTAGCAAAATAAATTGTGACCCCCAATTTTTTTCTTTGGAAAATTGACAATTTCTTAAATCTTGAGGAAAAAATTGACCCCCCCTCCCGCCCTTTCTAAAAAAAATTTTGAAAAAATTTTCTTTTTGTAAAATGTCGTACAAATAAAGAGACATCCATACACTTAAACACAAGTTATTGTCTGAAAACTAGAAAAATGCTTTTTTTAGATCCTTATTGGCCCCTAATTCCTGAACGGTTTGGGCAATTACCCCCAAAAACAATCCCAACTTTCCTTTTGTTGTATTGAACCTTTTGGTTAAATTTCATAGAGATCCATACACTTAAACTAAAGTTATTGTCCGGAAACCAAATGTCTTCGGACGACGCTGACAACGACGTGATACCAATATACGACCACAAATAAAAAATCTAAGCAACATCTTGTGAAACAATAATACTGCGCAAGAAAAAAAATTAGGTGGAAGAAAAAAAAAAATTAATAATAATCAGAACAAAATCAATAGGTCTTTCCATGGAAAAGTTGAAAGACCTAATAATCAGAACAAAATCAATAGGTCTTTCCACGGAAAAGTTGAAAGACCTAATAAATAAAAAAAATAATAAACAAGCATCAATAGCAATCTAATTAAAACCGATCTCTCGCCTGCTCCCGTTTTCTGATATGTCCCACGCGACATATCAGAAAACGGGAGCGATGAGAGATCGGTTTTAATTAGATTACATCAATAGGGTATTGCATTTGCAATACAATATCCCCTATCATTCGATTATTTTACTCTTATATTGGACTAGCATTTATAGTTAAGGAAGGTCTGGTGAATTGGGGACTAAAAATCAAATCAATACATTCAGGCATTTCAGATAAAAAGTGCAACAATTTTCCATCGATTAAATATGTTAAATGGCTACAACGGTCACAAAATTACCTCAACCAATATTCAATCAAGCAATTTTCTATGAACTAGGACCTAGATTGTCAATATATACATTTTTTTTTCATTCTACAATAAAATGCTCCATGAGGCGCAGCTTGATACGACCGCAGTGGTTGAACCCTGAACAGTTGGGGCAAGTATGGACACAACATTCAAGCTTGATACAGCTCTGAATTTGGATTGTGATTAAATATTTGACACAGCATAGGTTTCTGACACAGAATGAATGTAGTCTTAAGAACTTAATTTTTTCAGCATAGGTTTCTGACACAGAATGAATGTAGTCTAAGAACTTAATTTTTTAATTTACCTATTATGGTCCAATATCCAAAATCTAAATACATGGTTAGATTCAGCATATCAAAGAACCCCAAGAGTTCAATTTTGATGAAATCAAACAAAGTTTAATTTTGGACCCTTTTGACCTCAATGTGGACAAAGTTGATAACAAGGCCCAAAATCAAAAATCTAAATACATGGTTAGATTCAGCATATCAAAGGACCCCATATATTCAATTTTGTTGAAATCAAACAAAGTCTAATTTTGGACCCCGATTTGGATCAACTTGAAAACTGGGCCCATAATCAAAATCTAAATACATGTTTAGATTCAGCATATCAAAGAACCCTAAGAATTCAATTTTGTTAAAATCAAACTAAGTTTAATTTTGGACCCTTTGCACCTTAATGTAGACCAATTTGAAAACGGACCAAAAATTAAGAATCTAAATACATGGTTAGATTCAGCATATCAAAGAACCCCATATATTCATTTTTGTTGAAATCAACAAAGTTTAATTTTGGACCCGATTTGGACCAACTTGAAAACTGGGCCCATAATCAAAAATCTAAATACATGTTTAGATTCAGCATATCAAAGAACCCTAAGAATTCAATTTTGTTAAAATCAAACTAAGTTTAATTTTGGACCCTTTGGACCTTAATGTAGACCAATTTGAAAACGGGACCAAAATTAAGAATCTAAATACACGGTTAGATTCAGCATATCAAAGAACCTCATATATTCAATTTTGTTGAAATCAAACAAAGTTTAATTTTGGACCAACTTGAAAACTGGGCCCATAATCAAAATCTAAATACATGTTTAGATTCAGCATATCAAAGAACCCTAAGAATTCAATTTTGTTAAAATCAAACTAAGTTTAATTTTGGACCCTTTGGACCTTAATGTAGACCAATTTGAAAACGGACCAAAAATTAAGAATCTAAATACACGGTTAGATTCAGCATATCAAAGAACCCCATATATTCAATTTTGTTGAAATCAAACAAAGTTTAATTTTGGACCCGATTTGGACCAACTTGAAAACTGGGCCCATAATCAAAAATCTAAATACATGTTTAGATTCAGCATATCAAAGAACCCTAAGAATTCAATTTTGTTAAAATCAAACTAAGTTTAATTTTGGACCCTTTGGACCTTAATGTAGACCAATTTGAAAACGGGACCAAAATTAAGAATCTAAATACACGGTTAGATTCGGCATATCAAAGAACCCCAATAATTCAATTTTGATGAAATCAAACAAAGTTTAATTTTGGACCCTTTGGACCTCAATGTGGACCAATTTAAAACGGGCCCAAAATCCAAAAACTTAATACACGGTTAGATTCAGCATATTATAGAACCCCAAGAATTCAAGAAAAAACCCATTGAAATTGGTCAAGAAATAAGCAATTTATACAAAGTATCTTCTTTTGCACAATACTGTGCAATTGAATATTACTTGAAATTGCGAAATACTGTGCAATTGAATATTTCTTGCTATTGTGCAATACTGTACAATTGACAATTTCTTGCTATTGTGCAATACTGTGCTATTGGATATTTCTTGCTATTGCAAATACTGTGCAATTGAAGATTTCTTGCTATTGCGCAATACTGTGCAATTGAAAATTTCTTGCTATTGCACAATACTTATTATATAATAATTTACACATCCTGTTTGGTGTGTATCTCCTGCCATATCATTATTATTTGCTTTTAAATATAAATCAGAAATAACCAACTTAAAATGGAAAATTTTAAAGAAAAAAAAAGGAAAAAAAAATCCCCCATTTTTTGAACCCCCTTATGATTCATCACCCCAAACTCAATCCCAGCCTTCCTTTGAGGTATGGTACCTTGCAGTACAATTTCAGAGAGATCCATACACTTGAACACAAGTTATTGTCTGAAACTAGAAAATGCTTATTTTTGGCCCCTTTTGGCCCCTAATTCCTAAACGTTTAGGGCAATTACCCCAAACTTAATTCAGGCTTTCCTTTGTGATATGGAACCTTGTAGTACAATTTCAGAAAGAGCCATACACTTACACACAAGTTATTGTCCTGAAACTAGAAAATGCTTATTTTTGCTCCTTTTTGGCCCCTAATTCCTAAAATTTTGAGGCAATTACCCCAAAATCAATCCCAGCATTCCCTTTGTGATATGGAACCTTGTGGTACAATGTCAGAGAGATCCATACACTTACACACAAGTTATTGTCTGGAAGTTACAAAATGCTTATTTTGGCCCCTTTTGGCCCTTAATTCCTTAACTGTTGGTACTGAACCCCAAAATCAATCCCAACCTTCCTTTGTGGTACTAAACCTTATGGTAAAATTTCCTAGAGATCCATTCACTTAAACTAAAGTTAGAGTGCGAAAACCAATGTGTCTTCGGATTGACGAGAACTGTCCACCAATATACGACCACAAAATTTTTTTGGGTCGTATAAAATCACTGAACCAAAATGAAGTGAAACTTCTAACTTCTTCTGATTGATAAAAATAAAATGATGTGGTATGATTGCAATTGAGAGAACTGTCCACCAGAGACCAATTGGTGGGGATGTAATCAACTACTGTAAAGGTCACTTTATAACCTACGTAACTTTACAACTTATGTAACTTTACAACCTGCATAACTTTACAACCTACGTAACTTTACAACCTATGTAACTTTACAACCTACGTAACTTTTAACCTTCCTTACTTTTACAACCTTCGTAACTTTACAAACTATGTAACTTTACAACCTACGTAACTTTACAACCTTCCTTACTTTTACAACCTATGTAACTTTACAACTGATGTAATTTTACAACCTACGTAACTTTACAACCTACATAACTTTACAACCTTCTTAACTTTACAACCTACGTAACTTTACAACCTACGTAACTTTACAACCTTGTAACTTTACAACCTTCGTAACTTTACAACCTACGTAACTTTACAACCTACGTAACTTTACAACCTTCCTTACTTTTACAACCTACTTAACTTTACAACCTTCGTAACCTTCGTAACTTTACAACCTTCGTAACTTTACAACCTTTGCAACTTTACAACCTTCTTTACTTGTAACTTTACAACCTCACGAATTTTACAACCTTCGTTACTTTTACAACCTTCCTTACTTTTACAACCTTCGTGACTTCCTTACTTTTACAACCTTCACAACCTTCAGAATTTTACAACCTCACGTAACTTTACAACCTACGTAACTTTACAACCTACGTAACTTTACAACCTTCCTTACTTTTACAACCTTCGTAACTTTACAACCTTCGTAACTTTACAACCTTACGTAACTTTACAACCTTCCTTACTTTTACAACCTACGTAACTTTACAACAAACGTAACTTTACAACCTATGTAACTTTACAACCTACGTAACTTTACAACCTTCGTAACTTTACAACCTACGTAATTTTACAACCTTCCTTACTTTTACAACCTTCGTAACTTTACAACCTACGTAACTTTACAACCTGCGTAACTTTACATCGTACGTAACTTTACAACCTGCGTAACTTTACAACCTACGTAACTTTACAACCTGTGTAACTTTACAACCTTCCAAACTTTACAACCTACGTAACTTTACAACTTACGTAACTTTACAACCTTCCTAACTTTACAACCAACGTAACTTTACAACCTACGTAACTTTACAACCTTCGTATCTATATGCTAAATACCCAGTCAATTGATTCAGGCATTATAAAAGAAAGAAGGGAAAACTGATATTTTTAAACAATTTTCTATTTCCAAGAGCCACAAATTCATTTTAAATATCTCGACCATAAGTGGCTAAAATTGATATTCATTTACTAATTACTCAAGGTCAAATGGCAAACTTGATAGACATCTGTCAAGTATAGGAACATAAAAAGAAATCAGTAAATATAAATAATTATTTATTTTGCAGTTTGACATGATAAATTTGATGCTCTTTAAATCAATAAATAAAATGACATGAGCTATCTACAAAAGTACAGAATAATATAAAATGTTTTGCTCTCTCTCTTTCCATTTTAAAAATGGCCACTCAGGTACTACAAAACATTGCCAATGTAATTTTTTTTTTAGGTTATAGAAACTCAATCAAACACATTCTGCATTGCTAATGACATCATAATTAATTCTCTTAGAAGTACAAGTCAAACACAGTTACATCAAATGCTCTCAACATTGCACATAGTGACAGCAGGTTTACATCTGATCATTTCCTTGGGTGTTGAAATTATAATTGTCTTTTAATTTTATGTTTATCATTCTGTCAGCGAAAAAAAGGAGATTTTGGCTCTAAATTTTTAATAATTGGTGATTTTGTTTGCCATATCTTTCCTCAGGCCAGTCCAACCTCTTGTTATTATTAAAAATGTTTTAGTAATGAAATCAATATTCAATCTATGAGTTACTGTTTTTTAGCTATGTTTTTGATCTATTATGCAAACTTGACATTAGGAGACTGTCAAAATCATTCTAGAAATGATAGAAATAAATTATAGTATATATAAAACTCGCATAACAAAGTAAAAGTGAAAGTAATATCAGTTTTAACTGTCTTTCACTGTCAGCTAACATTCAAAGATAAAACAATACAAAACAAACAAAAGAATATGTTACTACAAGTTGTACTGAAAGATTTACTCATTTACTTTGTGGAATACAAATTTCTTATTAAACAAAATATATTTTTTGATACACTGGAAATGGAATTTAATTACTATTTTCATTGTCAAATAATATGCCCTAAGAAAAACTAATTATCAGTAAATCCATGTTAAAAATCCTGATTTTAATTGAAAATAAGAGAAAAACAAGAAATTTAAACACATCAAACTTAATTTAAAAACATTCAAAAATCAAAATGCACACCTAAGCCATGCAGAAATAAAACAATGCACAACATTTGGTTTTTACATCTTGGCACATGACTGATATCACTGAAAATGAGTGTAAATGAGCTAACACACCACACAAGCATTACTTCCATTAAATGAATATAACAGATGTCAATCATTGGATACTATTGGTGGTTCATTTGGAAATTATTATATAACAGATGTCAATCATTGGATACTATTGGTGGTTCATTTGGAAATTATTTGCTTTCCTTAACTAAATCTATGATCAAGGAAGTTTGTATAACTAAATCTATGATCAAGGAAGTTTGTATAACTAAATCTATGATCAAGGAAGTTTGTATAACTAAATCTATGATCAAGGAAGTTTGTATAACTAAATCTATGATCAAGGAAGTTTGTATAACTAAATCTATGATCAAGGAAGTTTGTATAACTAAATCTATGATCAAGGAAGTTTGTAGGCCACTTTTTAAAAGAACAAGGTTCCAAAAATGTTTTTACATACAGAAAGATATTTGCCTAAGAAGTAAGTTAACTGGAAAAAATATGTCTATGGACTTGTTTTTTTAGAAAAATTTGATCGGAAACATTTCTGATTTCTGATTTATTTTTTAAAGAGATATTTTTACTTTAAATTTTTTCAGAAATAACAAGAAATTAACTAGATTTTGCTGCGATTTATTTAATGAAATTATGGAAAAAAAGTTAGGCTACTGGACAAAATTTTCTAATGCTATCAATCTAAAATGTCCAGAGGATTTTAAAATAATGAGAATAAGATTAACAACATGAGCTTTCTAAAACTCTCACATGTAAAGGTTGAAGTAATCCTGACCTCTTTGTAAAGGTCAAAGAAATCCTGACCTCACATGTACAGTTCAAAGTAATCCTCACCTCAATGTACATGATGTAAAGGTCAAAGAATTACTGATCTCACATGTCAAGGTCAAAGAATTACTGATCCCACATGTAAAGAGTGAACATAGTTATAGTGTATTAAACTTAGTAACTTTGGCAAATAAACAGGAACTGTTTCCAAAATGTCAAAATGCCAATGTAATACTGTAAATTCAGAAATTATTGTGTGCATTTCTGAAAGAAGGACAACAATGCAAAATTAATTATTGCGATTTCAGGAAAATCTACATAAAGATATATGTATCAAATTCCTAATGCAAGTTGTTATTGTTGCAATACTTATTCAGTTGCCTTATTCCCATTAATAAAACCCTGTAGCCCTTTTCACAAAAAATCTTGAGTGTAAAATTTATCGTAAGTCTAAAATATTCCTTAATAATTCAACTAAATATTTTTATTGTAAGATTAATTTTACACTTAAGATTTTTTGTGAAAAGGGCTACTGGCAATCATTTCTCAATTTATATTACTGTGGATTCAGTTGTTTTCATCTGTACCAATTTTTGTGGATTGAGGAAAATTTGCATTTTTGTGGATGTTTGCTTTTGCAGTTTTCTGCATATAATCATATAGCAAATTTGTTATTTTGTTATTGAACATTTAAATTTGTGGTTTCCCTGTACCCTCGAAATCCACGAAAATTGTGTATCCAACGAATAATTATGAATCTACAGTAATTGATCTGTTATCAAATTCTCATTATTTGAACACAGTGAATGATAGCTTGGGAGTTTTAATACATTTTAGTATTCTCCATACTATACATCATGGCACATAAAAATGACAATTGCTTTCATAATTTGAGTTTGTGAAGTCTTAAATAAAAACCATTAACATCTGATATACGAGACATTAGACAAATTTATTACTCTATGTATCACTAGTTCTATAATGCTTGCAAGTGATTGGTGACATGATTTGTAATGCTTAATACATACAAAACGATATTTCCTAAACAATAATCAATCTTGTACAACCATGACATATCTTAGTAATCTTTCAGTAATTATTCAATATAAAAGATGTAAGGGGAGACTTCATTAATCCATTCAATGTAAAAGATGTAACAGGAGACTTCATTAATCTATTCAATAACTTTCCCTTTCTTCTCAGCAATACACTTGACTGTTTCTAACATCAGTAATAAAGCAAGTAATCTCTTGTGGACAACTCTTATTCAAACTGATCACCTTTTTTACTTCTTCACACAATTTCAATAGTAACTAACATTTTAATATCATAATAAAAACAAACACAACACATTTTTCGTATCTCCTCTTTCACCTTTTCTTTCACAGGTTTTTTGAAGCAATGAAATGCACAACTGGTTTGATTCTGTAAGTAAATCAGATCTACTTCAGGAGTTCATGTTTTAAAGTTCTAAATCACAGGGCATATGAGTTCTACTGGTTAATGTTAGTGAAGAACTAGACCAATCTACAATGAAAAACAAGATCAAGTCATTTCATTCAGTTTTTTTACCCACTAACCATTGCCATTTTTACAAGGTTAAAAGGAACCCTCAACAAATTTGATTAACCCTCAACAAATTTGATTAAGTAAACGAGGAATGTATATAATCATCCTTTCATTTGAAAAAAAACAAACAATTCTTTTAATTGACATATCTGACTTGTTTATTGTTAATGTGTTGAGACAAAAAAAAAATAAACATAACTTATCTAATCTTCATTACTGCAATATTCTAAATAGATTAAATACTGTACTATGGGCAGGGTCAACAAATGACTAAAAAATCTCACCTTTTCTGGATTCATCTGAGGACATTTCCAGTTATATAAATAGTATTGTAAGTTTCCGTCTCCGATTCCAAACTTTAACTTCTCTAAAAACTGTTTGTTATCCATTAAATCTAAGGCATTAAAAACATCAAACCCCATCTAAAATAGAAACAGTATTATATTAAGGAAAGCCAAGTCATAATCCAATTAGAAAGCCCTCTTAGAAAACTACAGTAGTATGTAATTGTGTAAGAATAAATATCTTATATATGCAATATTGAGATGCAAGATCAAATTTATAATGAATATGCACTGATTATTTGATTGATTGATTGCTTAACATCCAGTGACAAATATCGGTGATAATTTTTAAGTTTTATATAAATAATATCTCTTCATAAGTCATTCTGAGCCAAGAACCAATGTTTCAGGATTTTTTTTAGATATCGAGCTTTGATGTCTTAATTCTCAACAATTAACTAAATAAATTCAAAAGAAATAAATTGCTTCGCCGAGTGAAACTGGATATGACCGCAGAGGTCCAACCCTGAACAGTTGAGGCAAAAATGGACACAATATTCACGCTTGATACAGGTTTGAATTTGGATTGTAATTCAATATTTGACACATAATAGGTTTCTGACACAGAATAACTGTAGTCAAAGAACTTATAATTGGTTATATGATTTGAATTTATATTTCCATTTTTTTACTTTTGTGCAATACACTATGCTGTTGCAAATTGACCTCCCCCCCAAAACAAAAACTTTTTTTTACCCCTTCTTTTTTTTATTTTACGGTTTGAGCCATAACCCCCCCCCCCACCAAAGGCCAATCCTTACCATCCCTATGTGGTATGGAAACTTGTATAATTTCAGAGAGATCCATACACCGTTCCACTAGTTATTGTCTGGAAACTAGAAAAATGCTTATTTTGGCCCCTAATTCCTAAACTGTTGGGACAATAACCCCCAAAATCAATCCCAACCTTCCTTTTGAAGTTATAACCTTTGTGTTTAAATTTCATAGATTTCTATGTACTAATATTAAAATTATTGTCCGAAAACCAAATGTCTTCCGACGACGCGGACGACGACGTGATACCGATATACGACCGCAATATTTTTTGCAGTCGTATGACAAAGAATTATTTTTTTTTCTACATCAAATTTTTTTCTTACAGGTAAAATAACATCTGGAAGAGTAAATCAAAGTATTTCAAGTGTTCCAAGCTCCACTATTACCTTCTTTCTTTTATATTAAATAGTTATTGACAGTAAAAGTGCAAAATCATTTTTTGGACAGTATCAATTTCAGAATTTTTTCAATATTCAAATTTAAGGAAAATATTTTGCAAAAAAATCAATATCCATATTTTTAAACTTGAGAAATAAGACAAATGCAAACAAGACTTTGAATTCACCATGATTAATTATAATCAAGAAATAAGTAATTCATAAAAATAAATCTACAGTTCAACTGTAATAAGCAGTCACTCCTAGGAAAAGCCAAAAGTGACTGATCAAAAGATGTAACATTTTTTTCCGAGTTTCTGAAAAAATTTGTAAGGGTTCCGCAGAACCCAGTGTCTCGCCTACTTTTGCTGCTAGTCACAGGCTCAACAAAAATGGGGAAAAAATTATTTAAAATTTTCTTATAGATACTATCTTTTGATTGTAAGAAGCTTCTGTCCAAGTTTGGTAAAAATCCAGAATGGTTTATGAATCTAATAAATGTTTTAAAAACTTTAACTACAGACTGTATGTAATGTTAACTGGCAGAAAAACTAAGTCCATTTATAAGTAATATAATGAAAAACAGGAAATATATTGTTACAAAATTTCCTTCTAGATACTAGCTTTTGATCATAAACAAACTTTTGTCCAAGTTTAGTACAAATCCAGGATAGTTTAAGAAAGTTATTAAAATTTTTAAAACTTTAACCACAGAGTGAATGTAATGTTAACTGGCAGAAAAACTAAGTCCATTTATTAGTAATATATACGGAAAAACAGGAAATATATTTTTACAAAATTTCCTTCTAGATACTAGATTTTGATCATAAACAAGCTTCTGTCCAAGTTTGGTACAAATCCAGGATAGTTTAAGAGAGTTATTAAAATTTTAAAAACTTTAACCACAGAGTGAATGTAATGTTAACAGCAAGAAAAACTAAGTCCATTTATAAGTAAAATACGGAAAAACAGGATTTTTTTTTTTTAAATTTACTTCTGGATACTATCTTATGATCATAAACAAGCTTCTGTCCAAGTTTGGTAGAAATCTAGGATAGTTTAAGAAAGTTATTAAAATTTCAAAAACTTTAACCACAGAGTGAATATTTGTGGACGCCGTCGACGCAAATGTAGGATCGCTATGTCTCGCTTTTGCGACAAAAGTCGCAGGCTCAACAAAAATCTAATAAACCTGCGGGATCCCAGTAAATTGTTTTCAATAGGAAGGGTTATTGTTTTTGTGAGCAATGAAATAAAAAATGGTAGATTCTAGCATGTAAATTTGAATAAAAACATTCAAAATAACTTTATATTCATGGAGAAATAAGTTGGTGAAACAGTTTTCATATGAAACTGAAAGGAGTGGAACTCAAGGAATTCCTGAATTCACCTTCTATCAGTGATACCAGTTACAAATGGATTTTGATTCTCATTTTGACTTTGGGTACTGAACAAATCTATTTTACATGGTAGTTAAAAAATTTAAAACGACTATTGCTAATAGCTAAAATAATAATCCTTGCAAAAATGTATGGAATATTAACAGCTGAAAAGAGTTTATATAGAGATAACATTTAGGTGGGTCTGAAAGTGATTGTTAGAAGCAGACAATCCCTGAATCAAGGTGATCTTTAAGAAAGATTAGACTGAACACATTTTTTACTACTGTCATGTCTTGCTACAAACTTACTGTCTTAGCTATTATAAGAGCGTCCTGCATCAGGTCATACCATGGTGTCTTACCACTGACATTATAAAATGAGTAGGCAGCTTTCAACGTCTTATGAACAGGATGGTGGACTACAGTAGATGGTAGAGTATAAAAACTAACAAAGTCTGTCACCTCCCCATTTCTCTGAAAGTAAAAACATCAAAATTAACAACATACTGTCATCAATTCACTGGAAGACAACATTGGATTCAGTATTTCATTAGTAATATATGTAGTATGACGATTGCAAGAGTTATTGTCACCTACTTCAATGAAATGTATACCAGCTTGCACTTCAGACGAAAAAGTACAGCAAAACTTTCTGTATGTTTATTACAATCAAAGAAAATATATGTAACTTTAAAACATGGAACTGATGTGCAACAGGTAGAAATACAGAGTATGTCTAACATTCATGCAGCTTGGTACTTAATAACTTCATACCAGCAAGTTATGACATGTAGATAAGAAATTACTGTGACTTTACTGTTAGATTGCAATTCATTAAAAACGGAAAGAAGAAAGAGGTAGTTCTAAACATTCTGAGCTTTTTTGTCCTTGTCAAATTCATAAAAGCACTATTTTCCATTTATCTAGGACCATTACTCCAGAACAACAAAAGTGAAAATCATCACTATCAAACTTGACCTCCATTCTGCCATCTGTAACTGTGTAATAAAATTGGAAAAGCATCTGTTGAATAGTTTACAAGTTATTGCACAGAAACAACATAAGTGCCATTTTCAAGGACCACAACTCCTTAATGATAAAATTCATAAGGGGTTCCACGGAACCCTGTGTCTCGCCTGTGTTTGCTGTTGTCAGTGTAAAAGTGTAATGTTGGCTTAAAAAAGTGAGTCCATTTATCAGTAAAATACAGATTTTTTTTTTTAAATTCAAACGTTTTCTTTAGGTGCTATTTCTTTGTCTTGAAGATTAGCTTCTGTCCAAGTTTCATAACAATCCAATGAAGGTTTACAAATTTATCATGTAAAAAAAATTTAATCCCAGACTGTCTGTAAATGTTAACTGTAAAAAACTAAGTCCATCTATCAGAAAAATACTAAAAATGAAAAATGTATTTTCAAAGGTTTGCTTCAGACATGATCTCTTAATCATTAAAAAGCTTCTGCCAAAGTTTCATAAAATTCTATTGACGAAGTAATTGAACTCCAGACTGTATCTTCTTGTTAACTGTAAAAAAAAAAAACTAAGTACCTTTATCAGTAAAATACGGAAAAATTTAAATAAATGTTTTCAAAATATTGCTCTGGATACTGTCTTTTGGTCATAAGATTCTGTCCAAATTTCATAAAAACTCCATGTATGTTTGACATAGTTATTGATGTCTAAAAAAACTTTCACCACAGGACTGAACCTAAATGGTGAGGCCACCGCCAACGGAATCTATGATCGCTATGTCTCACTTTTGCAAAATAAATTTCACAGGCTCGACAAAAAGTGAAATTCGTCAATATCAATCTTGACTTTCATTTTTTCTTAAGTAACAATATATCAAAATTTGAAAAGCATTGGTTAAACAGTTAATACGTTATTGTAAGGAAGCTTTGGCAGCTGCCCAACATACTTCCCCATTTTAATAATATTAATTTTCCCGTCAGAAAACCCAGTTAAAAATGCTTTATATTAACCTAAACCATCAGACTACTCCTTATTAATGTTATTGTCCTGAAATAAACATTTTTGACAATCTTTTGTGTTTTGCCTATCATCGCTTAGGATCATTCAAGACATTATATACATCAAATGTTGACATCCTCTTCAGATTTCATATTAGCTCAATTGGTCCTACGGCCCATGTGAGATATTGCCATCAATTGGTGTCCTTTGTGGTAAACTTTTAATGAAATCTTCTACTCAGAAACTGGATTTATTTCAACCAAATATAATAATCCAGAAAAAAAGATTCAGTGAAGTCCATTGGTTGGTGTTAAGAGTTGAGAAATGCCAAGTAGAAATATTTGCTTCAATGTAGGAAAAAATGGCAACGCACATGATTTTGCTAAATGTTTACATAAAAACAAATAGAAAGATGCTGCAAATACAACTGATGAGAATTTCTTAGCAAAAAAAATTTCAAATTAAAAATATCAGGCTGTGGGATAATGCAAATAAACAATATTTATTAATTGTCTTGGTTTAGATCAACGGCTTAAATCTTCTTTATTACCTCAACTACAAAAGAATCAATTATTCCAGGACGTGGTATAAACCAATGTCTAAATTCTTCTTCTGTAAATAAAGGTGCCAAATCAAACTTCAGTAAATACTGCAAAAGAAATTATATTGTATATCAATAGAACTTGTAGTAAATATTTCATGTTAAGGGTTTAGTTTAAACATACTTGATTTGCATAAACACAAATTGTATGAGACACAAGTCAAAAAGACTTATGAAGTCTTCTCCATATCATGTTTAGGTCTTTATACATAGACAAAACAATCTAATAACAAGAATGTGTCCACAGTACCACGAATGTCCCACTCACACTATCATTTTCTATGTTCAGTGGACAGTGAAATTGGGATCAAAACTCTAATTAAAATTAGAAAGATCATATCATAGGGAACATGGTGATGTGTACTAAGTTTCAAGTTGATAGGACTTCAATTTCATCAAAAACTACCTTGACCAAAAACTTTAACCTGAAGCGGGATAGACGGACGGAGGAATGGACCAATGAACGAACGGACGCACAGACCGAAAAACATAATGCCCCTCTACTATTGTAGGTGGGGCATAAAAAACAATTTCTAATTGATGCTTGTGTGTGTTAAACAGTGTTTTCATGGTGTCTTAGACTTCCAACGAAAGTACCATTTTCAGCACTAATATTTTTTTTACAACTATAAGGTATCATAAATTGGTCAAAACTTTTACTAAATTGTGTAATAAATAGGGAATAAGTGTGAAAGTATGAATCATTTACTCTGAAGTAAAGCTGTCGACATCAGATAATAAGATGGCATGATTTCATTGCAGGCTGAGTACTTTGAGCATTCTATATACAGGAAATTGATATGCAACAAGTATGAAAATATATCACTGCTTAAAAGACTGATTGTATGCATTGTATAGCATTACAAACAGCTGCCCAAACTAGTGTGTAGGACAGCATGAGTGCATATCAGTAGGTTAAGTAGTTTGCTCCAAGTATCTGCAAGCACTCTTTGTATATTTCACTATATATTTTAGGATTGTTTTGTTTGTACCAGTGTTTTTTGTTGTCTTTATACTAGTATTTGAGTTAAATGCTTCTAAATTGATCTTTTTTGTATGGTTCTTTTATGTACCTTGTTTCATTTACACTGTTTAAGATTAAAAGGGAGGGGGTTGAAGTATCATAAAATCAACCCTGCCACATGTTAGTTTATTTAAGTCCACGTCATATAGGGGGCCTCAGTGGCCGAGTGGTCTAAGTAGTTACTACTGTAATCACTAGCCAGTCAACACTGAGGTTGTGAGTTCAAACCCTGCTCCTGCAGGTGCACTTGTCTCCAATCTTAATTGACTAGGATTGTCAGTTTTCCTATCAAAGGTTGGTGGTTTTCTCTAGGCACTTCGGATTCCTCCACCAACTTGCCACCACAAAATAGCCCAAAAGCGGTGCTTAAAATCAATCTATGTCATATAAATCTAAGCTTAAAAGGATGATTTAAATGATAAAACAAAACTGTCAAATCAACATTACATACAAACCTGCTATTATTACTTACTTTTTTCAAACATTTATAAGCTTCAGGAACATCTGTAGGTGTGAACTTCCTAAAACCTGGAGTTTTGGGTGCCTGAAAGATAAAAAGTTTAATTCAAATATGTATCCCAATGCCAAACAAATTATAATTATGTTTACAAAAAACAATATTGAATATTTTATGTCACAACATTTTTTTATTTTATAAATTTGGATATCATCAATCTCTTTTTTAAACATTAATTACTTAATTTAATAATCCTGAAGAGGGGTATCTTTTCTAGATAATATTCACAAAATGTTTTGTCTAACAGTGTTTCATTTCATTTTTTTTTTGTGGAAAAATATTGACTAATTAGTCTGGTTTCCAATGCCTGTTCATTTATTTAATTCCTTTTACAAACAGGATTTTTCACCAACTTACCTTTGAAAACTACAGACTAAAGACCCTGTATGTCTTACCTACATGTATGCCCAATATCAATAATGGCCTTATGCAGTCCAGTTACCCCTTTTCAGTCTTAGTTCTACAGCAATTAACCAAGTTCGTTACAGAATTTTTCAAAAAATAATTCCCTGCATTTTAAAATTGGACAAAACTAAGAATTAGATCTGGCTTTGGTGGTAGTTGCCTTTATCAGCTGATTGGAATGAAAGAGGAATGTTTTTAAATAAATATGTGGCATCATTACTGCCATTATGTTGAATAAACAGCATTGTGTTCTAAATTTTGTACGGTTTTTCGAAAGTTTTCTGAGTATCACTAGGGTCAAAATTGAAAAAGAGAGAAATCTGAAAATCTCATCAATTAAAATTAATCATTGCCTCTTGAAAAAGTGTGTCGCTTACAGTCTTCAAATAATATCAGCAGAAATTGCTAAGTTCATGTTTTGATATTGGAAATCCCCACAAAAAAAGAAATTGAAAAAAAAACCCTGTGCACAACTTCATGTCCAGTGGTAGAATCTGTGCAAGTTTTTTCGATTTCTATACAGTTGTATTTCAACAAGTTGTAGATAACCATTAAGTGTGACTCAGACAACAATGACAGACAATGCTATGTATGACTCAGGGACAACAAATAGTTATCCGTATGCGTGGCTTGCTTTGTCAGGTGACACAATATATTTGAAACCAATCTCTTATGTAAATAACTTACATCAGGTAACTTGTGAATCTTTAATTAACTTACAGGTAACTTGTAAAGCTTTAATTAACTAACAGGTAACTTGTAAAGCTTTAATTACCTTACAGGTAACTTGTAAAGTTTTAATTACCTTACAGGTAACTTGTAAAGTTTTAATTACCTTACAGGTAACTTGTAAAGCTTTAATAAACTTACATCAGGTAACTTGCAAAGCTTTAATTAACTTACAGGTAACTTGTAAAGCTTGAATTAACTTACATCAGGTAACTTGTAAAGCTTTAATTAATTTACAGGTAACTTGAAAAGCTTGAATTAACTTACATCAGGTTACTTACTTACAGGTATCTTGTTAAGCTTTAATTAACTTACTGGTAACTTGTAAAGCTGTAATTAACTTATATCAGGTAACTTGTAAAGCTGTAATTAACTTACATCAGGTAACTTGTAAAGCTGTAATTAACTTACATCAGTTAACTTGTAAAGCTTATTAACTTACAACAGTTAACTAGTAAAGCTTAAATTAACTTACAGGTAACTTGTCAAGCTTTAATTAACTTACGTCAGATAACTTGTAAATCTTTAATTAACTTACATCAGGTAACTTGTAAAGCTTTAATTAACTTACAGGTAACTTGTAAAGCTTTAATTAACTTACAGGTAACTTGTAAAGCTTTAATTAACTTACATCAGCTTTAATTAACTTACATCAGGTAACTTGTAAAGCTTTAATTAACTTACAGGTAACTTGTCAAGCTTTAATTAACTTACGTCAGGTAACTTGTAAAGCTTTAATTAACTTACAGGTAACTTGTAAAGCTTTAATTAACTTACATCAGGTAACTTGTAAAGCTTTAATTAACTTACAGGTAACTTGTCAAGCTTTAATTAACTTACGTCAGATAACTTGTAAAGCTTTAATTAACTTACAGGTAACTTGTAAAGCTTTAATTAACTTACAGGTAACTTGTAAATCTTTTAATTAACTTACATCAGGTAACTTGTAAAGCTTTAATTAACTTACATCAGGTAACTTGTAAAGCTTTAATTAACTTACATCAGGTAACTTGTAAAGCTTTAATGTTCTTTGCATTGTCATATTCCTACTTAAATGTGAAAATTTGACTTCAATTAATTTCCTAGGATTTAATGATCTATGCCAATATCTGAAAAATAAAAAAAGAATGTTAAGTCACGTGATAAACATCAAAACATTTACGAAAAAAATTTCATTCTGTAAGTATCATTTCCATAATGTATTATATTCTTAAGGTAACCTAACACTGCCTTGGCTTTATTTCGTGTTTGTAGAAGATGAAGCGGAGTATTGGAATGTCTATCTTCTTTCCAATCTTTTTTTCTAATTAATCAAAGGTTATAACATAAACATTATGTGTTTATTGTGTTAAATCAAATACTGAAGTGCATGCTGAAAAAGTAAAATAGAAACGTACTGACCTACAACATGCCACAGGTTTTGGTAATACTACACCAGCTGTGTAAACAGCTTGAAATAACCCATGTGTATGTACACGTCTCGTAATCTCTCTAATCAACACTGGTGCCACTCTTTTTGATCGTAACTTCTTGTGAACACACAAAAAATTGATTTCTACTAAATGTTTTGTTCTAAAAAATATAAACAAGATATCCAATGTAGGAATGTATATCAATGATTAATGATGATATTCTTTGGTTTTAATTCAAATATTTGACAATTATTTCGAAAAAGATCTAAAATCTAATAAGTAGATTTAGGCAAATGTAATAATTTTTCTAACTTCAGTTTTCCTATAAATATCAGTATGACACAGAGAAGCATATGGTTTATGATCTGGAATGATTTTGTTCAACACACTTTTCTAAAAAGTACTTATTTTATCATCAAATATTGACATCCATATTAGGTTTTGTAAATATCTTCAACAAGTATTGTGTATCTTTAGCCTAAAAGTCTCTGAACTAGTCAAAAATGTCTAACTTCCCTTTACACCAATATCTGACTTAAAATTTAATGGATAAAAATTCTTTATTTCAAATGCATTTACCTTTCATATATTTTAATATTTGCTGGAACGGCACTGATAAATCCTACAAGTTTTGCACTCTTTATAGCTCGTACACCACAATGCCAATCTTTTCTCCAACCAGGAGGCTGTAATGCCCTGTAACATTAAAACAATCAGTTTTTAAAATGCCCTCTTTAATAAGGTAGATCTTTTTTTATAATTCTAGTAATATATTTTTTTGGGGGGGAAATTTGACAAAATGTTATCCCTAGGCGAACTGGGGTGGGGTGTTATTAACACCATGATAATTAACCAATCAGACTGCAAGATTCTTGCTTCGTAAGAAATAATAGATTATATGTGCATCCTGGTGAGTAATCAAACCTTAGCATGTAATCCCTGCTGTCTGTTATAGGAATTCTTGTGTAATCAAACCTTAGCATGTAATCCCTGCTGACTGTTGTAGGAATTCTTGTGTAATCAAACCTTAGCATGTAATCCCTGCTGACTGTTGTAGGAATTCTTGTGTAATCAAACCTTAGCATGTAATCCCTGCTGACTGTTATAGGAATTCTTGTGTAATCAAACCTTAGCATGTAATCCCTGCTGTCTGTTGTAGGAATTCTTGTGTAATCAAAACTTAGCATGTAATCCCTGCTGACTGTTATAGGAATTCTTGTGTAATTAAAACCTTAGCATGTTATCCCTGCTGACTGTTGTGAAATTCTTGTGTAATCAAACCTTAGCATGTAATCCCTGCTGACTGTTGTAGGAATTCTTGTGTAATCAAACCTTAGCATGTAATCCCTGCTGACTGTTGTAGGAATTCTTGTGTAATCAAACCTTAGCATGTAATCCCTGCTGACTGTTGTTAAATTCTTGTGTAATCAAACCTTATTTTCTAAGGGTTTAATATTTCGGGGTAGTGTTTTGCCATGGCTTTATTTGGACTTGTTTGTTTGCTTTTTGGCCTTGAATGTTTGTCCCTAATATTTTATTAACTATGTATTTACTTTCAGGTATCACAGATCGAATTTATTCGTTCATAGTGTGTTAATTTACGTTTTGATTGAGTTAAGCCTTCCAATTGATGTTTTATCGTGTGTTTTCTATGTTGTGATGTTATACTATTGTTTCAGAAAAAGGGAGAAGGTTTGGTACCATTAAAACGTTTAATCCCGCTGCAAATGTTTGCACCTGTCCTAAGTCAGGAATCTGATGTACAGTAGTTGTCGTTTGTTTATGTAATTTATACGTGTTTCTCGTTTCTCGTTTTTTATATATACTAGACCGTTGGTTTTACCGTTTGAATGGTTTTACACTAGTACTTTTGGGGCCCTTTATAGCTTGTTGTTCGGTGTGAGCCAAGGCTCCGTGTTGAAGGCCGTACATTGACCTATAATGGTTTACTTTTATAAATTGTTATTTGGATGGAGAGTTGTCTCATTGGCACTCACACCACATCTTCCTATATCTACTTAGCATGTTATCCCTGTTGACTTTTGTGAAATTCTTGTGTAATCAAACCTTAGCATGTAATCCCTGCTGACTGTTGTGAAATTCTTGTGTAATCAAACCTTAGCATGTAATCCCTGCTGACTGTTGTAGGAATTCTTGTGTAATCAAACCTTAGCACGTAATCCCTGCTGACTGTTGTGAAATTCTTGTGTAATCAAACCTTAGCATGTAATCCCTGCTGACTGTTGTAGGAATTCTTGAGTAATCAAACCTTAGCATGTAATCCCTGCTGACTGTTGTAGGAATTCTTGTGTAATCAAACCTTAGCATGTAATCCCTGCTGACTGTTATAGGAATTCTTGTGTAATCAAACCTTAGCATGTAATCCCTGCTGACTGTTGTAGGAATTCTTGTGTAATCAAACCTTAGCATGTTATCCCTGCTGACTGTTGTGAAATTCTTGTGTAATCAAACCTTAGCATGTAATCCCTGCTGACTGTTGTAGGAATTCTTGTGTAATCAAACCTTAGCATGTAATCCCTGCTGACTGTTGTAGGAATTCTTGTGTAATCAAACCTTAGCATGTTTGTTCTTATAACATGTTTTTTTCTAGTTACCATTGTAAGAATTCCGGAAAGTAATCAAACCATAGCATGTTATCCCTGATTTCAGTTTTTTATATAATTTTAAACCTAACTAAAACTTACCATTGTAAGAATTCTGGTGAGTAATCAAATCTAAACATGTTGTCGTCATCTTCTACATAATTCTCATTCAGTAATGTGTACAGCTCTTTTAACTGTTAAAAACAATCAGAAAATATCCATTTAAATGTGATCATCAAAAATAATTCACAGATGCCAAGGTCATATAATTTAAATACTGAAACCGCTTCAGAGTACATGCAGGGAGGATGTCACTATTTCAAGGTATGTATATTCATTTCCTCTGTCTAAATATACTGATCAATTATACTGGAAACTCGTAGAAGTTTTATGCATGTATTATCATCAATCATAAGGATCAATCAAAGTATAAAACAAAATTTGAATTTTTCAAACAAAATAAAAATTCTTCTACAATCTGTGTTAGTATATCCTTTGTCACAATGAACATTCTAACCTTAGTTTATCTTCTTTCACTTTCATATATTTTTCACTCAGTATTCTCGAAAACCGTCGGTCCTGTCGGTCCTGACCGCCAAAAATTGGCTAGGACCGACAATTGCATGTGTAGTGGCAGTCCTGATGACCAACAACATTTTGGTGGTTGTTCACTTTTGTTTTAACATCTTTTCAGTATTCAGATAGCTTTTGAACTGGTTCAGTGGTTGCTGATGTAAAAAAACTTTAACTACATAGCTCAAAATTACAGTAATACTTTTGAAAAAGAACCAGTCGTCGGTTTCTTTGGTATTCAGATAGTGTTTGTACTGGTTACTACTGTAATTTAACTTTTGTAGCATAGCTCAAAATTACGGTAATACTTTTGACAAATAACCAGTCGTAAAAGTCATCATGGCTTCGGCATGGCTCATTTTGTTCAGAGAGGTAGTCCGAGATTACTCTGACGTGCAATGGCTGTTTTGCCAGAAAAGCTAGGGCGGTCCCACGGCCCCAGCTTGTCTGGCAAAACAGCCATTCGACGTCAGAATAATCTCGGTGCTAAACAGAGGACTCTGTATTTTAACAAAGACTTTACAGAGACTGAACATTTTTTCTATATTACATATTTTTTTCTATATTACAAGACTTAGTCTTTTATTTCTATCATTCCTCAATCCTCAATCTTAAGGCCTGTTGGCACGAATTTTCCCAATGTGCAGGTTTTCTCTTTGTGCGTTTTTCTTTGCGTATTTTATTCTCTTATCATTTTAATGCACTTTTCACTGTAAATGATTGCAGCGGACACAGCTTTAAACTTATAAAGCCTCGATGTAATTCATCATTTCATTAAAGGCATTTTTTTCTAACGAATTATAAACGATTGGAACAGTTTACCAAAAATGTTGTGTCTGCAAATACCGTTGATAACTTTAAAATACAACTTGATCATCATTGGGAAGATGTTATGGACCAGTTCTAGTGATAAATTATTTTTATTATACTTTTTTATTGTTTCTTAATATGAGTGGATTGGCATTAGGAAGAAATTAAATACCAGCTCTTATGATGAATTTGGACTTCTTTAAACAGTTAAATATTAACTATTTAAAATTTGAATTATTAGTCAACCAAAAGTGACACATAAAATGCAGGATTGTTATGAGTTTAGCTTTTAAAACAAGTACGAATTTGGGTGAGCTAAAAAAGGATTGAATTTCCTTACACATGAGCCCTTAAACGACTCGACAGGTAGTATAATGCATGAGACATAAAACAAAAATGAAATCAAGCATGTTATCAAACTGACAAAGTATACAATTTAGTGAACAATGCAAAGTTCAAACTTTCATTTAAAAAAAAAACAAACATATAACATAGAAACTAGGATGGAGTTAATATAGTATTGAGCAATGACTTTCATGTAACTAATAGGTGTTTGATAAATTCAAGTAAAATTACAGGACCACCAGATTTTTAGTCTTGGTGGTCCCAATGACCACCAGGAAAAAAAAAGATTTCAAGAACTCTGTTCACTTGCTTTGAGTCGTCCTGAACATGCATGAAATATTTGCCATTGGACATTAGGCAAATAACAATGAATTAATTACTTGCTCTGAGTGTACCAGTCGTTCATAATCTTATACAGAATGGCTCTCAATTCTATGTCTATATCGTGATTGTTATTTCATTTTATTGATGTATTGTATAAACTGTCAAAATCTAAAAAAAACGATTCTTATTTCGAATGGCTCTCAATTCTATGTCTATATTGTGATTGTGATTTTACTTGATTATTATCTAATTTCATTGTTGTACTGTATAAACTGTCACAAATCAGAAGATTGTCTAATTTAGAATGGCTCTCAATTCTATGTCTATATTGTGATTGTTATCTAATTTTATTGTTATACTGTATAAACTGTCACAAATCAGAAGATTGTCTAATTTAGAATGGCTCTCAATTCTATGTCTATATTGTGATTGTTATCTAATTTTATTGTTGTACTGTACAAACTGTCACAAATCAGAAGATTGTCTAATTTAGAATGGCTCTCAATTCTATGTCTATATTGTGATTGTTATCTAATTTTATTGATATACTGTATAACTTTCACAAATCAGAAGATTGTCTAATTTAGAATGGCTCTCAATTCTACGTCTATATTGTGATTGTTATCTAATTTTATTGATATACTGTATAAACTGTCACAAATCAGAAGATTGTCTAATTTAGAATGGCTCTCAATTCTATGTCTATATTGTGATTGTTATCTAATTTTATTGATATACTGTATAAACTGTCACAAATCAGAAGATTGTATAATTTAGAATGGCTCTCAATTCTATGTCTATATTGTGATTGTTATCTAATTTTATTGATATACTGTATAAACTGTCACAAATCAGAAGATTGTATAATTTAGAATGGCTCTCAATTCTATGTCTATATTGTGATTGTTATCTAATTTTATTGATATACTGTATAAACTGTCACAAATCAGAAGAATGTCTAATTTAGAATGGCTCAATTCTATGTCTATATTGTGATTGTTATCTAATTTTATTGATATACTGTATAACTTTCACAAATCAGAAGATTGTCTAATTTAGAATGGCTCTCAATTCTACGTCTATATTGTGATTGTTATCTAATTTTATTGATATACTGTATAAACTGTCACAAATCAGAAGATTGTCTAATTTAGAATGGCTCTCAATTCTATGTCTATATTGTGATTGTTATCTAATTTTATTGATATACTGTATAAACTGTCACAAATCAGAAGATTGTATAATTTAGAATGGCTCTCAATTCTATGTCTATATTGTGATTGTTATCTAATTTTATTGATATACTGTATAAACTGTCACAAATCAGAAGATTGTATAATTTAGAATGGCTCTCAATTCTATGTCTATATTGTGATTGTTATCTAATTTTATTGATATACTGTATAAACTGTCACAAATCAGAAGATTGTCTAATTTAGAATGGCTCTCCAGTGATCGGGAAGGTCGTGCGCCATGCGCCAATTGCGCATTTCAACCAGAAAAGGCGTATAGAGTGGCAAATGTAAGCGCCACTGTGGCACACGATATTTTTCACTTCCTATCAAAACGTTTAGAAAATGGATTGCCGATCGTGTTTTGTATCGCCATATTTGTGTACAAAACTGTGTTGTGTTCCCTCCAATGACAGGAGCACCACCTATGTATTTTTGGGGATGTCTCGGGCATTTTCCTTCATCATGTGGTATGTCTGATTATCGAAAAAACGTAATTCAACATCATCCGTGATCTAAATTTTCAAAGTAAACAACTTTAATTCTGTGAAAGTTGGCTAGTACAGACAATATTTTCTCAAATTATAATCTTTATTGTAAACTTGCTATAATTTCGATTTAAAAACCCAAAGGCCTTATTTTAAATATATAGTATTTGTTTCCATAAAAAGCCCTATACTGTCCTTGTCAATTTTTTGGTCTTTGCTTCGTTTGTACATTTTGTAAACCTGCCTACAGCGAATTGTTGTTGTGTCTTATCAAAAAACGTTACTCTCTTTTGTTAGTCTTGATAAAACAATAATAATACAAGAAATGCAGAGGAAATGCCTGAAACGTCCTCTAATATGGAACGTCGAGAATAAAGTATGGCAGTCGACAAAGACCCAAATTTAATGTCAAAGGAACATGAACATGAACAAGGCCATGGTACCAGTATTAACATTGCAAATAAAGGTTCTCGTAAATATAGCCCGGTTTGGGAGAAGTTATGGCCCTGTTTACTGTATGATGACAGCAAAATGTACTGCAAATCTTGCAAAAAAACATTTCATCTAACTTGGAATTTAATTGTCTGGTTTTCTTACTGTGATCCGTTTCTTCTTTCTTCAATTTTGTGCCACAAATTCTAGCTACTTTTAGTCTGCCATTATCATAGTTCTAGTAACTCAGTTTATTGTTTTTGCCCAATATTAATACTGATTAACAGTTATTATTTTTATCTATAACTATGTTACTACTACGATTGTACTATATGGTTGATAATGTTCAAGTTTCATGTTTTCTCAAAAGAATGAAATTTCATCCAATATCATAGATTTTTATATAATTACTAGTGCAGATTTTAAAAATCAGTCCAGATCAGATGTCTATTCTTGATCTCAGTATTTCCTCATTAATGGTTTTGTTCATTGAAGAGGTGTTGGTCTAGTCATATGTTGCTCAGTTTTGTAGTTTTTTATTATGTCATAAAAAGTTTAATTTCTGAGTGATGTTACACTTCATAAACTCATACGATGTCATTCTTAGTCACATCAGAGACATATATTCTTTTGTATGTCTTTGGTCACATAAATCTCCATGAACTTAATTAACTTTTATTCACTGAAACTACAAAAGCACAAGAACAATATCCATGATATCAATTAAAATCATACTGGTTAGTACCTCTTTGCTGAAACATACACTTTTTTATTTTTGTTATAATTGAATGGCCCACTCATTTGACAACATGGCCCATTAATTCTAAAAATGGCCCACTGATTTTATTTTTGGGGGCCCTGGGCCCATAGAGAAAAAATCTTTCCAGATCACTGGCTCTCAATTCTATGTCTATATTGTGATTGTTATCTAATTTATTGATATACTGTATAAACTGTCACAAATCAGAAGATTGTCTTATTTAGAATGGCTCTCAATTCTATGTCTATATTGTGATTGTTATCTAATTTTATCGATATACTGTATAAACTGTCACAAATCAGAAGAGGTAATAAGGTTATGAATTGCAGCAAATTTATCCATGTATTTTACGCAAAAAGATATGATTTTAAGAACATTTTTCTTTTAAACTGGTTTGTTTTTAGTGGCTTTTAATTTGTCTACATGCATTTTAGGTAATCCTTTCAAAGGCCGGGATGTAAACATGAAATTCATAAAACGACTTTCACAAACTTTGAAAACAACATATGGTTTTGATATCTTAATGTTATTTTGATTTACAGCTATATTATTTACATACAAGAGGCTGTCAGATTGACAGCAAACTGGATTTCCTGCATGAAAATGATATTTGCAAATCTGGACCCTCAAACAGGATCAAGTTAAAAAAAAAATGAATTTTTGTAGGGTTCAGAAATGGAAAGGCTTTGTGGGCCATAAAAACACCTTTCTCAGAACCACATAAAATTTATACAGTTAACTCTCGTTGTCTCGAACTCAGTTGACTCGAAATTTCGGATGAGTCAAAGTTTTCTCGTGGTCCCAAACTTTGTTTCATATAAATATATGTATTTCGACTCCTGATGAGTTGAAATTGGATGAGTCGAAATTTTGGGTTGACTCGAACTAAATTTACGGTCCCAAGGATAACAAAATCATTCAAAATTCATTATTAATCTCGAACTAATACACATATGTCAAAACATGACCTCTGGGATTTAAATGGATTGAAGAGTTAATCTGACAATACACGTGTAATTAAATTTCCAGTCACTGACCACTGAATTGATTTATGACATGCTTTTTCCAAGAGTGTTTACCTAAGATTATCTTTAATCACCATGATGAACAATTAGTGATTCATTGTTATAGTTTATGAAAAATTATTTAAAATGTTTTAAAAAACAATTAATCGTAATCATACACTAATGAGCTTGGATGTGTATAAAGTGGGGATTAAAACTTCCGTTGGTGATCACCCAAAAACTATCAATCGGTGTCTTTAATCTTTTTGTATTTATCTCTTGCAAAAAAGATTGAGATAAAAGAAAATCTAAATTTTCTAAAATCTCTTGCATACGAAAATGAACAATTTTGTCAACTTTAAATAACTTGAATAATGCTAAGATCGATTGGAAATTACTCTCTCAGCTAAAAGCCACAAGGAAAAATTGTAACTATTCAAAGAAATAAATAAGTGAAAAACTAGAGGCTCTCAAGAGCCTGTGTCACTCACCTGTATTTACTGATGCTTTGGAAATTATGTAAAATAAGGTTAAAATCATAATTAATAGTATTAGATATTAGATATTATAATGATATCTAAGATAATAACAAAAAACTGCAAAATTTTTGTAAAATTGCTAACTATGGGGCAGCAACCCAACAACATGTTGTCGGATTCGTCTGAAAATTTCAGGGCAGATAAATCGAAATCTGATGAACATTTTTGCCACCTGTCAGATTTGCTCTGAATGCTTCAGTTTCAGAGATATAAACCAAAAACTGCATTTTACCCCCATGTTCTATTTTTAACCAAGTCGGCCATGATGGTTGGAAGGCGGGGTCATCGGACAAATTTTTTAAACTAGATACCCTTATAATGATTATGGCCAAGTACGGCTAAATTCGTCTCAGTAGTTTCAGAGAAGAAGATTTTTGTAGAAGATTACAAAAATTTACGAAAAATTGTTAAAAATTGACTATAAAGGGCAATAACTCCTAAAGGGGTCGACTGACAATTTTGGTCATACGACTTATTTGTAGATCTTACTTTGCTGAACATTTTATCTCTATCTATAATAATATTCAAGATAATAACCAAAAACGGCAAAATTTCCTTAAAATTACCAATTCAGGGACAGCAACCCAACAACAGGTTGTCAGATTTGTCTGAAAATATCAGGGCAGATAGATCTTGACCTGATAATCAGTTTTACCCTATGTCAGATTTACTCTAAATGCTTTGGTTTCAGAGATATAAGCCAAAATCTACATTTTACCCCTATGTTCTATTTTTAGCCATGGCGGCCATCTTCGTTGGTTGGCAGGGTCATCGGACACATTTTTTAAACTAGATACCCTAATGATGATTGTGGCTAAGTTTGGTTAAATTTGGCCCAGTGGTTTCAGAGGAGAAGATTTTTGTAAAAAGCTAACGACGACAGACGACGGACGACAAGTGATGAGAAAAGCTCACTTGGCCCTTTGGGTCAGGTGAGCTAAAAAAAAAATATTATAATAATGAAAAACCATAACATACAAATACATCGATCTGAGATCAGAATATCGATTCCCCTTCCCATATTCATCCGGATTTATTTTAGCTTTACCATGCTTAGCAAGAGTTGTTTCCCTTGGTTGGTCAAACTTCCGGTTTTCGTTTGAGTCGAACTACGGGTATCTCGAAATATTTCTCCGGTCCGGCTGACTTCCGAGATAACGAGAGTCGACTGTATAAATGTATTCATTTTCCTTATACTCTGACATATCTTACAATTAAAGGATCGTTGAGATCTAGTGTATCCCACTGGAAACCTCCTGGTAATGAGTAAGGATCCTGTCGGATTTCCTCATGTGGTTTGTCAATTTCAATCTCTTGGTTTTCTGAGGCCTGGATTTTCTCATCTAAAAAAAGGATATACATGTATATACAAACATTGCTGACTTTTTGCAAAAACTAAGGACAATAGATGGGAATATCCTTACTTGGCCCTAAAAATGAACAGTAATTCAAAATCTGACAAAAGAAAATATTGAGAAAAATCTTTACCAATTGGGTTTTAACCTGATTAAAGCAAAAAAAAAAATATGCACAATGCTGTATCAACCAACTGGCATCTCTACATCATATTTGCACTAATTCTTTCATTAAAAATGTTGTTGGCTTGTAGGGGTCCCCTTATTCAGACAAAAGGCTCCATGAACAATATTGCTTACCAGACACCTATTTTATCAATACAATAACTTGAATAAGTGAAATGTTCCTCAAAGTTGACCATAGTTTTCAAATTCAGATATCAAGCTATGTAAGGTAGTGAGGCCAAAACTGTGGGGTTTTTTTTATTGTGTCCGCATGCTGCTAGGTTTTTGAAGGTTTTGAGGCAAAAACAAACACTGAGAAAATTCCTGTATTGAAAAAACAAATCTGGAAATCAAAGATGCGCCTTATATTTTAAGTTATGTCTCCCACGCATTTGCATATATATTACAGTGAACACATGTAACCAAAAGCATAAAATCAACGTAGACAAATACAAACTTCGAAAGAAAAATACGAGCTAATAAGAGAAAAATTAGGTTATTTTCGAAGTCAGACTTATCTATCTTTTGAAGACATCGTATAATCTTGACCTTTGTCATGGTGACCTAAAAAGGGTTCTTCTCCTTATTTTATTTGACAATATATCCAAGTAAGGTTGCAATTAGATTTAAAGTATTTGAGTTAGCATCCAGAAATGAAAATGATTCAAGGTACAAATGTATGAATGACAGACAAGTTAAAAACTATATAAACCCCTCCCCTTACTTCTCAGTAAAAGGTAAAATGACCAAGTGGAGGAGTGAATGATTAAAAAATCTTGAGTTATTGTGCAAATCTAATTGTGACTTACAAGTAAGGGTCTATTGCAATAATTCAAATGCAAGACCAGAATCTGTGTAAATAAGTTTCATAGTTCTGTTTAATTTTGTTTCCTCTTATCATATTAATGCTTATCAAACAAGTTTTTTTTGTGAGAATTTTTTTAAAACTTTATTTCAGGCAAAAATGCAGCAAAATAAGTCTAATTTATATGTTGACTGCTGAAAAATCAGCAAATCAACTACAATTTACTGCTAATATTTGAACCATAGTATATGTTTATATCAGTTTAAATATAATGCTGTTACAGGAATTAGTGTGAACTAAAAGAAATTTCCATGCATGCAAATATACATACTTATTTTAGGAACAGGTTGTGTTTCCCAAAACTGGTACCTCTTCTTGCTTGCCTCTTCCATACTTTTTGGTGCTCCTTGTGAGGAAAGAGTCAATAATTCTACTGCTTTCTGGATTCTTTGAAGTTTCAAAGTTGACGGCTGAAAATTAGCACAGTTGAAAATTTAGTAAAAATTTACTTTAGAAATTTCAGAAATTTTGTCTTTACAATAAAAGGCATGAGTGTGCTTAACATAGCAGAAGACATTAACCCTGCCAACACAACCAATCTGAATCCTGTTGGAGTTTGAGTATCTCCATTAGTTTTTGTTTTATACCTTGATTTTGTCTTCTGAATGGATTAATGAGAACATCAGTAAACCTCTTTTTCCTCCACTCCCAAGTAATAACAAAATTAAGACTTTGATACACACTGATCATATTTAAATGTCTCTTCTGCAAAATTTGAAAAAAAATGTATCAAAAAAGACATTACCTTGTAATGAACAGAATAAAGAGTGAACACCATGATCATTGAAGCAATTTCAATTTGTTTGGTAGGCAAGGCTGGCTTTTCATTTGCTTTTCATACATTAATTATTTTTCATAAATACATTTGAACTATACAAAGTATTTTACATCCATGTAGACAATAGGTCTACAATCATTGCAATCTGCTTAGACTGGTCAAATTTAAGGTAGACTCCATCTATCAGTCTACCACTAATTTCACACCACTAATTTCACACTGCAAATACATTTCAATATATACTGAATACTCACATCAGGCGCATTTTCTGAAATAGGACCAGATGCTCCAGCATTCATAAGAACTGCATCATTCTCTATATCTCTCTTTCCTTCTCCTGAACCTTTAGATCCTGATCCTTGACTCTCTGAATCGGCCTCCATTCCTGAAGTTTGATCTGATTTGCTTGTGATGACAGGCAATCTACTGGCATTAGGGATATGTGTTTCTTCATCATCATTCATCATCTGACTATCAGAATCCCCACTTGATCTTTCTATATCCTTATGCTTTCTTTTCTTTAAATATTTTTTGTGTTTCTTCCTGGATGCTACATCTAATCTGCTAAAACAGAAATATTCTTGTTCTTAGCTTATCTTTTTCAAGCCTCATTGAAAATTAGACTAGTTTTAATCGAGTTACCCTCTTAAAATAAAAGAATTTATTATTAATATTATTAATTTCAAGGCAACATTACTTCAATATATTAATCTGTTAGAACAGACATTTTTTTTTTTTTAAATATTTATGTTAACCAGTCAGAGCTCAGACATAAAGAAGTCGATTTTTATTTTTGACTTGCATAAGTCAAAAAATGTATTTATTATAAAAATGTACTTTCATTTTCAGACTTATTTAAGTCTGAAAATGACAGACTTCTTTAGGTCTATTTATGTTTATGAAAAGACTTAATTTTAATTGGTAGCCAAACTGCACCACCTATGACATCCTAAACCTGTCTGAGAGTTCACAAGGACCTGAGCTATCTATATTTAATTATCTAATTGAACATTTTTACTTAACATAGATTATTTTCCTCATTTTGAGTGATTACAGATGGTTGCATTGTAAAGTTAATAAACATTATCTCCGTTTTTTTAGGCTCTCATGCATATTTTTCCTTAGAAGACAAAGCATTGTCTTTCAAAATTGTCATAATTTCATGTAGATGCATGACCTTTTTATAAATATGCATGGGTCTTGAAGTTTACCAATTTTGGTAACTTGTTGACTTGTAGGAGTCAATATTTGCAACTTTTTAATTCAGGTCAAATATTTCTTGCTTAACACTAATTGACTTATTGAAGTCATAATTTGTCTTAAATTAAAGGGAGATAAATCTTGAAACCTTCAAATTTAGACCTCAAAGAGTCAAAAGCAGATTTAGACTTATTTATGTCCGAGCTCTGACTGTTAACATTTATGGCTGGATATATAATTTATTTAATATAAAATATTCAGTCATACCATTGAGGGGCTTGAACGACTCAGGACTGATCACCTTGATGCCAGATTGACTTGGGGCTCGACTGACCTGATACCTTGACAAGGGATTTTAAGGGCGACTGTATTAGAAAATCGCTCTGGACAAGAACCTAGCCAGCTAATCTAATCCTGATCTATATTGCAAGTTGTTTGCTTCAAATTTAATACACTCGTCTTTGCAAAGGTCAGAATAGTTGATTTAATCTGTCAGTATTAGGTCACAATATGTCAATATCTTATTTCACATTAGACCGGAAGAACAAGAAAAATTTCCGAAGGGATTTTTTTTTTGTGGAATATTTTGTTTGTAGGGTACAGCAGGATTTCAGGGTGCAACCAACCTATCTTCGATAAATGATTAATATTTGGGGTTCGCCTGTTACTTTAATAATGTACCCTTGTTCAGACACTTCGTCTTCTTCGACATCTGCATCTGCAGCGCTCAGATCTTGCTCTTGATCCGAGCTCATGTCATACAGAGAATCAGCATCCGCCATGCTGAAATTTTCTGTCGCAGTTGCAGTTGAACTATTGGTCAAAATTTTAAAGTTAAAGGCATTTTATCAAAAATGTTGCATTTAAATTTGAATTGATTTTTATATAAAATTTATATGTAATACGAGTTTATGCAGATAAATTATTATTTATTTTCTAAAGTAGACCCGCAGTCGAAAGAAGGAGTGCGCATGTGTAAAGTGCTTGACAACATAACGCCAAAAATCACTTTCACCTTTTCTCGTAGGAAAATATTCATCAATAGAAATGTCTCACCACAACAGCAAGCGCCAAGAACAAACAAAGCTGATAGAAAAACTTACAAAGAAGCACACTTGTAATTGTATGTCATTTTATAATTCAATTTATTTTTTGTAAACAGCCTTATCAAGCTCACTATATATTTATTACATTTCGGACTGCATGGTAAAACAAGACTAATGTAATCATTTTCAGTTAGAATGTGCACAAAGTGTACCCATATTAAAATTTTATAATTATGAAGATGAATCTGGGTCCATATAGACTATAGAACTAGAACATATTTTATTACCAATTAAGGGCCCACAAGGGGCATATAGAGAATACATGTAAATATATAAATAATGTCATTGAACAATTGGTTCATACTGTGACAGCAGGGGTCTAGGTGGCCTATAAAGGTAAACATGTTTGATACAAAATAAAATAAGTTGTACATGTAAGGAGAGAGAATAATTCAGATGGACCAGATAATCCAATCATCACCAATACTAGTTTGATTATATCCCTTGGGAAGACGAATTATTGTTTTATGGACAAAAACTATTTCTTCTGCTAAAGAATTCATAAATATCGTAACTTGTATGTGGTAATTAACTTTAATCTATCGATATCATAACATATCCTTAACTACATCTGAAGAATGATACTGTACCATTATCATATATCTTGTGCACAACCCTCAAATATGAATCATGTATGATAGTCTACCATAACAAGAGTATGTTTGTAATGTTACTCTTATGGCTATCTGATTTAACTGTTATATACTGTGTAAAATCGCTAAGCGATCTTGTGATATAATAACAAATTTATTAATTCATCCACTTTTTACATTATTACAAGTTTGTATATCTTTTCAGTTAAGAAACATGAGATTGAGAAATTGATTTACATGTACCAAGAACTGGTGAAAAATTCTCCTCCATCATATAAAATTGACAGATCCAAGTTCCGAGACTTACTCCATCAACACTTTGAAATGACTGATGATATTCTGTTGGATAGAGGTATAATGTATGACAAATGTAGCCTTACATTAGTTTGTCAGTATGTGGTATCAAAATTTTTTTATGATGTATATAAAATCTGTCAGAGTTTCATTATGCATATAATTTGTTATGACCAGTCTTCGGCTGTTTCTGTTGTAAGAATATTGTGTAGTCTTTTTTTCTTCTTCATTATACAAGTCATAAGCACATAAACAGAAAACAGATTAGAAATTGAAAAAAAGTCAATCTGTAAGTTAAGGGTGTAAGGTTGTTAATTGTATAAAACTTTCTTGGTATTTTACAGTCAGTGTCTTTTGATATGTATATGTTATATTCAGTGGTATTATGTATAATGCTAAGATACCTTTGTATTGACTTGAGATGGAAATTTGTTCTTATTTTGCATGAATACATGTATGTCATGTTATAACCTTGGTGAGCACTGAGCACAACATATATTTCACTGGTGATGGACTTTTAACATAAATAAATGTTACAAAATATTTGTCTATTAGCATAAATAACATGAATAACTTGAATTGATATTAAACTATGTATAACAAGCATTTTGATATCTTCTATTATAACACCTTTATGATAATGTACCGGTAATCATTTTTAGAAAAAAGAAATCATGTTTACTAACTTTTTATGCCTCATTAAGACATTAACGAGGTGACATTAGTGCATAACAGTTTTAACTAATGTCACAATCCCTCCTTTTCTTCCAAAAAGTCTTAAAAGAGTTGTCTCCAATCTTGATACAGTGTTCTCCCCAGGCTGTTTTAGTGCTGCGGTATTCAGCTATTCATGCTAAAAGTTCAATGTCTGAAATTGTATATTTTACTCTAAACATTTATACTATGTGTAGGAAAATCACACTTATCTGTACAAATATTTAGTTTTCAGAGCTTTTGATCAAGACAGTGATAATTACATCAGTCAGGAAGAGTGGGTAACAGGGTTATCTACCTTTATTGATCAGTCAGAACCTGAATCTGTCATAAAATGTAAGTTAACATTTAATTTTGTCTGTTCAATCTGTCATTGAATGAATATAGCAGCCACAGATATGTTTGTACTGTAAACTTTGTTGTTAAAGTAATTCAGTATCAATTCATAAAGATCTGTTTGTACTATAAATTTTGATTTTGTTTGAATGAAAGTCAGCATCCACAGTTCCATCTGTTTCTACAAATATTTCATTAAATTGAATAAGAATAAAAGCAACCCAGTTGACACATATAACCAAAAAACATCATGAGGTCAACATACTATCTACAACAATAGAAAATATGTCATTGCTCTAAATTGTCTACAAATATAATGATTAATTTTAACAGAGAAAATGGGTCATCAATACCAAATTTCTAATTGACAAAAAAAACATTGGACATAACAAAAGACAACCATTAATGAGATTTCCTGAATTGACACAGGCACATGAACAAGTTTGTTGAGATCTCAACACTCCCCATTTATGTCGAGCCTGCGACTTTTGTTGCAAAAGCGAGACATAGCGATCCTACATTCCGTCGGCGTCCGCGGCGTCCACAAATATTCACTCTGTGATTAAAGTTTTTCAAATTTTAATAACTTTCTTAAACTATCCTGCATTTCAACCAAACTTGGACAGTAGCTTGTTTTTGATCATAAGATAGTATTCAAAAGTAAATTTTGTTAAAAAAAAAATCCTGTTTATCCGTATTTTACTTATAAATGGACTTAGTTTTTCTGCCAGTTAACATTACATTCACTCTGTGGTTAAAGCTTTCAAAATTTAAATAACTTTCTTAAACTATCCTGGATTTGTACCAAACTTGGACAGAAGCTTGTTTATGATCAAAAGCTAGTATCTAGAGGGAAATTTGGTAAAAAAAATTTCCTGTTTTTCCATATATTACTTATAAATGGACTTAGTTTTATTCCAGGTAACATTACGTACAGTCTAAAGTTTTTAAATCATTTATTAGATTCATAAACCTTCTTGGATTTTTACCAAACTTGAACAGAACTTCTTACAATCAAAAGATAGTATCTAGAGGAAAATTTTAAATAATTTTTTCCCCATTTTTGTTGAGCCTGCGACTAACAGCAAAAGTATGCAAGACACTGGGTTCCGCGGAACCCTTACAAATTTTTTTAATCTCCATCAATGGATTATTGAAGGAGTATAGAAAAGGACAAACAATTAAAATAAAAACAGGTAAAGCTCTTAACTCTATAATATTTGTTTTAAAAGAACTGTAAAATTTCTCTAATTTGAAAGTCATTCTCCACAGATCTGTTTGCACTGTAAAATGTTGCATGAATTATCAGTATCCACAGGATGTCTGTACTGTAAAATGTGTCATGAATTGTCAGTATTCACAAGTCTGTCTGTAGTGTAAATAATTTAAATTGTGTAAAATGATTCATGAATTGAAAGGAGGTATCCACAGGTATGTCTGTACTTTAAATAGTGTCATGAATTGTCAGTATTCACAAGTCTGTCTGTAGTGTAAAATGTTTCATGAATTGTAAGAAGGTATCCACAGGTCTGTCTGTACTGTAAAATGTCTCAGGAATTGTAATTCATTCTCCAAAGATCTGTTTGCACTGTAAATCATGCCTGCAAACCTCTGAAACCTTCAAAGAGGGAGATCTCCCCTTCAGCTATGACAGCTGAGGGGGAGATTTTGCGCGAACGACATTTTCAAGTTAAATACATGACCTTCTTTATTTATTCATCTACAAAACACCAATAAGAGTTAATACTTTATCTCTTCAATTCATGGTTATAATCTATACAAGGTACGTTTTTTTTTTGCCTTTTCAATACCTCTGAGTCTCATAACTCATAACATTCCATATTTTGATTTTGTTGTGAGACCCACACTAAGCATGCTTTCAAACGTCGTACAGACCACCAGAAGAAATCGAAAAGTTGATTGAACATGATGTGCAAAATGAAGATTCATTGCCAAATGTCAGTGAACTTGGTCGTAAAAATTGCAACAAAACCGCTCAAAAGGGGAGGGTTGGCAGGTATGCTGTAAATTGTCTCAGGAATTAACAGTATCCACAGGTCGGTCTATAATGTAAAATGTGTCATGAATTGTAAGTACATATATTCACAGGTCTGTCTGTAGTGTAAATGTTTCATGAATTGTAAGTAGGAATTCACAGGTTTGTCTGTACTGTAAAATGTCTCATGAATTGTTAATAGGTATTCACAGGTCTGTCTGCATTGTAAAATGTCTCAGCAATTGTAAGTCAGTATCCACAGATTTGACTGTATTGTCTGTTGATAAATATTTACATTTTTTTTTTTTCATTATTCAATTATAATAAATTTTACCACTGACAGTTGTAAATTACACAAATTTTAATTTATTTACAGTTTGTTTCATGGTGTATGATTTAAATGGAGATGGATACATATCAAGAGAAGAAATGTTCCAGCTTCTGAAATACAGCTTAGTTAAGGTATGCTTAGATACTAGTACTAATAATACTTATGCACATCAGATGAGCCATCAACAAAAATTCTCTGGGAAGTGATGTTGGACATGTTTCTATTCTTAAAAATTGACTGAGCATAACAATTTGTGCTGTTTTAAAGTGGAGAGGACCAAGAATAAAGATATAAAAACTATGGTGTTGATGTATGTTTGCAAAGAAAAAAATTTCCACAGTTTCATTTCGCGAAATACAGATTTCTCTCTGGAAATCTGTATCACAAAGGGATCTTGGTAAGACCTCCATTTGTGACCCCCTTACCTGTGTATCCTTGTATGTCTGTCTGGCAGGGTTCATATGACCTTGACCTCATTTTCATGGTTCATTAGTCAATGTTAAGTTGTCATGGTTATTAACGTTTCTCATATACTATAAGCAATAGGTCAACAGTATTTGGTGTATGGAATGATTGCATGATGTTCATGTTGTTTGGCAGGATTCATCTGACCGCAAACTCATTTTTATGGTTCATTGGTTAATGTTCAATTTTCATAATTAAGTCTGTTTCTCAATTACTATAAGCTATAGTCTTAACTATATTCTGTATATGGTATGAAATCATGATAGGCAAAGTAGGACGGACATTTCTGGGTGTGCAGCACACTATCTTCCATAAGAAATGTTTTTCTAAACTCATCTCCTGCTCAGTCTTTAGTTTTCTATGTTGTATTTTGTTTACTGTTGTTTGTCTTTTTCTTTTTTAGCCATGAGTTTGAATGTCCCTAAAATGGTATCTTTTGCCTCTCTTTTCCTATCAGAAATGCTTGAACGGTACCAAATCATGAGTAATAGTCAGTTTCTGTAAGATCAGTCAGTTGGTATTTGTTTAAAACAAGGAATTATATGAATCTGGAATAATTTTGAATTCTGTAAAATTGATAAGAAATGTATGATGAAAACTAAGGCCAGACTTTTTTTTTTATCTGTTTAACGAGAAAATTTGTAAAAAATTAGGGTCGAGGGGACAAAATAAAAAAAAATAAAAGTGCAAAATTGGTCCAGTCGACACTAAAAATAAAAATAAAACCGTTATACGTGACTTTTTTTTTTTTTTTTATTTATTAAAATACAAGAACAATGAGAACAAAATGAGAACAGACCAGCATAGTAACCCTTCTATTAATATGAACATAAAAACTATGTTTTGATTCTTTATTTCCACAAATATAGATCCATGGCACCAGGCAAATATATCAACCTGCTGCATATACACTATATATGTATAATTTAATTTCGGATGTAACGCGTCTTCTGATTGGCTGACGTTGTTTTGTTTATCAGCTGATAGACATAATTTTGTCGTGACCGTGACATCATCAACATTTTTTATGTTTTACTCCAGGTTAAAATTGAATCTAGAATTAAATTATAAGTGACTGTAATATTTTTCTGTCTATTCGAAATAACATAAAAATGTGGTGCACACTTTAAAATAACCCATAGCGCCGTGTGCACCACATTTTTATGTTATTTTTCATTAAGACAGAAAAAATATTACAGTCATTCCTAAATATACCTGTCACCCAGTCGGGAACCTCTTATATAATTAGTGTATGCAGAGACATATATACACACGTGTATATTAAATTTAATAAAAAATAATAAAAACTTGAAACTTGAAACTTGATATATATCTCTGGTGTAATAGTCCAGATTTGAGCAAATTAACTTATAAATTGAAACAATGCATATACATGGAAATATATACATTAATCAAGAAGATCTAACCAAAAGTATGTTAATGGGTGTGGAATGCATAATTTCACGTCCGTAGTCATTATCGCAAGAATCCGGATTTCGGTCATAGCGGGTCCGTTTCCGATGAAATCGAATCCGATCCGTAGTTCTAGAATAATATGCCCAATAATATAAATGTCGGACGAAGTAAAATTTACAAAAATAAACGATGTTTGATACGCTATTTGGAAAGGAATATGACGTTTTTAATGCAATACATGGATAATAAGTTTACTCCTGGCTAATTTCATCAAGTTCTGATGAAGTAATAACTGATTTTGCCAAAAGTTAGAATGATTTGATGTACGCTCTCGTGTTATTAAACAAGTATGAAAAACATGCCACCGGCTTAAAAGTCTTTTTTGAAGAAAATATATCGTTTCTGCCTTGAATTTCTTTACTTTTTAATGAAAATTGCTGTTTCATCGACTTGGTAAAAATTAAATATTACCGATTTATACAGTTTTTATTTTGTTCTGAGGATTTCGTTACAGTCGGCGGGAAAAATAAAAATAAAAGTAAGAAGCACTACTTTTATTTTTATTCTGAAATCGGGAAAGGCGGAGTCGGCGGATCTCGTTAAACAGATAATAAAATGTCAGGCCTAACCCAACTAAATAGGGTTAGTCATGCATGCATGGCTAAAGTTAATTTTACTTTCACTGATATTTCAGTATGAACTAACTAACCCCCTTAGCAATGCATGAATGGCTAACCCTACTAAATTAGGTTAGTTTTCATCATAAATTTCTTATCAATTTTCCAGAATTCAAAATTATTCTAGATTCAAATAATTCCTTGTTTTAAGTTGATATTCCTGTTTTAACCTTGATATTGGCCTTTAGAATTATGGTACAGATTGGTACATTTGATTATTCTTTTTTCAGCAAACACATGATGAAGATTCAGATGAAAGTATTAAAGAATTAGTAGAATTGATTCTGAAGAAATTGGTAAGCTACAGTTGATATGATATTGTCAAAATGTTCCCACTTGAATCTTATACATGAATATACTAATTTTTTAATCATCTGGAGTCTCATTTTTAGGCCTCCTGGCCCAAAGGGCCAAGTGAGCTTTTCTCATCACTTGGCGTCCGTCGTCGGCGTCCGTCGTCGTTATCTTTTACAAAAATCTTCTCCTCTGAAACTACTGGGCCAAATTTAACCAAACTTGGCCACAATCATCATTAGGGTATCTAGTTTAAAAATTGTGTCCGGTGATCTGCCAAACCAACCCAGATGGCCGCCATGGCTAAAAATAGAACATAATGGTAAAATGTATATTTTGGCTTATAACTCTGAAACCAAAGCATTTAGAGCAAATCTGACATGGGGTAAAATTGTTGATCAAGTCAAGATCTATCTGCCCTGAAATTTTCAGATGAATCGGACAATGGGTTGTTGGGTTGCTGCCCTGAATTAGTAATTTTAAGGATTTTTTCCGTTTTGGTTATTATCTTGAAAATTATTATAGATAGAGATAAACTGTAAACAGCAATAATGTTCAGCAAAGTAAGATCTACAAATAAGTCAACATGATCAAAATGGTCAGTTGACCCCTTAAGGAGTTATTGTCCTCTAAAGTAATTTTTACCAATTTTTGTAAATTTTGTAATCTTTACAAAATCTTCTCCTCTGAAACTACTGGACCAAATTCAACCAAACTTAGCCACAATCATTATTAGGGTATTTAGTTTTAAAAATGTGTGCGGTGACCCAGCCAACCAACCAAGATGGCTGCCATGGCTAAAAATAGAACATAGGGGTAAAATGTAGATTTTGGCTTGTAACTCTGAAACCAAAGCATTTAAAGCAAATCTTACAGGGATTGACTTGTTTATCAAGTAAATATCTATCTGCCCTCAAATTTTCAGATGAATTGGACAACTGGTTGTTGGGTTGCTGCCCTGAATTGGTTATTTTAAGGAAATTTTGCCGTTTTGGTTATTATCTTGAAAATTATTACAGATAGAGATAAACTGTAAACAGCAATAATGTTCAGCAAAGTAAGATCTTCAAATAAGTCAACATGATCAAAATGGTCAGTTGACCCTTAAGGAGTTATTGCCCTTTAAAGTAATTTTTACCAATTTTTGTAAATTTTGTAATCTTTACAAAAATCTTCTCCTCTGAAACTACTGGACCAAATTCAACCAAACTTAGCCACAATCATTATTAGGGTATTTAGTTTAAAAATGTGCGGTGACCCAGCCAACCAACCAAGATGGCTGCCATGGCTAAAAATAGAACATAGGGTAAAATGTAGATTTTGGCTTGTAACTCTGAAACCAAAGCATTTAAAGCAAATCTTACAGGGATTAACTTGTTTATCAAGTAAATATCTATTTGCCCTCAAATTTTCAGATGAATTGGACAACTGGTTGTTGGGTTGCTGCACCTGAATTGGTAATTTTTAAGGAAATTTTGCCTATTTTGGTTATTATCTTGAAAATTATTACAGATAGAGATAAACTGTAAACAGCAATAATATTCAGCAAAGTAAGATCTTCAAATAAGTCGTCATGATCAAAATGGTCAGTTGACCCCTTAAGGAGTTATTGCCCTTTAAAGTAATTTTTTACCAATTTTTTGTAAATTTTTGTAATCTTTTACAAAAATCTTCTCCTGAAACTACTGGACCAAATTCAAATAAACTTAGCCATAATCATTATTAGGGTATTTAGTTTAAAAAATGTGTGCGGTGACCCAGCCAACCAACCAAGATGGCTGCCATGGCTAAAAATAGAACATAGGGGTAAAATGTAGATTTTGGCTTGTAACTCTGAAACCAAAGCATTTAAAGCAAATCTTACAGGGATTGACTTGTTTATCAAGTAAATATCTATCTGCCCTCAAATTTTCAGATGAATTGGACAACTGGTTGTTGGGTTGCTGCCCCTGAATTGGTTATTTTTAAGGAAATTTTGCCGTTTTTGGTTATTATCTTGAAAATTATTACAGATAGAGATAAACTGTAAACAGCAATAATGTTCAGCAAAGTAAGATCTTCAAATAAGTCAACATGATCAAAATGGTCAGTTGACCCCTTAAGGAGTTATTGCCCTTTAAAGTAATTTTTACCAATTTTTGTAAATTTTGTAATCTTTACAAAATCTTCTCCTCTGAAACTACTGGACCAAATTCAACCAAACTTAGCCACAATCATTATTAGGGTATTTAGTTTAAAAATGTGTGCGGTGACCCAACCAACCAACCAAGATGGCTGCCATGGCTAAAAATAGAACATAGGGGTAAAATGTAGATTTTGGCTTGTAACTCTGAAACCAAAGCATTTAAAGCAAATCTTACAGGGATTGACTTGTTTATCAAGTAAATATCTATCTGCCCTCAAATTTTCAGATGAATTGGACAACTGGTTGTTGGGTTGCTGCCCCTGAATTGGTAATTTTTAAGGAAATTTTGCCTATTTTGGTTATTATCTTGAAAATTATTACAGATAGAGATAAACTGTAAACAGCAATAATGTTCAGCAAAGTAAGATCTTCAAATAAGTCAACATGACCAAAATGGTCAGTTGACCACTTAAGGAGTTATTGCCCTTTATAGTTAATTTTTTAACAATTTTCATTAATTTACAAAATGTTTTCCTTTTGTAATCTTCTTTTCTGAAACTGCAGTAGAAAATCAATATAGAAAACAATCTACTAATGAACTGGCAATAAAAATAATTGATAATTCTATAACATGAAAAAAAAAACCACATTAATACCTGATGATGGTGTTTCTTTCTTTACATTGAAAATGATGTCACAACTATAATCCCGAACAATAGGTCGAATGTTAGATATGTTTCAGTACTTTGGCTTCATTTTCTACAGATTCAAGTGCAAATGATGCTTGAATTCCTACACTAATTTATACAGACTTCATCCCCTTTCACAGGTAATGCCTGCCTCATATTATATTTAAAACTTTTATAGAATATCAGAAATTTTGAGAGAAAATTAATCAACCATGCAAGATCTAAAACTTAATTAATATTGTTCAAATTATCAATTAACCATTAAAAAAAAAAATTCTCATTAAAAAAATATAGTTCTTCATTTTATATTTTATCAGAAATTTAGGGAAAAAAATTGAATTTAATTGTGTCCCTTGTTCTCATTTCCTGGGATAAATCCAATACAAATTGCGCAACAACAAAACTTCACAACAAACTTTCTCATCACTTCGCATTTCTCGTTAGATAAATTTTACAAAAATTCTCCCCTGAAACTACTGTCAAATTAAACCAAACTTGGTTTAAATCACCACTAGGATATCCAGGGACCACTGTGTATGATGACCCTGCCTGCCAACATGGCACACATGGCTGAAATAAAACATAGGTTTCAAACACACTTTTTAGTCTTATATCTCTGAAACTAAACGACAAAAAACAGTTGCATTTATCATGCATCAATTGTAAATAAAAATATCAGGTGAGCGACACAGGGTCCTTGGAGCCTCTAGTTATATTTTCAGTCCATTTTTTTTTGGAGTAAAAAAATCTTATTTAATTTTCAATTCTTAAAAATATGCTGCTTTGCTTTGAAAATAAATATTTTAGCAATAATGTTACAAATGGATCTTTTATAATTTTAAGAAACACTGTTCTAACATACAGTCTTAAAAAAACATATGCTAAAGAAATTCATGGCACATGTGTATATTGAACACACAAAGGAGTTTTACAAAAGAAAGCAATGATAATGATAAAACACTACTTCTTCATTGAACTTACTTTATTTTTATGAAAGTAAAGAAGTGAAGTTCAAATAAAGTAAATGTATAAAATTGAGAATGGAAACAGGGAATGTGTCAAAGAGACAGCAACCAGACCATAAGAGCAGAAAACAGCCTGTCTGTCTGGTCTTGTAAGCTCTCTCACACATACAATTCTTGTCAAATTTTATGAAATTATTATCAGCATGTTCTTAAACTCGTTTGATAATCAGCACTGATCAACTATTTTTACAGGTGTTATGCCCTTGGAAATAGAAATAATATGGAAAATTCCATTGTAAGCAATCTAACAGTGATGTTTTCTTGTAGAATATTAATGAATAATATTAAAAGAACTGCTCCAACATCATATTAGAGTAATTGCCCTTGAATATAAGAATATGTGCATTGGTGGGGACATTGGAAAGCTGAAAATATTCAGTCTCAAATTCATTATAATGAATAACGAACCAATGACAACTAGAATGTTAAATAAAGCTGCAATCAAGCGATTAAAGATATGAGCTTTAAGAAATAGGATATAATCATTAAATTTTGGTAAAACTGATGTTTAACAGACTACATATTTGTATTTCCCTGAGTAATCATGTCATTCAAGTGTTTAGCCATCTGATTTTAGTTCACAGTGGATCGTGTTCTAAGTGATTCTAAATGCTGAATAAGGATATTGGTTTGGTTTAAGTGTATGATTACTTATGAAATGCATATAACTGTCTTTTGCATGCACTTTAGGCAATAGGTAATTGATATTAGACATCAAAATGGAGGGAAACAAAATTAAATGGCTGTTGAAATGTTAACATATTGTATGTACTTTACAGGATCGTGACCATGATGGCAGAGTTTCATTATTAGATTTTACCACATCAGTGAAAGAGGAACCTTTATTGATAGAGGCCTTTGGTACATGTCTCCCTTCACAAAAAGTAAGTTAGGTTTTATGTTGATTACTTTGAGAAAATCAGTTGTAACTTTAACTATGTCAATTTGTTTAAGATACACTTAACCTGAACTTAATTCTGTTGCATTTTATAGTGCATATAGGCCCGTGTTCGGTCTAAGAAAACAGGGCTCACGCTACCAGGCGACTAGGGCGAAGAAGTCGCTTTCCCGTCCGTCACTTCGCTTTGCCCGACCCTCAAAAGCGAAAACAAGTCGCCCTGTTGTTTACGATACTCGCTTTCAGTCGCTTTCGTCATCGGACATTTTCAATTTTTACCAAGTTGATAAAACATCAATTTTTTATTGATTATTAAAGAAATTCAGCCATAAACGATTCATTTTCTTAAGAAAACAGGTTTAAACATTAACTTTACAGTGTGTAGCAGGTTATCTAATAAAAAGACAACTTTTTATCACTGCATGCACTTCCGGTACTTGTTACTCAGAGAACGTACATCAATCTAACTTTCGGCGGCACAATAAGTTTGTTTCTTCATTTGAAAGTGATAAAAGTTGCCTCCAGTAAATGTTTAATCCATTTATTGCATTAAAAACGTCGTATTCCTTTCCAAATAGCTTGTCAAACATCGTTTATTTTATAAATTTTCCTCGTCCGCCATTAATCGTTTACTAACTACGGATCGGAACCGGACCAGCTATGACCGAAATCCGTATTTTTACAATAATAACTACGGACGCATGAATGTAAAAGCTGACAGAAGAATATGATCCCAAAAGGAAAAATTACGCATTCCACATGCATTAACAAGCTTTTGGTTAGATCTAATTGAATAATGTATATAATTCCATATAATTTATATGGATTGTTTCAAAATATTGATTGAAGTTGCTTAACTACTAATATCAATATATTATGGCCCAGCTTAACTTTGTATATCTTTTGTTGAGAAACACTGAATTTCATAACATGATAAACAAGATAGTTTTTAATTGAATTGTCAATATATATATATGTTCCTGCAAGAACCTAAACTTAAACAACTTTGAATTTGAACTGTTAATTTAATTGTATACTCAGATATGAATTGAACAATATAAAAGAAAATAAGTTACATATGACCCTTTATACTATAGTAAAACCAAACATTGTAGCGCCACGCCAAGGAGCACTTCTTTTCAAATCTCACCACTTCTCCCTATCAGTTTCAAAAGAGAAGTCACTTCTCCTAAGATTCTGAAGTAGTGTGAGCCCTGAGAAAATACATTTTTTTTTTTAACTATATCATTTTGCACTTGATATAGGTATTGCATAAGATTAAGAAATATAAATGAATCTGGCCAAATTTTCAATGTATGACATCATAATAGGGTTGCCTAAGGCAAGTTTTCACAAGCAATGAAGAACAATGCTGTTTTCATGCAGTTTTCTATCCATATTTCCTTTGTTGAAACTTCATGCACAGCCAAGAAGCAACAAATTAATTTTTGACAAGCTCTCTAATAGATATTTACATAATTGCACCCAAAAAATAGTAGTTATTCTGGTGTGCACATACTCAAATACTTATACAAAACAAGGAAATTTAGAAATATTACAAAGTATGCACATTTTTCATGGTTTGTTGCCATGGACACTAAGTCTTGTCAAATGTTTAATTTGTGTTTATTTTCTGAACACCTATTATCGTAATCATGTTGAGACAAATTTAAGACCATGTAGGATAATTTTGAATTGGCACTATTAAATTGTTTGGCCAAATATGGACCTTATTTCCACTATTCTTAAGACATTTTAGGTTAAAACAGAATTTTTAAATTTCACATTTTCTGGTTTTAGTGATTTCCAATGTTTTAACATACCGGTAGAACATTTTTTGTCCAAAAAATATTCAGATATGAAAAGGTATAAAACTTACAAATGAGATTATATTATACATCAAGCTAAAATAATGTATTTATTAGATATCATTAAATATTATGATCATAACAATATTTTGAAAGAATAATTCGATTTTTATTACAGATGAGGGACTGTTTCAGAACACTGATTTGTGAAGGACAAGCGAAGAAACTGTGATATTTTTAGCTCTGTGACAATCATTGTTATTTATTTGTTACAATAACATAAAATCTGCTAGCTAATTAGTAGGTGCAATACTCTGCACTGATGATTTTATATTCACTTTTAAATGAAAAATTGTAATCTTCCTGCATTTGAAAGTAAATGGGCAACAATTTGTGGCAAATTTTGATGGGGCAAAGAAGATGTGGTACCCTTTTTAGTCTAATAAATGTGTGTTCCCACTACCCCAGTGAAATTTTGAAATGTATGTTCCCATTATCCAAGATGAATTGAAATGGAAAATCCTTAGGAAAATGTCAGTGCATGATATACTAACCGCATGAGAAAATCCACATTGGAGAATTCAACTGCTAAAAAGATTATTTGGTATAAATCATATTATGTATTATAATTGTTTTGACTAAAACCACAGATGAATTCAAATTGTTTTAATTAGTTATAATTCAATTAATATACCCAAATAGAGAAAATGATTTATTTGTTACGATTGGAATCAACAGTTTAAGACTATAATTGTAATTTTATATATATTATTAAATAAATTTTATTGCAATAATATTTGCTAGTTTGGTAAATTTTTCAAATTAGCAAAAAATATTATAAGCAGGTTTTTTTAGTCATCTTTCTTATTGTCTTATGTTTTATGAATGTTGTAGATCTATGCAATGGTCTTAGTTTTTCTTATTTGGACATGAAATATTCTATCAGGGGAGTTGAACTACCAATTTTACTACATAATAACTTCCTACTTTTGAAATGTGGTTCATATTTCTTGATAATGACCTCACTAAATTCTCGGGTCTTTTGGCAATATGATATAATTCCAGGTCCTATTATTGTAATTTCATATTTAAAGGATATCTGTGTTAGTCCAACTGCTATTATACATTTATTTGTCTATTGCGGCTCAAGTGTAGATAGGATGTACTTTGGTTATATTTTAGAGTTGTCTCCCATCAGTAAGTACATTCTGCAATATAGTGTCTGAAAATTTGTTTGGATTAATGCTAGAGAAATTGATTTCACTACACAAATTTTAATAGTTTCATGTTTTAAAATTCAGAAGATAAGAAAACATTACATTCAAACAAAACATTAGTTATTTATGGTTATTGCTGAAATATCAGGTCAGAAAGGACTTATCTGTTTAAAGATTTACAAAAAAAGTAAACTTTAGACCAGATACAGACCAATATAAATTCATTATTATAATGATAGCAACAAGTACTCATGTCCTTTTAAATGTTTTAGTATCTTTCACATCAACTTTTAGAAAGTAACTGACTTAAAAAAATATTGCACTTTATTACTTTTCTGTGATAAGAAGTTTTTGCGTCCTAATTTTACATGTTATTAATTTTAATATGATTTACAGTATGTATAATATGATAAAATGATTAATTACTCCAAGAGACATTTTATTTGTTTAGTGACAATTATAAGTTGAATATATTTATGGTATTTGGAGATGTTTAATGACATTAAATGCTTAAATGTAAATCTGCAATTTTAGATGTTATACATTCCATAAATAATATATCTATAACTATATATTTTCTGTAAATAGTCACTTTATATGTGTTCTGCACAACTTTAGGTTGTACAATATTATTTGATATTTTACACAGTTCTATATTTTACTCTTAGATTTCTGCCTATCTTTATTAAATTTATCAGACAGTTTACAATTGTTCTGTTTTGCTGCCAGAAATTATTACTTAAATCTATAAAGAGAATTCCTCTTATATATATATGTAAAGCAGGTAAGCTTTTCTCATCACTTGACAACTGTCATCCATTAAACAATTTTGAATATAACCTTAAACTCAAAAATCACTAGGCCCATTCAAATATACATGTTACATAGAGGTCCATTTTAGTTAATGTATTTCACTTTTTTTAAAATAGGCATTAAAGCTTTTAATAAAAGACAGTTTTCCCTCTGTTGTCGACCTTATAGGATATATTAACCCTAATATTTGGTATATATTTGTATGATGAATAGTTACTGTATTGTTTGAGTTCTAACTTCTAGACCTGTTGACCTACAGTTGACCTAATTAAGGCCATTGATCTTGTAATTTCATGTTGCATAATATTAAGGAGTATTGGACTGGTTAAGCTGAACCCCTTCACAAATTTATTTTGAAGAGGGGTTCCAAAAGGAGTTATTACATTTATGGAGGCAAAAAGCTCAAGTTGTTGTGGATAACATATATTTACTGTGACAGCACTTTTATTCATGGAGTACCAATTTTTTTGTGGTTTTCATGGATGGCTTTAAGTGTCCAACGAAATATAACAACTGTTGTCCAAATCAAGACATGGAAAGATCCCCATGTTAGTGTGACTACATGAATACTGGCATATAATCTAATATCAGCAAACGCACTTATGAATTATATATACAACTTCAGACATGATTTTACCCATTTAATCTTTAAAATACTTAAACTGTATACTAACTAATAACCTTTTACTTCACCTAAAAAATTAGTTATGATTGATGAAAGTCAATCTTCTGTTGATGATATGGGATGATGAAGTGTTTATTTTATATATATATCTCCTCAAATTCTCATAAGAAAAAAAATTATAATTTCATATTTGGCTTGCTTTTTTATTTCATAAGAATTAATTCTACAATTCAAATATAAAAATGAGACAATTACTGATATGTTCTTTTATAATTATCTGCAAGAAATGTTGTTCCATCTGTTTGACATCATCAAAAACAGTTGCCTTACTTTGTGCAGATCAATCCTAGTAGAAAGAGTAGAGAAGAGCAAGAAGATTGATTGATTTTTGGTTGCTTAACATCCAGTGGCAAATATTTCAGGAAGAAGATATCATGTAACTGTCTAATTAAATTAAGAAAAAAGATACCAGCGGACCAGACAATAAAAATAATAATAATGAAAATTAACAAAACTTGTATATAAAGAATAAAAATTACTCTAAAGGGCTACATGTACATGCAGCATGGTAATTAAAACAAATCAGAGGAAAAAAACAAAACATACAATAAATCAGATTCAAATACTGAAATAAAGTGCCAACAAATACTTCCCTCAACATAAATTTTTAGGAGGGATTTTGAAAAATGAATAATTCAATCTCACTAATTAGCATCAAGAGGAAAAAATTTAGCAACAGGAAAGTTTATTTACTATTAAAACAAATAAATTTACAGAAAAAATCAATAAGTTACAATTGATTATTTTTTTTTTTTATATATATAAAGTTTAAAATTTTGTTGCTTCTATGATTTAAAATATGCACTGATTTTTCTGTTAATTGTAACAATACAGGTTTTGAGCATAGAAATAATTATATAGTAAAGTCCAAAGTTTAATCTAGCTGGTACTTTTGATATATATTACACCAAGGACATATTAGACATGTCTGTTATAGATCCTTGATTACAGCAAATAACAAATTCAGTAGACCTAGCGTTAAGGCTTTTGAAATAGATCCATGTAAGAACCAGGACTGGGTTGCACAACGTCTATTAAGTTAATAGACTATTAACTTCTAATAGACTATTAAATATCTAATTGACTATTAGTTAATAGAGTGAGTTAATAGCGTTGCACGAATCACTATTAAGGCTTCTATTAACTAATAGACTATTAAGTGACTATTAACGTTTAATAGTCAATTAAGCTCCATTTAATTCTAAAACTCAATGTGACACACATGCATTTTCGCGATTTTCATCATTTTAAACAAGTAATCACAAAATTTTCTCAATTTTCATCATTTTTTCGACGTCATCATGATTATCGCGATTTTTCTCATTTTCACGATTTCAACACGATTTCAGTGATTTTCATCATTTATCAACGGGTCTACTTTCAATTGACACCAAAACATGTCCAATTTCAAGATACAAGAAATTGCATGTGTTGTCAATGAAAAGTATAAAGGAAAAGTATAAAGGAAAAGTATGTGCAGATATAGACAAAGTATGTGCATATATAGACAAAGTATGTGCATATATAGACAAAGTATAAAGATAAAGTATGTGCATATATAGACAAATTATGTGCATATATAGACAAAGTATGTGTATATATAGACAAAGTATGTGCATATATAGACAAAGTATGTGCATATATAGACAAGTATGTGTATATATAGACAAGTATGTGCATATATAGATAAAGTATGTGCATATATAGACAAGTATGTGCATATATAGAAAAGTATGTTCATATATAGAAAAGTACGTGCATATATAGAAAAGTATGTGCATATATAGACTAGTATGTGCATATATAGAAATAAGTACATATAAGGCAGCTATGGCGTTCCATATGATCACTACAATATAATAATTATTACGGTGAGGTTGAATTCCTATCATTTATTCATCATACACACAGGGACTTGTCTCAGAAATAAATGTGGATTGTGTCCATGCATGGACACAGATGATGCCCACGCTACATATCATATAAAGATATAAAGGACATAACTGAAGTACGGTAAAAGTGACTCTACCTAAATTTGTACTTGATCTGAGTTTAATGGTAATAAGCACTGTGTATAAGTCTCATAACATTTGGTTGAGGTAAACTAAAGTTAGAGAACGAAACGAAAAATTCATCATTTTTATGTTTATAATGGGGCATAACTCAAGAACAGTAAAAGTGACACCACCCAATTTCAAACTTGATCTGTATTAAGTGGTAATAAGCATTGTGTATAAGTTTCATAACATTTGGTTGAGGCAAACTAAAGTTAGAGAACGGAAACTAAAATTTTGTAATTTTTCCATTTATAAATGGGTATTACTCTAGAACGGTTTGAGTGACGCCACCAAAATTCAAACTTGATCTGTATTTCGTGGTAATAAGTATTGTGTATAAGTTTCATAACATTTGGTTGAGGCAAACTTAAGTTAGAGAACGGATACTAAAATTTTGCAATTTTCCATTTATAAAGGGCATAACTCTAGAACGGTTACAGTTACGCCACCAAAATTCAAACTTGATCTGTGTTTTGTGGTAATAAGCATTGTGTATAAGTTTCATAACATTTGGTTGAGGCAATCTTAAGTTAGAGAACGGAAACCAATTTTGGGACGTACATACAGACGGACAAGGGTAAACTTAATGTCCCTCCGCTACGGCGGGGCATAAAAATGTATCTATGTACCTTAACATAACTTTCAGGTATAGAGATGTGATTTTTTTCTGAGACAAGTGCTTGTGACCATCTACCAGGTCATCCGATGTTCAGTACTTTGATTATGAACCCTATCCCATGTGAAGATCAGATATTTATTTGAAGTTACCAAAGATATATACCAAAGTGTCGGATAGTTTTCTTTCATCTTTATTACAGTTTTCTTTTGTTAAAAAATATTTGTTCTATGTATTGGTTATAAATTTTACAGACAATATACACCATGCCCTCTTTAATAAAAAATCTAAATAAATTAAACCACTGTAATATATCATAATTATCGCGTGGTTTCTCTTGTGTCCTACATGTACTAATTACAATGTATGTTATTGTGCACTGTTCTGTTATTTATTTTCCCATCTGTAGTAATCATCTAAAATGTTAACTTGGCATGCCATACTTGATAGAAATGCGGACGTGAAAGAAAGCACTCTTCACCAAACGTCAACGACAACGGGAATATGTTACACATTTCGATGATTTCTTTATTTACACAACAAAATACATGTATTTGAGGAAAATGTATTAAATTTTAATGTTGACACTAATATCGATCTTTTAAGAAGAAAAGCTACGGCTCTAATTTAAAACTGATCTATTTTTGTTTGCATAGCAAAGACCGCGTGAATTATTGTTATCGTAATGTGCAGTCCGATGTATCCGCACCTTAAGACTTTTGGCTCCCCTTTGGTAAACTTATAAAACCAATAATCGGATAAAATATTTTTAACAAATAAAGGACATACTTTAATTTCATGAAATCTTCTTAATGTATGACATGTATGATCTTACCCACAAGATAATGATTATGTGCCATTAATTAGGCCGGAAAACCTTGTTTTGAAAGGTTTTCAATAAATGTCCGATGATTTCGCGATGCCTTCTAAAATGGTTAATTTTGAAGGAAAGACTTTATACTACGAAATACAGTTTAGATTGAACAAAAACAGACCACCAAGGATGCTAGCAAAGTTTTTTTTCTTCAGTTTTATGAAATTTGCTGTAAATGAAACCCTTTTCTCTAATAAATGTATAATAAATATGGTTAATCATAGGATTGCAATTATATTTTTATTTATGCTTGAACTTATCAATTTTATCTCTTCTGTCTTTTCGAAGACAAAACAATTACAAAACGATTCTTTTATGTAACATTGTGAATATGACGAAATCAGGAAAAGTACGATATCACCGCCGCACATGGACACAGGGAATTACGTCACATTAATGAAGCTCTCAGTCCGACAAACCATCGAGTTAAGTAGCCTGTCACGGTAATTTTTCGACTGATTTCGAGGTACAAGCAAATCAAGCACTTGCTTGGCATCCATTAAATGGACTATTAAGAACTTAATAGCGCCCTTTGTTCAATTAAATTTAATGGTGAGTTAATAGACTATTAACGTTAATTGACGCTTGTGCAACGCAAGTAATAGATAATTAAATTTAAGTGTACTTTTAATAGACTATTAACTTTAATAGACGTTTGTGCAACCCAGTCCAGATTCTGCCCTTCTTGATATTTTATGATAAAGTTAAAATTCATGGCCATATTTTCCCAATATGAAGGATGTATTTAAGTAAGAAAATATTATCTGAATTCTTGGCCATACCTTTTATTTTTTTGTAAAATTGTGGACTAATCGAATCGTTACTGTAGATTGTTATTGTAACTTTACAGTTGGTACTTAGTTATTTTGGATCATGATCAGGATCACGAGGGAGATAACTCGATTTACATGGCGCCAAATTTAAGATGTGAAAGTAATTTAAAAGCTGAAAGCCACCCCTGTTCAGTAATGTGACTCATTCCGAGTCAGTGATCATGGATGATTTTGACGACGATGTGGATGATTTATTATTGTCTGTTCCGCTGACAGAAACAAGAACATATACTGGTACAAAACAATGTTCAGAGTCATCATATCAATCTCGAACTTTGTCTTTTCATACATTCATAATTAGATGCGTCGTATACATTGGGAATTTCGGAGATTCCCAATGTACATGATGTATACGACGCATCTATAGATTAAGGTCCATAATTTTTACACCACAAAATTAACTATCTGTACGGGTCCTACTAAAAAGTGCCTACTAAAAAGTGCCCGGGGATATAGATATTGTATTGGCAAGGCCAAGAGAGCAACTTTGTGTCGATGAAAAATGTTATGCACATTGATTTTTTTTTAATTTGAGACAAGTATTTTTCAAATTAAGATAATAGACATGTGTAATAAAGCACAAAAACAAGTATGAATGTTTCAATTTTAACAATAATATATGAATACTATTTCGAAAGACAGATAATAATGGATCACAGTTTATGCTAAAGATTTATAAAATGTTGGACATCATAAGACATGTTTTTCAAAAACGATATCAAAATGAAAAATGCAAAGACAACTTAAATTTCACAGATAAATATTAATGTTATAAAATTAAAAGAGTTACACATTATTTAAGAACGATAAAAGTGACACGCACATGTATATCAGCATCAGCCAACGCATAGTTCCCTTGGCCATGTAATGCTCAGTGTATATCTCGATATTGTAATTGATCAATTTTGTGTAGTTTGTCTATAAGGTCTGGGAGCTTAACGGCTTTCCAATTTGTCAAAAGTTTTAAAATATTATTCATGGATTCGCATGAATTGTTCTTCCAATTAATTGGGGCAATGTCTTTTTGTGTCGGTTCCCAGACATAGCTCTTTAGAGATGATGTATTACTGCTTAAATAACGTTGAAACGCGGGAACACTGTGCTCATACTTCGCTTCCAACTCCATTACCTTTAGGTCAAACTCAACATCATCTTGAGAAGAGAGAAGACCATCTATGCCAAAAACATCATTGAGCACAGTGTTGTAACTTTGGTCTTATTCGCCAATGACTTCCCGCAAATGTCTCTAAAATTTTCCTCAATGCAAAGAATTTGCTGGGAATCTGGAAAGCACTTGTGTATTTCTTTCGTCAAAGCCTTTTCCTTGTCCGAGCCAAAAACAAGGCTTTTGCCACTCATCCAGGAATATCGTCGAAAAAGCAGTGAAGGTGACTAAAAAATCGGTGGTAAGTGTGGAAGCTACCGTCCCAGTGGAGGTAGCATGGCCCAAGCATGATTGGCACTGGAGTGTTTGAAACCTTTCTTATTAAGCTATGGTTGTGGAACACTGTAACAGTAACATATGCAGCCCCTAAATTAAAATTGCGGTCCACCCCAATGATATGTTTAGATTCTGATGAGCAGAATTTTTTCAGATCGAGAAGCTTTTCATCAGTATACACTACTACTGATGGAGGTTTGCTGGAGAGTTGGACAATTTCTTAAATGAATGGGTGACCATGTTGCATACTCATTAATGTTTGTATGTCGTCAGCATTATTAGATGCCTTCTGTTGGTGCGGTCGTTCCTTTTTCTTCTCATTGTACTTGAAATTTTGTATCTGTTTTAAGTCTCTTGGGGCTTCCATTTAATCATCTAACGCTAGATTGGTATTAATTTCCCTGCAATTCTGTGTCTTTACCATTCCCTTGACATGCTTGATATCATCAACAATTTGTGCATTTGTTCGGATGTAATCGCCATGTCCATTTTTATTATTTCCATGCAAACTTCTTGTTGTTTAGAAAATGCCAATCTAATCCATGAACGCTATCCCATTACCGCTTGCTGGGCTCTCTGGACTGGTTACAACTCATGATGTTCTCCTTTGATATTCGGGCAAACGCTGTAGTTTCGTGTATGCTTGCTTCAACACTAACACTTCTGTTGGATTTGGTTGTGGTTCTAGAGGAACTCTTGCACCCTTTACTGTTTTTACGAAAATGCCTTTTTGGAGATCAATATACTGCAGACGCCCATTTTGGTACACAAATCTGTGGGTCTTCAAAGAGACACGACCCCATTCAGACACAGCCAAACTTAAATTGTTTTAATAGGTCAGGAGGTCCAGTAACAAATGTTTTTTACTGGACCTTCATTGCTGTTACAGGACCTACTAAATTTGGTTAAAAAGTTGCTCAGTCATATAGCTATTGACGCTTTGTCTTTCATTTTTGAAATCACATGAGGAAAGAACACCCAAGACACAAAAGAATTGAAGCATAAATGAAGTAACCAAAACTACTATCTCGTACTACACTTTTACAACATGTGTTTCTGGCGCATGCGTAATGAACCGGGGAAAAAAGAAATGCCGGAGACTGACGCAACAGACATGACAATCGAGATACAAAATCTTCAAAATATTCAAATTGAAAGGGTTTAGGCAGTAGGGGACAAGCCAGTGAGCCTTAAAATCGTCTTATGTTTTTTTTTATTAAAAGAAGTCACATTAGAAATGCTGATTTGCAGGGAATGCATAAAATAGTTGACAAGATTATCTCGCTGCATGTCAACGGAAGCATGATTTCATTGGCTGCTTTTTATATTATTCAAATCAAATCAAATTATTGCATCCTGATTGGGTTACTATTTGTGTTGCCCATATATATCTATAAATATGACTAGGGTTTTTCTGCAATCCTAATTATAAGGACAATTGTTTTCATCGATCTCGGGAGGAAAACAATATTTTGTGTTTGATATAGCAACACATTTTTCCCAATTTTAAAACTGCATGCTGCAAAAATGTCCTGTAGTTCACAGGATGGTGGCAGACCTTTAAGTTTTTACAGGTCATGACCTGCGGTCCGACGATGTTTGGGTTGGTCTGCCCATGTGCCACAATCATCTACATATTGTCTACTTTTCCTTGCTTTTCCCTCTGTTCGTTATTTGTGTTGTCAACCATATATCCAATTTTGTATTTAATTCCTCGTGGAATATGCGGCTCCTTGTTTTTATCATCATTTGATAAGACAAGCATGAGTTCGCAGTGCTTAAAAATTTGGCATTTTTTTCCTTCCTTTCGAATTTTAATGCTTGATTGTTCAATATTGTCTAAAGCGAATAGTTCAGAAAACTGATCTCTGGTGTTTTCTGCTATATACTCATCATGCATATATGTACGTGCTCTTATAGGCGACAATGTCTTCATGGTAAACATGTGGTATTCAGAGAAATGAATGCAAGATGACCAGTGCCATAAACTGGGGATACATAAATTAGGCCGTTAGTTTCTGGTTTGAATTGTTTTACATTTTCATTTCGGGCCTTTTTAGCTGACTATGCGGTATGAGCTTTGCTCATTGTTGAAGGCCGACGGTGACCTATAGTTGTTAATTTCTGTGTCATTTGGTCTCTTGTGAATAGTTGGTTCATTGGCAATCACACCACATCTCTTTTTTATTTTAAATATATATTGTAAAGAAATTCCCTTATTTACATATACACAGTATAAATCGAAAGCCATCTCCTCGAGATAGACTAAAAGTTTAGAAAGCATGTGACTTCACTATTGTCCAGTTATTTTGCTGTCTTTTATTATATGACAAACGAGACAGTGAATTCAAATGCTTCATATGAACCAGTTATCACTTTTTCTTATATTATATATTTTAAAGCTAAATAAATACTATTCTTCCATTCCCAAGAACTGGAAAAAGATCAGTTAATTGATTGCAATGGTTGCATGTTGAATGAGTGTAAGATCCAGGGACAAATATTTGAAGCATGATTAATTCACGGAGATAGGCCTTTATAGAATGAAAAAAATTACTAAACATCCAGTGACATATACTTTTAAGAATATTATTAATTTCGACACGATAAAAACAGGTATCCAACCAAAATAACAGTAGGAAAATTTAAAGTCATTTCTATTACATTTTGTTTTATTCTTTCATTAAGTGGAGGAAATTAAACGACTAAAATTTCCAGAGACAATTTTTTTTGGAATATTTATATAGTCACGATAAAAAAAAAGTATCTACCAATTTATCAATATCGCCTCTTCGTTTATAGACCACGTTATTCCTTTTTGTAGCTCTCATCGAGCATTCATTTGTTTCAAGTACAATGTATAATATATATAGGGAATCATTTTTAAATTGGGGGTTAGGTTTACAAGTTTGGCTAGTGTTAGGGTAAGTCCCATCACCCCACCCCTTTTCTCGATTTGTTTTTGATATATTGTTGTGTATGCATTTTGTTTACATTTATTAGGACATTTTAGGGTCATTGATTTCATAGTTTAGTAGGCCAAGGAGGCGGAGCTAGACAGTGAAATAACAACTTTTGAGATGGAAGTTAGAGCACTGGTCTAAGCTCCTCCCATTCTTTGCTTTTCCTATGACAAGCGACACACGGCGGGCTCCTTGTTTTTATCATCATTTGATAAGACAAGCATGAGTTCAATCAGTGCTTAAAAATTTGGCATTATTTTCCGCTTCCTTTAAAATTTTAATGCTTGATTGTTCAATATTGTCTAAAGCGAATAGTTCAGAAAACTGATCTCTGGTGTTTTCTGCTATATACTCATCATGCATATATATTTGCTCTTATAGGCGACAATGTCTTCATGGTAAACATGTGGTATTCAGAGAAATGAATGCAAGATGACCAGTGCCATAAACTGGGGATACATAAATTAGGCCGTTAGTTTCTGGTTTGAATTGTTTTACATTTTCATTTCGGGCCTTTTTAGCTGACTATGCGGTATGAGCTTTGCTCATTGTTGAAGGCCGTCGGTGACCTATAGTTGTTAATTTCTGTGTCATTTGGTCTCTTGTGAATAGTTGGTTCATTGGCAATCACACCATTCTCTTTTTTATTTTAAATATATATTGTAAAGAAATTTAGATTTACATATACACAGTATAAATCGAAAGCCATCTCCTCGAGATAGACTAAAAGTTTACTCATGTGACTTCACTATTGTCCAGTTATTTTGCTGTCTTTTTTATATGACAAAATCACAGTGAATTCAAATGCTTCATCATGAACCAGTTATCACTTTCTTTATATTATATATTTTAAAGCTAAAATGTTATTATAAATATAGATTTTGGTATTTTTATTTATATGCAAAATCGTAGTAATTAAATCTCTTTTAACCAGCCTGAAAGTAATCAATTTCTTTATAAATACCAGATATGAAATACACACAAATGGTTTTGTATATTAACGATTGTGGTTAATCGGATTACCATAATCAGCGTGTCGTGTGTACAGTTAATGATTGTTAATTAGTCTTATCTTATTATATACATATATGATTGTTAAAAATGAAAACGGGGTAGAATAATGAAATATTAAAATTCCATAAGCGTACCTTTTGGCTGAACAAAAAGTTTTATTATTTTCTCTCTGTTATTTATATAATATATTACAAATCTCACCTCTGTCAATCGTAATAAAGCTGATGTGTATGTGTAATCATCTGACTGGTCATGGGAAAAACATCGTAGATGGTACCACATATCACAATTGTCGCAGCAGATGCTTGCAATTTTACAATTTTTACGGCATATTCCACAAGGCCAGAATATCATAATTTTGATGGCAAACCCCCACCCCCAGTGGTATAATTTTGGTATTGACCCTCCTAAAATGCACTGACCCCCTCAGCTTATATCTATAAATATGACTAGGGTATTTCCATAATCCTAATTATAAGGACAATTGTTTTTCATTGATCTGGGAGGAAAACAATATTTTGTGTTTGATATAGCAACACATTTTCCCAATTTTAAAACTGCATGCTGCAAAAATGTCCTGTAGTTCACAGGATGGTGGCAGACCTTTAAGTTTTTACAGGTCATGACCTGCGGTCCGACGATGTTTGGGTTGGTCTGCCCATGTGCCACAATCATCTACATATTGTCTACTTTTCCTTGCTTTTCCCTCTGTTCGTTATTTGTGTTGTCAACCATATATCCAATTTTGTATTTAATTCCTCGTGGAATATGCGGCTCCTTGTTTTATCATCATTTGATAAGACAAGCATGAGTTAAATCAGTGCTTAAAAATTTGGCATTATTTTCCCTTCCTTTCGAATTTTAATGCTTGATTGTTCAATATTGTCTAAGCGAATAGTTCAGAAAACTGATCTCTCGTGTTTTCTGCTATATACTCATCATGCATATATACGTGCTCTTATAGGTGACGATGTCTTCATGGTAAACATGTGGTATTCAGAGAAATGAATGCAAGATGACCAGTGCCATAAACTGGGGATACATAAATTAGCCGTTAGTTTCTGGTTTGAATTGTTTTACATTTTCATTTCGGGCCTTTTTAGCTGACTATGCGGTATGAGCTTTGCTCATTGTTGAAGGCCGTCGGTGCACCGACCCCTCAGCTTATAAATAATGACTGTTCCTTTACTTTGGATTGCTTATGATTACATTGTATATTGACTTGTTGTGATAGAAAAGAACATTTTATCTTTGCTTAAAATCTAATTTGAGTGAAAAATTGTGTTATTAATATCATCAATATACATGATAAATTAAGGATCCATGTCGACTTGTACCTTCACTAACTCGTACTTAACCAACTTGTACCCAATTTTTACAAACTTGTACTTTCACCAACTCATACTTCTACCAACTTGTACCCAATTTTCAGTGGTATTCATATGCAGTGTAGTACATGTAGTTATTTTTTATCATAAAAATTTTTCAAACCCAGAATAAAAGATATTTTGATTTGAAATTATAATATGCTATGAGATTTGTCTCAGAAGATAAAAAAAGTTGATTCATTTTTTCCCTGAAATTCCACAGGTTCAGTACCAAAAGTCAGCCATGTTGTTGTCTCACCTGCTACGAAAGTCCTAGTAGGCGAGACATAGGTATTGCTATCCAGCAGTCGCAGCGTAAACTATTTGTATAAAGCTTTATATTTCAGAAGGTAGAATACCTGGATGCCTCATATCTTGTATGCAGATACCTTATGTTACGAAGTTTCTGTCTGTCATATGTCCATTGTCCTTGACCTCATTTTCATGGTTCAGCGACTGCTTGAAACTTTTTTTTTAGATTTTTTGTCATGTTAATTTCTCACTAATTATGTGTAAAAGGATAATTATATTTGGTATATGGGTTCCTTGCAACGACTACATGTCTGTCAGACAGGGTTCACCTGACCTCGACCTCATTTCATGGATCAGTGATCAAGGTTAAAGTTACGTGATAAGGTCCGTTTCTCACATACTATAAGCAGCAGAAGGTCAACTACATGTAGTGTATGGAAAGATTATATGGGAACTATGTCAGTCTGTTTCATCTACTCTAAAGTTACGTGATAAGGTCCGTTTCTCACATACTATAAGCAGTAGGTCAACTATACGGGGTGTATAGAATGATTGTAATAGGTACATGTCAGTCTGGTTGGTTTCATCTGACCTTGACCTCATTTTCATGGTTCATTGGTCAATTTTAAGTTTTTGTGTTTTGGTCTGTTTTTCAAGTACTATCAGCAATAGGTCAGCTATATGCGGCGTATGGAATGATTGTAAGGTGTACATGTCCGTCTGGCAGGTATCATCTGACCTTGACTTAATTTTTACGGTTCATTGGTCAATGTTAAGTTTTTTGTGTGTTGGTATTTTTTTTCAAATATTAACAGCAATAGGTCAACTATATTTGATGTATGGAATAATTGTAAAGTGCAGATGTCTGCCTGGCAGGTATAATCTGACCTTGACCTCATTTTCATGGTTCATTGGTCAATGTTTTTGTGTTTTGGTCTGTTTTTCAATTACCATAAGCAAAAGGTGAACTATATTTGGTGTATAAATAAATTGAGTCTGTCTGACAGGATTTATCTGACCTTGATCTCATTGTCATAGATATTTATAAATGTTAAGTTTATGTGATGCTTTTAGTAAAACCTTTATCTTTAAGACTTTCAACATAAAACCAATGGTCAGTAAAGCAGGCAAGACATTTCAGCGTGTGCACTCTTGTTTTATTTACAATGATTACTTCATCTTTGTCTCCATAATATTTGTTAGATCTTTTCCTTTAATAGGTATTTGAAGCTGTTTTCAAGACAATCAGGTCTTGTTTATATCTTTTACTATATTTCCATTTAACTTGAAATTAATTCTATATCAGCCTATCAAAACCAAAATTTAAACCCATTGTTAGTTACAATATTCTAAGTACTTATTCTAGAAACATTGTTGGGGTCTACATACCGTATATTCAAAATAAGTTTTGAATTAAAATAGAATGTTTACACATTGTAACTGAAGAGTTAAACTTCCATTTTGTTTTAAAATTACAATGTTCCATTTCAGCCCCAAAACACATGTATATAGAGCAAATATTTGAGAAATTTTAAGAATGATTTTCATAAGATCTTCTATACACACTGATTTAAAAGTTCATTCCTCTTTCATGAGATCTGCTATACACACTGATTTAAAAGTTCATTCCTCTTTCATGAGATCTGCTTTACACACTGATTTAAACACTGATTTAAATGTTCATTCCTCTTTCATGAGATCTGCTATACACACTGATTTAAAAGTTCATTCCTCTTTCATGAGATCTGCTTTACACACTGATTTAAATGTTCATTCCTCTTTCATGAGATCTGCTTTACACACTGATTTAAAAGTTCATTCCTCTTTCATGAGATCTGCTATACACACTGATTTAAAAGTTCATTCCTCTTTCATGAGATCTGCTATACACACTGATTTAAAAGTTCATTCCTCTTTCATGAGATCTGCTATACACACTGATTTAAATGTTCATTCCTCTTTCATGAGATCTGCTATACACACTGATTTAAATGTTCATTCCTCTTTCATGAGATCTGCTATACACACTGATTTAAATGTTCATTCCTCTTTCATGAGATCTGCTATACACACTGATTTAAAAGTTCATTCCTCTTTCATGAGATCTGCTATACACACTGATTTTAAAAGTTCATTCCTCTTTCATGAGATCTGCTATACACACTGATTTATATGTTCATTCCTCTTTCATGAGATCTGCTATACACACTGATTTAAAAGTTCATTCCTCTTTCATGAGATCTGCTATACACACTGATTTAAAAGTTCATTCCTGTTCTTTTTTTTATTTTTAGATAAAGTGGATATATTAAATTCTACAGAGAGACAGCCTCAAAGTTCTTACAAAAAAATATTAGATAAAGTTCAAACAAATTTCCAGACTATTGCAGCTTGTGGGTCAACTAAAACCCAAACAGCAGCATCAACTTCTGAAAGCAAAGTGAAGATTCCTTCAAAATTTCCATTCCCATTTCAACCATATGATATCCAGGAAGATTTTATGTCCAGACTTTATGAATGTATTGAATTGGGAAAAATTGGAATCTTTGAAAGTCCTACTGGAACAGGTAAATCTCTCAGCATAATTTGTGGTGCATTGAAATGGCTGAGAGATTTTCAAGAAAAACAGAAAGCAGAATTAAAAAGGCTTGAGGAATTAGAAATGAAGATAACAGCCAAAAAAACTGATGGGGATGAATTTGATTGGATTTCTGAATTTAAGCACAAGAAAGAAAAAGAAGAGAACCTGAAAAAAATAATAGAAGAGCAGGAGGTTTTAAGAAAACATGAATTAAAAATAAAAGACCTGAAATCTGATTTAAAAGCAAAGGTTATTAAAAGAAAACGAACAGTATTAGAGGATGAATTTGACAGTTTGATAAAAACTGCATCAAAAGATATACAGATAGCCTACCAAAAAGAAGTTGATGAAACAGAGAACCAGTCTGATGAGGTGTGTAATGATGAAGAACTGATTGTTGATTATGATAGTGACAGAGAAAATGATTTGGAGGATAACTGTAATGAAGAAAGTGAAGAGCATGTAACTAAAATATATTTCTGCAGTAGAACTCATTCACAGTTATCACAGTTTGTAAGGGAGGTGATAAAAAGTCCATATGGGGATGACATTAGAGTTGTTTCCCTTGGATCAAGACAAAATTTATGTATTAACCCAGCTGTAACACGATTGAAAGCTTTAAGTTTAATGAATGAAGTCTGTTTAGACCTACAGAAAAATAAATCCACACCAAGAGAGCCTTCGGGAGAAGCTGCTGCCAAAAAGAAGAAAAAAGGAGGAGTATCTTGTCCATACTATAGACAGGATCCAATGTCAGATTTTAAAAACAAAATTTTATTGGAGGCAATGGATATGGAACAAATAGTGATAGCAGGTAATGTGGGAAAACACCACTGTTTTGTTTTATTTGATATGTTGAAGGATCAAAAAGAATGTTATCAAGTTAATGAACCCCACTGGGAGTGGACCAAATTTTGTTTTAATGGTAAACAGAGATTACAATAAAATTACATTGACAGTTAATATTCCAACATCATGTACATTAAAATGATTTGAATTTCTTAATTTACTGTGTTTGCCTCTAATAACTATATCTACATTCATGACATGAAATTTTACATTTGGATGTTTTTAGTATACATTTTTGAAGCTACCCATTATTCAAGGAGATTATCTTATTGTGCTCTGAAATCCTTAATTTGTTCTAACATTTTGGAATCAATAGAAACAGTTCTTACTCACACAGCACAACTGGCTAAGAGAGACATAAGTTAAATGAAATGTTCCACTTTTTTGAACTGTTATTCATAAAAAAAAGATATCCAATAAAACCCAAAATGTGAATGTCAATATGTATATTTCTTCTATAATTTATTTTCAGGAAAACAAGCAAAAGCCTGTCCATACTATGGTACAAGATATGCCATACCATTAGCAGAGTTAGTAGTCTTACCTTACAATACATTACTACATAAATCTACGAGGGAAGCATGTGGTATAAGACTGGATGGAAATATTGTCATTATAGACGAAGCTCACAACCTTCTAGAGACTATTAATAATATTCACAGTGTAGAGGTCACAGGGTCGCAACTACTAAGAGCATTTTCTCAACTTACCCAGTATGAAAACAGGTATGTCCTACACATTATAAACAGGTATGTCCTACATATTATAAACAGGTATGTCCTACACAGGTATATAAACAGGTTTGTCCTACACATTATAAACAGGTATTATAAACAGGTATGTCCCTACACATTATAAACAGGTATGTCCTATTATAAACAGGTATAAACAGGTATGTCCTACATATTATAAACAGGTATGTCCTACACATTACATTATAAACAGGTATGTCCTACATATTATAAATAGGTACACATTATAAACAGGTATGTCCTACAGGTATGTCCTACATTTATTAACAGGTATAAACAGGTACACATTATAAACAGGTATGTCCTACACATTATAAACAGGTATGTCCTACATATTATAAACAGGTATGTCCTACACACTATAAACAGGTATGTCCTATAAAAACAGGTATGTCCTACACATTATAAACAGGTATGTCCTACATATTATAAACAGGTATGTCCTACACATTATAAACAGGTATGTCCTACATATTATAAACAGGTATGTCCTACACATTATAAACAGGTATGTCCTACACATTATAAACAGGTATGTCCTACACATTATAAACAGGTATGTCCTACATATTATAAACAGGTATGTCCTACACATTATAAACAGGTATGTCCTACATATTATAAACAGATAAACAGGTATGTCCTACACAGGTATGTCCTACATATTATAAACAGGTATGTCCTACACATTATAAACAGGTATGTCCTACATATTATAAACAGGTATGTCCTACACATTATAAACAGGTATGTCCTACATATTATAAACAGGTATGTCCTACATATTATAAACAGGTATGTCCTATATAAACAGGTATGTCCTACATATTATAAACAGATAAACAGGTATGTCCTACACATTATAAACAGGTATGTCCTACATATTATAAACAGATAAACAGGTATGTCCTACATATTATAAACAGATAAACAGGTATGTCCTACATTATAAACAGGTATGTCCTACATATTATAAACAGGTATGTCCTACACATTATAAACAGGTATGTCCTACATATTATAAACAGGTATGTCCTACATATTATAAACAGGTATGTCCTACATATTATAAACAGATAAACAGGTATGTCCTACACATTATAAACAGGTATGTCCTACATATTATAAACAGGTATGTCCTACACATTATAAACAGGCATGTCCTACATTTTATAAACAGGTTATAAACAGGTATGTCCTACATATTATAAACAGGTATGTCCTACATATTATAAACAGGTATGTCCTATAAACAGGTATGTCCTACACATTATAAACAGGTATGTCCTACATATTATAAATTAGGTAACAGGTATGTCCTACATATTATAAACAGGTATGTCCTACATATAAACAGGTTATACATACAGGTATGTCCTATAAACAGGTATGTCCTACATATTATAAACAGGTATGTCCTACATATTATAAACAGGTATGTCCTACACATTATAAACAGGTATGTCCTACATATTATAAACAGGTATGTCCTACATATTATAAACAGGTATGTCCTACATATTATAAACAGGTGTCATTTTTTCAAATCTGCCAAGTTGGAAATATCGTTCTGGGGAAATTACAATGGTGAAAAACTACACATAGGGCTCATTTGGATTTGTTTTTCATGTTATTTTATCTTACTTGTTGCAGCTTATTTATTTATGGGCTATTTCAAAAAAAATGATGCCAAAGTGCGACAACATGGTAAAAAATTAAGTCATTGCAAATCTATTTCGTGTCATTCTATTTTAATCCAGAGACATTGAAGTTTACAAAACTACCACTGGTTAATGGAAAAAAATCAAAACAAAAATTTAACAACATTTTACTCATAAGAATTCATCAATTTTTCAAAGGAAACAGCAACATACTATTATCAACTTACAAGCATAAATAAGTAAAAATATATCAATGTAATTTTTCTGTTTGTTGAATTAAAGGTAATGGTTGATTTTCCTGCCATTTTTTCTCTTATATACAGGAATTTTTTAATATGTAAATTTCACCAATTTTCAGTGTATTCTTTAATATCTAATAACAAATGTTTTTATATCTCTTTTCAAAAGCTTAAACTTTATATAAAATTATAAGAAATCAAATATATATGATCTCATTACATCCTCTGAAAATTTTGCACCAATTGCTTCAGTCAATTCTAAGCTTTCTTCATTTAAAAATACATACATATGTTTTGATCCTTTTGTTACACTCTAACATATTTTATCAGTAACTATAAGACTGTTTTAAAATGGAATGTATAGAAAATCATTATTTTAAATTTACTATCTCACAAAAGATAAACCTTTTAGACACTTGATTGCACTTTTTAAATTTCTGAACAAAGAGCTAACTTTTAACATGTTTAATGTGAATTACACTTTAATCTTTTAAGAATCTTAGGTAAAAAGTGTCCAGAAAAATCAATTTGCAAGAGAGATTGACTACTCTCTGATTTACTCTTTACATTGTAAAGATGTTATTTTCATTGTAATCAGGAATTATGTCAAATTTTGCTTTAAAAAAGCTTCATCAGAAACTTGTCAGGAGTGTAACAAATGTTACACTCCTGACCAGAATTCATTGCTACCATATTTTAAATTAAAACTGACATGAAATCATGTTGGAGTCTTTATATTAAACATATCATTTTAGTGCACATTAAGAAAGGGTTTTAAAATTTTATATATTTCTTACATATTTACATATTTTTCAAATGGTCTGTATAAAAAAAAAATACTTTCCTTTACGCCTTGGTCAGTCTCTTGTTTGATACTATATATATGCTATTTTTATGTTAGATGATGTATTATGACAAGTTAGTTTTTACTTCCAAAGATAGTAGCAGTATGTGCTCTGTATACAAAATACTGTCCATAATTGTACCCAAAAATGTCAGGAGTGTAACGCTTTTAGTGTGACATTTATGTTATTTTTTATAGAAACAATGTTGCTATTGTTAGGTTTTTTTCTTGAATTTGAGTGTGAACACCACCTGTTGCAGATCATCAGTAACAAGCATGCCATCATCATGGCCTTCATTGCTTTTGTATGCTCAATACTTGTACGTCAGGAGTGTAACACAATTAAACTAGCTAGTTCAATCGCAATTTAAGTTCAAAAATTTCAAAAGTAATAATGTAGACTTGTCTTCTGTGTTAAGCTGAGGTGCAGTAATGTCATTTTTTAATAATTATTAGCTTGTTTTTCTTCCCAATAACTTACCTTTGCTTATAAGATTGAAAAAAGGCTTTTTTGTGTTACACTCCTGACATAGAAGTATTGAGCATACAAAGGCAATGAAGGCCACAATAATGGCATGTTTGTTACTGATGATCTGCAACTAATGGTGCTCACTGAAATTCAAGAAGAAAGAAAAACTATAACAACACTGTTTCTAAAAAAATTAACATCTAAACTCAATTGTTACACTCCTGACAAACTTGTGTAGTCTTCTTATTGTAATCATAGTATTCCAGTAGTAGAACTTCAGGGTCATCTGGATGCACCTGTGCCAAGCTATGATACTAAACAACAAATACAAAACATGCAAGATGTGCATGAACATGTTATTTCACCTACAAAGACATTTTCTGGCAACAGATTGACTTTTACTAACATTTTATTTTTTGCACACACTTATTTGAAATACATTCTGCTGTTCATAAAAATGTAAATAGATGGAAGAATTGAACAAAATATCATAGCCAAGGTATAATAGTTGGATGAGAGATATTGTTTGGTATTGTATCTGCCCTTATGTATTTTATATCATCAATGAATACACATGCTTTTTTGTGAATGTCACACTAAAAGCGTAACACTCCTGACATTTTAAGGTACATTTTTGGACATTATTTTTTATACAGAGCACATACTGCTATGATCTTCGGTAGTAAGAACTAACGTATCATAATACATTATCTGACTTAAAACATCACATACATAATATCAAACAAGAGACTGACAAAGGTTTAAAGGAAAGGTATCATTTTTTTTTAAATAGCCCTTATGTCTTTATCAATTCTTACAATCAACTTTTCAATTGGGCTACAATGGAAACATATAAATGGAATTTTTTCCAAACCACATTCCATAGGCATGCAGCTAATTTGTGCAGTCCAGTCAACCACAGTTGACAGTTCAAGCACCACCTTACACTAGGTGTTCTGACAACTGATTTAGGTATATGTTATGTTGAAATTATACTGTACACTTTATGTCATTTTACAAGTAATCACTTTTTGGTCAACTACAATGCATACCAAACAACTAGTAATCTACAGTATACAAAAGTTTTGTAACCCACTGAGAAGTAGAAATAAATTTGATCATTTATCAACAATTATCATGTACTGGTATATTGGGAACTCTTTATTGTGCACACCAACAATATTTAACAACAAAGTGTCTGGTTTAAATGGGGAAATAACTACTCACAGTAAAATAATGAAAAATTTCTAAATAACTAGGACCACTGTAATGTCTATAGATGTTGAATATGACATTAAAAGATAAAACATAAATATTCTTTCCAAATGAAAGGTGTACAGTCAAACATGTGTTTTTAGCAGGACTATGAAATTTATAGATATCATTGTACTAGTACTCTTAATACTAACTTGTAGTTCTTATGTGATGTTCTTGTTTTAAGATAGTTATTTTGTTTGATTATGGAGAACAAATGTTCAACAATTTTATTTCTATGTAGAATATTCAATCAGTGATTTATTTATTTGGCTCACTATTATTTTTCAGGTATCGATCCAGACTGAAAGCAAAGAATTTACTGTATATAAAGCAGATATTATATATTCTATCCTGCCTCATCAAGTGTATTGATGGAAAAACTGGTATTTCTGGTGAACAACAAACTACCAAAACTGTTGAAACAAAATTAATAACAGTAAATACATTCCTAGATCACAGTCATCTTGACAATACAAACTTGTTTAAAATCCTTGTTTATTGTAAGGTTAGCATGATTTCTAAAAAGTTGAATGGTTTTGCTGAAAAGTACCAAGACACTGAAGTTCCAATAAAAAAAGAAGAGAAAAAATCAGGAGTCAGTAATTTTTTAAAGGAGATAACTCAAGTTGAACAGAAACCAAATGATGTTCCTTCAAATATACCAAAACAACAGGAAGAAATTGTTTTGAGGTCTCCCTTAATGCACATTGAAGGGTTCCTAGATGCATTGACCAATGCAGATAAAGATGGAAGGATTGTTGTTAGTAAGCAGCCATTAGTCAGTCAATCTAGCATGAAATTCTTGCTTTTAAATCCTGCTGTACATTTTGCAGACATTGTAAAGAATGTAAAATCTGTAATTGTAGCAGGTGGTACAATGCAACCGATTGATGAATTTAAACATCAACTTTTCCATTCAGCTGGAGTCACTCCCTCCAGAATAATGGAATATTCTTGTGGTCATGTGATTCCTGAAGAAAACTTGAAAGCCTTTTCTGTAGAAACTGGACCATCAGGAATTCCCCTAGACTTTACCTTTCAATCAAGAGAAAACCCTAAACTTTTGACAGAGCTGGGTAATGCTTTGGTAAATGCTTGTCAGATTGTGCCTGGTGGTATTGTCTGCTTCTTTCCATCATATGAGTATCAACGTCTTGTCTACACTCACTGGGAAAGATTAGGGACTCTTATTCAGATTGGAAAAAAGAAGAGAATATTCCAAGAACCGAAGCGAGCAGGGTTTGTAGATAAAGTCTTAGATGAATATACAAGATGCGTGCAGAAAAATGTCTTGTCTTCTGCTGGAAGTCAGACAGGTGCCATACTGTTCTGTGTTGTTGGAGGGAAAATGAGTGAGGGTATAAATTTTTCAGATGATCTTGGTCGGATGATCATCATGGTTGGACTGCCCTATCCAAACATTAAATCTCCTGAACTACAGGAAAAAATGTCCTATTTGAATGCAAACTATGAACCTGATTCTCAAGGCAGACAACCAGGCCAAGTTCACTATGAAAATATCTGCATGAAAGCTGTTAACCAATCAATTGGAAGAGCTATACGCCACAAAGGTGACTACGCAGTTATTTTGTTGCTTGATAAACGTTACAGCCGAGGAAATGTATCATCAAAGTTTCCAGATTGGATTAGTAAATGTTTAGTTAAGACAGAGAAATATGGACAGGTAGTTAGCAGTGTAGCCAGGTTTTTTGCATCGCATAAAGTTGAATAAAGTTTTACCCTAAATTTTACTGGTTGACTCTAATAGCCTTTGCTGTTTCATAAAACATTAAGCATTTTTTATCTCAAAAAGACCAAACTAAGCAATAATCAAACATCTTTTATTGAAAAAATAAATATTCATGATTTTTATGCAAGGAGAATAACAAATAACAAATATTGATATATTATATTAGGTTTCAGTTATAGTTAATTTTTTATTTTATTCATCTCCAGACTAAAAACCTTTTAGAACTTGGTTCAGTATATGTTCTTTAGAGGATCATTAAAGTTTAAGCATTTACATTTTGTAATCGATATAGTCCATTAAAGAATTATTCATGAAAGAGAATAAGTTGAAATTTAAACATTGGCTGGAATACAACATTTTTTATGAAAATATTTATGTAATTTAAACTTCTGAATATATATATATATATATATATAAGGAAAAATATTTTGTTATAAATAACTTGACCTGAAGAAGAAGTTAAAGACATTATTTCTACTTTAGATCAAATAAAGCTGTTGAACCAGACAACTTTAGTAATGGAATGTTGAGTTGATAATAGTATAAAATGAAATTGTACTTCTGTTTATAAATCAAATTGCTCTCTCAAAAATATTTCCAAATGATTGGAAATTGGCATATGTTATTCCTCTATTCGTCTTTTCAAAAATAGAGATAGGTCAATGTCCTCAAATTACAGAGTAGTTTCACATCTTTCTTGCATTAGGAAGGTACAAGAGAAATTATTTTTTAAACACATTAATCATTAGGTTCTAATGAATTTTTGTATAAAATTGCATTTCACTCATGCATACTTTTACGGATGTCAAGTTGGTTCAATATTCAACATTCAACAGTCAACATTCAAAATTTTTTTTTTTGTAAAAACATTTTTTTTTTCAATTTTTTTTTTTTCAACATTCAATTTCAACATTCTATTCAACATTCATTTTCAACATTTGTTTTCAACATTCGATTTTCAACATTCAACATTCGTTTTCAATATTCAACATTTAACATTCGATTTCAACATTCAACAAACGTTTTTCAACATTCTGTATTCGTTTTCAATATTCACCATACGTTTTCAACATTCAAAATTCGTTTTCAACATTCGATTTTCAACATTCAACATTCGTTTTCAACATTCAAAATTCGTTTTAAATATTCAACATTCGATTTCAACATTCAACATTGTTTTCAACATTCGATTTTCAACATTCAACATTCGTTTTCAATATTCAACATTCAACATCCGGTTTTCAACATTCAATATTCGTTTTCAATATTCAACATACGTTTTCAACATTCAAAATTCGTTTTCAACATTCGATTTTCAACATTCAACATTCGTTTTTAACATTCAACATTCGTTTTCGATATTCAACATTCGTTTTCAACATTCAACATTCAATTTCAACATTCAACAACCGTTTTTCAACATTCAATATTCATTTTCAATATCCAACATACGTTTTCAACATTTAAAATTCGTTTTAAACATTCGTTTTCAATATTCAACATTCAAAAAAAAAATTCAAATTTTTTTTTCAAATTTTTTTTTTTTTTTAAACATTCGATTTCAACATTCAACATTCGTTTTTCAACATTCAACATTCGTTTTCAATATTTAACATTCGTTTTCAATATGCAACATTCGTTTTCAACATTCAACATTCGTTTTCAACATTCAACATTCGTTTTCAACATTCAACATTCGTTTTCAACATTCAACATTTGTTTTCAACATTCAACTTTCGTTTTCCACATTCGATTTTCAACATTCAACATTCGTTTTCAATATTCAACATTCATTTTCAAAATTCAACATTCAATTTCAAAATTCAACTACTGTTTTTCAACATTCCATACTCGTTTTCAACATTCGATTTTCAACATTCAACATTTGTTATCAACATTCGATTTTCAACATTCAACATTCGTTTTCAATATTCAACATTCGATTTCAACATTCAACAACCGTTTTTGGAAAATGACGCTGTCAGGGCATGTTTCCGATACCATTGACCAGAACTTACGGAAGTCGATTATTGCCTCCGCCTACCGCACTTCGGTTTCATATTTACTATTTTACATTCTAACTGGAATCTGCTTGTATTACGCTACACACGAACAAAGTGTTGTAGTCGGACGGGAACCAGTTTACATACTTTATTTTATTTACCAAAACGATATCTTGACCTGTCCATATGTTTTTAGTAAATGGTATTTGGAGCTATCCCTTTGTTATATTTTTCATATTTATTCGAGCTTTCACTTTTATGCACATGTCTTACAATCGTAAACAATCTGTATACATGATAAATAGATCCGTTTTGTTATGGTGTTGGACTTTTACCCTCAATGATCAGCAATCGCTAGACAAAATAGTTCTCTAAATAATGTCAGCCTTTCATGCCATTTTAACTTTACAATCATTTAAAAAGTGAAAATCGGAATCATTGTGATATCCATTGGATAGAAACTGGTCTTTATCCAGATTTACGAAGATTTTAAAATCGGAAATTAGTAATGGTTAATACCCACGCGGTGCGTATGAATTTTGTTTACAAAACAGGATTTGAACGTCTCTAGTTTTTAGATCGTAAGTCAAGATAAACTCAAACTGAAAGTAAACAGTTGTTTGTAAGGCGCAGGTTTACTCACCATAAACAAGCTGAAACGTTCAGTATGGCATATATTTTAGGTTAAAGACGGTCCCATTCATTTATAAAGCATTTTGAAAGTAGACGATGGGATTATTTCAGGTTTGGGGAGCGAGTAAATTATCACAAAGTTCATTTCTTGACGACCTCATAATTTCATCATGTCGATGGTACAAATCGATTTTACTGTTTACTGTCGCTTCTCATGTTTTGTATTTAAGCGGTCGTTTATTTTAAACCCGAACCAGGCATATGCATTCCGTAATTGTGCAAATCTTCGTTCTTTGGTCAATTGGCTTATGGATAGTTGTATAAATTTCAACTCTTACATTATTTTTTTAAAAATATATTTGCATTACACATGCAATGGCAGTACCTTTCAATTACTATTTATGTGTTGTGTCTAAATTAAAGTTGTAACACTTTATAGTGACTGGAAAGGGTAGAAAAATTCATCAGATGAGGAAAGGCTGAAGATACTTCAAACGGCACGAATCATTAGATATTGCATCTTATAAAAGAAACTGAGATTTGGATAGTTCCAGTTCAAGGTAAAAATGTTTATCTCTTGTGAAATGAAATAAAAAATATTGTAACACTGTAGTTAATTAATAAAGATACTATTACGTGTATTTCTGTATTGGCCTTATTATTGGTTCTCGCCAGCAGTCAAACGGCACCAATTATTAGATATTGCATCTTATAAAAAGTAACTTGAGATTTGGATAGTTTCACTTCAAGGTAAAATGTTTATCTCTTGTGAAATGAAATAAAAAAAAATAGTGTATTTCTGTATTGGTCTTATTATTGGCCTTCCGCCGCCTCGGACCAATACACCCAAGACATGGACCAATAACAAGGCCAATACAGATGATATTACAGAATGACAGTATGGTTCAATAGCGGAATCAGCCCTCAACTACTTTTACATAAATATTAACTTCTGGCTTCACGCTTTGTTCGTCTTGTCTGGAGATCTTGCTGTAGTTCCAGTTCAGCAAGCATTTTAGAGACGAATCCCATCCATCCTCTTTGACTTGTAATCTCTGGTGATAGATTTTGCCGCTAGACGTTGTATCCTTTCAAGCTTGTTTTTTTGTTTTGTTACCGTGTAGGGTCCCATACTATGGCTCCATATTAAATTATAAGATCCATTCCTAAAGATCTAGATCATTGTTCTAATCTGACACAAATTTCAATAACTGGAATGCTACCCAAGTTGAATATATGGTGACCCACGAGAACAGCATTTATATCACTATTGAAATTGTGTTTAATACCATGATTGTTCAATGTCATTAACTTAAATGGAGACAGACATTTGACCTGAAAGACATGAAAGATGGTGTGGGAGTGCAAAATCAAAAACTAACTGACTATGATATATGGCTAAAGAATGAATATCAATTACATGGGTCAACATGGTCAAGGGCAGAGTTGTTATAAAATAACAATATGGCAGAGAAGTGGTTTCAAGTTTCATATAAAGCGACCTGACTGACATGAAATAAAAAATCGAAGGAGTATCCCTATTTGTCTAATCTTCAAGATGAAATAAAACTAGTAAAACAATATTATACTATTGTCTAAATATACAGAAATATAATTTGCTTCAAGTAACAGAAATAACTAGGTCACTAGTAACTTATTTAATGAGTATGTGGGGTATAAGAACTTGCTAACAACAGGCTCTTCATAATCATTTGGTTTGAAAAGGATACTAGTAGTCTATATTCTTGATTTAGAAAAATGTAATTGCAAGAAAAAATCACATTACTTAGAATACTTTAGATCATTCAGGTAGTCTTTATTTATATTGTACAAAAGAACAGCCAGTAGTCATTGGATATTGTAGATCATTCCGGTAGTCTTGACCTATTTATTTATACAAAAAACAGCCAGTAGTAATTGGATACTGTAGATCATTCAGGTACCTATTCATTTGTACTGAAAAACAGACACATATACGAATATCAATTATATGCTTACGAGACATGTTGAAATGTTAAACTTATTACGGTATGTGAAAATCAAGACTTGCATAAAAATATCACAATATTAGAGTCAGTGGCGTCATTTTCCTCAGAGCTTTCAGCGCTTTGATTCAACATTCAATATTCGTTTTCAAAATTTCGATTTTCAACATTCAACAGTCGTTTTCAACATTCAACTTTCGTTTTCCACATTCGATTTTCAACATTCAACGTTCATTTTCAATATTCAACATTCATTTTCAACATTCAACATTCGATTTCAAAATTCAACAACAGTTTTTCAACATTCCATACTCGTTTTCAACCTTCAACATTTGTTTTCAATATTCGTTTTCAATATTCAACATTCGATTTCAACATTCAACAACCGTTTTTCAACATTCAATATTCGTTTTCAACATTTTCAACATTCAAAATTCTTTTTCAAAACATTCGATTTTCAACTTTCAACATTCGATTTTCAACATTCAACATTTGTTTTCAATATTTAACATTCGATTTCAACATTCAACAACCGTTTTTCAACATTCAATATTCGTTTTCAACATTCGATTTCCAACATTCAACATTCGTGTTTAATATTCAACAATCGTTTTCAACATTTGATTTTAACATTCAACGTTTAACATTCGTTTTCAACATTCAACATTCTTTTTCAACATTCGATTTTCGATCTTCAATATTCGTTTTCAATATTCAACATTCGTTTTCAACATTCAACATTCGATTTCAACATACAACAACCGTTTATCAACATTCAACATTCGTTTTCAACATTCGATTTTCAGCATTCAACAACCGTTTTCAACATTCAATATTTGTTTTCAACATTCGATTTTCAACATTGAAAACGAATGAAAACGGTTGTTGAATGTTGAAAATCGAATGTTGAAAACGAATACTGAATGGTGAAAACGGTTGTTGAATGATGAAATCGAATGTTGAATGTTGAAAACGAATGTTGAATTTTGAAAACGAATGTTTAATGTTGAAGTTGAAATCGAATGTTGAATACTAGTTTTGAAAACAAATGTTGAATGTTGAAAATCGAATGTTGAAACGAATGTTGAATATTGAAAACGAATGTTGAATGTTGAAAATCGAATGTTGAAAACGAATATTGAATGTTGAAAATTGAATGTTGAAAACAAATATTGAATGTTGAAAAACGGTTGTTGAATGTTGAAAAACGAATGTTGAATGTTGAAAATCGAATGTTGAAAACGAATACTGAATGTTGAAAAACGGTTGTTGAATGTTGAATTTGAGAACGAATGTTGAATATTGATAACGAATGTTGAATGTTGAAAACGAATGTTGAATGTTGAAAACGAATGTTGAATGTTGAAATCGAATGTTGAATATTGAAAACGAATGCTGAATGTTGGAAATCGAATGTTGAAAACGAAAGTTGGATGTTGAAAACGAATGTTGAATGTTAAAAACGAATGTTGAATGTTGAAATCGAATGTTGAATATTGAAAACGAATGTTGAATGTTGAAAACGAATGTTTAATATTGAAATTAAATATTGAGTGTTGAAAACGAATGTTGAAAATGAATGTTGAATGATTAAAATCGAAAGTTGAATGTTGAAAAAAAAAATTTGAAAAAATATTTTTTGAAAGTTGAATATTGAAAACGAATGTTGAATGTTGAATATTGAAAACGAATATTGAATGTTGAAAAACGGTTGTTGAATGTTGAATCTAATGGTGAATGTTGAAAAAAAAATAAAATTTGAAGAAGAAAAAAATGTTTAACAAAAAAGAAATTTCAATGTTGAAAATAAATGTTGAAAAAAAAGTGTTAAACAAAAAAAAAAATAATGTTGAATGTTGAATATTGAACCAGCTTGACATTCGTCATACTTTTAAACAATTAATTCTCGCAAAAATATTTCTGAGTGAATGGAAATTTGCATAGGTTTTTCCTCTATTCAAAAATGGAGATATGTCAATGCCCTCAAATTACAGAGCAGTTTCACATCTCTCTTGCATCTTTTGCAAGAGAAAATAATTCTTTAACACATTAATCATTTGATTTCTAACACATTTTTGTATAAATTTCAGTCTGATTTCATACCTTGCTGCTAAATTTTTCATCAACTAATTGAGATGTATCATTCTACTTTGTCTGCTTTAGACAATAAAGTTTTTATAAATATATATATAAGTCTTAAAATTTGCTGATGTAATTAAGGCATTCTATGAAGTGTGGATTAGAGGCCTACTACTTAAGTTGGAAAGGTATGGTATCAAAGATAGTCTGTTAAAGTTTGTGCCTTATATCTTACAAACCAAAGCAGTTAGAGCACATCTATAATGATTACTATCTGGCGACTGTAGTGTAAACTATTTGCAAAAAGCTTTATATTTCAGGTAGAAGACCTGGATGCTTCATACTTTGTATGCTGATACCTCATGTTACGAAGTTTTTGTCTGTCATATGTTCATTGTCCTTGGCCTCATTTACATGGTTCAGTGACTGCTTGAAAAAAAAATAGTTTTTTTGTCATGTGAATTTCTCACTGATTTATAATATGAGTAATAGGATAACTATATTTGGTATATCGGTTCCTTGCAACACCTACATGCCCATCAGACAGGGTTCACCAGACCTCGAGCTAATTTCATGGATCAGTGATCAAGGTTAAAGTTACGCGATTAGGTTCGTTTCTCAGATACTATTAGCAGCAGAAGGTCAACTACATGTAGTGTATGGAAAGATTATATGGGAACTATGTCAGTCTGGCAGGTTTCATCTACTCTTTCATGGTTCATTGGTCAATGTTAAGTTTTTGTGTTTTTGGTCTATTTTTCAAATACTAATAGCAGTGGGTCTGCTATATTTGGAGTATGGAATAATTATAAGGTGTACATGTCTGTCTGACAGGTATCATCTGACCTTGACATCATTGTCATGGTTCATTGTTTTTGACCCGTCAGTCCTGTTCTTGTCATCGCAACTCCTCTGAATCCACAGAACAGAATTTCATGAAACTTTGTAGATGATAAGAACATACTATGTAGATGTGCATATCAACAGGAAAGTATGATTAAATTTTTTTTTCTAGAAGTTGCGCCTCTTTGAATATAGAATTTTGGTCTACTTATACTACTGCAACAGTTTGTCATTGCCACTTCTCAAACATCGTAGATAATAAAGATATACTATGTAGATATGCATATCGACAGGAAATTATGATTCATTTTTTTCTAGGAGTTACGCCCCTTTTAACTTAGAATTTCGGCCTAAATATACAACTGCAACAGTTTGTCATCACAACTCCTCTAAATCGACAGAACAGAATTTCATGAAACTTTGTAGATAATAAGGACAGAATATGTAAATGTGCATATCCACAAGAATTTTTATCAGTTGACTATTGTAGGAGTTGTTTATTTTTTTGCCCAGTGACAATGTGAGGTGTGGGGTATGTGAGCATGCTCACAAAGGTTCTTTAATTTATTTCAATGTTAGATATATCTGATTAATTCAATTGTATTATAATGTGGGGAACTTTTAATACTTCCAGAAATTCAAAAATAAATATGATGTCACTTTTTTTTGTTGTTTTCACGAAATTTGTTTCCTCTTTTTTTTGGCTGTAGAAAAGCATAAGTTGGGAGATAAGTAGTTCATAAATTTTAGTACACATATTATGAAGCCCAAATAAACTCAATGTCTCGTTAGTTTTTTTTTGGATTGTGATTTAATTTAATTGCAGATGTCATCACTTTTTTTCTAGGTGTCCACAGGGTTTCTCAAACGCTTTTATGCAACTGCATTTTGCATAATATTTTGTGAAAGAAAGATATCCCATTCTTTACATTCACAATAATTATATATAAAGATGTGGCATAATTGCAAACTAGACAACCATCCATCAGAGACCAAAACGACGCAGAATTTAGTAACTATAGGTCACCGTCCGACCTTCAACAATGAGCAAACCCCATACCGCATAGCAAGCTTTAAAAGTATCCGATATGACAAAATGTAAAACAATTCAAACAGGTAAACTTAGGGCCTGATTTATGTACACAACAATGAATGAAAACACAAATATTAAGTCTGGATGGGTAGAAATTCTCATTTTTGTCTCGCCTTGACGGAGTCAAAAAGCGAGACATAGGTATGCTGTTTCCGGCGGCGACGGCGGCGGCGTCAACAATGTATTAGTTTGTGATTAGGTCTAGTTCATGGTGAACCACTAGTGGTAGGTCAATGATATTTGGTATGCAGTTGTATTAGCATTGGCACATCTCATTACCATGGAGATTATTTGACCCTGCCCCCTCAGTCAAGGTCTATTGACTTTGAAACTTTGCTTAGTTTACATGTATTAGTTTGTGATTAGGTCAGTTTATGGGAACCACTAGTGGTAGGTCAATGATATTTGGTATGCAGTTGTATTAGCATTAGCACATCTCATTTCCATGGAGAATATTTGGTCCTTACCTCTCAGTCATGGTCTATTGACTTTGAAACTTTTGCTTAGTTTACATGTATAAGTTTGTGATTAGGTCAGTTTAAAATGAACCACTAATGTTAAGTCAATGATATTCGGTTTGCAAATGTGTTGGCATTTGCAAGTTTCATTTCCATGGAGATTATATAACCCCACCCCCTAATTATGGTTCATTGACTTTGAAACTTTTACATAGTTTACAAGTTAATGTTTGTGTTTAGGTTTGTTTAAAGGGAACAACTTATGAAAAGTTAATGGTATTTGGTTTTGCAGTTGTATTAGCATTGGCACATCTCATTTCCATGGAGATTGTTTAGCCCTGTACCTTCAGTCATGGTTCATTGACTTTGAATATTTGCATGTTAAAGTATTGCTATTTTAATTTCAACATTTGCATTATCAAAATAACAAATAGGCGAGACATATCTCTGTGTTAACAGTTTATTTGTAACACTAGTTGTGAAAATATAATTAAACATAAAGTTCCGACGTTTCTAGTTGGTTACTAGATAATTTAACTTCGGATAATTTGGATTACCTGCCATATCGATTTTTGTCTGGTATGCGAGACAGGGATTACTATCTGGCGGCGGCGATGTGAACTATTTGTATAAAGCTTTATATTTCAGAAGGTAGAAGACCTGGATGCTTCATACCTTATATGCAGGTACCTTATGTTACGAAATTTCCATCTGTCATATGTCCATTGTCCTTGACCTCATTTTCATGGTTCAGCGACTTTATATATTTTATTTTTTTTTGAATTTCTCACTTATTGTGAGTAATAGGATAACTATATTTGGTATATAGGTTCTTTGCAACGTCTACATGTCTGTCAGGCATATTTCACCTGATCTTGACCTCTTTATATGGATCAGTGATCAAGGTTAAAGTTACGTGATTAGGTCCGTTTCTCAGATACTATAAGCAGTAGGTCAATGTTAAGCTTTTGTGTTTTGGTCAGTTTTTCTAATGCCATAAGCAGTAGGTCAACTATATTTGGTGTATGGAATGATTGTAAGGTATACATGTCTGTCTGACAGGATTTATCTGACCTTGACCTCATTGTCATGGATCTATAAAACATGTTAAGCTTATGTGATACTTGGGGGCGAGACCATTTTCAGGACGCCGGGATCAGCCGATTTTAGCAACGGAAATCGGGATTGCCTTGTTTAAAGATCGGGAATTCGGGATAGAAAACATCGGGATACGGGAAAGCCACGTTTTTAGCCACGGAAATCAGGATTTTATGTTGAAGTATAACGGGATTGACAAAAACTGTACCTTGGACAGATAAAGTGCCATTTTCATTATACTTCGATCAGCCCTAAGCATAATCATTTATCCTAACAAGTGTCTTAAAATCTGGAATTTTAAAATTTTATAATGTAAAGCAGCGTTTCGACTACTTTATAAATCTCTCAAGTGACATTTGTAGTTCTGTTTATGTCTGTAACTTGGTTGATCCTTGGTTCAGTGGTTTTGCGAATGGTGACTCAATAGATTCAAATTTCTCTCCGTTACAAAACGATTCCAGTGCTTGTCATATAGGTTCTTGTGTTGACTTGAACTGGAATTTGGCCAATTTTCTGACTGGCTACAGAAGATTTATGAGAACAAAATGCTTATATGCAGCTTGACGTCACGGTAATATTGATAATACATGTTCAGATTGGTTACGCTGAAAGACTTTGAACATCAATCAAACCCGAGACGTTTTAAAATCGTAAGCATTGCCTGCCGAAACTTTAAACTTTAAAATTGGGAACAAATTTATCGGGATCAGGATTTTAACCAAATATGTCCGGATTTCAGGATTTTCTGATATTAAAACGGAAATCGGGATGAGACCCCTCTCGCCCCCATACTTCTAGTAAAACCTTTCTCATTAAGACTTTCAACATAAAATCAATGGTCAGTAAAACAGGCGAGACATTTCAGCGTAAACACTCTTGTTTATAATTATTATGCTCCCACTTTTGAAGCAGTCTATATAGTTGTATATTGTGTAACAAAACAGATATATTGCCCTTCCGTCCCACTTTTTTTTCATCCTCTACCGCTTCAAACCGCTTGACAGAATTCTGAAACGTTCACAGATTAAAACTCAATTAATATACTGTTGCATCTCCTTTTTTATTTCTTGATCTGAACGAGGTTTCTGGAGTTTACTTTGCACGAAACTGACTCATTCGTGTTCACACGCTTAAGATGTCTAACGTCACGGTACCCAAATTGCAACGAGTACCCAAATTGAACCTATTTAGCCAAAATAGCAGCGGAAATCTTACAAGATTTCCTAGAGACTACAATTTGTATTATTATGATTTGATACTATGCACGTCTTTCAACATAGGTAAAAATATTTAGATATACACAAAACGTTCACAGTATTTATCAACAGATGAAGTGTTTACTGAAAAAGCAAAATGTACGGAAACGTCGCCATGCGACGTCATCAAAACGTCATTTTTTTAAAATTAGCAAATACAATATGTTGCAAGTATCCATTTCTTAAAAAATGAAGAGTAAGCATGGACTAATATCCAATTGTTCAAAATATTTGAAAAAATTAAACAAAAGCTCTGTTATTCGACTTTTGACGATGCGAATTTAAGCATGGATGCAATTTGGGTACTCCTCATTACAGAATCATTGATGGTTTGGAGGTCAGTTCAGACCAATTTTTCTATGATTCCATGTGGATTCAAAACCAAATTGGTGAAACCATATAGTAAATAATGATACATCTACAAAATAAACACATAATGAAAACTTTTGTCTGAAGCATAAATAAAGGTTAGGTTAAAAAACTGTCAAAATAGGTGCAATTTGGGTACCCTCACGTTATGCGGCTTGTTGAGCTCCGAGTCCAAAAGAATATGAATTCTTTTAACAGGGATTATCAAAATTCAGCCATCAACACCATGGAACCATCTAACAGAATCTAACTCATATGATGTACTTTTACACTTTGCATTTCATTTCTTCAACTCAGTGATACTTTGACATGACATGAGCATTGTCATATCTGCACATTACGGTACTTATTTGTTTCCGGTTCCTTCCTTAACCCCATATTTGAATTTAAGGTCAAGGAACAGTAAATGGGCTATGTCACGGATTTTGTTAAAAATTTGCAAAAAACTCTGGCTCGTTGAATAATAGGGTCACTGACCTTGTTTTTAGGGCATTAACCAACCTGTTTTCTAATTGATGTTTTACGGCCTACAAGTTACTATGTACAACGCGATGACGTTACGCTTATTTCGACGTTTTGTGATATTTTTTTCACCGTGACCCTACTTTGAATGACGTATACCGTAAAATCGAAGTCAATGACCCCGGCCCATTATTATTTTACATCATTAGGACGGAAATTTATGTACCAACAACATATAGTTCCAACAACATATAGTTTTTAAGAAAAATCTAACTTGAAAAGATCTATGGACTTGAAATTGAAACTTCACCATATAATGTAGATTTGATGGACTGTCAAGAACCTCTTGATTTTCGACAGCAGGAACAGATGAGATCTCACCCCTCCCTTTTTATCTCGATCAGTTGACTAACAGAGGGTAATCAAAAGAACATACGATACAAATCAGTCAAAAAGTAAAGCACTTAAAACTCTTTCTAGAAGTGATAAAATCAAACCAGGTAGTAAAACCCTAAAATACCACTGGACAAAAGTTCGCTTAAATTTAATTTTTCTCTGTTTTTTTTTTTTTTTTTTAATTAGCGCGAACTATGATAACTCTTGCAATTTCATACTCAGAAAATTCGTATGAAGCGGATTAATCTGACAGAATGTCAATAGATTTTGCGTTCTTTTTAAGTTAATATAATTGGAAAATGGAAAGATAGTTTAAAGATGCTTTAATATTGCAAACAAATTAGCTATAAATGATTTGATACTGCATTGATTGACACGGCGAACACTTTGTATCTCCTACAGCCTAGTTTTAATTGTGTCTTTTAGGTTTACGACACATAGTTTAGATAGGCAAAGAGGTGGGTATGCGCAGGTGTAACTGGGTTAACCCCACCACATTGTGGGTATGCGCAGGTATAACTGGGTTAACCCCACCACATTGTGTGCATGTACCAAGTCGTGTTTTGTTTGTTGGGTTGTTTTTTTCTTTGTTTGAACTTCTATTTTATCTGAGGGGGTTGAGTGTTGGTGGTTGGTGTGGTTTGTTTAACTGTCCATTTTTTGTGGTGATTCCACTTAACCTTTTTATGTATCAATAACAACAATATTGATAACATCTTTAAAGATTCAAAGATTTTAATTCCATTTCTAACTAAAACCTTTTCCATAACATAGACTCGATAACATGTTACCACATAATCATGCCTTGCAAATTAAAATCACGGGAAAAAGGATAAGGACTCGGCAATGTCTCACATCCGTCGTTTTATTTATTGAAAATAATGCACTATTATACCCCAGTGGGGTTGATGGCATACATGAAAACAAAATAACACATTACATAATACATCACAAAAATAATAAAGAAAGACATGAATAATGCAGTTGTTGAATCCACTCTCCTCAGTGACCAGGACTTTTTGAGAAATGGAGCAGCATACCGAATAACTGACGGACATGAAAGACATAAAATCAAGTTATCCAAGTTATCCATTTGATTGATTGTTGTTTGCCTTAACACCCACTGGTAAATATTTCATTGATAGTCTCGTCTTTTGAGTTCTTATGGATTGTTTTGGTATACCCTGGGCTTTATCAGGAGGGGTGGAGAACCAGTGTATGCCAAGGTATGTATTTTTTTTTTTTTTTTTTTGCTTTGAAAACAAAGACGATCTTAAACAAAAAGCCAAAATATTTAAGTTCAATTTGAGGAAGTTGCACGAACCGTTTTGTGAAAATTCAAAAATTAAATGGACTGAGATAACTTGAGGTAATACCGTTAAGAACTAAGTCCACATGCAGTGTGAAAGCATTGACAAATAGAGTATGATACCATCGGGGATAATAAAATTGAGAATGGAAATGGGGAATTATGTCTATAAACAGTACCGAAATATTGATAACTGGACAAAGTATCTCATTGAAGACTAGCAGAAGCAAATCACTGACAATTTAAATGAAGAGATAGCCAGGATTAACAGTCTACAATAAGTACCGAAACAAAATCACCTGGACTTGATGGAGCCATCAAGTAATAACAGTCTACCAGCAATACCGAAACGTCCACAAGTCCTCAAGAACTCACAGTCCACATATACTGATAGTAACCTATCATAAGGTTATAAACATTGTCTTGAGCAAATCGAATAAACCCTGGTTCGAAACAATCTGATTAAAATTCAGATCTATCGCAACTTGCTTACTCGTCTATAATATGAGGATAACGAACTCAAATATCTATATTTTAATAAGATTAGGTTTGAAGCAAATCTACATTTATTCCTACTTTTTAAATAGTGAAAAACACGAATAGGTTATGAAGCAAAACATGTAAAGCTGATCCTATCGCCTATTTTATTTATATGAACGAATCCAGATGGCTTTGTTTATTTTTTTATAAATATAGTGCTGCTTAGAATGGAAGTATCTTGCACATCTAGGAAAACATATCTCACACTATTACTATAATTGCTAGGAGACGCAGATGTTAAATTCTTGACAACATTTATGCATATATACACAATGGGTAAATATAACGCATTGTTATTAATCAAAATTTATTCTAAATTTTGAAATTAAAAAAGAAACTAGGATTTTAACTCCCTCAGGCAAAGTTGACCTTAGGTGGATTTGGCTATTTTTTTAAGGTTCTTTTTTGTCATATAGCTCTTCAACTGTTTCGGTTCTTATAAATCCTTGGCTTTCAAATATCCGGGTTTGAGCCTTCCAGATGAAGGTTAAATCCAGAAAATCGCTTCGGACGCATGAAATTTATAACGTATTGTTTATTTTTTACACAGTGGGAAATCTAGTGAACGAAAACAAAATAAAATTCACTCTTCTTATAATAGAGTCGAGAAAGTTAATAATAAAACAATGCCAGTGACGATACTGATCAAAAGTTATTTCTAAATAATAATTGTGTAGTTAAAGAAATTAGTTGTTAAACTGTGTTATTAGAAATATACATGCAAATACACGATGTTTTATGTTCAGTATCTATCGAGATAATTGCATTAGAAGCTTGTGAAACTGAAATTTATAAAAAGCCAATTTTTGCTGCATATTGATAAAAAAAAATTGGAAAAAATCATGTACTTTTTCACACCTAAGTTATCGAGCACACCGGTCTGCTCTTGTCACATGTACATTCAATAGAGAAATATTGTCTTTTCGTGAATATAAAAATTTAAAAGTCTGTCTGTGCAGGTTAAGAAATTACAGATAACTATTCTTATAAAGTAGGTATCTTTCTACTCTTTTTTATTCAATTTTAAGAAAAGGTCTTCTCGATTTTTGTACACGTATTTGCGGTCTTCTCGATCTATTCACATTCAATGTTTACATCGAGATAAGGTCCGTTTGAATTTTCTTAGTAACGAATTTCAAAAGTGCCAATCTTTGCTGCATATCAATCGATTCCTTTGGAATTTTTTCTCTGACTTTCTCTGATATAGCTGTATATATATATGGATAATTAGCATGTTCCAGAGCGGTAAACAGTCAGTAGAAAAATAAATTGAAGTTGGTACTCCAGGAATTTTTTCGCATAGCAACATTTTAAACCAAATATACATCAAGCTTCTATAGCCTGCTGTACTAGTCGTTTGCTACTTAAGGAGGGAAATGATAACATTAAATGGAAGTTTTGTTTTTATTTCAATTTATTTCTATTTTTACTATTGACCAGAACGTTTTTCCGTGAATCCATATTGATTGCGTCCTTGTTAAAATGGGACAAACATTGAGAAGATTTAGTTTTTAGTGTTTACAGGGGAGGTAATATTTTTGTCAGTAGATTTCCCACTGTTACAGCACTGGGTTGATACCTCTGTTGGTGGACTATCGGTCCCCGATGGTATCATCAGCTCAGTAGTCATTACTTTTCTAAAATTGTCCTTTTATAAATTTTGAAATTAAAAAGAAACTAGGATTTCAACTCCCTCAAGCAAAGTTGACTTGAGGTGGATTTGGCTATGTTTTAAGGTTCTTTTTTGTCATATAGCTCTTCAACTGTTTCGGTTCTTATACATCCTTGGCTTATTCGGCGGTGAGCATTCCCGATGAAGGTAAATCCAGAAAATCGCTTCGTACGCATGAACTTTATAACGTGTTGTTTTCATTTTTTGTTAAAATGATTTCTTTGTGAGTTGAAATTGGGTAGATGTTGTTCTAGTTCAGATCTTTTAAGTCTTATTAGTGTCAGAAATATCATCGAATTATTTCTCAACACACCATCAGTGTGAAACTGCCTGTTCAACAATCAAAATAATTATTAACAATATAATTGATCCAATTTTCTTTCTTATAATATTCAAAGACCTTAGAATGACCTCATAACAATCAATTAGTTCTTTACAACAAGAAAATCCAACTGGGAAAAAAGTATGAATTTACTGAACCATTTATATGCAAATAATCTATAATATCTTATCTTCATAACACATTGAAGGATTATACATTACAGAGTAATGATAAAAACTACCTTTGAATATTAAAAAAATATATATAGATCAACCATTGTGCTATGTCTGTACGCAGCATTTGCGGGAAATCCTTCAATTTTGGACATGAAACTTTGGATCTTAATGAAAGAATCCACGAACCTTAATAAAACAAGTAGATTTCTTGTTTTAAATAGTTACTTTGAGTATTTATGACAGTAGTAAAACTGATAATGTTAATTTTGTCGTCAATGTTCGAAATTTGAATATTTGACACGTACTCGCATCTTCGAGCTATACATAATTCAATGTCCCATATGGAACGTTTTTTTTTTTTTTTTTTTTTTTTATACTCGACTATTTTGAACACTTCTTAAATGTACAGTATGTCGTGTCAAGTATACACCTCAATATTTAGTGGCGGATACGAGGGGGCGTGCGTAGAGGGCGTACCCCTTGACCGAAAACATATAATTTTTGGCATAAAGTTGTAAAATAAATTCGCCTCGCTATGCTCCGACCTATTTTTACCGTTATGGGCAATTGTGGCCTCCTTTCTTCAAACCTTGAATCCGCACTTGATGTCAACCGACGTGTCTGTAGGTCTGTAGTTCTTGGAATAACATTGGTTACTTTTGTGCAAAAAATAAGTTTTGTTTAGAGTTGGTTGATAATACTAGAATGTTACACAGATATGTAAGGTATATTAGTGTCTTTATATTCTTCGTTCACCTAAAAACAAATATGATAGAAAAGAAATCAGCTGTCTAAAGGACAAATGAAACTTAACACGATCAAAGCTTTCTTTTTCATTGTTTAAGTGCATGACTAATTGTGAATAGAGCTGCAGCATCATTAATCAAAGTTAGTGTCTTAATTGTAACTGAGTAAAATCCTGAATGCTTGTCTGTTGACATTGACAAGAAATACTTAATCACATGTCCAATCCTCTTTTTTAAAAAAAAGGTATATATGTAACTTCGTCGTGACTGAATCAGCCTTCACTTGCTTGAAACGCAGAAACTATTGGAAATTTACATTATTTCATCATACGTAAGTGTATATATGGACATTACGAAGAAATTGTCTGACCTCATTTTAAAATAGACAATACGTACTGTTTTCTGTATGTGTGTAATAAATACCCTTTGCCATGTCACCATGCTTTTAATCTTGGTCATTGCTGGAATAAAGTTCTTACAGGTTTTTCTATGTCTGCCTGTGAAATACCGTAAACTTGTCCCTTTCTTTTTTTCACAACAATAAATCTCAATCTCCTTTCTAATGCTGTATCATCAAAATACTCGACTTTTTCCATTATCACTGTTTTGCCTTGTTCAGGAGAATTCTATTGTATAATTCACTTCACTTACTGTGTATTTTTTAATAATAAATTATGTAAGTTTTTTAGTATATTTAAAACTGTTCGGATAGCTTTGTTGTATATAATTATTTTTTACGGGGGTAATAAAATGTTTGCAAATTATTTCGTCGTCCAAACATGTCTTTGTGAGAGGAAATTTATGCTACTTTCATCTTCCAATGTAAATATGTTCGATTTGCTTTTTTCTGTTTTCTTTGGATAGTTGAGAAACTCCATGAATTTAAAATATGTATGATTAACAGATATAGAACTGAATCTACTGATATTTATGTAAGTGGACTTTTGAATGGATACGTCGGATTGTTTAATATTGACAGTAATTCTCGAACCTAGCCCTGGGTAGAAATATTGCTTTGTTGTTTAGTGGTTATTGTACGCGTTTAGTTTAATAGCATTGTCCTAATTTCTATCTAATTGGTTGTTTTCATTAATTGCTTCTGTTGTCACTTCTTTCGCTATTTCCTAACGGGTAACGGTTCACATCCCAAATTACAAGAATGCTATTGTGCTTGAACTCAATCGTTGCAACAACAGTGGTCATATTTGGATATATTGTTTTCATATTTGTGTGTGTGTGTGTGTTTCATCGACCGCCTTGAACTGGCGATGAAAAGTAGGGAGTTTTCTCACAGGCACTTGTCTCTGAAAAAATACCTATATGCCTCAAAGACATTAAGTGCCTGTAAGTGTTCTCGTCATCATTTTATTTACTATTAAGCAGCTTATAACTTGCTTTGTATACGGACATTTTTTCTGCGTAGTCTATTTAATGTTTTCTGGTGAACACCTATCATAAAGTTCTTCTTTTGCTCAACTAGTTGAACTATTACACAGGAAAATTTCACTCACGTGAATTTCACCTCAAACGAGCTTATACGTGAAACTCACGTGAACTGGTTTCAAATGCGTTTCACGTGAATCTGATGTGAAAATCACATGTATTTTTTTCACGTGAAATTTTCAAAATAAAGTTATTCAAATAACATTTAAATTTTTTAATTTGATAAAAAAAAAAAACATGAAAAATTTTCACATGAGTTTCACGTATAAGCGTTTTTTTTTTTTTTTCTTTGTGAATACTAGAAATATTTAACAGTTTAACAGATGTACCGGAATGTAATAAAAAAAAACAATTCTTCATGCAACGTTATCTCCAATGATTATACTTTAAAATGTACTAATGATTTCGCAATTTGATATTTAACTTCAGATATGGCTTCGGGTTAGTGTACAATGGAACACGCGTAAATGTCCTCATATTACTGATAAATCACGGTAATAGCTAGCTAAAATACAGAAAACTGCAATCGAAGCTTAGTCGACAAAGCTTGTGCTTTCAAAAACTGGAATTAATCGGCTTTATTTGACAGCAGTTTTATTGTTTTATGTCCTTATCTTTATTTCTTTGACATCTAATACAAGATAATTTGAAAAAAAGAAAATAAAACTTTAAACATGCTTAGAAAAGAGATAAATCTTTTCTGTAACGCACTGGTATTGGAGATGATTCGTGTATGAATTGGAAAGTACAATTCAAATTATTGGTAAAATGAAAAGTCAAGTCCTAAAAACTAATTGAAGAAATACTGGATCGTCTTTAGTGCATCCTTTATACTCACACTGGCGTCAGTTATCATATTTCATAAATACCTTAAGGACGAATATTTCAAATAGTAAGCGTGACTCATACAATCACAGTTGTTTGGACAATTGCAAGAAAAAACATGGCATTTCCCATGAACTCGTAGTTTCGAGGCACCTATTGGTTATACAGCATCTTTATGAAAGTAAAAGTAGCAAATGTTATACGTTTTAACTGCTCCGTATGGCCCAAATCATTGCTGTAAGACTGTTAGTCCCCGAGATAAAACAATCATGGCCTATATCACTGTTGTTTGACTGTATACCCCGAGGTATCACAACCATGGCCATCATCAATGATTAGATTATATACCCGATATAAACAATCATGTCCTATATCTCTGCCGTTAGAATGTATACAATAAAAATTATAAAAACATTTTTATTAGCCATTTGTAATAAGCAAAATAAGCAAAAGTGTATACTCTTGAAACAAGGCTAAAAATGTGGTATTTATGATTTGGGGCAACTTTCAAACATAGTACATAGATATAAGAAGATGTGGTATGAGTGCCAATGAGACAACTCTCCATCCAAGTCAAAATTTATGAAAGTAAACCATTATAGGTCAAAGTAGGGTCTTCAACACGGAGCCTTGGCTCACACCAAACAGAAGCTATAAAGGGCCCCAAAAATTACTAGTGTAAAACCATTCAAACGGGAAAACCAACGGTCTAATCTATATAAAAAACGAGAAACGAGAAACACTTACAATGTATGAACCACATCAACATACGACAACTACTGAACCTCAGATTCCTGACTTAGGACAGGTGCAAACAATTGCAGCGGGTTTAAACGTTTTAATGGTACCAAACCTTCACCCTTATCTGAAACAATAGTGTAACATCACAACATAGAAAGACACACTATAAAATATCAATTGAAATGACTCGACTCAATCAAAAGACATATTAACACCAGTGAACATACACTGAACAAATAAATTTGATCTAGGATACAATGTAAATACAAAATAAATAAACTAAGGGAAGAATAATCAAAGTAACATGTTATACCGCTGCGAAATGTTAAACAATTTAAGAAAAACAATATGCTTGAACAAAAATATCAGTCATTTGCGGGGCCTCGGTGGCCGAGTGGTCTAAGTAGTTACTATTGTTATCACTAGCCAGTCAACACCGAGGTTGTGAGTTCGAACCCCGCTCGTGTGGGTGCACTCGACTCCAATCTTAATTGACTAGGATTGTCAGTTTTCCTATCGAAGGTCAGTGATTTTTTTCCGGGAACTCCGGCTTCCTCCACCAATAAAAACTGGCCGCCACGAAATAGCCCAAAAGCGGTGCTTAAAATTGGCGTTAAAACCCCAAAATCAAAAATCAAATCAGCCATTTGCAATAGACCACTTTCGAGTTCATCCTTCACCGGAAAAAAACTCATCAATTATGCGCGCCTTTATAACATCATTTACCAGATAGAGGGGATCGCCTGTATCCCTGCACTATTAACGTTCATCAAGCGTCTTAGTGATCGTCATTATGCAATCTGACATAATTTTGTCATACCATTCTTCCTTAAATTTTCAAAACATACATTTTCAATATTCTTAATTAAATCCTTGTTCAAAATAGCACCATTGCACAAATATTCCATATCAAGTTCTTTAAACTTATTTTTACTCTAAAATGCCAATTTTTACTTTTTACATGTGTTACCCCATATATACACTTTTTATTTACTCTATTATCATTCATTTTATTAAATCGTGTCCAGTTTCTAAAACACTAGTCCACTGTTTGATTTTGCATGGCATCCAGCCCATGTCACCATACAAAGACATATTAGGTGTGTATTTTCCTACACCACGAAAAAACGCATGGCTCTATTTTTAATACTATTTATACATGAAAATCACGTGTTCCCCATATAGAGGCACCATACTCTATTACAGACCATACAAGTGTATCAAATAATTTTGTAAATGTACAATATTGAAAACCACCGTTAGCTTTACATTTAGATATCAACAGACCCAACGATCTACTAGCGGCTTTAGCAACTGCTTTTGCCATATCATCATAGCTTAAATGCTCAGTAAACAATAAACCTAAATATGTGTATTGGGAAACAATATCAATATTGTTTCCATTAAACAAAATGAAAAATTCGATCTAGATACAGACTGTGTTCTAAAATGTACTATTTTAGATTTTTCTAAATTAACAGTAAGGTCATTAGTACAACACCATATATTCAAAACGTCTAATATTTTTTGTAAATCACCCTCATTCTCAGTGATAAAAACAAGATCATCTGCATATAACAACATGTTAACTTTATGATTTTCAATATCTATACCTATATTCAATTTCTTAACCTCATCAACAAGATCATTTATATAAATATTAAATAACAAAGGCGAAAGGATACACCCTTGTTTTAGGCCACAATTTACATCAAACCAATCCGTTAAGTTACCATTTACTTTAACACAAGACTGTACATTGTTATAAAGAGAATAAAGTGACTTTAACATTTTGAACTAATACCAATTGTTTTAATTTACAAAATAATAAATTTCTGTTTATCCAATCGTAAGCTTTTATGCAGGATAAACTAGAAATAATGTTTGTTTTGTAAGTACTTAATCACAATTCCCTAATGACAGCAGTGCTGATTGTCAATTGTGAGAATTTAATTTGCCGACTAATTCGTGCAATATAGCATTATAGTTTTCCAACCACTCTGCTCAACATTGTAACGGAAGTGACGATGCCCCTAAACGCACGAATGATGTTCACTAAAACCAGAGTTTTTGACGGAAATGCATCGAACTCGATTACTTTAAACACAGGTGAAAGAAAATAATTTTGTTGTTAGGTATACGTGTACAGTTCAAATGGAGAAAGGAAATATTTTTACAAAATAAATAATTTTGATGTTTATAGTACGAAGAAGTGAAAATTTATAGTAATAACAAACACTTATCAAAACTGGTATATAGACTAGATATAACCTTGAAAAAGTAAACATTAAATAAATAAAAAAAAAAATAAATAAATGTATCGACAGGCAGTAGGATAGTTAGGAGTTAACCTCTTTATAGATCAAAATGAACGTGGGTGTGTCTTTATACATTCCGTTTGATAAAAAAATACAAATTTAGTTATGTTTTAGTATGCTGATGACAAAATCGATATTAGTGCCAATGTAAACTGTATTCAAAGATCTAATTACAACATTAGTAAGATAACCTTTACTTATAAGTTTGTTTAAAGGTTCGATGAGTTTACACGGATCACATAGTGATTTCCGCGCTTTAAGTACAATATTACCGTAAAATTTAGGACGTTTTTAATCAGTTTTCTACAGGTACAGCCAAATTTACTAATCAAATCTTTGTATCTATGAAAGAATTTAGTAAAAGTTTTACGTAATTTATGGTAACGAAATCCCTGACTTAATAATTTACCAGTGATGCATTTATTACGTTCGTTAAAATCTATGACATCACTACACACACGGCATAACGTTAGGAAATATAAACACCGTATGATGGAGCCAAAGGAACATCGCCGTCTAAAAAAGGAAAACTAACAATAGGGAATGAAAAGTCGTCTCTTTTGTCGTAAATTTTAGTATGGAGTTTTCCTTTAGAGATTGAAATGTCCATATCTAGGAAAGGACAACTACTGCTGTTTATGTTAGATTTAGTTAAAGTAAGTTCTTTTAGGTAAATTTCGGTAGTATATTTAGAGAATTCTGGATTATTTAACGAAAAAATATCATCCAGAGAACGGAAGGTATTGTTGAGTATATCAACCAAATGTAACAATGTCGTGTCTTTTACTGAGTTTGGTAATAAACTGAGATTCATAGCAATACAGGAATAAATCTGCTATTAAAGGGGCGCAGTTAGTGCCCATAGGAATACCTACTACTTGTCGATACACTTTATCTCCGAAACGTACATATATGTTGTCCAGGAGAAAATTTAAAGCTTCAATCATATCTTCACATTTCCAGTAAGTGTATCTATAGATATAGGAAGATGTGGTGTGAGTGCCAATGAGACAACTCTCCATCAAATAACAATTTATAAAAGTAAACCATTATAGGTCAATGTAGCATACTTTCCTTTTTCGTTACAGAAAAAGACTTTAAACGAGTTCATGTCTGTTTAAACTTTAAGTGTTCGGTGACAAATGTTTTAATTGTTACACTACGTGGTCGATCCTTTGCCTATTTCTTTATTTTGGTCACAGGCACTTGTCTCAAAAAAATTCTATATACCTTAATATAACACAAGGTACTTATCTCGCATTTTGAAAAATGTCAGCCGGTCGCGAAATTCCGTTATATGCCGATTTCTCGGTTGTCAACCCCACTAAAACTTGTTATGTCGTAAATCTAAATTGATTTTTCTACACAATGGTGTATAATATGTCTACTTTTGTTGTCGGAATCATCCGTAGCAATCCTACCAAAGTATGTTCGTCTACCGACGCCAAATTGGAAACACAAAACTCGCAGTAAATGATTAATTATAAAAATTATTTAAAAAAAAAATGTTAGTTTTGTCTGAATAGAACTTATCACCCAGTAAGTAGAATTGTATAAGATACCGTGGAAAAAAACCTAACAAGTGTTATTTGTGGTATGTCTAATAAGTTACGATTTCTTTTTTTTAGACACAAATTTTCCCATTACGTCAATGTCGTTCAGACTCTCTCTGGACTTCACGTATGAAATGAAAAAGATCAAATAACTCCGAGAAACATTTAGACCTTCCCATAAAATTTGACCAATCGGAAACCGAGATATATAAAGATAGTGGGAAGATACCTTTTACTGCGGGACGTATGTTTCCAATTTGGCGTCGGTAGACGAAATAATAACGATTAACATACTTGGGAAGGATTGCTACGGATGATCCCGACAACAAAAGTAGGCATGTTATACACCATTGTGTAGAAAAAAACAATAAAAATTTACGACATAACAAGTTTAAGTGGGGTTGACAACCGAGAAATCGGCATATAACGGAATTTCGCGACCGGCTGACATTTTTCAAAAATGCGAGTTAAGTACCTTGTGTTATATTAAGGTATATAGGAATTTTTTTTCTGAGACGAGTGCCTGTGATTTTGGTACATACAAGTCCCGTGAAAATTTTAAAAAAGATAAGAAGTTACTTGCTAAAAGTCCAGTGCCAAACATTTCATGAAAACTCAAGACGAGACCACATTAACAATTAATACATTAGGTAGGTTCTGAAAGTTCGGAAGCGGGGTTGACATTTAGACTGCCACTTTAAAATAAAGGTATGTTAGAAACTGGCAGAAATTCTACGGACCCATCAGTTGTTGCAAGGGTCCTTTAACGTACAGACAGCATGGCACGTACCATTCGCCAAACATCCGATGATCGGATTTAACGTACCATTCCGACTGGACGTGGCTGTGTATTTATACATCCAGCACAACGGACGCCCCACTTTAACAAGTGTTTTACTACCGGACGGGAAAAGTTCAAGGATGAAATTATTTCTATATCCCTGTCTACCCTTGGGTATAAAAGATTTGGAACAGATGTTTTGCGTCATAAATTGGTTATACAGAATTAGATATCAACAGACCCAACGATCTACTAGCGGCTTTAGCAACTGCTTTGCCATATCATCATAGCTTAAATGCTCAGTAAACAATAAACCTAAATATGTGTATTGGGAAACAATATCAATATTGTTTCCATTAAACAAAAATGAAAAATTCGATCTAGATACAGACTGTGTTCTAAAATGTACTATTTTAGATTTTTCTAAATTAACAGTAAGGTCATTAGTACAACACCATATATTCAAAACGTCTAATATTTTTGTAAATCACCCTCATTCTCAGTGATAAAACAAGATCATCTGCATATAACAACATGTTAACTTTATGATTTTCAATATCTATACCTATATTCAATTTCTTAACCTCATCAACAAGATCATTTATATAAATATTAAATAACAAAGGCGAAAGGATACACCCTTGTTTTAGGCCACAATTTACATCAAACCAATCCGTTAAGTTACCATTTACTTTAACACAAGACTGTACATTGTTATAAAGAGAATAAAGTTATGCAGGATAAACTAGAAATAATGTTTGTTTTGTAAGCACTTAATCACAATTCCCTAATGACAGCAGTGCTGATTGTCAATTATGAGAATTTAATTTGCCGACTAATTCGTGCAATATAGCATTATAGTTTTCCAACCACTCGCTCAACATTGTAACGGAAGTGACGATGCCCTAAACGCACGAATGATGTTCACTAAAACCAGAGTTTTTGACGGAAATGCATCGAACTCGAAAGTTGTCTATTACTTTAAACACAGGTGAAAGAAAATAATTTTGTTGTTAGGTATACGTGGAGAAAGGAAATATTTTACAAAATAAATAATTTTGATGTTTATAGTACGAAGAAGTGAACATTTATAGTAATAACAAACACTTATCAAAACTGGTATATAGACTAGATATAACCTTGAAAAAGTAAACATTAAATAAATAAAAAAAAATAAATAAATAAATGTATCGACAGGCAGTAGGATAGTTAGGATTTAACCTCTTTTAGATCAAAATGAACGTGGGTGTGTCTTTATACATTCCGTTTGAAAAAAATACAAATTTAGTTATGTTTTAGTTTGCTGATGACAAAATCGATATTAGTGCCAATGTAAACTGTATTCAAAGATCTAATTACAACATTGGTAAGATAACCTTTACTAATAAGTTTGTTTAAAGGTTCGATGAGTTTACACGGATCACATAGTGATTTCCGCGCTTTAAGTACAATATTACCGTAAAATTTAGGACGTTTTTAATCAGTTTTCTACAGGTACAGCCAAATTTACTAATCAAATCTTTGTATCTATGAAAGAATTTAGTAAAAGTTTTACGTAATTTATGGTAACGAAATCCCTGACTTAATAATTTACCAGTGATGCATTTATTACGTTCGTTAAAATCTATGACATCACTACACACACGGGCATAACGTTAGGAAATATGAACACCGTATGATGGAGCCAAAGGAACATCGCCGTCTAAAAAAGGAAAACTAACAATAGGGAATGAAAAGTCGTCTCTTTTGTCGTAAATTTTAGTATGGAGTTTTCCTTTAGAGATTGAAATGTCCATATCTAGGAAAGGACAACTACTGCTGTTTATGTTAGATTTAGTTAAAGTAAGTTCTTTTAGGTAAATTTCGGTAGTATATTTAGAGAATTCTGGATTATTTAACGAAAAAATATCATCCAGAGAACGGAAGGTATTGTTGAGTATATCAACCAAATGTAACAATGTCGTGTCTTTTACTGAGTTTGGTAATAAACTGAGATTCATAGCAATACAGGAATAAATCTGCTATTAAAGGGGCGCAGTTAATGCCCATATGAATACCTACTACTTGTCGATACACTTTATCTCCGAAACGTACATATATGTTGTCCGGGAGAAAATTTAAAGCTTCAATCATATCTTCACATTTCCAGTAAGTGTATCTAGCATACTTTCCTTTTTCGTTACAGAAAAAGACTTTAAACGAGTTCATGTCTGTTTAAACTTTAAGTGTTCGGTGACAAATGTTTTAATTGTTACACTACGTGGTCGATCCTTTGCCTATTTCTTTATTTTGGTCACAGGCACTTGTCTCAGAAAAAAAATTCCTATATACCTTAATATAACACAAGGTACTTATCTCGCATTTTTGAAAATGTCAGCCGGTCGCGAAATTCCGTTATATGCCGATTTCTCGGTTGTCAACCCCACTAAAACTTGTTATGTCGTAAATCTAAATTGATTTTTCTACACAATGGTGTATAATATGTCTACTTTTGTTGTCGGAATCATCCGTAGCAATCCTACCAAAGTATGTTCGTCTACCGACGCCAAATTGGAAACACAAAACTCGCAGTAAATGATTAATTATAAAAATTATTTAAAAAAAAACTGTTAGTTTTTGTCTGAATAGAACTTATCACCCAGTAAGTAAAATTGTATAAGATACCGTGGAAAAAAACCTAACAAGTGTTATTTGTGGTATGTCTAATAAGTTACGATTTCTTTTTTTTAGACACAAATTTTCCCATTACGTCAATGTCGTTCAGACTCTCTCTGGACTTCACGTATGAAATGAAAAAGATCAAATAACTCCGAGAAACATTTAGACCTTCCCATAAATTTGACCAATCGGAAACCGAGATATATAAAGATAGTGGGAAGATACCTTTACTGCGAGACGTATGTTTCCAATTTGGCGTCGGTAGACGTAATAATAACGATTGACATACTTGGGAAGGATTGCTACGGATGATCCGACAACAAAAGTAGGCATGTTATACACCATTGTGTAGAAAAAAAACAATAAAAAATTTACGACATAACAAGTATAAGTGGGTTGACAACCGAGAAATCGGCATATAACGGAATTTCGCGACCGGCTGACATTTTCAAAATGCGAGTTAAGTACCTTGTGTTATATTAAGGTATATAGGAATTTTTTTTCTGAGACGAGTGCCTGTGATTTTGGTACATACAAGTCCCGTGAAAATTTTAAAAAAGATAAGAAGTTACTTGCTAAAAGTCCAGTGCCAAACATTTCATGAAAACTCAAGACGAGACCACATTAACAATTAATACATTAGGTAGGTTCTGAAAGTTCGGAAGCGGGGTTGACATTTAGACTGCCACTTTAAAATAAAGGTATGTTAGAAACTGGCAGAAATTCTACGGACCCATCAGTTGTTGCAAGGGTCCTTTAAGGGCATACGATACAGTTACAGGAGGTAATGACGTTACTAACGTAAATTGTTATTTTCGCGACGTCAAACTACGACTTATCGGGAAAACATTCAGTTTTCGACTGATATTTATCATTCAAACTTATTTAACTTGAAAACGAGTTCATGGACCCCTCTTTTTTAAAATGCCATTTGGTTTGATTACGTAAGACGATAATGTGCAAATTTTCATGAAAACGTAAATAGTACAATTTTTCAAATTAGATAAACATACAGCAAAAATGATGTTTTTTCTACATTCATGAACATTTGATAAATATGAGTTATTTCTGAATAAAAATGTATAAAATTTTAGGATACTTATAAAATACAGAAATTACAAATTATTTAACAAAAACAATTTGTGTTTATCTTTTAAAACAAAAAGTTATGTCTTTCTTTCGAAAGGAAAATACGGCCACAAATCCGAATTTTGAGCAAATATACAAAATTTCGACCTCATTTTACTCAAAAGTAGCACATGAAGGTATATTTTTATTACAGATTTGATTTAATCAGGTAAAAATAGTCTATATGGAAATTTTATCAAATACGGGATCAAAACTGTATCGTATGCCCTTAACGTACAGACAGCATGGCACGTACCATTCGCCAAACATCCGATGATCGGATTTAACGTACCATTCCGACTGGACGTGGCTGTGTATTTATACATCCAGCACAACGGACGCCCCACTTTAACAAGTGTTTTACTACCGGACGGGAAAAGTTCAAGGATGAAATTATTTCTATATCCCTGTCTACCCTTGGGTATAAAAAGATTTGGAACAGATGTTTTTGCGTCATAAATTGGTTATACAGAAGTATTTCTTACAAAAAAATCGATTTAAAACCGTACCCAGTAAATACAGCTTATAAAGGACGTTTACAATGAACTAGTTTGATCTCACTACGAGATGGAGTAAATGGAACGAAAAAGATACAGATTAAAACATGATAATAGATCGGAGATGTAGAAAATTTACTGGATACTTAGATAAACAATTCCTAGGGGACATAGAAGGCGAATACATTGATTTGTAAGACGTATACGTAGACTATACCAGGTGAAAGCAGAATTGTTTTGCTGTCACAAAAGGCCATTAATTTGAAAATAGATAATAGTTGACTAGAAAAAAATGATACTGAAAAATTTAGTTTTGTTATTCCAGAAATAAATAAAAAAAAAGAAGATTTTTTTTTCTTCGGTTCATTGTGTCAGAAGTGGATGGTTCAAGGATCTTTTGCATTCGATAATCATATTTTATGTAGAAATTATTTGTTATACTAGAATTATCATTGAATTGAATTATTCTCTTTATGTAAATTGTCAGAAAATAGACCCTCGATGATATAATCTGATAATTGTCTTTGTTACTTCTAATATTAGCTGTTCATTGCCACCTGTCGCTTGCTCGTCATAAAATACACACAATGGTCTTTCTTCGACAGTCGTAAATTTGTTTGCTTGTTTTGTTTTGTTAATTCTTTTTCGTTTATTTTATTTAAACTATATAACTATATGTAACCTCATAAAAAGGCAACAAATAAAACTAACAATATCAAGAGGGAAATGTACATCATAATGCTGAGTGTCGTAAGATAAGAATTGGCTCAATTCTTTTGACATGTATATTTTGACATGTATCCCGTTTTGCAAAAAATGATACATATTATATCCTGAAATCTATTGATTCCTGTTTTGTTGCATCTATTTTAAGAATGGACACACACTCAAGTCTCCCTGAAAGAGTTTATAAAAAAGCTTTGCAAAGTTTGTCGAAAATTATGGTGAAAGGAGAAAATAGAAAAGTAACTATTCTTACGAAAAAGGTTACAAAATCAATAGTTTGATTACGTCGAAAACCGTATCGATTAAAAGCTATTTCGAAACCACAATCGTACATTGAAAAAAGGAAATATCGGTTAAACTATATGTTATATGAAATATACATACAAATGCATATGGTCTTATTTTCATTATCATTATCGAGAAAACTGCATCAAAAGCATGTTTCTTAAAAAAAAAAAGAATTCAAAATTTGGTGACAATATTAAACGCATCATTCCCACGGAAACTGAATTAAAGATTACCACAGATACTGTTAAGTCTGCTTAATATCTTGACTTGCACATAGAAACTCATATGAGCGTTCAAGTCGTTACCTTTCAATTTCTATGTAGCAAAATTCTAGCAGCGTCGGATTATTGAGTACGGTAAATATCTCCCAGTTGACACGATATCCGAGAGCTTGTGTTTCTAATAATGATTTCCTTGATAGAGGGTTGCTGCTTACAAGGAAGCTATTGAACCAAAGTTCATAAAGGTAAAAATGAAGTCATCCTTTCGAAATTTTTACAGACGCCATCATGATTTGGTTGAACGTTGTTGAATATCTATGTCACAGATGAATATGTTCCAACTGTCGTAGCCACAGGATCTGTATTTTAATCAGATTGTGATAATATCGGAATAAGGTCGGTCTGAAGATGTCTACTAAATTAAATTCAAAAGTGTTAATCTTTGCTGTATGTAAATCGATTTTGTTTATATTTTCCCTGAAAATCTCTAGCTTCATGCATGTACGGAGATTTAGTTTGTTACAGTAACTTATAAAGCCAACAGAAAAATAAATTGATTTTGGTGCGCGAGGAACTTATTCGCTTAGCAACATTTTAACTTTTGGAGCAGGATCTGCTTACCCTTCCGGAGCACCTGAGATCATCACCGGTTTTTGGTGGAGTTCGTGTTGCTTAGTCTTTAGTTTTCTATGTTGTGTTTTTATACTGTTTTTTTTTTTGTCATGGCGTTGTCAGTTTGTTATCGACTTATGAGTTTGAATTTTCCCTTTGATATCTTACGCCTCTCTTTTTCAAACCAATTTTACACAAAACTCCTCTAGCCTGCTAATCGTTTGTTATATTAAGAAGGAAATGATACAATTATATGGTGATTCTGTTTTCATATTACTATTTGCTGTCAACGTCCATGCGGAGAATGAACGTGCCAAACCAATGAAAAAGTCCACTTTTTCAGTGTTTGCAAGAGAATTATTTGTCATTAGATTTCAAACAGATCAATACCTACTTAAACAAAGAGCCGTACACTTTCCAATTGATCAAATTAATCATAGAATCATTTTACAGTTGACAGTTTGCTGCTACAATCTTGTAAAAAATAAGATATACTTATAGGCGTGATGCTCATTTATTTAAGAAACACATAAATGTGCGAGTTCCTGAACAATTTTTGACTGCACATCCAAAATATCTATATGCAGTTTTCAAAGCTTGTAAATCTGTTCATACTTCAATTTTATAAACTGTGGTCTTTCTATGTTGTTCATCTTTTTACTGTTGCTCGTTGCCTCTTCTTCCATGAATCAAAGATGTATTATCAGTTTTATTAACAGCAATTGTAAAGCTTTGCGTTCTGTAATTCAAATGGAGGTAACTAACAGTTTGTTTGTTCGGGGTCAATTATTTGTAGAGAAAATGAAATTATAAATGAAACAGCTTTTTTGTCTCGCCTGCGTCTTTCGTTGTAGTATGCGAGACATAGGTATTACTATCCGGCGGCGGCGTAAACTATTTGTATAAAGCTTTATATTTCAGAAGGTAGAAGACCTGGATGCTTCATACCACGTATGCAGATACCTTATGTTACGAAGTTTCCGTCTGTCATGTGCCCATTGTCCTTGACCTCATTGTCATGGTTCATTGACTGCTTGAAAAAAAAAAACAGTTTTTTTGTCATGTGAATTTCTCACTTATTATAAGTAATATGATAACTATATTTGATATATGGGTTCCTTTCAACGTCTACACGTCCGTCAGACAGGTTAACCTGACCACAACCTCATTTCATGGATCAGTGATCAAGGTTAAAGTTTTAGGTCCGTTTCTCAGATACTAAAATCAACAGGTCAACTGTATGTGGTGTATGGAATGATTGTAAGGGGTACATGTCAGACTGGCAGGTTTCATCTGACCTTGACCTCATTTTCATGCTTCATTGGTCAATGTTACTTTTTTGTATTTTGCCCTGTTTTTCAAGTATTGTAAGCAATAGGTCAACTTTATTTGGTGTATAGAATGATTGTAAGGTGTACATTCTGTCTTACTGGTGTCATCTGACCTTGACCTCATTTTAATGGTTCATTGGTCATTGTTAAGTTTTTGTATTTTGGTCTGTTTTTCAAGTACTATAAGCAATAGGTCCACTATATTTGGTTTATGGAATGATTGTTAGGTTTACATGTCTGTCTAGCCGGTGTCATCTGACCTTGACCTCATTTCCATGATTCATTGGTTAACATTAAGTTTTTGTGTTTTGGTCTATTTTTCGATTACCACAAGTAATGGGTCAACTATTTTTGGTGTACGGAATAATTGTAAGGTGTACATGTCTGTCAAGCTGGTGTCATCTGACCTTGCCCTCATTTTCATGGTTTATTGGTCAATGTTAAGTTTTTTTTGTTTTGGTCTGTTTTTCAAATACTAATAGCAATAGGTCAACTATAATTGGTGTATGGAATGATTTTAAGGTGTACATGTCTGTCTAGCCAGTATCATCTGACCTTGACCTCATTTCCATGGTTCATTGGTTAACATTAAGTTTTTGTGTTTTGGTCTATTTTTCGATTACCATAAGCAATGGGTCAACTATATTTGGTGTATGGGATAATTGTAAGGTGTACATGTCTGTGTGACAGTTTTTATCTGACCTTGACCTCATTGTCATGGATCTTTACGAATGTTAAGTTTATGTGATACTTGTAGTAGAACCTTTATCTTTAAGACTTTCAACATAAAATCAATGGTCAGTAAAACAGGCGAGACATTACAGCGTGTGCACTCTTGTTGATTTATTACGTCCTCAATCATGATAGAACGTGACGGCATATTAATACGTTCTGCATAACGGAGCGGATACTCCACGGCACCGGTGCCTTACGGTGCTTTGCTTTTGTGCCAATTGGCATTTCATTTGCGCCAAAAAAAATCTATCATTTTCGCAACAAACCGTATTTCATTTGCGCCAAAATAATACATTTTATTTGCGCCAATAATACAGGTAAATAGTATAAATAATTGATGTAAAAGAAACCTTTAATAATAATGTTACAATATAAAAAGAAAGAGATGTGGTATGTTTGCCAATGAGACAACTATCCACCAAAGTTCAAATGTAAGCAATTATAGGCGCAAATAAAATACTGTATTTTTTTAAATTGGCTCAAATGCAATGCGCCCCACGGCAAGGTTGTTGAATAGGTTCGTACATGGTCTGAAATGCATGATATATTTTGAAGTCTATAATAACGAAGTTTGGTAGCACTTGAATCAAACTATAAACTAAAATACGACCCGAAAGAAGATTTACGTACAGTTAAAAGCTCCAACGATAATTGCTGACTTTAGTGAACAATAAGAGCACACAACAATTTTGTCTCGCCTTGACGAAGTCAAAAGCGAGACATCGGTATCTGTTTCCGGCGTCGGCGGCGGCGGCGGCGTCAACAATGTATGATTTGTGATTAGGTCTAGTTTATGGTGAACCACAAGTGGAAGGTCAATCATATTTGGTATGCAGTTGTATTAGCATTGGCACATCTCATTTCCTTGGAGATTTTTGGCCCTGCCCCTCAGTCATGGTCTATTGACTTTGAAACTAATGCTTAGTTTACATGTATTAGTTTGTGATTAGGTCAATTTATGGGAACCACTAGTGGTAGGTCAATCATATTTGGTATGCAGTTGTATAAGCATTGGCATATCTCATTTCCATGGAGATTATTTGGCACCGCCCTTAGTCATGGTCTATTGACTTTGAAACTTTTGCTTAGTTTACATGTATTAGTTTGTGATTAGGTCAGTTTATGGGAACCACAAGTAATACGTCAATCATATTTGGTATGCAGTTGTATTAGTAATGGCACATCTCATTTCCATGGAGAATATTTGGCCCCGCCTTCTCAGTCATGGTCTTTTGACTGTAAAACATTTTGTTTAGTTTGCATGTATTAGTTTGTGATTAGATCAGTTTAAGATGAACTGCTAATGTTAAGTCGATATTTGGTATGCAAATTTATTGGCATTTGCAAGTATCGTTTCCATGGAGATTATATAACCCCATCCTCTCTTCATGGTTCATTGACTTTGAAACTTTTACATAGTGTACAAGTTAATGTTTGTGTTTAGGTTTGTTTAAAGGGAACGACTTATAATAAGTCAATGGTATTTGGTATGTAGTTGTATTAGCAGTGCCACATCTCATTTCCATGGAGATTGTTAAGCCATGCACCTCAGTCATGGTTCATTGACTTTGAATATTTGCATAACTTACATGTTAAAGTATTGGTATTTTAATTTCAACATTTGCATAATAAAAATTACAAAAAGGCGAGACATATCTCTGTGATAACAGTTTATTAAAAGTATTAAGAGAAAGTATATCAACATAAACATGTATAAATAATAAGAATATGAAATTTTATTCACCAAATTAGTGCCCATAAAGCAATATGATTGGACACACTTGCATACCAATAATGCATACGTAACAGTAATTACAACCTAAACATATAAAATATTAAAGGTGAAACTTGTGCAGACTCTCTTTGTGTTTGAAATTCACATAATGCAACATAACTGAAACACCAAAACAGTTTTTTAATCTATTTTCGCATCAGGATGGTCATTTTGGCGACACAATATATTTGTCTTTTATATGCCATCCTTATTTCGTTGATAAGTTCTGAAATTTTAAGAAATGAACAATCTATACAAAACATCAATATCAAACCTTATCTCCTATTATTTCAGCCATGAACGAATTAATTTAATCCATTACGTCAGGGTCATTCTTAGGTCTTAATCAAATTATCCGAACATTAGATCGATTTAGAAAGAAATTATTGAAATCAACGCTCTCTTTCCAATGCTTAGGACAGGTTTCAACCAAAGAAAAAAAAATTAAAATAATTAATTTTAGAGATCTTTTGAAAATCCACTGTTTACTACAAAGAGACGGAGACTGTCATTCAATTAATAGTTTTGTAGGTCTCATTTCGGCCATTTTTCTCCTTTTTTATCAAAAGAATGATGAATAAACATAAGAGAGTGGTAAAACAACAAAGAAACATCATCACATAAAAAAATATCCAAAAGACAGCTATAGAGGTCAACATAAGGTCGTATAGACAAGTGTCTATACAATATGTCAAGCTCCAAATCCAGTGTAGAAATATTGTCAATTTGAATTTAACAGATATATAAATCATCATCTTCTTACCTATTTTCAATTTCGCTTGACACACACCGCATCAACCCTTAACCAATTAATTCCCTCGAGCAGAGCTCTTGGAATTATATTGGTGTCTCTGGTTGATACGGATGTGGCTGATTTTCATCTTTTCAAAACTTATTTTAACCGACAGATTTCTTATTGTTCTTTGGAAGCAATACACAGTTAGGAAAAAACTTAAAATTGACACTCATAATTTTTTACCACCCTCTTTCCCTTGCTTTCTAACAAATAAGGCTTAATGCTTGTGTTATGTATGTGCATATGTCTGGAAACAGCATCTTTCCTAGATTTGATTTCCAATAATTGAAATTGTAAAATATAATCTCTTTTTGGTGTAACCATGGCAACAATCTGCATTTATTTGATACAAAATATTGCAAAAAGGGGGTGAAAATGTAGCAAAAGTCCCTAAAATTTGGTCCAAAGAAGAATTTCAATCCGTTAGAGTTATACCTTTTCTGAAACCATTGACATTTATCTATCAAGAGGTCCAAAAAAATCATTTATTTGATACAAAATATATATCAAGAGGTCCAAAAAAAATCATTTATTTGATACAAAATATTGCAAAAGGCAGGGGGTGGGGTGGGGGTGAAATATAAAAAGTCCCCAAAATTTGGTCCAAAGAAGAATTTCAATCCATTAGAGTGATACCTTTTCTGAAACCATTGACATTTATTTATCATGAGGTCCAAAAAAAATCATATGCATTTCATCTCATTTTTCCACAAAATTTAATTGAAAAGTTCGAGGGTCAATTATTTGAAACAATAATTTCAGGACCTATGTGCGGTACGGATGTGAAAATGCAGACTGTCAAACAGAAACATGGCCTATAAAACATGCAAAAACAATCTTGATGGTCATATAAACCCGCTTTGAAGGCTATATTATTCTTCAGCTATCTAAAAATCAATTTTATTGCACAAAAACTTTCATATTTAAAAAATTCACCATGGCAAAAATGCGAAACTAAAATCCTAACTGTATTGCTACCTTTGAAGTCGAATTTGAACGGGTGCCACATGTGGAGCAGGATCAGCTCACCCTTCCGGAGCACCTGAGATCAGCCCCAGTTTTTAGTGGGGTTCGTGTTGCTCAGTCTTCGGTTTTATATGTTGTGTGTTTGTGTACTGTTGTTTGTTTGTCTTTTTCTTTTTTAACCATGGCGTTGTCAGTTTATTTTCGACTTATGAGTTTGAATGTCCCATTGGTATCCTTCGCCTCTTTTTTGAACATTTAAAAAGTTTCTCTTATTGGCTTAATCCCTGATTCAACAGTCTCAATTATCTGTTATCCGGTTCCGCAATAATATTGCTTAAAAACCGTAAAATCGCCGATTGGCAAATAGTCAACATATAAAAACGAATTTTCGTTTGTTTGCCAAAACTTTGATGATAAAACATTCCATTCCATTATCGTAATTTCTATCATGAGCCTTTATTTATTACACTCAATCATGATGAGGGATTGCAGATCTTTCAAAATATTTTCTTTCAAATGATCATGTCAAAAAAATGTATGATTTATCTTCCGTGATTGAATTAGAAAAATGTTTAGGTTTTATCTTCCTATACATGTCGCTCTTGATGTTACGTTGAGTTCCCGAAAGTTAAAATAGTCATGCACAAGTCTTACAAGGACCTTTGTCTTTCTTTACGCTTCTTGATTTGTAATTTGAATTGGTAGTTTGAGTTTTTGGTTTCAGCTTACAGTAAGAACATTAATGTGCTTCATGTAGTTATTGAGTAAATCGCATCTTTATTTTGATATTTCTCTCTATATTGACTGCATAACACAAATTTATAACCTAAAGCTAATGAGTGCATTTCTTCTTCATTTGTTTCTAATACATACGTTTGTAAAGTGTTAGCATCATTTCAATGTATCCGTACAGACAGTGCATTCATTTCTAACCTCATCCTTGAAATACATACGTTTGTAAAGTGTTAGCATCATTTCAATGTATCCGTACAGACAGTGCATTCATTTCTAACCTCATCCTTGAAATACATACGTTTGTAAAGTGTTAGCATCATTTAAATGTATCCGTACAGACAGTGCATTCATTTCTAACCTCATCCTTCAAATAATTATCTATAATTCTTGTTATTTCCCGATTGTTATAGCTCACACAATGTCAACAAATGACCCAATATGTGGTATTCAACCATCTTTCTATCGTTGCAACTGCTACTTTTAATAAAAGTGCTTCATCGTCACTTACTTCATCAGATTAAGATGATGAACTGACATAAAAAATATCTATGCTTTTATAGAGTAGCAGAACAATATCCTCTGTATATATTTCCTCTACAGCAGCAGCCACTTTCCCGCGTAGTAAGTTTGTTTGTTTACAAACTCCACCATGTGCATGCCATTTTGACGTGTCAGCCAGGGTCCGTAAATTCGCAAATTAAACAATTTTTTTTTTTCTCTAATTTTCCAGCTTGTAGTATACGATAACAAGCGACACAACAAACAATGTTTACAAACCTTTTACTAGAAGGAAATGTACATTGAATATTATAAATCACGGTGATGATGGATGGCGGCTGTATAAGTACCAGTGGCAAATAAATACATATTCAGAACGAGAACTTGGTCATGTGATATGAATATGAACCCTGCTTTATACTCAGTGAGTCGGATTCTAGCATGCTGGTTAGCCGGAGACAGTATTCTGAGTCCACCAGTCTAAATGCTTAACGGAGAAGTTACAATTACCAATTTTCGAGCCTTTGTTTTGACCCGTTTGAGGATCGAACTCTCGGCCATCCTGCTCACTCCAGGCGAGCTCACGAGACCACCGAAGAGGTTATTATGAATGAATATTCACTAGAAGGTTCAACAACTATATCGAATGTTCGTAAAAACTATAAAAATCTTTTTCAAAATGTTCTTTAAAAAATCGATATATTGTTGCTCCACGTTTTAATGATGTAAAATAATAATAATGTCACTGGCTTCGTGTTTTCGGTATTCACCAGTCAATTACCAGTCAAATGGCTGCTATAGATGAAAACAAAAACGAAAACGTCGAAATAAACGTAACGTCGTCGCGTTGAAAAGCCGTATTTTCGACGTAAATTCACTACCCACTAGGTAACAGATTGTTCATTGGTCAATACAACAAAAACAAAGTCGGTGACCAAATGATTATTTCATGTCGATATGCAAAATCAATTAAAGTCTGGTCACAAGTTGATGGTTCCGCTCAGTTCACTTAAGATTTTTACAGATATTTATTTTCCTTGTCTGTCAATTTGCAATAGTCATCTACGCCTTAATTCTAATAATTAAATTTCATGTTACATTGGTATTCAAAAACGTTATTCATATCAGTATCAAGGCGTAATAAAATGGTAGGGAGAACAGACAGGATGTCGTGTTTGTTACACAAAAAAGCAAATGATTGATAATATTTGGATGTACTAAAAAGTGTCAAAGGCAGTTTTGCACTTTAGCTGCATTTTACTTTACAGACGACATCTGCATTGTTAAGCACTGCAAAATTGAGGACTATTTATAGATCGATAGCATTATTAAAATTGAAGTTAAAACAATTTACTGTCTTACATGCTCAACGTCAGGCATTTCATGGCCAGATTTAGGGGCGTTTATTGAAAATAGTTCACTCTATTCCAATGCCAAAACTTGCTGTAATTCTATTTTCTTGTTGATACTTAACTTGAATGAGTGTGTGTGATAATGTGAAAAGTTAGAGGTAAGACGTATTTTTAGACACCGAGATCTTTGGACAAATTAATGTACAAAATTCACTTTCTCTCAACTATTATTTTACCTTCTGTTTTATTGTCGTTCAGTCATAATGTGGAGAGACGGAAGAGGAGAGTGATATATCAGGCATACATTCACAAGCAGAACACTGTTAATAGCGATAGAGGAAAAGAGCCAAAAAAGGAAGGAAATCGCTGGACAATTGATGTTTATCAACAATGACCGGACATTTGAAATGAATTTCTAAAGAGTCTAAACCCTGAGGGGTTCACGCTTATATATTGGCTAGTTTTGGAAGTGTCTATGGCCCACTCGATATCTCTCGGCCGGAAGTCGGAATAAAATTCTCGGAACGTCTCGAAAGTTTTCGATCATTTATACAGGTAGTTATCTACGTCTTTGATACGGTCCCTCTGTGGCTAGGCTACCACGTGACATTGTATATTTCAACAACCAAAGTACCAATAATTCAGTCGTTATATTCCACTGATCTACGATGGCTACACTAAGTGGGAGAGTCGATCACGGGAGGACTAATTATTCGGGTTAAAGTAAATGGACTAAAGACTAAGTTGCAGTCAAAAAATCGTTTATATATTAAAACCTACTTGCCTTTTCACAAAACATATGTGTTTTAATAATGTGAATGTTTATAAGCGCTTTGAAATGAAAGTTTCTAAACAAGTATAATGACAACGCAATTATATTTGTTTTGAAACGACCCCTGTACACCATGTGTGTCTAGGTCAATTATAACGTGGTACTTAACCAGAATAATTCAGTCGTTATATTCCCCTGCTCTACAATGGCTACATTAACTCGCGAGTGGGAGAGTCGATCACGGGGAGTGACTGAATTATTTGGGTTACGTGGTATTTAAACTGGTCCGCCATTCCATCTAAAGCTTCGCACCGTGTAGCGATAAGTGAACACAACAGGGGTCCAGTTTACGTGGTATTGTGCATTGTCACGATAACACGTAAACTAATTATGTCTGAAGATTTAACCACGTGATATTGTGTATTTTCATCATAGACTTAGGAGAGAACATTCTGGTTTAAATATTTATATTAGATCGGAAAACAGAAAGATAATATTATTATCAAAAGTATTTAATTTACTAGTAATTAATTTAATAGAAATCAAAGAAATATATACAAATTAAAAACCAATTGTTCAGAGAACAATTGAAGGTCTTTCCACACGTAAAGATCTATTTTGATATGAAAATAGTAAAATTTGGTTTAAAATGTCATTTCCAGCGTCAAATGATAGCTTATTGTACGCTGATTCCAAAAATATATGGTTTCTATACAATTTTTTTTAAATAAGGGAGATAACTTTTTACTTCCGGTTTGAAAAATGTTACTTCCAGTATTATTTGAATGTTTACTTGACACTGATTCCAAAAATATATGGTTCTATATACTTTTATATCAAATAAGAACAAAAAATAGCTACTTCCGGTTTACACAAGGTCACTTCTGGTTGGCTTTTTCAAAGGTTAAATGGCTTGCAACCTTATACTAAAAGTCCCATGGCTTTATCATGTATACATATGAGGTAAAAGCAAAGGTCAAAATCTAGAACGTCAAATTCACCTATGACCTTGACCCCAATTTCAAGGTCATAAACCAAGGACACTATATCAAAAGACCCTAGGTCTATATTAGGTTTGGTTAATGAGTTATATCACTATACGCATAGTTCTAAATATAAGAGGGGCGAAAACTCCCATTTAATGTATACGCACCCTTTCAACTAAAATTCAGGAGCTACGACATGTCGTAAATGACAATTTAATAAAAATATGTTGTCGATATTTTGTACGGTTTATGAAAAGAAGTGAGAATAAGCCAAAATCAAAATTTAGAATTTGACCTTGACCTTTGACCTTGACTAATTTTCTTTTTTTTTTGGACCAAGGACCTCAAATCCGAAAACCTTAGGTCTCTATCACTTATGATTTACCAGTTACAAATGCAAATCATATATATCAAATGCATAAGGGGAAATAACTCTCATATGGAGTCTCCGGAATGCTTAGGTGTAAACCAAACTCAACATCCTGAAGATATAGGGAGCAATTTGGTAAAATAAATTTGTCGTAATCTTTTACGGTTGCGAAGGAGTAGTGCGCACAAGGAAAACAGTGTTCGGGGAGATAACTCTTACAAAATAAAGTATTTTGTTTAGCGGTGTCAGTTTTAAAAGCGTATTAACTGTTTTATATCATATACCAAAAATCTAAGCGACATATTTGGAAACAACAATACAGCAGAAGAAAAAAATTAGGCAGAAGAAAAAAAAAAAAATATAAAATAATCAGAACAAAAGCAAAAGGTCTTTCCACGGAAAAGTGGAAAGACCTAAATATATACTGTATTTATGTTTTTGTAGAAACTAACAATAATTGAAGTCAGAATATTTTCAGAGTTGCAATTAAGAAATAAGTATTTTATATGACAAGATACTCTGCTTTGGTATTTTTAAATATTCATTTGTAAATGAAACATAATAATTAAATCTGAATAAATCCTCTGAATAAATCCTTGCATCCTACCAAGGAGGTTATATCTCATATAACCTCCTTGATCCTAAAAAAAATGTTGATAAACAATATATTTCTACATTAAATATTTCATACCGTCTTAGTAAGGTTTTATAAGTAATTGTTATTTAATTTTTGTATTGTAATATATCCATAAAACGGAAAGTAAGATTCGAAGATGATATTGATGAAATATACAAATATATCAAAAACTTAACTTTTTGTTTGTTTTTTTTTTGTTTTTTTTTTTTTTTTATGGTAGTTTTTGGAAATTTCGGAAAAGATTTTTGAATATGAATTTATGTTCATTAAATTTCAATTATTTTTTATTTCTGTTTTTAAATAACAGTTAAAGTCTAATCTTCAAGTATCTGCATCTTTGAAATATGTTGCAATTATGAGAATAGTATGCATTGTTTTACTTCATAAGAAACCGTTTATATTAACAGTGTAAGTGTAAAGTAAAATTCCATATGGAATCGATCTTTAATTAATTAAAAGAAAGATTGTAGAGAGGCGACCAGTCTTTTTCGCGTAAGTGTGATCATTAAAGCATGATGTGTCAATATTTTATATTAATAAATAACCCTTTGAAGACATCGTCTTTGTTTATTGTCTTAAAATTAAATTAGTTGATAATTACGGACATGAACATCCCATATCATGAATATTTTGTCTTTGTACTACATATTGGAACTGATTCAGCTGGTTATGGAGTATGAAAATTTCACCAGTCATGCAAATAGTTGATAAGAGGTAGATTTAGCAATGATTTGTATAGTATATACAAATCTTTGGATTTACAAATCAGCAAGAAATCATCCAGAACATGTTTTATTGTTTCGTCGCAAGCATACATACATTTGGTCTTTGGTGGATATAGACAACTTATTGCCAACATATTATATATCTTATTTGAAAAAAAAGTGGTCTTTATTTTTTGCAAGCGGTTATTCATTTGGTCTGGTGGATAGTTGTTTCATTGGCAACATATTGACAATTGTATAGAGTTACCAATATTTATTAAACATAACCCTGCCACATTCTGTATGTATCTGCCTGTAATTCAATGGTTGTTGTTTGTTGCTGTGTTACATGTTTGTTTTTCGTTCTTTTTTTGGTACATTAATTAGGTCGTTAGTTTTCTCGTTTGAATTGTTTTACATTTGTGATTTCAAGGCCTTTTATAGCTGACTATGTGGTATGGGCTTTGCTTGTTGTTGAGGGCTGTACGGTGACCTATAGCTGTTAATTTCGGTGTCATAAGGTGTTTTGTGGAGAGTTATCTCATCGGCATTCATACCAAACTTCTTTTTTATATTTATTTGGTTTCCTTTATTCTTGATGGTATATCACAGCACACCTCTTATATACTAGCAATTATTAGTCATATATCAAGGTATTTGGATAAGTAATGCCAAAACCATATTTAAATGTGAGGTCCAGAACTTTAACACTTACACTGTTCATTTATCTTATATGCTTACATTACAAATAAAGTATATATGATTGTCACGGACAGCCTCAAAAAATAGTGCAGAATAATTTAAAACATCCAGGAAACAAACTATGTAGATATGAATTTTGAAAGTTAAAATAAATTCAGCCAGAGTCAATACAATTTGCCTTAGACACTATAGAGTTTGCAGAAATTGGGAATTGCAATAGGATCAGGAACTTGTACATTAACACAAAGTAAAAAATATCTACATTCCTATTCACTTGTACAAGAATCTACACACTATTACATATTTTTAATAATGATGTGACAACTAAACTCATCAATGATCATCAATATCTAATTCACAGCTAATTATTTCAAATCAAAACCAAATAAAATCAAAAAAATGTTGGTGACCAGTCAGCAGTCGTGGGTTCACGTATTGCTTTTCTTTGTTTTTTTTAAAGAAAGCAACTTGTTTTTACTTTGTTTCTTTGATTTAGTTTTTCTTTTTTTATGACTTTTTGTTTTGTTTTGCTCGATGAGATTTGTTTTTGTTTGTCAAACCGGTCAATTGTGTCTGTCACCGTGTAACCCTAACAATCATTGCTCCATACGGTCATTCCATCAACAATACTTTTATAAGTTTTTGCCCATAACCCCTTTTTGGAAGATTTTTAGTTGATTATATAGGTATGTATAGTGTCAAACGAGACACGTTAAGGTCATTGATTGGCGAAAATATTGTATCTTACTCTCGATATGTAGAAGTTGCTAATGAAAAAACTGACTGAATCATTGTGGTAGTCATTCCAGGTCGTTTCCTCTAAATTTCTTCACAAATAATGATATTTTCAGGACGTATATTTCAATTTTTTTTTCAAATCAATGTACATTTAAGGACGTTTCTGATAAATTTACTGTATCATCACTTTCACCGAACAGTTGATAATAAAGAAATTCCTCCTTTTTAGCTCGTAAGCTTTTCTCACCACTTGGCGTCCGTCGTCGTTGTCGTCGTCTGTTAACTTTTACAAAAATCTTCTCTGAAACTACTGGACCAAATTTAACCAAACTTGGCCACAATCATCATTGGTGCATCTCGTCTAAAAGATGTGTCCGATGACCCCGCGTGCCAACCATGATGGCCGACATGGCTAAAAATAAAACATAGGGGTAAAATGCAAGTTTTGTCTATTATTTTGAAAACCGTTATACATAGAGAAAATCTGACAGAAGCAAAAATATCCAAAATGTTGAGCTCTACCAATTGTCCTATACGTCAAAACTGTCACACGACTTCTTATAGGAGTTATTGCCCTTAAATGATTTTTTTTTTTTCATTTTGCCTATTATCTTGAAAACTATAATAGATAGAGAGAAACTTTGAATTGCAAAAACGATCAACAAGACAAGTTCTACAAAAAAGTCTAATGGTCGAAATCGTCAGTCGATTCCTTATTAGAGTTATTGTCCTTTGATGACGATTTTACCATTTGTTTGCGTTTTTGCCTTATATCTTTAAAATCATAATAAATGGATAGAAACTTAAATAAGCAAAAATGATCAGCAAGACAAGATCTACAATTAAGACAAATAGAGGAAATCGTCCGATGACTCCTTATTGGAGTAACTGCCCTTTAATGACGATTGTTACCATCTTTTTTTTTTTTTTGCGTAAATTTTGCCTTATATGATAAAAATTATAATAGATAAATAGACACTTTAAAACACAAAAATGATCAGCAAGGCAAGATGTATTAACAAGTCAAATTTCGCCGATATAGTTAGTAGACTGTCACTCTGTATAGGAGTGATTGCCCTTAAATGAGGATATTGTTTACCCTCTTTTGGTTTTTGAGCAAAAACTAAAGAAGATAGAGAGAAACCAAATAGCTTAATGACCAGCAATCCAAGATCAGCAAAACAGAGCTTTTTGTCATGAATTCTACAGGGGCGGATCCAGCCATTTTAAAAGGGGGTTCCCAACCCAGGATAAAGGGGGTCCAACTATATGTCCCCATTCAAATGCATTGATCGTCCAAAAAAAAAGGGGGGTTCCAACCCCTGGAACCCCACTGTTCTATCCGTCACTGTTGGAGAGTGTCTAGTTGAATATGCACATAGACCAAGGTGAGCACTCTATGATATAGGAAGATGTCCTTAGTTGAATATGCAAATAACATTTAGTAAACCATTAGGTGAGCACACGGAGCCTTGGCTAGTTTTTTTATTCAATAAACATCAGATCTTTCAAAAAAATTCCTTTGCTTTAATTTGAATCGAAATAAATCGACCGCGAATGATTATCCGTGTTAGCCTGGTGTTACTTCTGGTAAAGTACTCACTCATTTTATTTGCTTAAAAATCAGCCGCTACCGCATATAAAGGAATAAGCCGCCATCGTCGGTGTTAGCAGGCTGGCAAGATATCAGCCTCTCAATAAAGACTGCGGGCGGAAAGAGCAACAGTAAAGTAAATGTCGAAACTGAAAGATGCAGATTGTAACATTTTCATCCAAACTTTATTGAAATGAGCTCCTGTATTGATACACTGCGACTAAAGATAATACAACGCTATATTTTATTTTACAATCTGTGAAATTAGCAAGAAAAACGTTTATAAGATAAATTGTTTTTTTTTTATCGGAAAAAAATTATATAAGGGATATTAATTATTATCAGGTCAATTTTATTGGATTTTCGTCAACCCGAAAAACAAATAGTATAATGTATGTACTATAGTCTCCTATTTTCGATTCAGGAGGTTCCTCTCGTTTTGCTTTTAGTCGCTTTAAAAGCAGTCACCTAATTCGGCTAACCGGGCAGTACTTGAACTCGAACGTATGAAGCAGACCTATGTATATGCCAGTCGTAGTCTTTGGGTGTGTCTTGGTCTTGAATGGTCCAATACTAGTAGATTTAAATTCGTGTGTTTTGATCTTAAATTGTCCTATAGAATAGTGTGTCAAGCTCTGTCGTTGAGTGTGTTTTGATCTTGAAGTGTCCTATAGAATTGTGTGTCAAGCTCTGTCGTTGAGTATGACTGGATCTTGAATTGTCCTATAGAATTGTGTGTCATGCTCTGTCGTTGAATATGACATCTGGTGATCCGTGTATTTGGCAGTCGCCATGGCAGTCAGCAGGGTTTAAGAACATCTGTTGTTCGACCTGCTAGTCAAATGCGTTTTGTTAAAATATACTTTTTTCATTTTTTTGGTCTTATGGAAAATGTTGTTTGTGCTGTATTTAGACCCCTCTACCAAGAAATTTGTTTTGCATGCACACGTATAAAAAATTGCGGTTTTTATCCAACGCAATCATAGGTTTGAACGTTGTTTTCAATTTAGACTTCTTTATATTTTTTCGTTTGGGCTTGTATTATATTTGCCTTCGGGTTTATATAATCCGTTCATCCTATTTCGACTCTTCAAAATTCAAGAGTCAATCCTAAATTGAGGTAAATTATATGGCCTTTCAAATACCGTTTCGATTCCTAACATCACTGAAGAGACATTAATTGTCGAAATCCGGATATGGTGTACAAATTTTTACACCTCATGTTTGCGGTATATCATCTTTTCCGCAAGTTTATTGTTTTCTGTTTGGTATTAAATTAATAATTAAGATCCATTTTGTTACATCTGGTGATCCGTTTATTTGGCAATCGCCATGGCAGTCAGCAGGATTTAAGAACATCTCTTGTTCGACCTGCTAGTCAAATGCGTTTTGTTAAAATATACTTTTTTCATTTTTTTTTTTGGTCTTTTGGAAAATGTTGTTTGTGCTGTATTTAGACCCCTCTACCAAGAATTTTGCATGCACTCGTATAAAATTGCGGTTTTATCCAACGCAATCATAGGTTTGAACGTTGTTTTCAATTTATATATATATATATATATATACATGGCAAAATCCGTATCGCATGCTGTATCACCGAGAAACCAATATCAGTCCCGAGGGCCGAAGGTCCCGAGGGCTGATATTGGTCGAGTGTGATACAGCATGCGATACGGATTTATGTATTGATCTGTTTATCATATATTTTAACAAAATCAGATCCATGATATATATTAAAGGAGACACTCATTTGATTCTTATGTGGGGGCCTGGCAGATTTTAGAAATAATTATGCAGGCCCTCATTTAGATAAGAAAAAAATAATCTTGTCTTATCACACATGAAAAATAAATATTCTGGCTCCGAATAATTTTTATAACCATTTGCAAAGGTATCCAATGTTAACGGAAAATCTGGAAAGAAGTATTATCAGTTGTTGCTTGAGGGATATGCAGTGAACGTTCCCCCATGCTTCTTTTCACCTAAATAAATATAATTTCGTTCATGAAATCTATAAAAAAAATTGTTTTAAATTAACTCGCTTATTTTACCATTTGAGATAATGAGACTCCTCTTTTCGTGGACCCACCTTCTAAGCACAAAAACTAGTGGAGAGAGAATGGGTATTTTGATCATTTTCCAAATTTTAAGTCTGAATCAGTGTCATAAATGACCCATTTTCTCTAACAAGTATTTTTTCAGAAATTCAAACTAAATGACGTTACATTTCGTATCATGCCAGAAAATACAGCAACTGGACGTCATAGGTCAAACTTTGACGTCATTCGATGTGTGACGTCACGCCAGGTATGCGATACGGGTTTAGCTATGCGATACGGGGTATGCGATACGGGGTATGCGATACAGGGTAGGTGATACAGACTGGAAAAAAGAACCTTTATTAGATATACAAAATTGCTGTATTTAGTACTAAATATATGATAAATATATATAAAACACATAACCCCATGGCACAAAATTACGACCGGATACAAAAGGTGTCCACTTTCAAGTCAAACTTTTTGAAAAGGGGCCTCAAACTAGACAAAGTTTGGGGCAAAGATTTAAGTGGAACAGGTTAAAAGTCAGCATTAATCATAAATGTGGCTTCGTAAGCCCCCAGCCCCCGCCCCCAAAACCGCCTCTGGTATATTGTGATTCAAAGTCAGTCTCAATCAACTAAGGGAGCTACCATTTGATTTTTATAGGGGGATAGGATGAAAAATTTTGTCCTGCTTTTTTTTAGTTGTAATCTCTGTCCTGCCTTTTTATTTTTTACTCTATTCGGTCCTGCCTTTTTTTTTTTACTAGTTTATCCTGAATTTTTTTACACAAATTGTCATCCTGCCTTTTTTTTTACCAAGTTGCTCATCCTGCCTTTTTTTTTACTCAAAACTCCTGTCCTGCCTATTTTTTTCAAATTTCATCCTAGTCCCCCTCCCCATAAAAATCAAATAGTAGCTCCCTAATAAGTAAAGAAGTTTGGATTATTGAAAAGAAAACCACTAACAATGGTTGCTAATGATTTTTTAAGTTCAGAAAAAGCACTGTTTTTGTTTAATTCAGAAAAGTGGAAACTTTAATGTAAACCGCTGGTGTACTTTGTGGAAACAGAAAATCACATGGTTGCTAAACGTTAAATAGTTACTTTAAACTATTTTCCCACGGGATAGAAATTGCACAAATCAATACATTAATAAAGGTGCATTTACCTTTCAATCTACCTGTACAAATTAGGTGTGAAAAATATGTCATTCATCACTGAAATTCCAACAGAATGAACCATTTTTATAAATGGCCACACTTAAAGAGTTTAAACCCCGATTGAAAAATTCGATTAAGTTAGTTTTTGACAGTTTTGTTTTAATTGCTTTTATTGGGTTTTATCAATCAGAACTACATTCAATTGGAAATTTTCAGTGAGAAATTATTTAAAATATGTCTCAAAAACTACGATTAAAATCTTTTACTGATACAAATTTCCAAATCTTATGAGAAAAGCAAAGGAGGTTAAATATATATAGGAACAAGTATGTTTCTGATATAAAAAATAAAACAAATGGTGAGGAGAAAAAACAAAGAAATACCGACTTAAACTTTTTGACTTAAAAATGTACACAGTACACCTTGTTTGAGAATGGCAGGGAAATTATCTATCTTGTCACATTCCTCTTTTCCATGACCTGCAACCTATGAAGACAAGATCATTTGATATCGCAATATTCCTTATTTCTGAGAACCAAAACTTTTTTGAAATCCAGCCTTCATTACTGATCAAACGGGTTTTTTGTTTATCTTATTGAACTTTTTCATTTAAAAACTGCTATCTGTGTTAAGTCTGATGTTTTTGCCTTATTTGGTAAACAATAAATGATCTGAAGAGTATACAAACTTCATTTATCCACTATCTTAATTCCATATCCATTTTGTAATTCAAGGGTCTTCCCCGTCTGAAGGGACATTATCAAGCCAGGTTCGATAGAGGTATTCTGAAAGATTTACTCATTTGTCAAGAAATAAAATGTCAATGTCTGGGCCTGGTTGGCATTTGTCAATATATAAGCCGATTTCAATTTCGATTTGCTAAAATTGATTGAATTGAAGCTTTCAAAATTTGGTTTGACAAATTGAAACAATGAAATAAATTTTAATAGCTGACCCTCATTCCTGGTTCATGACTTATCAGTATATCACCGTAAATGTACCGTTCACAAGCAACAGTCAAGCAACACGACGGATGCCACTCGCCTTCTCTGTAGCACCTGCATGTACGAGTTCACCCATTGTTTAGTTTTCTGTGAAGTGTTTTGAGGACAATGGTTTATCTTTTTTTACTTTTTATATTCTTATATTTTTTCATTATTCATGCACCTTCCATTATAGTATCTTCTTAATTTTATTAAGGAAAAATGTTTTAAACAGCATACATATATACATGTACATCCTGACAAACACAGTTACTTATGAGAATTTCTAGCTGGGATTGTTGTTCTTTCAATTTTTCAAATATACTTCTCTAAACGTTGCACGTGTAAACCAAAGTTGTTTATACTTGTTCACACACCATTCATCCATATAAATACTTAGTTATTTCGTAATGAATTGTGTACAAGTAATTGTTTTTGTGGTTTTCGTGTTAATTATACAATTTCACCTTGTTCTATGCGTGTAATATGTTTCGTTGAACACCATAATCAATCATTCTTGCTATTTTTTTCTAATCTTGATGCGACGCAGACTTTTAAAAGAAAAAAAAAGGCGTTTGAAATCATATTCACGAAGAGACTTGCAAAAGTTACAAATGCAAAAAGACATAAACATGACTTCTGTGAAAACCAGTCAACAGGACAATATCAGGCACGAAAACAAAATGTAGTGGGTTTTGCTAAATTCCAGGTGCTTCATGAAAGGTGCCTTTTGTACTGGTCTCAGTTGCTTGGCTACGTCATTGTAATCGGTACACTTAACTGAGACCCTAATTCGAAGACCACACAGTTTTCGAAAAATCTATATTTTTAATCAATAAAGGTTTGACATACATTTAAATACAAGGAATGTTCTTATTTATTAAAAAGATCTGACAATGATATTGCATGCCAAATATTTTCTTTTAATTAAAGATATTATAATATTTGGCATTGTTTCAAGAATGTTTTAAATATACTGTTGAATAGAAAATTCCAAAATTGTCATACTCAAATCGATTTTAATTGTTTATTTAAAGGGGTCGTATCGGTAGAAATTTTTGTTGTTTCTCTTTTATTAGGCCGGCTGCTAAAGTGCAACTTTTCTATATACTATGGAAATGCGAACAGAATATTGATCGTGTATTGCTGAAACTGTAGTATTGTCAATATAATATATAGTTGGAAGATAGACAGAGATATCGATTCTATAAACCTTTATATAGTACAACGCAATCTATTCTACTATAAAACACCTCTAAAAGGAATCATTTATTTAATACATTACATTGTATACTTTGGGTAAATGAATTTGTTATGTTTTGCCGAACTATCATTTGGTCAGCTCTCCCTTTTTAAATACATTGCATACATGATCATACATAGCTGTGGGGATGATTATATTTCATAGTAACCTTGCGGGCACCAAATGGAAAAAAAAAATAAATGCATTTGTCCCTATTATCCTGTTGTATCTATTGGAGGTTTTGAGTTATGTAACAATGAATATTCTTCTTTGATATCAAGATACTGCTATACGTGTTACACCTGGGACAATTCAGCTTGCACTTTTTGGAATTTTCCGTGGCTTTACAACTGAATTTTGTATCATTAAGTCCAGATGGCTCCAAGGTGTCTGAACCTCTCACCTCAACCAATGATTCAAAGGAGATGCAGTTTACAGTTATTTCCCAATTGGATTATGCTTTTCTATCAATAATACAGTTGAGATACAAAAATAAACAAATACATTAATTTGGCAAACATGCGACTCCCAATACACATCTGGTCTGTAGAAGATTTTTCCAACTATAAACATGCAACATATATTTTGTTTGCATTAAGTTGAGACCTCAGAATACAACCAATCCCACCTTTTTATCCCGAAGGACAGGAGTTGTACTGTACCTAATTTGTAATAAGTTTAAAATAACACCATGTATAAGAGAGTACTTCTACTACGGGGTGCTGAAACGACATCGACTACCCAAGAAAGTCTCGCACAGTAATATATTATCTTTGAAACTATAAAAAAAGTAAAGATATGAAATGTGTTACTTATTCCAAATCTGAGCATTATACAAGAATGGGTGCATGAAAATGAAGGTGAAATTATTAGTCAAATGGCTATAAGTCGATCACAAATCGGTTAATGATGACCGGGTTCAATATCTGTAACTGTTCTTCATACTAATAATACCATATACCACTACCAGTTCAATTTCTGCTTCGAGCTTTTAAAGAAGTTTGTAAGCTAGACGGTGTCGATAAAAAATCATGGGAATAAGAATGAACAGCATGCATAACCTGCTAGCTATATACCCATGCCCTAAGACTCTTATGTTCTATATATAGCATCAGCTGCCATATTAGTTAATCAACAGGAAATCCAAACGCATATTTTAATGAAACCATAGAGACCCTAGGCCTTAGAATGATTTTTTTTTTCAGCCAATATTCGGTTCCAGAGTGGAAGAACTATTGTTGAAAATATTGTAAAGACTTCCTTTTAAATCCCTTTCTGATGACGAAATGATAATAGATATACATGAATGGGTAATACGAAAGCTCATAGAAAAATATGAACATATAGATGACAGATTTCAAGTGATGGCAATAGCTCGCAATGGACCTCTAGGCTGTATAGTCTAAAGAGTAAACACACAAGTATAGTCCTTTTCTTCTGGATAAACATATCTTTTTCTTGAGCCTGATCTACAGCTGCTTCCAGATCAGTGATAAATCATCACTCCATTCAATTTGTTATAACTTGGCAGTGACTAAAAGCTTAAGACTCATCCTATCGAACAAGTCTTTATTCTTCATGCTTAAATATTTAGATTAATGACCAGTGAATTCAAAACTGAAAATCAATTTCAAAGTGTAATTAATTTTGTTTTCAAACCATTGACTCAAATCAATAATCTGTTTAGATTTAACTGTTCTTTGAAGTAATTTCCATCTTTCCTCCAATTACAAAGAATTGAAGTAGCACCCTTTGTAAACACATTACCTTCTCTCTGTGATATTACAGTGTGAAATTTGATATTTGAGAAAATTAAGGGTTGACAACAGTTATTATGTTTGGATGATTTGCAATTATTTTATATACTCAAATTCCAACGAAATCCTATTATAATCTAACAAACTTCTATTAAAAGGAATACTGGACATCATTTAGACTCTGTCATCCAATTAAATCTATAATTATTGATGAGCTGGACAATGGCCATGTGTACTGAAGTATTTCATAAGCTATTGGTTATTTTATATAAGCCAGATGTTTCTTGGACATTAGTATGTAAACTGGCAGCAATGTATTCATTACGAAAATTTTGCCACTGAAAGAGATTTTTTCTTTTACATCAACTCCTAAAATGGCCATGCATGTGCAGCAAACTACCAATACATCCTTTAAAATGATGATGATCAGATATGAGTGTAGATAATTTTAGACATAATGCAATAATCTTCAACTGTGTACTTAATGTAATTACCCTAAGGTACTGCAGCTGTTGGGGTTCAAAAGTTCACCTGGTTACTGTCCACAACCAATCAAGTGACATGTAAGGTTACTAATTGTAACTTGTTAAAATATTGATACTAAATGAGAAATAATTGTGTACATTATTTAATCAAGCACAAAATATATATTCATCCTTCATCAACATATTTCTCACTTCTGATTACAGATCATACAATGATCCTTCTTTACAACATTCATACCTTATATCACAATATCTGAAGTAGAACAATATTAAACTGCCACTTGTAAACAAAAAATACAATGGTAATAAAAAAACTCAAGGACAGATAAAAATTATCTTATATGACTCCCTTTCTGACCAATCAAAAACAAGCAGATATGTGAGTGAATGAGAAAGTAGATTTATGTAGCTTATCAGTTCAATGTTACCCTATTTAAACACACAGAATTTTATTGATTTTTAGTATAAATTATGAATATAAATCAAACCAAAACAACTAGAAATCCTCAAAAAATAATAAACTGAAATCAGAAAAATATCGACCATATTAGAATCTCCAAAGTGTTGTCTTCTATCATTATGTAAATTCTGCCCTTCTATACAATCGTTTACTCTGCAAACTTGACCTCTGTTAGCACTAATTCTGGAAGGTATTTACTATTCAATATTACCATTAGCTTTATGCTTGTTGTGAAAGCATGAAACAAAGAATAAAAAACAAAATAAATGTTTCCTATTAATTATCCTTCAAAAAATGTTCAAAAAACAAAATGGTCTATCTCTAATTTGATGTTTTTCCTCTCCTGAACTACTCTATCACATCAAGTCATTATTTACATTTTTACATTTTTAAACAGTTCCACCTGACTGGCAAAAGGTATAATTCTAGAACAGTTTTTTTTTAAATTTGCTCTGCTTTGTAATTATTTATAAAGGGAGATAATTTCATCAAAATGTAACATTGCTTACATACACATATGAGATTTTACCATAATCAAAAACTTTGTGGTAAAGCATTTACATAAAGATTTAGGCCTTTGACAATTTTTGTGTCCAAATATTACATACGCTTATGAGATTTTACCATAATTACAACTCTTAAACTCACAACTTAGTGGTAAAGCCTTTACATAAAGATTTAGGCTTATGACAATATTTGTGTCCATATATGGACTCAATAATCATTGATTAAAAAGCAGTTTTAAAAATAGAAATATATTTTATTGTTTGAACTCCATGTCAGGATGTACTGTCATATTTTTGTAAGTGCTGCACAAATTAAAGTGTTTCTACTTATGAATGAATTCAATCTTCATTTTCAATTTTCCACATGACTCATTTCTGACCTCATTTTTTTTTTTACATTCATGGTAAATTGTGGCTAAAAAAAAAAGTAAAAATAAAGCTTTAGCATGATCATGGACATAATAATAAAAAATATCATGCTTCATGAATAACATATGAATGAATATGTCACAGTAGTATTGACATTTAACACTGCATGCATGTTTCATGAAGGATCCATCTTGAAACTATTTAAATAATAATGTATGCATACCAATATGAAATTCTGAAGGATACATTTTCACAAATCAATACTTCTTTTACAAATATACTACAAATTTGACTTTGAGATTTAAATTACTGTATCTCATTAATCCATAGTTTATACATCTGAAAGGCAACAATTTTCCATGGAATATAACTTTCAAGCGTTTGTGCTTATTGCAAAAACTCATCAAAGCATATGCATTACACATTTTACTTTTTTAACCTTGTAAAGTATATAAATGTAAAAGTTATAAATTTAATATCGGTGAATAAATATTATGTAATATTTAAAACAGGACTTTTCATACTCCATTATGATCATCTAAATTCTATGTCATCTACTATCCTATAAAAGTGAAAAATATAAATCTATTAAAAACATTTTCACAGTAAACAATGTTCAATGTATTCAGAAAAACTAAGATATTTTAGGGAAACAAATACAAAGTCTTGCTGCCAAAGATAACAAAATATGATTTTAAAGGAAAAATACAATATGAAATGAAAACAAGAGATACACACAAATGCACAATCAACAGCCTTAACTTGCACACTTCTCCTTTAGATCTACTCAAACTGACCACTCTCCGAATGACTTTCTCCTTTAGATCTACTCAAACTGACCACTCTCTGAATGATTTTCTCCTTTAGATCTACTCAAACTGACCACTCTCTGAATGATTTTCTCCTTTAGATCTACTCAAACTGACCGCTCTCTGAATGATTTTCTCCTTTAGATCTACTCAAACTGACCACTCTCTGAATGATTTTCTCCTTCACTACTTTAGAAATGCAAGTATAACACATAAAGTAAAATGGAAAAATAAAAACTGCCTTCATTGGAAACAATGACAAGGGTTGATATTTACTTTGACTAGTAGATTTAAGTATTTTACTAAGGTAACTACATGTATATCTCAGAACCAAACCAAGTGTTTAAAGCATATATGTTAAATTTCAATAACACACTCATATGGTTACTCCCAAAAAACTGAGATACTATTACATCTGTCAAAGAAAATCCTTGCACAAACTCCTTTTTATGGATTTATTTCAATATTCTAAATGATTCATTTCTAATGTTCAAGAAGTTTAACTTTTGGCCTGAGTATTTGTTAGTGTGTGCCCTATCTGATCTGTTTTAACTTTAACAAACATTTGATATACATCAGTTAATGTTTTCTTTAATCAAATGAAGTTTTCCAAGGGTCTAACCTACATGATGTACATATTAACCTTGGCCTTGATAGCAGTTTCCTGCCCTTGTAAAAAAAAATGTTGACAAGGAAATGTTCTCTGTAAATTTCCTTGATACACAATCTTATACAAATATGTGAAAATCCAAAATCTTTTTTTTAGATTAAAAAATTAAAATCCACCATTGGGTGAAGATAATATCATTTTCCACATAAAAGAACTATTGTCAACTCAGTACTTCTGTATTCATATGTACACATGATCCTGTCAGAGTTAGCTACAGCTAGCAGGAAAATAAAATAAAATCTGATATGTTACCGACATAAATATGGATGCCAAATTTTACATCCATGTTTTAAAACAATAATGGGTTTTTTTCACAAAATGAAAACAGTAAACTATTTAGTAAAACAAGGACAGTTTGAGATCATTTTAGGTTATTTTGTGTAGTAAATAATAGTGCATTGGAAAATCCACTTAAATGCCCCAAAAAGGTCAAGTATTTATAATAGGTTCAAAAATCTGATTCTGTTTCAGTTATGGTACTGGTAAATTTTATCTATAATATATAGAAAGAAAACACAGTTCTAAGGTTCAACTGATTTATGGGAGGACCTTGCAAAATATGAATCTGTATACCTAACTATTTTATCACAATACATATTCTTAAGAAGTTGTAACTGCTAAACTGTAAATAAAGAACAAATCCAGCATTATTTTCTGCTATAAATCAATATTAAACTGTTTGTCAGATGGTTTGATTATTGTAAATAGCAAATTTTCAAATTAAGAATCAAATTGGTTTATTTCATTACATGCTATTATGTTGTTCTTTAAAAGCTGTGCTTCAACAAAATTGATTTCTTTTATCTAGGCCTTTAAGCTTTAAATTTATAACAAAATAGGAAAATTTGAATAAACACAATGGACAAGACATTTTTTTCACAATGTTCATCTTTAGGTGGCATTTGTGTAAAGTAATTTCAAAATCCCTTCTTACAAAAGATATCACCATTTCATCAAATAACCCTCTTCAGGATTCAAGTCCGTTGGAGTTAGCAAGTACCTATATATTTAAGGAATGGCAAATTCTTCTAAATTCTTTTGACATCTAATCATTAACTTCTATAAAGTGTTGCAAATTCTTCAAGTGTTGTGAATTCTTATTAAAAATACTGAACAACTTTTGAAAGAAACTAGAATTTATCAATTGATTTTTTTTTTACAATTGTACATTTTGACTTTCTGATAGAGTCAATGCCTTGCCCTATTGTTCATTCCTGAAGTCCATGTAATATTAAACAACAAGTTTATACATCCTACTCAAAAAAATTTGCAAATGATTCATACTTTCTTGTAAAAACATGTACCTACAATTTAAGTTTCAGTTTTATAATATTTTATTTATTGTGTCAGGACAATGGGGGAGGAAATAACAGTTGATTTATGTGGGAATATTGTCTTCTAAATTTAAGTTTTTTGGTACATTAAATTTAGAAATTTTGACATTTATGAGTTTATTTGTGCAATTATTCTAACTTAAATTTCATTACCAATATTTTAAACTTTAAACCAAGTTTAAGTTGTGACAAAGAGAAAAAATCTAGATAATTTGCTGATACATATATTCTAAATCTACCCTTAAAATAAATAAACACAAATTTATCTATGTATTTTGGACATTTAAAAACTTGTACTTTAAAACACAATTTACAAACATAGTTACAATATCAAAACTTGGGTTTCTAAAACTTCAAGTAATTCTTTACTCCCAAAAAAAACTTCATTAAACAGTATTAACAAAAATTTTTTCTTTATTATAACATCAAAATATATCTTCCGTTTATTCAGATTATTTATTATTTGACCTAAATCCTATATTCTTCCATTCCAACACATGCCCTAGTGTGTCTCATAGTAGTCAAGTCTATCCCCTTAGCTCCTTCTTCATCATCCACTGTGTCCCTGTTATACATCCAATGAAGTCAAGAGTTTCATCCATTTAACCTGATTAACAATAACAAAAACAACAACAATATGCCAATCAAGGCATTTTCACGTTCTTTGTAGAAAAGCACCTAACGCCATTGCGCCTATTACACCTATTGCTCCATATTTAACAAGTCCTTTCACATCCCATGGACTGTCATTATGGTTTTGTCCTTGGTTATAGAATTCCACAAATCCTTGCTGAAAAATATCAAATATATGTACTTATCACAATGCAGTACACAATAACTAACTTACAGTATGACTTAAAATTTGAAATAGTAATACATTGATGGACTGTTGAAATAAATATTTTCCTCATTACACATAAATAAAAAGAGATTTGTAGTAAACCTCAATGAGACAGCAACCCAATGATAACAAGCATTCTGAAAGTATTGCATGGCAATACATAGTTCCCTACCGGTTAAAAATTAATTGTACTGGAACAAAATGCTAACTTGATCTATAACTTGTCATGGTGTAAACTACACAACAAATATTAAATCAATATCTTCAAGCATGATGAAAAAAAGTGCAGTAAACTGAATATTTGAGTGAATTTTCTTAGTCCAAGGACCATAACTCTGCACAAAATTATCAGACCGGAACAAAATTCGAACTTGATCTGTAACTTGTCATGATAAAACAATATACCAAATATCAAATCAATATCAGTAAGCACAAAGAAAAAAGTGTGGAAAACTGATTTGCCAGACTGACAGATGGACAGACAGACGGACGGAGTGCAAACTTCAAGTCCCCTTCGACTTCGTCTGAAAGGTCTAAAAAATAACCAAATAACATCAAGAGGGCAACATACATTTTTGTACCATCTACAACAAAAGATGTATAGATACAATATGACTTGTGTCAAGCTTTTGTACATGTACTTTAATGAACAAACCTGTTTATATTTTTGTGTACTAATTGATGCATTTGCAACATAAATAATTTGGTTTTGGTTTTAACTTGAAGTTAAAAAAAAAAAATATTGGTTAAATAGCCCACATGCTGCATTAAAAATATTCACAATTTGATCCCCTTTATTCTTAACTGAATAGCTTAAAATTTATGATCTAAATCTACTGTTAGTGAACAATCCAATTCATAAAATATATATATATATATATATATATATATATTTATTTACAGTGAACAGTATATTGTCATTGTAAGTTAAGTCAATAGCAATCAATCAAAATTTTCTGAAACAGTGGGACTAGAACACACACTTCTATGTTATATTGTCTTGTTTTTAGTTACATATGCACATGCATCACCTAAATTTTCTTAATTCTGTAAATAAGGTACTACAGGTCAAGGTCTGTTTTAGTGGTATTACAAGTATTAGTCACATTTCTCAGAAGCTACTTATTTCTGTAGATAACGATGACACAATGTACTATTCTGAAATTCAGAAAATACAACCAATGACAAACTTATACAAAATCAAGTACAGACTAATTAATCCAATAAAACCTTGAGAAATTGTGTTTCATTTCAACCACCTGACTGAACTGACAATTAATACCATGAAATCAACATCTAAACACATCAGTCAATATAGAAAAACTCACTTCCCACCTGGAGATTTTTTCCTGTTTTTAATCATCAATGATTGATTTTCTAAACTTTTGATTGATGTGAAGATTACAGTTATGATACTGGGACTGAAGTTGTCATCATTTTTAGATACCAATATAAGAGTGGTGCCAGGATTTTGACTGATTGTTTGTTGGTGTTTTACCCCACCTATTGTCTATATCATGGGATCAGTGGTGGAGGATGAAAGTCCAGGCTTTTACCTATATTGTACAAATTAATGTATTTAGTATGATTAAGTAAAGTGAGTCAAAGAATTGCAGTATGCATATTACTGAAAGTGATCTTACATGTTAATTGAATCCCATTGAATTGTGCAATACATGTGAATATGATGTGCCCATCCTAAATCTTTTTTTTATATTAAATCACTGAGGTAAATGCTAGTGAGAACCCATAGGAAACTAATAACACTTTTGTATTCAACTCAATTTTTGCATATAATTCTATGTTCATAAGCTTTGAAAACAAAAAAAAACTATTGGAATCCTCAGACCGAAACAATTTTGATTTGATATACATATATTTCAAAAATTACAAAAGACAAACTGACAGGATTATGATACAACCTGGAAAACAGAATGGTTTGTATTTAATATCAATCAAGAGGAAGAACTACTGTTTGTTTACATATCGTTAATCAGAAAATGAAAACGATGGCATATCTCCAATATAAAAATAGTGTGCACTAAAATCAATATTTCAGTAAAGAGTTTCTACAGGAAGGATAATACTGACGCCCACACTCACCATATAACACATCAGGAATATTATTGACTCAAAGCTAATGCTGTATAATTTTCCCTACAGTTGATTGAACTGTTTATTGATTTTAGATTTTTTTTAAATATTATCAAGATCTGAATTTCATTCCATTTAATTTGGTCAACAAGTTCTCAATAGTTACCCTTATAATTATGTAATCATGACCATAAAATGTATAATTGTGACAGGCTACACTTGGTAATAGCATATACATGTATGATTAAAGTGTGCTTTAATTTCTTGAGTTTGTCACAATTTTTTACAATCCAAGCAATTCTTTGATTTACATGTACAACAGTTTATTTGTATTAAAGATGCATTAACAAACTTGAGGCTCCCAAGAGCCTGTGTCGCTCACCTGATTCTACTTTGGTTTTGGAAATCATGTAAAAATAGACAAAAATCATAACAGATATCCTAATAATAATTGAGGCCAAATTTGGTTTAATATTGGCCCCGTAATTTAATCAAAAGCAGAAGACTTTTGTAAAGTTTACAGAAATTACCAATAAATTCATTGAAATTGTAGAAAATGACTTTATAAGGACAATGACAAATCAGCTACAAAGTAACAACACTTGGTCAGCACCTCAAAAGAAACATTCATACCATGTTTGGTTTCAATCCATTAAGCGGTTTTCTAGAAGAAGACATTTGTATATATTTCCCATAGGGTCCTTTGTTAAACTAAGTCCCCTGTTGGCAGCCATCTTGGTTGATGGATTTGCTACAAAGTAACAACACTTGGTCAGCACCTCGTAAGGAACATTCATGCCATGTTTTATTTCATTCCATTTAGTGGTTCTCTAAAAGAAGACATTTGTATGTATTTTCTACAGGGTCCTATGTTAAACTAAGTCCCTCTCTGGCGGCCATCTTGGATGATGGATCGGCTTCAAAGTAACAACACTTGGTCGGCACCTCATAAGGAACATTCATGTCATGTTTGGTTTCATTCCATTTAGTGGTTTTCTAAAAGAAGACATTTGTATGTATTGTCCATAGGGTCCTATGTTAAACGAAGTCCCCCGCTGGTGGCCATCTTGGATGATGGATGGCCTACAAAGTTACAACACTTGGTCAGCACCTCATAAGGAACATTCATGCCATGTTTTATTTCATTCCATTTAGTGGTTCTCTAAAAGAAGACATTTGTATTTATTACCCATAGGGTCCTATGTTAAACTAAGTCCCTATCTGGCGGCCATCTTGGAAGATGGTTTGGCTTCAAAGTAACAACACTTGGTCAGCAATTCAAAAGGAACATTCATACCATGTTTGGTTTCATTCCATTAAGTGGTTCTCTAAAAGAAGACATTTAAAATTGAGAATGGAAATGGGGAATGTGTCAAAGAGACAACAACCCGACCACAGAACAGACAACAACAGAAGGTCACCAATAGGTCTTCAATGCAGCGAAATTCCGCACCGGGCGTCCTTAAGCTGGCCCTAAACAAAAATATATACTAGTTCAGTGATAATGGACGTCATACTAAACTCAAATTATACACAAGAAACTCAAAGTAAAAATAATACAAGACTAACAAAGGCCAGAGGCTCCTGACTTGGGACAGGCACAAAAATGCGGCGGGTTAAACATGTTTATGAGATCTCAACCTCCCCTATACCTCTAGCCAATGTAAAAAGTAAGCATAACAATACGCACATTAAATGTCAGTTAAAGAGAAGTCCGAGTCCGATGTCAGAAGATGTAACAAAAGAAAATAAACAAAATGACAATAATACATAAATAACAACAGACTACTAGCAGTTAACTGACATGCCAGCTCAGACCTCATTTAAACTGATTGAAAGATTATGTCTTCATCATATGAATATCAGGCACAATCCCTCCTGTTAGGGGTTTAGTATCATACCATCATAAAATATATGAGAAGAGCATAACCCGTGTCATGCCAACAACTGGTTTTAAATAAATGTGTTTAGTTCCGATGCAAAGACCCTATAAGTGAATCAATATTAAAGCCAAAATATGCAATCTTTAATGACCTGACAACAGTATCGTAACTATATCCCTTCTTAATAAGTCTATTTAAAGGTTTTGTTAGTTTCTGAGGTGAATACTGACATTTTAGTGCTTTATAAAGAATATTACCATAAAAGATTGGATGTGAAATACCTGAGCGTATAAGAAGTCTGCATGTTGAGCTATATTTACGAATGATGTCCTTGTACCGATGATAAAATTTAGTAAATGTTTTGACTAGTTTGTGATATCGAAAACCCTGGTGTAATAATTTTCAGTAATACATAAATTTCTTTGGTTAAAATCTGAAACGTTGTTACATACACGAGCGAATCGTACAAGTTGAGATATATAAACACCGTAAGATGGTGACAAGGAATGTCACCATCTAAAATGGATAATTAACGATAGGAAATGAAAATCATCTCTTTATCATAAATTATTGTATTAAGCTTTCCGTTAATGATATAGATATCAAGATCGAGGAAAGGGCAGTGGTCATTGTTAGTATTAGCTTTATTTAAAGTAAGTTCAACAGGATAAATTTCTTTAGTATACATACTGAAGTCGTCATTATTGAGAGCCAATATATCATCCAAATATCTAAAAGTATTATTAAATTTTTGTATCAGATGTTGTTTAGATGGGTCTTTGCTGATTTAAGTCATAAATTGTAACTCATAGCAATACAAAAACAGGTCCGCAATAAGTGGTGCACAGTTAGTCCCCATTGGAATTCCGATAACCTGACGATATACGGAATCTCCAAAGCGAACAAAAATATTATCTAGTAAAAATTCAAGGGCAGATATAGTATCAAAGCATGTCCAATTGACATAGTTCTTTTGTTTATTGCTACTAAAAAATGACCTAAAAGAGTTAGACCATATGTATTCACATTCTGACTTTTTAAATGCCCATTTAATTAGGTGTGTGAATTTTTTCTTAATGTGAGGCAATGTGGTATACAGGGTAGAAAAATCAAAACTTTGAACAGATTCAAAATCACCAATATAAGCATGCAATTTATCAAGTACTTCCAACGAGTTTTTGACACTCCAAAAGTAATTAATTCCACTATTTTCAAAGGCCTTATTTGAACAATTTATTACCAGGTTTTTGATTGTACCAAGTGAACTGGTAAGAAGAATAGACAATTTAGTAGTGGAACAATGGCTTGAAGACGAAATAAATCTATATTTGTAAGGTGTTTTATTTGTATGTATTGTCCATAGGGTCCTATGTTAAATGAAGTCCCACCACTGGCGGCCATCTTGGATGATTGATCGCCTACAAAGTTACAATGCTTGGTCAGCACCTTAAGGAACATTCATGCCATGTTTTATTTCATTCCATTTAGTGGTTCTCTAAAAGAAGACATTTGTATGTATTTCCCATAGGGTCTTATGTTAAACTAAGTCCCTCGCTGGTGGCCATTTTGGATGATGGATAGGCTACAAAGTAACAACACTTGGTCAGCACCTCCTAATGAACATTCATGCTATGTTTTGTTTCATTCCATTCAGTGGTTCTCTAAAAGAAGTCATTTGTATGCATTTCCCATAGGGTCCTATGTTAAACTAAGTCCCTCACTGGCGGCCATTTTGGATGATGGAACGGCTACAAAGTAACAACACTTGGTCAGCACCTTGTAAGGAACATTCATGCTATGTTTTGTTACATTCCATTCAGTGGTTCTCTAAAAGAGGTCATTTGTATGCATTTCACATAGGGTCCTATGTTAAACTAAGTCCCCCGCTGGCGGCCAACTTGGATGATGGATCGGCTACAAAGTAACAACACTTGGTCAGCGCCTCATAAGGAACATTCATGCCATGTTTGGTTTCATTCCATTCAGTGGTTCTCTTCGGGCCAGGTGAGCTAAAAATGTGTTATTCATTTACTAGTACATGTAACAAAATGTACTTGGAACTTGTAAGTTAAAATTTGTATTCAGATAAATGTACAAATGTACATAGAGTTATCCCAATACTTTATCATAATTCAAAAAAATTAACAATGATAAATCAAGTTCATCAAACAATACATATTTATGGGCTATGAGAATGATTTTGTTTTAGATAACTCATTTTTTATAGCAACAACAAAGTTCAATATAAAAAAAAACATGAAATTGTCAAGTTTATTTTATATATACCTAAACATGTACAAAAATGTAGTGTAAACCATACCTGGTATCTGCAAATTTAAACTAAGTTTGTGACCTTGACCTTGACCTTCAAATTAAAGTTCATTCCCAAACCACTTGATAGTGGTCCTAAACTCCTGAATGCATAAAGTATCATCATTTAACTACATTTTGTTAAATGCAACATTGAACTGAATTTTGTGACATGCCTTGACCTTTAAGCTACAGATTCCATTATCATTGATGATAAACCTAGTGGTGGTGAGCAAACAGGGAAAGAATCATTCCTTAACTAAGGACGATCCTTTGGATATGAAGTTGACATGATTTGGATGGTATGCAACTTTTATATAACCTTGACTTCAAGCTAGATTCCATTTTACTAGGAGCAATACTCATGATATACATGCACAGCAAGCATGATTCATGAATAGTGAGGGCAGAAGCACAAACTGGTCACTTAGCCTTGGTGATGGGTCCCTGTAATATATCCAGTTTATATATTATGCAGTGATAGGAATGAAACTAATGACAAATGCTATACGATATATAGAAGACATGCTGTTTCTAAATGTTTACTATATATACTCTGAGTGTATATAACTTGTTTTAATCTTCAGAAAAAAAAGTAAGGGTAGTTTGTTTTATTCAATGACATGATGACATCCCCAACAGTGGATAAAATTACATCCAGATAATAATTACATCATACATAATTAATGTCTGATCATGATTTCCCTTTGTCAGATTATGTAAATAAGCTGTTATATTGATTCTTTCCTTTTTGCACAGACATGCTCAAATGGGATTGTCCTTTCCTTACAAAAATATATACAAAGTATTCCAACTAAAGCCCACATTACCTATAAATATCAGTTGAACAACTATGTAGAATTGGTATAACACACCTACCAGTAGTCCAGTACATGCATGTATTTATATGTACATGTAGTCTAGGCAGAATTGGTATAACACACCTACCAGTAGTCCAGTACATGTATGTATTTATATGTACATGTAGTCTAGGCAGAATTGGTATAACACACCTAACAGTAGTCCAGTACATGTATGTATTTATATGTACATGTAGTCTATGTAGAATTGGTATAACACACCTAACAGTAGTCCAGTACATGTATGTATTTATATGTACATGTAGTCTAGGCAGAATTGGTATAACACACCTACCAGTAGTCCAGTACATGTATGTATTTATATGTACATGTAGTCTAGGCAGAATTGGTATAACACACCTACCAGTAGTCCAGTACATGTATGTATTTATATGTACATGTAGTCTAGGCAGAATTGGTATAACACACCTACCAGTAGTCCAGTACATGTATGTATTTATATGTACATGTAGTCTAGGTAGAATTGGTATAACACACCTACCAGTAGTCCAGTACATGTATGTATTTATATGTACATGTAGTCTATGTAAATTGGTATAACACACCTACCAGTAGTCCAGTACATGTATGTATTTATATGTACATGTAGTCTATGTAGAATTGGTATAACACACCTACCAGTAGTCCAGTACATGTATGTATTTATATGTACATGTAGTCTAGGCAGAATTGGTATAACACACCTACCAGTAGTCCAGTACATGTATGTATTTATATGTACATGTAGTCTAGGCAGAATTGGTATAACACACCTACCAGTAGTCCAGTACATGTATGTATTTATATGTACATGTAGTCTAGGCAGAATTGGTATAACACACCTACCAGTAGTCCAGTACATGTATGTATTTATATGTACATGTAGTCTATGTAGAATTGGTATAACACACCTACCAGTAGTCCAGTACATGTATGTATTTATATGTACATGTAGTCTATGTAAATTGGTATAACACACCTACCAGTAGTCCAGTACATGTATGTATTTATATGTACATGTAGTCTATGTAGAATTGGTATAACACACCTACCAGTAGTCCAGTACATGTATGTATTTATATGTACATGTAGTCTATGTAGAATTGGTATAACACACCTAACAGTAGTCCAGTACATGTATGTATTTATATGTACATGTAGTCTATGTAGAATTGGTATAACACACCTAACAGTAGTCCAGTACATGTATGTATTTATATGTACATGTAGTCTATGTAGAATTGGTATAACACACCTACCAGTAGTCCAGTACATGTATGTATTTATATGTACATGTAGTCTAGGCAGAATTGGTATAACACACCTACCAGTAGTCCAGTACATGTATGTATTTATATGTACATGTAGTCTATGTAGAATTGGTATAACACACCTACCAGTAGTCCAGTACATGTATGTATTTATATGTACATGTAGTCTAGGCAGAATTGGTATAACACACCTACCAGTAGTCCAGTACATGTATGTATTTATATGTACATGTAGTCTATGTAAATTGGTATAACACACCTACCAGTAGTCCAGTACATATATGTATTTATATGTACATGTAGTCTAGGCAGAATTGGTATAACACACCTAACAGTAGTCCAGTACATGTATGTATTTATATGTACATGTAGTCTAGATGGTCTTAGTCTTTTCTTAACAACAAAGTATAAACTAAAGTACATCAATCTACATTTGTAATTCATTTTGGGCAGCCAATCATAAAATCGCTAAATAGTAGCAGCCATGCTTGGTTGCTTTTTGGGTCATCAAACAAAATCGAAAAGGGAATGGTAAATTTCTCATGCCCAATTATAAATTTTAATAGACCAAATTAAATGTAAGCATAAAACTTAATGTTGGTCATTAATTGAGACATTGAACTATAAAAAGTTTAAATTGAGGTCAATTAACTTCTTTTAGCAACAGAAAATGAACACATTTAGATCAATCTATAGAACAATACTGAGAAGTTTAGAAAATATGAGAAAATTTGATTACAAAACTGTGAAATAAGGATAAGGTCAGGTGTCTACAGCCATTAATACATGTATATATTTATGACCACAAGAACATCTTTAACCATCATTCTGTAAACCAAATATAGTTTACCTTTTACTAATTGTAAATGAAAATTTAGCATTAAAATTCAACTTGTACATGTACATGTATGTCTCACATTGTGTGACTTTAATTGCAGGTTAACTAGATAATAAAAGGGTCCGATTTTCAATGTGATCCTGGATTCAATCAGAAATGGTACCAGGTAGTTTACTCTTCTACACTACTGATAAGTACCACCTGTATTCAGCTATTGGGAAATTTTTATAAGGTACTCATAAAATATTTAGAAAATTAGAATGAATTGTTCCTAACTTACGATCAATTTTGGTCATAAGATTTTATGTGAAAAAAAGGTCAGAACATTTCCCACTATAGTCTTTTAAATATTTAAAAAAAAATTCTGACAGGAGGCATATTTTTGGGAGTCCTGATTCAAAGTCAATCAATTTTATTTTAAGCATACACATAAGCATAGTTGTTTCAACAATACATACATGCATGTATCTTAGGTCAGTCACATTGCACACATCCCTTGTTTATTGTTCGAAAAGAAGGGTTATTATACAATACTTCAAATGAAATGACTTCTAACCGACTTTATTTTCTAAGTTCCACCCTCTATACATAATCTGGAAAAACCTTATATTCAGAGATTTTATTTGATCTTTAATCAGGAATATATTTAGAAAGTGTACTAAACATACATCAAACTAAGGTAGGTAAAACTACATAAGTAGTGAATGTCAATGTCATCAATTTAAATCAAATAGAATGAATGGAATTTAAACCACAAGTCAGACTTAGGCCTTGCATGATTGGGCTTTTGCCAAAAAGAGCTTTTCAAATTTAGATATATATACAAATTATACATTACATGTATACATTTACCTACCAGTGGATAGTATATTGTGACTCATTGAACCATAAATAAAAGAAGCCAAATTATAAGATTAAATATCTTCACCACCCACACAGTACCACTTTATACATGTGTATTAAATTGTACATATTACAACAAAATGTATTAGTTTCTACCAATGAACTTTCAAATTTCAACAAATATTTTTTGGGGGTCAATATTGATAATATTTTGCATAAAGCATTACCTGAACAATAGAAACCTTTTTAAGGTGGCTCAGGTGTCTTCCTCCATCTTGGATTTTGAAGAAGCAGATAACAGTTGGTCTATATCTTTAATGAAGTGTGCAAATTTTGAGAGTAGTATGTAATTCAATGTGTAAGACTTTTGATGTAAATATTGAAAATTATGTGTTTTATCATATTTACAGCTGTAATTTCTAAAAAAAAAAAAAAACACCATATTTGTTTTGACTCATATTTTTCAACTTTGCTAAATAAGGGGAGATAACTCATATATAGGAATTTTATAATAGAAAGTGTTGTGAATTTACCAATTTAATAAATATGTAGCAAGAAAACAAGTTCGGTGACCCCATTTTTTTCTTTTTCTTATCTGAAAGCATGTTATAAGAGCTATCTTCTCACATTTTATCTTAAAATTCTATAAGGTAGTTTTCTTTTTATCACACAAAATTGGATTTTCCATGCATAATCTACAAAAAATCTGACAATTTTGCACAACCTGTGGCAGGAAAAAAAGTCCGGTGACCCATACTTTTTATTATATTTTTGAAAAAAGCATGTAAAAAACTTCTTTTGACAAATTATAAAAAATTCTATGGATTTTAATTAAGACGCCCCAGCCACCTTAAATAGAATTTGCATATAATTAAGAGATTATTTTTTTCAAATTGTTTTACATGTACAGTTGACATTAAAATTACTTACTAGTTGACCCATGCAATATTAAATGTTTGAACTGGATCAAGTTTCATATGTTTTATATTTTAAGCATATTAAATTTCCATACAATATACATGTAATATGAATGGAACATATACTTATCAAGATAACTTAAGAATGCTGGCGGACCACAGGAATTCTTTAATAAAGCCCTACCTTAAATACTACATGTACATACATTTTGTACCATTATATAAAGAACAAAATTTATAAACAGAGGAAAAATTTGAAGGTACATGTATACATGTAAACATGTAAACATGTAAACATGTATAATCAATGAAAATTTTATAAAATTATATTTATGTTATGTAAAATGCAAATGATCAAAAGGAAAGGCTAAGAATGGCATACATGTACATGTATTACATGTTGAAAGAAAGAATAAGAATTATATAAATATACATGTTTTATAATATTTATCCCTCCATTTAAAACTCTGACTAGCTATAAACATAATGTGCCCTGCTTCCAGTTGTGAACCTGATTTTTATTTTTGGCCTTGCCATATTCAATGATATCTCCAAAACAGCTTACAACCCTCTTTTTTATATTGATTAGTGTTTGATATACATGATGTAGGTACAGTAACTTTGGTGTGACCAGCAACAAGATAATACAATGCACTTATAATTTTTTTTTGGGAACGTACCATGCATCTACATGTATTATCTGAAATTACCCAAGGCAATTACAAATTCTTTTTTGATGATTAATCTATATGTTGATGAATTAACATGAATGTTACAAACTGTCATAAATCACATGTTATTAAAAATATGGATGTTTGTACCTTTGATCTATGATTATTAGTTATCCAATTTCATATTTACAGAAAATCCATATGGACATGTTCACTGTATTTTCTATGCATACCTGTATCAAGAGTTACCCTTATGGTTTTCTAAAAATATTTGAATTGAATATATAAAGTGAGATAATTATCTACAATGTAAATAAAAGAATGTGTCCATGGTACACAGATTCCCCCACTTGTAAATAAGTAAAAGTTAATGTACTAATTCAAACCTATTGATGTTGCGTTTTCTTTGAAAATTAACGAAATTAATTTCGGGTGGGGTTGGGGGTACATGTACATGTAAGTCACTGATTTAATTTTAGTGTTTTAATGATGTTCGACAAAGGAGTTCAACATCTATTTATTGTTTATTGGTAGATATATATAGTAGATGTAGAAGTAAAAATTAATCTGCAATAAATATTGATGACCATGGCCAGCTATATTGGAGAACTGCCAGGTACAATGTAGCTATTGATGCTGAATAGGCTAGTTGCCAAATATTGATTGAAATTTACTACATTATAGTTTTTGATTAAGTTTAGGCATGCAATGATCAGAAAAAATAAAAAAAATGTAATATCAATATTCATCTAGACTACATTGCTCATTGTTGAAGGCCATACAGTGACCTGTATTTGTTTTTTAAACCTTTTAGTCATTTGGTCTCTGCAGGTGGAGAGTTGTCTCATTGGCAATCATAACACATCTTCTTATTTTTATATAGCTGGACACAGATGATCTTTCCCCTGCATGATGATATTAAATAAAGTGTTAAATCAACATCATGAAAACTGAAAAATAACGCTACATGTTACAGACTATGTCACTAAGAAAGAAATATATGCAATCCTAAGTGCAAGTTGAAAGAAGGACCACTTTTCTGACATCAATCATAAATCTGTACATGTATGCAAGAAGCATACATGTACTAACGAACAAATACATGATGTTCATGTAGGTACATATACAAAAATAACATGTAGATCCTACTTGACTGAATTTCCTATACACAAGTGTTTTATAATATTCATTAAATCTTATTGAGGGATGAGGGTGATTCTTAAGCTGTGTACTGAAATTGGTATGAAAAATACATGTACATTTTTACATGTACGTACATTTTATATTTTTGTTTACTTGCATTACTTATTTCTACACACTGCATGCTCCCTATTTCTCTAATTTTCCTTTAGGCTACCTGTATGTAAAGCATCTTTCTGTGAGTACATATACCTTGCAAGGTATAAAACATAGTCTGAAAATTTAGTAGAGTATTACTTTGTTCTAATATAATTTCTTACACACAAGTCTTACCATGACTAGGGATTTGTGAAATGTACATTGTTGTAATTACCTCTAATACTAATAGTGTATGACATGTTCATCTATTAATGTCACTAAATCTTGTTAAATGTAAATTATTTATTTTAAATGTAAAAATTTTAGAAGATGTTCAATTTATTGTTTACAAGAGAGCATGTTATTGAATGGTTGATCAACCGTGATGACAAAGGTGACAAAGGAAATAAGTGGGGTCTTTGTTGTAGTTAATCAAAGGTGCCAATACCTACCCAACCACCGTTATCTGTAATCCATTGCTCTAAACTATTACACAAATAGGTAGATACCCAGTCAACGATTGAATCGACAAGTTGTGGCATTCCTCTTTGTACACATTTCACTGACAAAGACCCACCAAAACCGAAAAGAGCCACAATCCTTCCCCAATTAATATTCCCATCAATAAATAATTCCTGAACAACTCTTTGAAACGTTGGATATGCAGTAGCCTCTGTTATGTGTAATTGGTTGACCATATCGTCAAACTGAGTCTGAAATCTTTCTTGAAATTCATCCCCAAGTGATCGTAATTTGAGCTGAATTTGTGATGGTGGCAAGTCTAACGTAGGGCAGTTATCCCATCGCATTCCATGTTTACGAAGTCGGTCATTAATAAAGTCTGCCACTAAATATCGTGAACTAAACTGGTTCATTTCAATGTTATTGTTTGAACCCGTCTTTTACATCCTTCATCTTGATTTAATCCATCCTTCTATAGATACAACCAATATAACAACACTACGTCTGCCGACACGTTCGGGTTCTCTCGTTCTTATCAATGAAAACTGTTACCGACAGTAACAAATGATGTACGTCACAGTCAACTAATTATCGCTCTTATTAGTCGATAATGTTGCAATTCTCACTGCACGTTTGAATCCTTTCTGTATACAATGAAAATTCGCCCCAGCAATAGTCAGTATATTAAATTGTTTGATCGCATTCCAGACATTCCCACTCAGGCTTAATCTATGTCAAAGTTCAAAGGTCCTTTTTCATTCATTGATTTCCACGTAATACAATCAGCTGACTGTCAGAATTTTTCCGCGGTTTTAATACGAATTTAAAATTTGAAGAGAAATAAAACTGTAAATTCCTAGTCTTTCAACTTCTCTTTAGGCAGTAGTAATGGTATTACAGATATTCTAGAGAATGTTTATTTTCTGATGGACCAGGTTATTTTAGAAGTAAAAAAGTTAAGTTTTATTTAACGAGACTGCCTCGCCGTTTCAGCCCATGATTATTACTGAGGTAGCCTTAAAACATTGGTAGTAAATTTTCGGATGGTCTAGTCAAGTTTGTTTTATGTTTTTGTGCAAAAAAAGGCATGAATCTCATAATCTAATGTAAAATAGGCTCTAGAAAGCTGTTACAGTGGCGGACCCAGGATCCGCCCTGTGTTATGACAGAGACATATAATACATTGTATTATATGTCTCTGGTTATTTATGTTGATGCCGGCCTTCAAGATCCTTCAAAGATCCGCGTCAGGTAACGTCTGAGACTACTATAACTACTGTTATAGTAGTCTCGGGTAACGTTTAGCAAAGTTTCAAAATAGCGGCGGAGTTTATAAAACTTTCATAAAAAACATTCAATTTCAATTGATGGCTTAAAGTTTTTCCAAGCCTTGCTATTCCATAGTTTCTTAGAGTGACAAGTGTCGTATATCCGGGCATTTTTAACCAAAACTGACCGTTAATCAACAACCCGCAATGATAAAATTCCCAAAATTAGACTTATGCATCTAGCTCCTTATTAACACACGTATATATGAATGTCAGCTGTTTGACACCAACATCATTCTATAAACGTATTTACACTTTTGGTATTTAGCTATATTTTGCCTCCGAATGACCTTAGATCTACTCCGAATCACCTTATGACGTCAGGCAACAATCACTTTTAATTGTGACGTCAAATGTTTTGAATTATTATGTCAAAGTTTACGGGAACCTGTGTGATTTTACGTAATGGCGGACAAATTTGCATACAAGTGTAAATACGTCTATTGAAACCTTAATTACACCTTATATAAGAAAGCCAGATTTTGATTGGTTGATAGCCAGTGTATTTTTCGCATATTCTAATATTTTTCCTCACGTTTCAAACGAATTTGCCTGTTTTCACCATTGCCGGTGAATTTGCCTCAAATACCATGGTTTTTGCCATTTTGGATATTCCTTTTTTACCCTCTCGAGCATTTTCCCGCCAAAATTTTTCGAATATGACGTTACATAAAAAGCAAGCTAACGCGTATTAGTACATGTATAATTCCCGCGGTTCTATTATAATATCCTCTTATCCTCCAAATTATGCATAAACATGATAATGAATTAGTTTCAACCCAAATCTATTTGGTGTAATTAAACAGATATATCATGTTATGGAGGGGTATTTGCGAAAAATACCAGTCTTGGGACCGAATTTCCCTCGCCTAGCGGCTCGGGAAATTTACAGTTCCTTGACTGGTATTTTCGCAAATACCCTCCATAACATGATATATCTGTTCATAAACAACGGTGTCAACGGCGGAATGAGGGCTGATATTGGAATGTTTTAGGAGACGAACACTGAAACCATGGAAAAGGACACTACCTACGTTTTACCGAGACTGCAGTGATTCATTACATGTTAAATATTTACACTTAATTTAGGTGACTGACCTTATCTCCGAAAATAAACTTCCCAAATCAAAGTTGTTTCATCTCCTCAGCCATCTATCCTAGATTTGAGATTTTGAAATATTTAGACTTCAAACATCACTGACGAGACATTATTCATTTCACTGCGCATCTGGTCAACAAATTTTGACCCATATAATGTGTTATTTTCAGAGCTACACATAGCATTTCTTATTATTTCAGCTTATTTTCCCTTTCTGTTATGTTCCTACAGATACAAACACCAACAAACGTAGAGGCATCAGAACAAAAAACAAAATTTAGAGCTTGACACATGTTATAGATGAACATTTGTCCCTTGGCATATTTTACGGACATTTGTCTACACTTGAAGCACTGCAGATTGTAAGTTGATCTCTTATTTTGTTTTTGTAGAGACCCTCTCTGATGACAAAATTTTGCGTACATCAAAGTCTTGTCCGCATTTCTATGCCCCCGCCGTAGGCGACGGGGTCATGAAGTGTTACCCTTGACCGTCCATCTTTCCGTCCGTCCGTCCCATTTTCGCTGCAAAGCTTGAGCGGGGGCATTTGTGTCCTCAGACACATTCTTCTTTTATTTGATAGTGTTTTTTTGGGTTGCTGTTATCAATGGCACACATATGATGACAACTCTTATTCACCTGGATTTCTCAGCACACTCAAAATATCATATGACTTAAGTTTACTTAGGTTTCTTAAAGATAATATGCATGCATTACCTACTTTTGGTGTGACCTTATATATCCTTACACCACAAACTTTGTATTTGAGGCTATTATAACCTACCTTGTCCTTACATCGTTATTTGCGTGTATGTAACTTAGTACTGAACTTAAAAACTTGATAAAGGCAACGAATAGTAAAAGATAGTATTAAATGCATGGACTTACACCTTATAATAGGATTGTTTGTCATATAGTATCTGTGAACAATGGCGAACTTAATGTCTGTGGATGAAAAACTGTTAATGGAGCATAAACTGTATTTGAAATTACATACATTTTTGGCGACACTTACTGGACACATCTTTAAAGCTCTATTATTTCATCACTTATTATCCGATGATTTGATTCGGATTTCAATATAAGTCTTCGAATCATGGAATGTAGGTCACAGTGGCCAATTTTTGTGGGGATATTTAATGCCCTCAAGATGTATCTAAATGCTTGGTTATATAATTGTAGTTTATTCAGCATTGAAGAACTGTTCCATGATATTAGAATTAATATAAAGAAATGAATCGTAAAATGAAGGTGAAAGGAAATTTTTTGTAGAGGGAGTTGTTAAACTAGTAACCCTTCATGCATCCTCACATTCAGTTAAAAGTTTGTAGGTCATCTTGTAACTGAAAATTGAAAACGCAAGTTAATGAAGCGTAAATTATAAGTCATAGGAACCTCGTTGTAGTATTTGGTGTTATATTCGTGGAAGTATACCAATAGCCCATTTGAACTCCATTTGGAGTAAAACCGTATCCATTAAATACAAAAATATAGAATTCTAAAATTTTCAATTTGATTGTTTACAATGATAAAACTTACCCATCCACCGTGTGTTTGTATCCAGTTAGATAGATTTTTGTCTATATAAAGTGTTATCCATTCTATTACAGAATCTATAAGTTGTGGTAAATCACGTTTCATACACTGTGTGGCTAATGATCCTCCAAACGAAAATAAGGCTACAATCCTCCCCCAGTTAATACCTCCATTAAATAGTTCCTCCACTACTTTACAGAACATAGGATATGCAGTGTTTTCTGTTATATGTAATTCATCTATAAGATTTTGAAACTCATTTCTGAATCTTTCTTCGAATTCATCTCCTTTTTTTCTAAGAGTCCGATGCACATCAAGTGGTTGAGGGAGGAGTGAAGGACATTGATCCCATTGAACCCCGTTATTATTAAGTCTGTAGTTTATATAATCCACAACTAAATACCGGGTCCCGGTTTGGTCTGTATTATTTTCCATATTTAATGACTTCCGTTCACCGAATAAGGATTCCTGTGAAAATATTATATAATAGATACAACAATCCACCGTGAAAAAAAACCTCACTGAATTTCTTTGAGTATTCACATATTTACACAAAAATGTATAATGTTTACGTTGAAACACACCTTCTAATATCATAAACAAGATATTGAATCACATGACTGGTTTTAACTATAAAGTTTAACAACTATATATGTACGTGTGCTTGTAAATATATCTACATACAGCAAAACTTATGTTGTATATTAATAAATACTTACCTTCGATTAGAATAATAAAATTCTTATTCTTATTCTTATATTTATAAATATTTACCTTCGTAGCAAATGAGAAGGAACGACCTCTCATCACTGTATTTGATTTTTAGCCAACTTTGCAGCTTTACATAATTATATTCTGGACAATAATTCTGTATATCATACAAAAGGTTACAAACTTTTAAGCACGCATTTGTACATTTATATATATGAAAATTGCAAAAATATTTTTTTAATGGGAAAAAATGAGATATAGTTTAGGTTAAAACCTAATATTGACCAGTTATCCCGAATAATATGGTTGGTAGTGAATTGGCTGTTGCAAAATACGGGTTTTCAATTACATTTGTATATAAAATCGCGGGTTTAAACGAATTGTTATAGTCCTTATAGCTTACACCGTATTAGTTCACTACAGAAGTGTGGATAGGCGTGCCATATTTTGCATTTTGCATAAGATAGTTAACAGTTATTGAATGTTGAAAATCGTTCTAAGTCAATATACCCTCATTTATTTTCATATATATTTTCAATCGACCCTATTACTTCTTGAAAACGTTTAAATCCATCAATAAATCTTGAAAACATTGATGCTAACAAAAAAAAAAAAAAAAAAACAGAAAAGAAATATTTAGTCTAAACTATATGCCACTATGTGATTTTGGTTATATCTGGCGCTGTTTGATACAACTTTGACGACGTCATCTACTTGAATTTATATTGAGAACATTTTATCTTACAAGAAGCTAACGCAAAGACCGGCGACTCTTTGCATTATAAAAAGTGTCATGGATAATAGGCAACGATCTGTTTTTAAAACGTCAACGAGACAGTAACCCAACCATAAAAGTACATGAAACATAGACATCTAGAAGTTACCAGATACAGGCTTAGAAACAATAAGGATTTTCTTCCCCGTGAGATAGATTGCTTAAGTCGTATTTGACATAACTTTTCAAATTTTTGGTTTTTGATGTTCTTCGATTTCGTATTTGATTTGGCCTTTCCATTTGTTATGATTCGAACGCCACTGATGATATGAGACTTGTCTATTCGAAACGCAAGTCCGGCGGAACAATTATCATGATTATATAAGCCATGTATCTTTGATGATTTTTTGAGACGATGGACGGATTTCTGGTTTTACTTAACGACAAACAATGTATGTACACTAGTTCGCAGGGGAAAAAATAGGCAGGCAATTCCAATTCGTCATAATTTATAATTTTACGTGAGAGTATGTGTCAATGAACTTTTATACATTGGTCACACTGACTTATAAACAAGGATAAACCGAGAATTGTAGATCGAAGTGATACGTCCAGGAAATAATATCTAAAGTGTAATTAAAACAATGGTTTTATAGATTAAATAATTAGATATTAGTAATCTAAGAAAATGACAAGGAAATGACTTGTGTGTACTCTTATTACACAAACATCTTACTTGGTCATCCATATCTCATGATATAAATAACTATATGAATTCCTCGTTAATAAAATTTACGTTTTAAGCTGAAGATAAATATGATGAAACTCACATCACCTATATTTTGGCGACCACCAGAAAAAGAAACATGTTTACTACGGGACAAAATAGATAACTAGACGATGACATCAAATTTATAAATATAATTGTCACAATAAATCATAAACAATTTTAAAATCATAAACAATTTTAAAAGCTTAAACATGAAATTTAAAAAGTGCTGTAAAAGTTGTATGCATTTAAATGTTGTAATGACGTAAATTGTCGAATCAAACAACGTGAAAACTTTAAACTTCTTGGAATTTGTCCATGTATATTTCATAAACATTTCAATTAGGGTATACTGACTTTAGAAATGAGAAACCTTTCTATAGAATCCGTTTAGACATAACGGTATAGATCGTCTCATACAAACTATATTTTCTATATATACGTATCTCACACACACTGAAACTTCTAAAACCTTAACAGTTGGTTTATTTTTTACTTAATTAGTTCTTTATCGACAAAATGTATAAGAATATTTATTATTCCAATCAAGGGCCCTTGATGGGCAGCATAACATGTACACATAAAACAATACATCGTCATTTGTAACAAAACAATATAAAACAATACATCATCATTTGTAACAGAAAAACATATTTATATATTAAAGATGAAACATTAAACAGTTCAGACAGACGTTATTATCTCCATTCTATATAAATCACATACATTTAATTCCAGGCAGGACCAGAACCATAAAATCATTACAATTATCATTGTTATTACATACATTAACTTACATTTCGTCTAACATCTAGACATGTAATAATATAGTTCCCTAAATATTTAAGTACAGACAAATTTTCATTAGTAAATAACCAAAAAAAATTTGCCTCATTTGAGAGATATGAAAAATTAGGACAAATACTGTTTATCTCCTTGAAAAATATCTCCCTATCATCTTTGTGTGCTGGACAACTAGTTATAAAATGTTGTTCATCTTCAACCAGATTTAGAGTACATTTTTTACAAAGCATTTGGTCTCTTTCAATATATAAAGTTTAATACCTGTCTCTTTCTATTTTGATATCATGGGCACTGATTCTGATTTTACATATGGCACTTCTCAGTTGAAAATTGTTTAAAGATAGATACATTTCTTTAGAAAAACTAGTTTTTAGTTTGAAATAAGTATCTAATTTACTACTCTTTGTATCTGTTCTTTTTGTGTTCCAAAATTTTACAAAACTATTACAAAGTTTTTGCTTAACTGACTTGATAAAAAAGTTAAGCTTTACCTCCAAATTATGAATATTCAGCTTTTTAAAAATGTAATGTATGGATGAATACCAGCATTCAATAATATTAGTAAACATGTTTTTGTTACACATATAGGTATCATACAGTAAACCATCTTTCATTTTTTTTATTCTAAACCAATATTTCAGCATTGATAATACAACTGAAAAATATAAAGGGAATCTACCAAGCTCTCCTAGCACAGCTAAGTTAGAAGACTTTTTGTTTACACCTAAAATATACTTCATATATCTTAAATTGGATTTATCTAAAAAATCATTCATATAAATGTGCTGTAATAAATATTAACATTCTTACTGACATGTTGCAGAGCTAGTTTTAAACATACCTGTAATTTCACTGCCATACATTAAAATGGGTTTTACTGTATGGTCATATATATGTAATAGAGTAGAAATACTTGGATTGGAAGATGATAAAGATCTTTGCAATTTGAATACAGCTTTTAGTGATTTTTTTGTATAATTCTTCCTTTCCTTGCTTAAAAAGTCCACTAGATATAAATTTTAAACCTAAATACTTATAATTGTTAACACATTCTATTGTATCTTTTTCGAAATAAAAATATTCTTTAAAAGTTTACCAGGTTTGTTAAATATAATAACTTTGGTTTTAGATAGATTGACCTTAAAACACCATTTAGTACAAAATTTGGATAAACCATCAAGTCGTTTTTGAAGACCTGCCTTGGAACTAGAAAAAATAACAATATCATCTGTATACATGAGGCAGTCAATTCTGCGGCCATTTATATCAACAGCATCTGGGCTTTCATTAAATGCATCCGGTAAACCATTTATAAAAATCTTGAAAAGGTTGGGACTCAAAACATCCCCTTGCTTTACTCCAATTTGAGAATAAAAATTAGGAGTAAGCACATTGTCTATTTTAACACATAATTCACTTTGATTGTACATATCTCTCAGGATTGCATAGAAATTACCACCTATATTATGTTTTAATAGCTTATATTTTAAACCAGAATGAATGACTTTGTCAAACGCTTTTTTGAAATCAACAAAGCAAGCATAAAGTTTCCCACCTTTCATACTGGTGTACTTATCCATTATAGTTTTTAATACAAACATGTGATCCGATGTCCTACTTTTACTTAAAAACCAATCTGACATGGATTTTTTATTTTATTTGTTTCGAAATATTTATCAAGCCTTTTGTTTAGTATTGAATTGAATAGTTTTCCTATACACATATTTATTGCAATACCTCTGTAGTTTTCATGTTTAGATGGATCCTCACCTTTAAAAATTGGACAAATATATGCTGATGACAATTTTTTTGGATATATTCGATAAGAAAATAAAAGATTAAAAAGTTTTTGAAATAATGGGTCCAAAATACTAGCACCACTCTCTGCCTTTCCACATTTTACCGTATACTATATACGGTATGTAAGTTATCAGTTACAAATTTTTTTTTGTCGGTTTCTTTGTCAAATACAGCAACTTTTTTGTTGGCACTTTTGTTAGTTTTATTTGCACGTCAAGTTGTTTGAATATTTTAATCATTTGTGTTGTATGTCTGTGATGTTTGTTTACACAGTTTTGGCTGATGGATCCCAATTATTGGCCCATTAACCTTTTATGTCTGTTTGGGTGGGTCACCCAATTTTGTCAATATAACGGAACTATAAACAACTGGCACACAAGTTGGAGGTTTAGCTAGATATAAAACAGGCTTAACCCACAGTTTTCTTCGGGAAATGCCTGTACCGAGTCAGGAATATGACAGTTGTTTTTCACACGTTCCTTTGGTTGAAAACTTTTGATTTAAGGGCATCCGATACAGTTTCACGTTATATTGTCATTTTCATAATTTTGAAATATGTTGTAGGACTGGGCGAGTTATAAAAGAAATCACCAAATAAAACATAAGTCACCGTGCTTGTTTTCGAGAAAATTGAGGCTGAAAATTGGGGATTTTTGCACTTTTGTAAGTTAAATTTTTGAATAGATATCCTTCATCATAAATTGATAAGATTGGATTCAATCTGATGCTTTGATAAGTTAAAATAAGGGAAAAATAAATCCCTACAAGAATAAGTAGTTAATTATTTAAGCCATGCTTGAAATTACGGATAAGATACTCAAAGTGGGATATTTTTTTACCTGAAAATGTGGAAATCAAAGGGTTTTTTTTTGTCATTTTTGTCATTTTTCTACATTAACTGTCTTTTGTCATGCTTACACTCCATTTTATTTGTATTTTTTATCCCGTTAGGATCAGATGCACTAATCTAAAGGGCGTAGAAGTTAACGTGTGTGAGAAACATAAATAGGAGCATCGATTATACAAAATATCGTTCTTATTACGGAATATTACACGCATGAAAAGTCACGTTTTGCGGGAATTCGAACGCTTAACGTCGAGCCAAGAGTTAACTTCCTTGAAACTGTATCGGATGCCCTTAAATTGGCTCACAAAGAGCATATTACAACATAAGACATTATTTTTGACAACTAAAAAACAATAATTATGTATATGTAAAAAGAAAAAAACCAGTTTGAACATATATAAACTCCAGAGGCACACCCAACATTAAAAATGGGCTTTTAATAAACTTGGCAATTCAGTGAATATGTAATGAAAAAAGCATCAGGGGACAGTGCTGTGTGTCAAGGTGGGTGATAGACGTACATGGTATACATGTTTGTATTTGGATAGACAATAGTATAAGTAATGTGGCTAAACATTATTATGAGATGCAACTGGCATCCTTGTGCTTGATGCAGATACAGTTAAAGGTTCCTTGCAACGGACAATTTGTGGGGTTCGTAGGAGGCCTGTTGAAAATTGACACTTGTCTACTGATTAAACAGTCCCCCAGTTTCTAGTGGCAGTCGAAATTGTCGCCAAATCATCCACTTAGCAGAACCTATCTATTAAATTAATTGTTAATTGGTCCTTTACTCCACTTTCCACTATAAAGATGATGTTCTCTCACTAAATAATTCCAAATTTGGTAACTGTGGAACGTATCTATCCCATTAAACTTGAGATAAAGGACACAACAGATACAGTTGAGAAATTGACAATGAGGGTCGGTTGAAAACAAAACTTTACGACAAAAGAGATGATTTCGGCTTCCCAATTGTGAACTTTCCATTTTTATATAGCAACATTCCAGCAGCGCCTGCATACGGAGTATATATCTCCCAGTTAATACGATATTCCAGGACTTGTATTTCCTATCATGATTTCCATGATAGAGGATTGCTGCTCTCAAGGAAGCTATTAAACCAAAAGTTCCAAGTGGTGAAGTTGAAATCATCGCTTCGTAAATTTAACGAACGCTATCACGAGTTGGTTGACCGTTGTGGAATATTTGTTTCACAAATGACGACGGATACGTTCCAATTGTGGTTGTTACAATGCAGTCCCCTTTTCCCCGAATGTGACCTACCAAATTAGACTTATCACCGGGTTTGTACTTACATGAGCACCACGACGGGTGCCACATGTGGAGCAGGACTTCCTGAGATCACCCCCAGTTTTTGGTGAGGTTCGTGTTACTCAGTCTTTTAGTTTTCTATGTTGTGTTTTGTGTATTGTTAAATGTCTGTTTGTCTGTTTGTCTTTTCTTTTTAGCCTTGGCATTGTCAGTTTATTTTCGACTTATTTGTTTGAATGTCCATTCGGTATCTTTCGCCTCTCTTTTACCATTGAACGTTTAGCTAACAACAATCAATCATTCATTTAAAATGTGTTTGTTGCTATGCCTGTACTGAATATTTATTTGAGTTTAGTATATGCATATAGTTTTGAGTTTCGAAGCGATGATATTTGGCACATATAGTTGTATAGCATGAGTATATATTGTTCTCGCTTAACTTCTTATAACCTTACCACGGCCAATGGACGTTTCATCAGACTTGATCAAGTAATATACCAATCAACCGATTTAGATTCATGCATAGACATCTTTGAAATACTACGTAGCAATAAGATTTACAACAATATCATCGTATTTATATTTTGGGGATGTATACTACATAATAACCAGGGATAAATATAATTGCAGACTAAACGTGTAACTTACCAGTAAAATCTTAAAACAAAACATCTGTTTCCCGTTTATGTCGATATCTTCAATTTAACTTCAACATTCAATCTACAAGGTCAAGGTTGAAAACAAATTTATTTGTGCAGACAGAAGAAGAAGTATAGAATGTGGTTTTCATTTATTATTCAGGGGTGGATTCATAAGATGAAGTCATCCGTCAAGGAACTGAAAGAGTGTTATGGAGACCGCCATCTTCGGCACTTAAGCACCGGAAGTCAGCTTTTTTCCACTATTTTGGGATAGGAGTGGATCGAGCTTTTGCCGTCTTTTTTTAAATTCGATAAACATCGTTTGTGCCGGTAGGTAAGGGACGACATCGAAAGTTCAATGTAGGATAAAAACTTAATTCACATAGTTTTTCACTGACCCCCTCTTAACTTAATTTGGGAAAAATTGATTGACCAATATGGATATAAGTAAAATCGATTTGGGATAAACAAAACTTGCAGCAATTTTAACCCCTCACCCCAAACTATTTGATTTGAGTTTTTATCCTACATTGATCTTTTGATGTCGTCCCTAATGTTTCATGATGTATATCGATTTTGGTCCTATTTTTCAATGTTAAAATTTCGTGTATTGAAGTCAAGTTACGAAACAGATAGGTTCAAATTTTGGACGTGGATGCTTCTTTTTCGAGTACCGTGTTCTCATGTCTTGTTACGGCACTGATGGGTTTGAATATTCCTGATGAGGTACTTTGTCGGAGGTCGACGTTCTCATGTCTGGTTACGGAACAGATAGGTTCAACTCAACATATACCCTCACGACACTTACCAAAGAGGAAATCCTGGATAATCATAGGTCTGTTCTATGTTCCTTTGGAATTTCAACCAAAGATGAAGAACTGGATCTTCCATCACTGTATTGGATACCTAAACTACATAAGTGTCCTTACAAACAACGGTATATTGCTGGGTCTTCCAAGTGCTCCACGAAACCTCTTTCTAAATTATTAACATCTGTTTTATCAGCAATCAAAGCCGGGCTCCAAAGTTATTGTGAAACTGCCTATTCTTGAGGTGGCGTGAATCAGATGTGAATACTAAAAATTCCAAAGATCTTTTAAAGTACATACAATCTAAGTCTTTCTCATCTTGCAATATTATTAAAACATTTGACTTTTCTACACTTTACACAAGTATTCCCATTCCAAACTAAAGACAAATTGAAAGAGTTGGTATTACTTTGTTTCATTAAAAGAATGGCGAACGTAAATACAAGTATCTTGACTTGGGAGGGATAAATCCTACTTTGTAAAGAATCACTCTGATTCAAACAAAAATTCTCTGAAACTGACATTATCAAGATGCTTGATTTCTTGATTGACAACATATTGTTACGTTTGAAGGACGTGTTTTCAACAGACTGTCGGAATTCCAATGGGAACCAATTGTGCCGCTCTTCTTGCCGACTTGTTTCTTTATTATTATGAGGCTGACTTCTTACAGGAACTTCTTAGGAAGAAAGATAAGAAGTTAGCAATATCCTTTAACTTTACGTTCCGCTATATAGATGATGTTCTCTCACTAAATAATACAAAAATGTTGAACGAATCTATCCCATCGAACTAGAGATAAAGGATACTACAGATACAGATAAGTCTGCCTCATATCTTGACTTACATCTAGAAATTGACAATGAGGGTCGGTTGAAAACAAAACTTTACGACTAAAGAGATGATTTCAGCTTCCCAATTGTAAACTTTCCATTTCTATGTAGCAACATTCCAGCAGCGCCTGCATACGGAGTATATATCTCCCAATTGATACGATATTCCCGGGCTTGTATTTCCTATCATGATTTCCTTGATAGAGGATTGCTGCTCACAAGGAAGCTATTAAACCAAGAGTTCCAAGTGGTGAAGTTGAAATCATCCCTTCGTAAATTTTACGGACGCCATCACGAGTTGGTTGACCGTTATGGAATAACCGTTTCACAGATGATATCGGATATGTTCCTTATGTCGTAACTACAATACCCTTCCCTTTTCACGAATGTGACCAACCGAATTAGACTATTTACCGGATTTGTAATAACATAAGCAACACGACGGGTGCCACATGTGGAGCAGGATCTGCTTACCCTTCCGGAGCACCTGAGATCACCCCCAGTTTTTGGTGGGGTTCGTGTTGCTTAGTCTTTAGTTTTCTATGTTGTGTCTTCTGTACTATTATTTGTCTGTTTGTCTTTTTATTTTTAGCCATGTCGTTGTCAGTTTATTTTCAATCTATGAGTTTGACTGTCCCTCTGGTATCTTTTGTCCCTCTTTTCCAATTCCGGGTGCTTTCTAGGGGGCCTTATCTCATGTTCAGCTCCGGAACGTATATGTCCAAATACGTGATTGGATTGCTTCCTTAAATGTATACAAAGGAAGATAGTTGCATGCCCCAGTTTTTGTTTTCTTGATAATTTTTCAAAGTGGCATAATTTTCAGTGTTTAGGGTGGTGGTGGTTATGGTGGAAGTTTTGGTTTATCCTCTTTCACAGGTGTCTTAAGAACTTTGCTTTTTATTTTAGTTTAAAATGGATTCAGACTGCTTAAGTCGTGCTCATTTCATTGTTTTGATGGTTGTTTTCTGTTGCTTAAGGGTTGATTATTGTTGCTGCTCCTGCTTCAGATAATGATAAAGTTAGTTTCACAATGGCTCTTTGCTGCTTCAGTCGTGCTCATCACTCTTATGGGGAATTTGAGCTATTTCTGCTGCTGTTATTTCAACAGCATAATTCCAAGATTCTATGGGTTCATTCCTGAGACATCTTGCAGTGGCGTTGATCATCTCGTGGACTGAATTGCTTTTTAGATGCTCCATGCTGCACCCGATATTTAAAAATTTTGAAAAAACTAAGGTGTAGATAGGCCATCGAGATATTGTTATGAATGCTATATATATAGGGAAAACACTAGGTCAAGATTGCATATTATCATGCAGTCTTTGCACAACTGAAAATATAGAGCAGACAGAAAACAGTTCACTCAGATGAAAGTTTGGTCTTAAAAAGTCTTGAGGTTTATTGACTTCACAGCAAACCAGGTAACATTCAACACCAAAGTTTATTGTAGCAAAAGCTCCATTTGTACCGGATTTGAGAAATCGAACGATAGGAAAGTCAAACAAGAACAAGGAGAGCAGAGCAGGAAAATCTGACCAGCAGCACAAACCATAAACTGTGCCAACACCCCAACTGATCACGCAGCTTTTTTTTTAAATTTTGACTAGAATTAAATCCCATTGGAATTAAACTAAAACCTTAATATACTATATCTACAATACAATTAGAGACTTATCTATACATATTGTCTGACATATGTATTGATTTCATATCTACATGTATTAGTCAGTTAAATATTGAACGTTTCTGTTTTACAAATAAATTAACATGATGCAATTGAAACAAGAAAACTAGATGTGTCGGAACGACGCGAATGGCCCCGCATGCTAAAAAAGCTTGAACCATTTTTAGGAGTGGAAATTTGAGAATGAAAGTCCAAAGCCCGTAATTTCAGCACATATTAGCCGGGCAGAACCAAACGTAAACTCGACCTGTAACTCATCATAGTAGACTCACTTACTAAAATTACTAAAAATCAGATCAATATGTGACGGCGTTTAGAAAAAAGTCTGTATAACTGTTATTTTCACAAAATTTTCAAAGAAAAAAAAAAGCGGAGCGGAATCAAACGTAAACTCGATCTATAACTCATCACATACTAAAAATCAGGTCAATATTTGAAGGCGTTTAGAAAAAAATGTCCGTATTACTGTTCGTTGCGGAATGACGGATAAGGGTAAAACTATATGGCATCGACCACTTTGTGGCGGGGCCATAAAAACGCATTTTGTTTGTTTGTTTGTTAAAAATAATTAGAATTTGTTATTGAATTTATCGATAACAATAAAAAAACTATACAAACCAGAAATTACCTTTTGTTTCCAAATAGGTCTGAATCTTTGAAGAGGAAACGATCACACTTAAAACCTCGATCAATTCATTCACTTTAAGAATTTAAGATATAGTACACTGTATATTGAAACTTTCCAACCCGCTTGATGTGACCAGTCAGTTAATCACAAGAAATGATCACGTGTACACTTAAATCTGTCTCATTGACAAGTACTTCACGGCGGATAAATAACAAGAATGTGTCCATAGTACACGGATGCCCCACTCGCACTACCATTTTCTATGTTCAGTGGACCGTGAAATTGGGGTCAAAACTCTAATTTGCCATTAGTATTAGAAAGATCATATCATAGGGAACATGTGTACTAAGTTTCAAGTTGATTGGACTTCAACTTCATCAAAAACTACCTTGACCAAAAACGTTAACCTGAAGCTGGACGGACGGACGGACGGACGAACGGACGAACGGACGAACGGACGCACAGACCGAAAACATAATGCCCCTAGGTGGGGCATAAAAACAAGCATTGGACAAAACTAATTGCGACAGGTTCGGCAATTTTCAGATGTGGATTAAGGGGCTAGGGTTATGGTTATGCATAGAATGTTAACAAGTCCCACTCCTTACGATATGTAGCCGGTGACCCCTTTTCCTGCATTCGAATCTTGTTTTATTGTTTAGAACATAGTGATTTATTTATCAGTTGAACTGGGATTTTGAAATAGCTTTAAGATTATCAGGTCGGCCCTTCTTACCTCTTGTTATATCGGTATAGAATAGAATAGACTATACTTTATTCCAAATTCAAGGGCACACAAGGGGCAACATGAGATTATAACATTACACATATTAAACAAGTACAAATGAACAATACTGAGGGAAAGAATTACTTGATTGGTATCATTTAACGACACTCACAAAAAAAGAAAGAAATACATATTATTTAACTATGTCTTGTATATGTTGTTAAAGTCAATAGGAAGGTCAATAGCATTTACATAAATTAATACATATACATATCTTAGATAAGATTAAGATAGAGTTTAAGGCAAATGATCATATAAACATTTACTCACAAAATATAAAATATCCTTGTCCTCGTTATTTAATATAAAAAAAAGAACTTTTCCTCCTCATTTAACTGGCTAAAATTTTTCACTTTACTAGATATTAAGGTAAAAATGTCTTTTCTCTCAATGTGGTATTTGTCACATTTAATTAAGAAATGTAATTCATTTTTTCCACATTTACAACAAATTCTATTTTCTCTTGATATGTTTTTATATCTTCCAGTTTCTATAAATAATTTGTGTGATGATATTCTTAATCTGCAAAATGCTTTTCTTAAATGAAAGTTTTTAATCGCACTAAGATAATTCTCTGAACCAAAATTTCTTTTTACAGATAAGTAAGTATCTAATTTACCAGCCTTAAGTGTTTCACTATTATTTTTCCAATCACTTATGTATTTTTTGTGTAAAGTTTGGTTTAAATTGAAACCAAATTTTCTTTTACTAGAAGACAGAACGTCTTCTTTAATATCTAAAATTTTAAATAATTTAGTTATTGAGGAGTACCACGTTGTTTTTACCTTGAGTATGCAAATCTTTAGAGTTTGCGAAAGAATTATATAATAATGGAAATTCTGACAAATTCTGTAAACGGTAACAATATTTCAACATAGATATAACAATGTTATAATGTTATGGAAACCTTCCAAGCTCTGATAGTGATGCAAAGTATACCGTGTTAGTATCAAGTTATTGTATTGAGGCTTTGTACTGCAGTCATTAGCAAGTCGGAGAATAAATGATGAAAGAAGATGTTTTCGGTCTTGAATTTACATCTGGCCGGTTCCGTCTCAAATGTAAACTTAAATTAATCGTCTAATTATAGAACTGTACACATTCACTAATGCTGTTATTCAAAGAAATATATTCCACAGCTTGTTGCTTCTATCTATGCAAATGTAGAGAAAATCTTATTTTTTATACTAATTTGTATAATTCTGTTAGATAACACCATGGAAGTGTTATATTGACTTTCATTTTACTTCCATGGTAACACTAAAGTGATGAAGGTGTAAAAATAGGTTTTATCCTGCAATCAGCTAACTATTGTACAAATAACAGGTAAACAAATAAATTTTTGCTTTATTTGTACTTGTACAAATAAAGTCTCCTGTTACCCCGCTTCCATGTTGAGCAAGTGGTAATGTGGATATTTCTTTTTGCGTACCAGTTCATTTTGGGGTCCTCTTCGCGGTCCGCGTTTAAACTATGTCGATTTCTTTGAAAAATTAGAGACAATGATTTATATATTTTTACAACTAAAGTTTCTAGTGTTGGGTGTAAATTTCAGGATAAAAACAATATATGTACATTGTCGGAAAATATAAAATTTATTTGTACTCGCTACGAAACAGGAGAAAAGCTCGGCGAGCCTCGCTTTTCGTCCTGTTTCTAAAGCTCATACGAATAAATTTTATATTTTCCGACAATGTACATATATTGTATATTTATTGGACGTCGTGTAAACAATCAAAAGTTATCAACGTTAACAGTCATCCGCGTAAGGTCAGTCAACGTCTAAAGCAAAGTCAACAACCTTAATTCGATATAAAATTGTATATTTAATAATCTGGACAACTTTTATTGTTTGTCTGTATAAGATACACCTTGAGGGTTTAAGCTCGAAAAGGTATACCATGCTATTATTGTCAATGCAGAATGATAGTTTTCAATAATTTAGGCGGCAATGGACATTTGAGCGATAAAAAAAGGACGTTTGAGCGCCAAAGTATAGGACATTTGAGCGCCAAAATTTAAGAACATTTGAGCGAAAATAAAGATAAGCATAGACATTTCAGCGGTCAAAATTATACCCATTTTAAAATGTACATGAATTAGTATTAGGATCTCAAGTGCCAAGGGACATTTCGCTTTATAAATATAAGAAATGTAGAACAAAGAAAATAGTATAGCCAATGAATTATAGTAGAATTGTAAGTAGGGATGTACAATCAAATAAAATATATTTATTTAAAAAACTTACACTTTTTTCTTACTTTTTAAAAATATTTTCTTAATTCATATAAAAGTATCACAGGAAATTGCGCTCAAACGTCCTACTGGAAAATCCAGGTAAGTTAATATTCCGGCGCTAAAATGTCCTATGATGTCAGCGCTCAAATGACCCTATGTGCATTTTTTATTTTCGCTCAAATGTCCTATGCCCAAAACAGGAGGGTGTCTTTCAGCAATTTGATCATATGTTATTGGAAAGCATGATAAATGCAGGGTTTCCAATTTCTTTTAACGACATCTTGGGTATGACATATCCTAATGTTTTTCTAGTCAAGGTTGTAAACCATCTACCGAGATACCAATTAAATGAATACAAATTTTAACAGAAAATCCAGATTTTTTTTCAAAAAGTTGATGTTTAGAGATTCTACATTGACATAAAAGAAATTGGATATAAACTTTACGTATACTTTGTAACTACGACAAATTAAACACATTTCCATGTTTAATTCTCTCCGAGTCCACCAAGTCCATACTTGTTTGTTGGGTTAAACACGTTTATAAACGCTAACCTGTTACTCTCTTTAGAAGTATACGAACAAAACAATGCAACAATGTCTTAAATAAAAAATCAAATCAATTGAAATGGTATTGCTTAAAATAGCAGATCTCTGAAAGATCTAGTTTGGTTTTTCGTTTCGTTTTGTCTTTTGACCTAAATAGTTGTACGATTTTGTATCCTTTCTTAACGTCACATTTCATACATAGATCTTTAAAGATGCGATCTCTTCGATCAATGAAAACCTTGTAATGGCTTATTGGGTGTTCTATTATACATAGGGCTGTTGTAGCGGGGATAACTTTATTTTAAACTTCACAAAATAATGATCTGAACACATTGGTAGCAGTTATAAACATATCTGAGATCATCAAAACCTAAAATGACCTTAACAGGACAGTCTTAAGGTGTGCTTATTTAATATTGTAGATTTTATTAAATTATTATTTTTTATTCAACAACATATTAAACTTCTGCTGTTAACATTATACTTCACTAGTCCAGCATTCCAGTGAATGGTGGATTGTAGATTGTTTCATAAAATTGCAGCATTAATACACTGCTTTTCTATTAAACTTCAGTAAAAATATAGAATTATAATGCAATTCGTTTGAAATGTCGATTTTCATTTGACGATTTATAATAGAGATTGAAATTCATGGGATACTCTGCAATTGCAGATGATTTCGTTGGTAAAGACGTTGCGCACGATGTTGGTACCAATTCCATTTTGCTATAGATGAGCATAAAAATAAATACGTAAACTGGTCAGTTCGATAAAAATATAGTGATTTCTGATTGAATTCATTACATTAGACTTGAAATTAAAGAAAAAAAGGAACCGAAATTTAAAATACCAGGAATTATAACACTTAATTACCCCATTTTTACGCAAAAACGTAATGTCCAACGTTTCATTGTGGGTGCAAAAGATTGGAGTTCCGTTTCTTTCCTACGATATTTTTTCTCCGATCATCGTAAAACTTCACAAGAATATTGCTATTGTTATAGTTATTCGCGTGTTTAAGCAAAATCAACATCACTGAAACCGTAGTCCGGAAAATGTTATTTTTGAAAACGGTCTGAAAAATGTCCAAGCATATGCAAGGTAAGTATATTCCGGGTTTGCGCATTAATTCCGTGAAATTGAAAAAGCTGAGAGGAAAAATATTTATTGTATTTTGAAAGTTTTTTTACTTTTCTCCTGGTTCATGATACTTTTTGCCGGAAACCATGCGTATAGTTTCTATTGCAATGACTTCAAAAAGTATAGCCATTTTGTCCCAACGAAAAAAACGCTGTATTTTCTTTAAAATTGAGGTTTTAACCAGCTGTCTATCAAATAAGCATAGTTAGATCATAGAAAATAAAACTTGTCGGTAAAGGTTTTTCTGTTTTTCTTTTTAAACAATATAGTGTTTAATATTTTTTCGTTAGGCAACAAGGTTTTTAGATCGTTTCAAAAAGTATAGCCGTTTTGTCCCAACGTTCGCAAAACGTAATTGATGTCATGCTCTGGTTTTTAATTTTATATCGTAATTATTTGTTTCCAGTTTAATTCGAATGAAAATTAAAAAAATGTATAAATTACAAAACAACCAATGTATGAGAAGGAATAGTTTAAGTTTGAATTCAAATGTTGACCAAATGAGATTGATATAAAAAAATATCGGGATCTTAGGTTTTTTTTAATAGCTTATTTGTTTTATATAAGGAACGTTGTCCATCTGCAAGTTTTAAATCGTCAAAAGTAACATGTATATTTTTTTGTTAATAAAACAAAATAGAGAAAAAACATTGCTGGCAATTATAACAAACAAAGGATATGCATATTTTAATGCCACAAAAATACGGAAATGAGAAAAACATGAATCCCAAATGTTTAACTACCTAGATGTTTTGCAACAAGGAAAGCATCGGGAAACGATAAAATATAGAAAGGAAACGGAAACGTGAAGAAATGCAACAAAAGGATTATGTACAAATGTATAAATATGCGAAAAATAGGAGAATATGAATTCAAAATCTAATTTATATTAAATATAAATCTGTGTAAATTTGAAAATTAATTTATCTGATTCATTAATGCGAACTGCTGCCGAGAGGAAAATTATCAATTATGGCCTGGAAAGACTGACAACTCCTGTAAATGAATATTCATTAAAAAAAATATCTATACGACCACTTTGAGTTTTATTTGTAAAACTATGCATTTTTTCAGACAAACCGAAATCGGTTACCAAATTCACAACAGTAAATTGACCTCATCAATAATATGCTTGAACGCCTGAAATTTTCTTTTAATTCGTCGAAATCGCCTTATTTTGAGGAACGCCGTGAAACGTTAAGTAGTACCAACATCGTGCGCAACGTCAGAACCGTAATGTATTCCAATACTAGCAAATATCCTTTCCGTTAATGTGTCGCCGGAAACTCATTTTGCCACAGTAAATTCCACTGTTGAATTTAGAAAATATAAATATACAATCCTTATATATCGATTGTCATAGCATCGATTGATCGATACAATTACGAAGGAGAGGGGCTGCTTGCATGAATGTTTGGTAAAGATGTGCCGATTATCTTTCGAAAATAAACATGTTCTTCTGATGACAGTTATTTGGAAACGTATATACCATGTTGGAGATTTCAGAAAAATGACAAGCTCCAAACACTTTATGAAAATAATCAATAAACAAGCTTCTGTTTGTGCATATAAACAACTTTCTGTGACCTAGCACTTAAATTATTTGGAGAACCATAATTGTACACGTTTTATTTACTAACTATTACTCCAGAATTTTGACCCACACACCTAGGACAAACTAGAAATCCTTTATTCATATCATGATAAAAACAAAACAAGAAGGTACAAAGAGATAAAATTGTTTATCAGACATGTAATTGACCACTCGGTTCAGATTGTCCTTGGTAAACAATCGTGCACTGGTATACGAAAAAGAAGGAAAAAACTCGTGTATATTAACATAAAATAAGGAAATATGCTATGATTGCCTTAAAATGTGAAAAAGAGGTCAGACTATTAGGCATCACCATTGACTTTGAACTAGATATCAACACACAAATCTCCAACATCTGCAAAAAAGCATCCAGACAACTTAATGTCTTAAAAATACTTGGCAAATACTTGAACAACCTGGGAAAATTAACAATATATCAATCCTTCATTATGTCAAACTTTAATTTCTGCTCATTGTCCTGTCATTTCTGCAGCGAGGCAAACACTACTAAAATTGTAAAAGTACAAGAAAGAGCACTCCGCTTCATTTACCAGGATTACAATAGCACGTATGATGATTTACTTTTGAAATCAAAAATGACATCTCTTAAAGTAAGACGCCTAAGAAACATGGCAATAGAGGTATTTAGAACAGTTAATAAAGAAAATCCAATATACCTACATGATCTTATAAACATTAAAGAAACAAAATATTCTTTCAGATATCAAAACTTAGCTGAAATGCCTGCAGTAAGAACTACCAGGTATGGCTTGAAATCTTTCAGATATTCTGCAGCCAAACTATTGAATGAGTTGCCAAACCACTTCAGAACTGAAACATCTTTTACCCAATTCAAGAGTCTAATAAACTCATGGAATGGCAACTCATGCCATTGCAATGCGTGTGCTTAGTATTTATTTTTATGTTTTATGTTACAGCTTTGAAACATAGTAGTGCTGCCTATTATACTTCCACTCTTTTTGTGTTTTATTTGCTTAGCTTTTTATAATTTGTGACTGCTGTGCTTTAGTGTTTTATGTTGCTGCTTTAATGTTGCTTTAAGCTTAGTGCTCATGCATGTATATAATGTGTAGTATTTACATAAGTTCAGCCTTGCCTAACTGTGCATAAAATATATGTTTTATGTCTTTTATGCTTTAATATTGGGCACAGGACGTTTGCGCTTTTAGTATTGTGTATGTTTATTGTGTAAATGTATGTATTTGTCGGTTATAAAAGCTCAAAGAGCTTATATTATTGTTTTGTGACATGCCGACTTTAAATAAAGCTTTTGATTTGATTTGATTTGATTTGATTGCCAATAAGACAACTATCGAACAGAGTGTGGATTTAAGCAATTATAGGTCACCGTACGGCCTTCGACAATGAACAAAACCAATTCCGTATAGTCAGCTGAAATATGTGTAACAATTCAAACGACAAAACCAACGGCCTGATTTATGAAAAAAAAAATGTAAAATAGATATAACAGGAGACAGCATGCAGCCAATGACAACCACTGCATCACAGGCTCCCGACTTGGGACAGACGGGTACATACTGAGTGTGTCGGGTGAAACATAATTGTGAACGCTCCACTGTAAAGATGATAATAACGGTCTTACTTCACCATAGACATTGAAAAAAAACCAGATATCTTGAAACCTGGAAATTTCGTGGAAATTTTGACATTATCTTTTAGAACAATGGTACATATGTCCTGTACAAATTAAAGGTATTGTTCTATGAAACGCTTATCTGTGCGCAGTGTGACGATGAAAAAAAGGATGGAATTTACGTCTAGGTTTCTTCCTCGTTATTGTTATGAGTATGAATAAAAATAGATGAAAATTATCCTATATTTGAAATAAAAAAAGAAAAAAATTAAAAAATGAAATAACATGGCCTAAAAAAGTTTTTGATTTAAGAAGTATTAAAATTTTGGATTCAAGTAACTTACGAATACATTATTTAATCCAATTAAAGTATTCGTATTCGTATTTGCTATGTTTATTGTTTTAAATCAACTTCTGAACTTAGACTTTTTACTTATATCAACTTCTGATTTTCTTATAACTATATTTTTAATAAAGCATATTTTCAGAAATAACAGTATTAGGTTGTATTGGTTATTATTTCTAATTGACTAGCCTTTAACATGAACTTGTTTATTAGGGATTGAAGAATTTAAAAATATTCAATTTCTGATATCATACCTTGCTAAAAAAAATTTAGTAAAAGATATTAACTTTAGTAATTGACGATAGAAGAACAAAATTTAACCTTTGGGGAATTAATAAAGATAATAATAATGGTAAATATTTGGTGTAAAGCTGGTTCATCTGTTTACTCAGTGTTTTACTTTTGGTGCAAAACAAGTGCTGTTAACAACACAGTTTTGAATCAGTTAGTGGAGCATGCCGAAACATAGAGGCACCAAAAACTAGGAATACAGTTTTGGATCCAGAATAGACATTATAAGGTGCAAACCAGATGAATCACTAGATACCAGATAGTTATAAAATGAGCTCTGTAGTAAAATAGCAGAAACATTTCATTCTACATTTCTGTGCCAGATTGCTCGAAATTTTCAACTGTTCAAAATAAAAAGGTTAGCAAATTTTTCTTTATAGCATTCGATATCAGTGATGAAGTCTATTTTATCATAATTTGCATTCCTATATTTGAACCTATGGATTCCTATTTCTTGTCACTTAATTATATTTATTTAACCAAAATGTGCTCAACAGCCGAATCGTCCAACGTCAAGCAGATTGTGAGAACAAAGACGGTTTTGAATAGTCAAAATGCATACAAGAAGTGCAATAAATCCTCTTAACTTATCAGGGGTTGGTGGGGAATTAAATGTTATTTCTAATGAACAAAGGTGAGATCGAATATACCTTGATGGTTTGATTTTATTAATTTGTTCGTTCGGTTTTTATCGGTAAAGATACACGTTACAATCTCATTTTTTGAGTGTATCTAATAGAACGCTCGGATTCTCGGCTTTGGGAAAAACTGACATCGAACAAAGGGATTAAACTTCATAATCTGAACTAAACTTTCCTGAATATTGGTTCACAGTCAAAACATATGGATGTGACATGCTTAGCTTTGACAAGCTATCAAAAACTCCCCAAAGAATCATAAGCATCAATGAAATATGTTGAGCTTAACTGTCATTAAAAATTAAATATGTACATTACCTTTATCATTTAACCGTAAAATCGTTTTCTTACACAAGCAAACTGTTATGTAATGTTTGTATTTTCCAATTTGTTATATTTATACATTTCACCATATATATGTCAAAGGGCAAGCTATTCTTCTTTTTAAAGAAACCGAAATAAGTCATATGATATGCAGTCTAGCCTCAATTTTTACAGGAAATCCCAATATTTCAACGTACCTATTTTAGAATTTGTTTTTCTAAGTATAATACTGCAAGTGAACATTTATATTACGAGAGTTTGCAATATTTACTACATTTATTATTAATATCATAGAGTCATATTGGGGTCAAACAGAATAAAAATATAAATCTACGTGAGTCAACTAAAGTCTGGATAAATGTTCAACATATTATTTATTAGATGCATACATGTGCAACCTAAAATTGTTAACCGCATGAAACCGTTCTCCAGAGGTGTGTCCCATTAGATGTACATTTTTCCAGAGGGTAGTTAGATTAGATCAACAGTTCTCCAGAGGGTATTAAACCAGAACAAAAGTTCTCCATGTGTAGTTAAATTAGATCAACTGTTCTCCAATAGGCCAACAGTTGTCTAGAGCTTAATTTACAAGTATGTTACATTTTTGCAGGGGTTAGTTAAGTCAGACCAACAGTTCTCCGGAGGGTGGTTAAATTAGATCAACAGTTCTCCAGAAGGGGTTAAATTATATCAACAGTTCTCCAGCGGATGGTTAAATTAGATCAACAGTTCTCCAGAGAGTGACTACTAGCTTACTAGATAAAATTTCTCTATGTAATAATTAATTGGATAACCATTTGTGCTGATCGTTGTTTAATTAGATCAATAGTTCTCCAAATGGTTGTTAAAATAGACCAACAGTTAGGTTAGTTAACAAGTGTGTTACAATTCTGCAGAGGTTAGTTACATTAAACAACAGTTCCCCAGAGTGTGATTAAATTAGATAAACAGTTGTATCCTATCAATTTAACTGACACGAAATGTTTTCCAGAGGGTTGTTACCTTAGACCAAATATTATCCAAGTGGTAGGTAAATTTGATCCACATTTCTCCCGATGGTAGTTAAATTAGATCACCAGTTCTTCAGCGATAAGTTAAATTAGATCAACGTTTCTCCAGAGCGTAATTAAATCAGATCTCAGTTCTGAAAACAGTTCTCCAGAAGGTGGTTAAATTAGATTAACAGTAATATTTAATTAAGAAACACAAGTGAAAGCAAACTCCAACAAGTTAATCTCCTAGTATTGACATTGGGTATTCGTATATTCTAATATCGACAACTGTACTTCCTATAGCAGTTTAAATACCATGGCATCTTGAAATGCGCATTGAATGATCTTAAATTGCGCATCTGGTGCAATAAAATTTGTATCGTTAATAGTATTCTACCACTGGGTCGATACCTCTGCTGGCTGGTAGACTGGTATTCCCCGAGTGTATCACGAGCCCTGTAGCCAGCACTTCGATGCTGTCATGAAAATACGAATATTGCTCCATTTAAATTTGCTGTTATCAAATTTCGATATTTTTAAATTAAGGATTGCATCTCCCTCATATATAGCTGTGCGATCGATTTCTCAAAAAAAAAAAACTTTCAGAAAACATTTCAGTATAAATTACGATAATTTTGTCATAAGATTTTTTGTGATTCCTTGTCCAGGTTTGACGTTACCTTTGGCCTACTTGATTTTATAAGCTCTTCAACGTTTATATTAGGTTTATACTTGTAAGCATCACTGAAGATGCATTAATCGTCAAACTGCGCATCTGGTGTAATAAAGTTCATGTCATTGAAGAGTGCAACAGTGAAAGTATTGTATTGAATGACAATTTCGTTAAATATCGAAATGATGAAATGTCAGTTTACATTTCTAAACAACAAGTATTTAGTATCTATTTTGTTTTGAATAAAATGTTACCTTTTCCTTTCAAATAGATATAAGAAGATGTGGTATGAGTGCCAATGAGACAACTCTCCATCCAAGTCAAAATTTATAAAAGTAAACCATTATAGGTCAAAGTACGGTCTTCAACACGGAGCCTAGGCTCACACCGAACAGTAAGCTATAAAGGGCCCCCAAAATTACTAGTGTAAAACCATTCAAACGGGAAAACCAACGGTCTAATCTATATAAAAACGAGAAACGAGAAACACTTATGAACCACATCAACAAACGACAACTACTGAACATCAGATTCCTGACTTAGGACAGGTGCAAACAAATGCAGCGGGTTTAAACGTTTTAATGGTACCAAACCTTCAACCTTTTTCTGAAACAATAGTGTAACATCACAACATAGAAAGACACACTATAAAATATCAACTGAAATATAATCATGTACAAGAATTACGGACATTTCAAGGCGAGATAACTCGTGTTACTTTTCTATTCTGGTTCTCATCTTGTTCTCATCGTCTGGTGACCAGTAGATAAGAAAAGATAACTCCCTAAACGAACGCCCCGCCAATAGATGTCACTTTGACGTTATGCCTATAGGGTAATTTATAATATTAGCACGCAGTTATACGATAATTCCGAACTCAGTTGGATTTAAAAGGAAACCGTACCCTATACACAGATGAATGATGAAGAAATTGCCGATAGAAAAGAAATAATTAAAAAGGAAAAGTTTTGCATGCCCTATGATATAGAAAGAATATTTTCTGTTAACGATGGTTCAAAGAGATACGTTTACATGCTTTTATATTTCCTATATTTATAATATATGTATATCTGGTGATCAATACTTTTAAAAAACATTTTCTTAATCTAGTAAATTTTCTTATTGTATGAAATTTGTAACCCTGTTTATACTACACACGACCTTTTCGGAAGCTTTAAGATATAATTTATCATCGGTGTTTCTGATTTTAACAAGTTCAATTAAAGAAACCTTTTAAAGCCGCAGGCAAACTGATCTATCCTGTATATTTCTTTTATTTGAGTTAGATGAAAATCCAATATAGAAATCCTTTCAACATCAAGCAGGCTTGAGTATTATCTAGATTATGTTTTATATAAAAAAAATAGCATTTAACTATCCAACGTGATTCTGGAAAAGGATAGACAATTTATGAATATGACGAAGACATAATCTTTCAATCAGTTTAATTGAAGTGTGGAGCTGGCATGTCAGTTATTGCTAGTAGTCCTTTGTTAATTTATCATGTATCATTGTCATTTTGCTTAGTGTCTTTTGTTATCTATTCTTACATCGGACTCGAACTTCTTTTAAACTGAGTTTTACTGTGCGTATTGATGTGTGTTTGTTTATTCTACATAGGCTAGAGGTATAGAGGAGGTTGAAATCTCACAAAACATATAAATAAAAGCTACAGAAAGGCAATATCATAAATATGACAAGATGTACATTACTGTCAATTTTGATTTTATTTGATATGGGTAGGTCACATGTATTCGATATTGACATTGTATAAGCCAGATGTATACTCCATGCTGAATTTTATTTGATCTAGGTAACACGTAAAATCATTAACACCTGTGGATTAAATTGTAATATTTTTCTGTCCTCTAGGAACATAAAATTTACATAATGCACTACCCTTAATTAGACATAGATATCAGTAAATAAAACCGCAAACTTTCTTCTTAAAGTTGGGGGCATATTGTTTTACCCTGTCCGTCCGTCTTATTATGGGTATTTAGTTATTAAATTTAACTCCTACTACAGTTTGAATGCTAGAAGGTTTTACGTCAATTGCTGGCTGGTTTAGTGGTTTGTACATATATTGAAGGTGTGCATGTGGTCAGGGTTTAATATTTGCTCTTTTGGGATATATTTGAAATTATTTTAAAATAACACTTTGCATCTGCGGGGGCATCATTTGTGTCTCCAAGACAATAAAATCTCAGATAAAGTTCTACATTGTCTTTGTTATGATACAGTTATCCAGAGTGAAGTGCAGGGCATCACTTTGTCTAGTTAATTTTATAATTATTTTTGTTGTTGTAATTAATCTTATTTGAAAATATTCGTTCATATTTCAGCCGTATCTCAAATTTTTCACTTTATAAAATTAGTTTATATGTGTTACCCTATATTCTTATGTGTAGAATACTCTTAAACATAAGAATAGAGGGAACATATAAAAATTATTATTGTTAAATCGCATTGATAAGAGTTTGAACACTTTAGACAAGGTAAAAGACTATTTTAAATTATAAATTAACTGCAAAAATAAAAAGGGTCTCCCAACAAGCTCTTGTGCATGGACTACTATATTTTCAATATAATACTTCAATGATAAGATAAAATAGTAACATATGGTATTGAATAGTGATACAGCACCGGAAAGGATTTGCCGTGGCACCATGGGACGCTTATACAATATACTATGTAAATATTGACACATTCGTGTTTATATGTTAGCTGAGATCAATAACTATGGAGCTTTTCTTAAAAAGGACTTCGATGTTTTTCGTCATTTGTATTATTAAACGACATTTTATGAATATACTGAACAAGGATTTGTATAGTACTATACAAATCCTTGTACTAAACAATAAGATTAATGTATGAAGGAGAACAAAACGATAGCATATCCTAACAATGATTTTGATGCTATGATATCTTACTGTATACATTCAAAATACTTACATTTACTTCTTTGGTCATTTCTTATAATGATAAGAATAATATTCCTATACCTTTTCATTATACAAAACTTGTATAAAATTTTGTATGTTTTGAATAACATTAAAATTGCACAATGTCATCTTTTCTATTTCAAAGTTTAGTTTTTCAGATTTCGTAGACATTTGTTTTCAATAATACAATCATGCAATTGTGTATTCAAATATTTGATAATAATAATATAATTACTCAAATCAAAATAAGATTAATTAAACAGAGCCTTTAAAAAAAAGAAAAAAAAAAAAACTTTTGCATATTTTCTCCAAGATGTCAACAAAACCACACTACTTTTAAAATTTTGATGTTTAAAGAATTCTTTGGTATAATAGAAATTAATATATTGTTTAAAACCTAACTAGATATTTAAAATGATGGATGTAATTAGAAAAGAAGTTCATATAATAAAAGTGAGAATTCAACTAAATAACAAGACCAATTTGACTCTGAATACGGTCAATCTTAGTTGAATGAATATACGTCGTATTCATAACTAATGAAGTTTCACTTTCAAATGCTTAGGAACAACAGTAAACATTATTTTAAAATGACGATTCTTATACCATTTGATAGGAAAATTATTTGCCAATACTGTATAATTTGTTAATTTGATTTACAATAAAAATGAATTTAATATGATTTTTATAAAATATGTATACCTCGTAATTTAACATATTTCAACCAGAAGAGAACCCTGACGTTCAACATAATAGGGACAACAGTAAATATCAAGATAAAGTGGATTTTATTACACCATTTCAAAGCTAAAAATTGGCGAGATCTCTATAATTTATTAATTTTATATGAGATTTATAAAATAGACATAGTATTCGTTTATTTAGCTAGTGGTCATAATTCCCCATACACAATAACGTTAAAAATTTTCAATGGTTACGGTTCTCTGTGTGGTAGCTGATAAAGACATGCAGCTGAGCTGTCCGCAATTCTTGTGTATGACTGCAAGTGAACATTTATATTACGAGTTTGCAATATTTACTACATTTATTATTAATATCATAGAGTCATATTGGGGTCAAACAGAATAAAAATATAAATCTACGTGAGTCAACTAAAGTCTGGATAAATGTTTAACCTATTATTAGATGCATACATGTGCAACCTAAAATTGTTAACCGCATGAAACCGTTCTCCAGAGGTGGGTCCCTTTAGACGTACATTTCTCCAGAGGGTAGTTAGATTAGATCAACAGTTCTCCAGAGAGTATTAAACCAGAACAAAAGTTCTCCATGTGTAGTTAAATAAGATCAACTGTTCTCCAATAGGCCAACAGTTGTCTAGAGGTTAATTACAAGTATGTTACATTTTGCAGGGGTTAGTTAAGTTAGACCAACAGTTCCCCGGAGGGTGGTTAAATTAGATCAACAGTTCTCCAGAGGGGTTAAATTATATCAACAGGTCTCCAGCGGATGGTTAAATTAGATCAACAGTTCTCCACAGGGTGACTACTAGCTTACTAGATAAAATTTCTCTATGTGATAATTAATTGGATAACCATTTGTGCTGATCGTTGTTTAATTAGATCAATAGTTCTCCAAATGGTTGTTAAAATAGACCAACAGTTAGGTTAGTTTACAAGTGTGTTACAATTATGTAGAGGTTATGTAAACAATAGTTCCCCAGTGTGTGATTAAGTTAGATAAACAGTTGTATCCAATCAATTTAACTGACACGAAATGTTTTCCAGAGGGTTGTTACCTTAGATCAAATATTATCCAAGTGGTAGATAAATTTGATCCACATTTCTCCGATGGTAGTTAAATTAGATCACCAGTTCTTCAGCGATAAGTTAAATTAGATCAACGTTTCTCCAGAGCGTAGTTAAATCAGATCAACAGTTCTCCAGAAGGTGGTTAAATTAGATTAACAGTAATATTTAATTAAGAAACACAAGTGAAAGCAAACTCCAAGAAGTTAATCTCCTAGTATTGACATTGGGTATTCGTATATTCTAATATCGACAACTGTACTTCCTATAGCAGTTTAAATACCATGGCATCTTGAAATGCGCATTGAATGATCTTAAATTGCGCATCTGGTGCAATAAAATTTGTACCGTTAATAGTATTACCACTGGGTCGATACCTCTGCTGGCTGGTGGACAGGTATTCCCGAGTGTATCACGAGCCCTGTAGCCAGTACTTCAATACTGTCATGAAAATACGAATATTGCTCCATTTAAATTTGCTGTTATCAAATTTCGATATTTTAGATTAAGGATTGTATCTCCCTCATATATAGCTGTGCGATCGATTTCTCAAAAACTTTCAGAAAACATTTCAGTATAAGTTAAGATAATTTTTGTCGTAAGATTTTTGTGAAAGAGTCCCTGATTCCTTGTCCAGGTTTGACGTTACCTTTGGCCTTTTGATTTTATAAGCTCTTCAACGTTTATATTACGTTTATACTTGTAAATATTTTGGTCTCGAGCATCACTGAAGATACATTGATCGTCAAAATGTTCATCTTGTGTAATAAAGTTCATGTCATTGAAGAGTGCAACGGTGAAAGTATTGTATTGAATGACAATTTCGTTAAATATCGAAATGATGAAATGTCAGTTTACATTTCTAAACAACAAGTAATTAGTATCTATTTTGTTTTGAATAAAATGTTACCTTTTCCTTTCAAAGTATAGTTTATTTGTTTTAAAAGCCATTATTTTGTAATCTATTATTAGAAATTGTGTAAGATGACATCCTGGATAGGATAAAGTTTACAAGATATTTGGATAGATTACATACTCAAAATTAAATTAGAATGTCTAAGCAGGTATGTTTCTAAATCTGTGGCAATAAAATCCGTAAGTGATGTTTATATCTAGAGGTATTGACCGGACATTGTCCTATTTATTTGTTTATGTGGAACAACCAGTTTGCGTTGAGTTTCTTTTTAAATATGATATGTACATCAAGTAATAATTATAAAGGCAAGAGCGACTGGCACAATCAAAGCTACCAATGATATTATTACTCATTTAGAACTTTAACTGTATTATTTCAAAATCAGTCATGCCAAAACGAAAAGCTTATACCTTTGTAAAATTGTAAAATAAAACTTCGTCGGAGGACAGTATCGAATACATTTAATCTCGCATTATAGAAGAGTCACGGACATATCCGAACAAGTTGAGTGAACTAATCGTGCGCAGATTTCTCTAAAAACACGTAAGAGATAACAGCAGACGTAGTTTACAAAGGATGGGCAGAAGATAACAATGCAGTAGACCTAATATAAATAAAATCCGTAAGCGAACACATGTCCCTGTAAGTCACCTTAGACTCTGAGATCGATCTGTATAACCATTCTTCCTCACTCTTCGAAAATCTCGATATTTGACAATTCGATAGACAAAATATGTAGTAAATTATCTTTTAAAACACTTGTTCGTGAAATTCATAGCGTGTATGGGATGCTTTACCGTTTTTTGTTTTTGTTTTTTTTTGGAAGGGGTGGGGGTGGGTGGGTAGGGAAGGGGGGAGTTCTAATTATCCCTTAAATTGGTTTAATACATCTTTCATTCACCTTGGCGGTTTGTCAACAAGAACCTTTATTGGTATACTATGAACAGCGAATATTTAAGTACTCATTTATCATAAGATCTAATTTGATCGTTGATTATGTCTTACTACAGCCTCCTTTTATTTGTGAATATAAAATTATATTTAATTTAATTTTCAAATAGAGGCTCGAAAAGCCTATGTCGCTCAGCTGCATCTTCAACAATAGCCATTTTTTTTTTGGTAAAAAACATCATGAAAGGGCAATTACTATATATAAAGAGTTAACTGACAATATCAGTCATATTGACATATTTGTAGATCTTGTCCTGCTGATCATTTTGCGTTTCAAAGTTTCTTTCTTCATTTGTATCTTTTACATTTTTTCAAGATAATAGTCAAAAACTCCCAGAAATGGTAAAAAATCTTTAACAGGAAATAACTCCAATAACGAGTCGACTAAAGATTTCAGCCATGATAGCTTATTTGTAGATCTTTTCTTGCTGATCATTTTTGCAATATAAAGTTTTTATCTATTTATTATAGTTTTCAAAGTAAAAGGCAAAAATACAAAAAATCAGGAAAATCGTCATTAAAAGGCAATAACTTCAATAAGGAGTCAACTGACGACTTCGGTCATGTTCGACTTATTTGTAGATCTTGACTTGTTGATCATTTTGGCTTTTTCTTTCTACCTATTATGGTTTTTAGATATAAGGCGAAAAGGCAAAAAATGGTATAAATCGTCATTAAAGAGAAATAACTCCAATAAAGAGTCGTCTCATGATTTCAGCAATGTTGACTTATTTGTAGATCATGGAGCCTGGTTTTCGGACGTATCCTAAGATATATCAAAAGACGTATAATTAAGACAAATTTTATGACCATCATATGATATGTCACAGAATGTAAATCGTCCTAAGATAGTCATACCTATGATGATCTTATTGACTGTCACAAGTGAACATATTTTTTTTTTTCATTTTGAATAATGATTAAAAGATGATAAAAATAACTATAAAAATAATAAGAATGAAAATAATAATTATTACCATACTATTTACGAATATTTTATTTGTTTCAGTATAATGAACATGAAATTATATGTGAAAAGGAATTAAATCTGAGTTGATAATTTGCTTAAATTTAGTTTGTATCTATAGAATAAAATTCTTGAACTTCGCGTTCATGTATCATTATACATGCATGAAGTGTTATTTAATTGTGAATACTTTTAAGTATTTTGTATTTCATCATTTTCAATCGCAGCAAATTACGACTCTTTGCTGACGATAGCATTATATACCGTAAAATAACATGCCAACAAGATCGCACAAAACTTCAAGCGGACCTAAATGCGGCTGCTAAATGGGGGGCTGATTGGCCCATGGCCTTCCATCCTGGAAAATGCACTGTTCTAACCATCACACAGAAAAAGAAACCATCCAAACACGATTACATCCTTCATAACCATACTTTAGAAACAGTAACATCAGCAAAATATCTTGGTGTAACCTTACATTCAAATTTAAAATGGAACAACCACTACGACAACATCATATCAAATGCAAACAAATTTCTTGGATTCCTGAAGAGAAACCTAAAAATTTCAAACACCAACATCAAATCCCGTGCATACCAATCCATAGTGAGACCAAAACTTGAATACGCATGTAGTCTATGGGATCCATATACAACAGAATACAAAAACAAACTAGAAATGGTACAGAGGCGAACTGCCCGTTATGAATGTAACAACTACCATAACGCCAGTAGTGTTACATCCATGATAAAACATCTTCAATGGCCCTCACTTGCTGAGCGCCGCCTCAAAACCAGGCTGATAATGTTCTATAAAGTCGTCAATAGACTCATAGCAATTCCATCGCTAGTCCTTATACCAACAGATATTAGAACAAGAATAACACATAACCAATCATTTCGACAAATATCCACCTAAAAAGAAAGTTACAAATGGTCATTTTTCCCACAAATAATAATCCAATGGAACATGTTACCACAAGTTGTGGTAGCATGTCAAACAATTGAAACCTTGAAGAGAACAGTTGACACCAACTGTTCTTCACAACATAAAGTAACTTAATAAATATCAATGTACATATTTTTAATCACTTGTCTTTTTTCGAGTAGATATCACTATATTATGTAATCTACAAATTCAAAAATGTTTGTTGTGCAACTATTAATTGAATATTTTTTAATCATGTTCTCCGCGCATGCAACAGTTCATAATCCTCAATCATATGTAGCTGATACTGTATATCATATAAGATACTTTGGAAAACCAGGCCCCTGTTTAACAAACTTGGTTTTACCAGTAATGCTTATTACGCACATAGTACTGTTTTCAAGCTAAATTCTATTTTCAAATAAATGAATTTAACATTACGTTCGAGGCAAGGTATAGAATGCAATTTGTTTTTAAATTGAAAATGAAATGAAGTACTTAGTATCCAGATTTAAACAGAGCACTTAATTATAAGAATATATATGTATGAAAGCACAATAAACAAGACCTTGAAAATGTCTACAGTAGTCAAATAACTTATCGTCAAGTTATAAATTTTTGTCACAGTATTCATCGTTTTTAATACAAGTAGATTGAAATAGTTTACAAACACGTAGTTCTATTTGGCACTGGACGACTTTTGATACTTTTGATGCACCGTGCATAGATAATCATTTTCAATACCAATAAATCAAGATTGTATCGCAAAATTTTGCTTATTTGAATTCCGAGATTTCAGCGAAGATATGAATCGAAGCGAATTCGATAAAATGGGGTATATAAGACGACGAGATCAACAACTTAAGACCAATACAGCATCGTCTTAAACAGAGAAGTGTAATAAAAACTCAATCTTGACAAAAAAGAACAGAAATGTACAAACTATAAGGTGTATAAAGTAAAGGCCAAAACCAGAGGCGGATTGGGGGTGGGGGGCAGGGGGCCCGGCCCCCCTTTTGCGGGAAAAATTTGGTTGATTATAAAGGGAATCAATGAAACGTGACTGGAGCGGGCCCCCTCTTATAAAAATTTCTGGATCCGCTACTGAAAACTGCATAGCTATAAAAAAGAAATGCATTTATACACAAAAGCAAAGCCAGCAACACTATGATACACAGATCAACAAACTTCATAACAGCCAAGCTATAAAACAAACGTATATGTACTAACAATGAATAAACAAAGGTCACAACCGCACCACAAAAAAAGCTAGGAGGATAAATACAATCTAAAGAAAAAAACGGCAATACTAGGAAATAGAAATGTACAAAACAGCAACATTATAAACAAAGACGTATATAGTACAATGACATACAACAGAGATGTGCAATGACATACAACAGAGATGTGCAATGACATACAGCAGAGATGTGTAATGACATACAACAGAGATATGTAATGACATACAACAGATGTAATGACATAAAACAGAGATGTGCAAGGGCATACAACAGAGATGAATAATGACATACAACAGAGATGTGTAATGACAAACAGCAGAGTTGTATAATGACATACAACAGAGATGTGTAATGACATACAACAGAGATGTACAATGACATACAGCAGAGATGTGTAATGACATACAACAGAGATGTGCAATGACATACAACAGAGATGTACAATGACATACGACAGAGATGTGTAATGACATACAACAGAGATGTCCTATAACATACAAAAGAGATGTGCAATGACATACAACAGAGATGTGCTATAACATAAAAATGAGATGTGCAATGGCATACAACAGAGATGTGCAATGACATACAGCAGAGATGTGTAATGACATACAACAGAGATGTGAAATGACATACAACTGAGATATGTAATGACATACAACAGAGATGTGTAATGACATACAACAGAGATGTGTAATGACATACAACAGATGTATTGACATAAAACAGAGATGTGCAAGGGCATACAACAGAGATGAATAATGACATACAACAGAGATGTGTAATGACAAACAGCAGAGTTGTATAATGACATACAACAGAGATGTGTAATGACATACAACAGAGATGTACAATGACATACAGCAGAGATGTGTAATGACATACAACAGAGATGTGCAATGACATACAACAGAGATGTACAATGACATACGACAGAGATGTGTAATGACATACAACAGAGATGTCTTATAACATAAAAATGAGATGTGCAATGGCATACAACAGAGATGTGCAATGGCATACAACAGAGATGTGCAATGACATACAACAGAGATGTATAATGACATACAATAGAGATGTGCAATGACATACAACAGATATGTGAAATGACATACAACAGAGATGTGCAATGACATACAACAGAGATGTGTAATTACATACAACAGAGATGTGCAATGGTATACAGCAGAGTTGTTAATGACATACAACAGAGATGTCTAATGACATACAACAGAGATGTGCAATGACATACAGCAGATATGTGTAATGACATACAACAGAGATATGCAATGACATACAACAGAGATGTATAATGACATACAACAGAGATGTGTAATGACATACAACAGAGATGTGCAATGACATAAACAGAAATGTGCAATGACATACAACAGAGATATGCAATGACATACAACAGAGATGTGCAATGACATACAACAGGGATGTGCAATGGCATACAGCCGAGATGGGTAATGACATACAACAGAGATGTGTAATCTTTTTCTTTTTTAGTCTTAGATACATGATTGTTTTAATTAGTTGTTATTGGCTTTGAACTAGCTGCCAGTAACTGCGAGTACTCTCAGATCTGTAGTTCGTGTCTTTTTTGTTGTTAGGGATGTATCAATACCCTGCCACGTCCGGTCTGTGTTTTATTAGATGTTTTTTTCTGCTTTGTACTTTGTATCGATCTGATAGAGTTAAGCCCTTTTCAACTGATTTTTATAGTTTGTTCTTATGTTGTACTGTAACACCACTGTCCCAGGTTAGAGGGAGGGTTGAGCGCTCACAAACATGTTTAACCCCACCATTTTCTTTATGTGCCTGTCCCAAGTCAGGAGCCTGTAGTTCAGTGGTTGTCGTTGGTTCATGTCTGTCATATTTGTTTTTCGTAAATTGTTTTGTTATGAATTTGGCCACAAGTTTTCTCAATTGAATTGTTTCATATTTTTCATGTCGGGGCCTTTTATAGCCGACTATACGGTATGGGTTTTTCTCATTGTTGAAGCCCATACGGTTGCCTATAATTGCTTACATTCCACTTCATTTCAACTTTAGTGGATAGTTGTCTCATTGGCAATCATACCACATCTCCTTATTTTAATAATGACATAACACAGATATGTTTTTTATATGCCATGATTGTGTAACAGAACATTACTAAGGCTTAGACAGCAACGACTTGTAACATAAATGTATACATATCAACTATATAAACCAAAGCTGCACACACAAACCCCATGATAGAAACAGCGACAAACAATTAATATGTAGTCGTGGTAGCGTACTCGTCTCGAGTGCGGGAGGTATGGGTTATTTCCCCGTTTAGGAAAACCAGAGACTTGGGAATTTGTATTTGTTGTTTTTTCCGCTAGGCACGCAGCATTTAGGAGTAAGAGCAAGACTAGTAGTCGAGGAGTCATAATGATGTGTTCGGGTAGGGGACATGTCTTCCTGTGGACTGTTACCTCGTGAAATAGCACGTTAAATATATTGCTCAGCATGTTAATTTAGTACAAAGCAGGGTTCATATTCATTTCACATTAACATGTTTTCATCCTTAATGCATGTACTAGTTGCCATTGGACGTTAAACTCCAATCCATCATCATCTTTTGACTCAGAGTGTGTTGGATTCAAAAGTTTTTGTTTTAGGGATAGTGGGTCATATTGCAGAACATTGACTTTGGTTCTCTACAAATGTATCTTACAGCTTCTTCACCAGTAAGATTATTGTACTGAACAGTCATAAAATACACCAGAGGTAAAGTTGGTCTTTAATATTTGATTTGATTTAAACTTCTACCAGCAAAGACAAGGTTTTTGTCCATTCCTCAAGTATTTGTTGCTTCTCTTTTCTTTTTTTTCTACCATATAGTGACCGCCTTCAACAAATTGAAGATTATGTCACAGGGGAAACTTACAACAAGACATAGATGTTGAAGACCGTACTTTGACCTATAATGGTTTACATTTATAAATTTTGACTTGGATGGAGAGTTGTCTCATTGGCACTCATACCACATCTTCTTATATCTATAGATTGATATATATATACAATTTTTAAAAATACGAAAAAATGAAAAAAAATGCTTTGTATAATTAAGTTTGATGTAATAGTTGAGTTAATATTGATGCTTTGAAATTGAAGATTTTAAAGAGTCTACTGAAGTGCAATTTACAATGTTATCCAGTAGTTTGTTCCAGTCGGTAATAGTTCTTGGAAAATAGGATTCTTTTCTGTACTGTGTTTTGCAGGATGGAATTTGGAAGCTGTTCGAATTTGAATGTCTTGTTTGCCTTTTTTGTGGGATTTATTTATTATTTTTAGGTATTGCAACCTTTTCGTGTTCAATTTTATAAAGTATTACCAATCTTGAGTCTTTTCTTCTGTCAGAGAGGCTGCGCCATTCAAGATGTTGTAACATGTTACCAACGCTTGAGGTGTTTCTGTATTTGTTGGTAACAAGACGCGCAGCCCTCCTTTGAACTTTTTCAATGCTATCTATGTCTTGTTGTAAGTATGGATCCCAAACAGAGCAAGCATACTCTAGTGATGGTCTTACTAGGGACTTATATGCTTGCTCTTTAATTGATGTTGAGCTTATGTTCAGGTTCCTCCTTAGAAAGCCTAGGGTGCTATTAGCTTTTTTGCATATGTTGTTTATGTGCACATCCCATTTAAGGATGGAACTGATGGTAACACCCAGATATTTTGCTGTTGTTACATGTTCTAATGAGTGATTGTGTATGTGTAGTAAAATGTGATTGGTTTTTTATTTCTGGTGACTGAAATTACATTACACTTATCTGGGTGGAATGCCATTTTCCACATAGTTTCCCACGATGCCAGTTTGTCAAGATCTTTTTGTAATGTGGATGCATCGGAATTTGATTTTATTGCCAAATATACTATTGTGTCGTCTGCAAATAAACGTACTGTAGATGTTAGACCAGTTGGAATGTCGTTAATATAATACAGGAAGAGACTTGGTCCAAGAACTGACCCCTGTGGAACCCCTGACTCAACTGCAACATACTCAGATTTTTCCCCCTCTAGAACTACTGCCTGTTTACGATTGCTTAGAAAATTTTGTATCCAGTAATTTAATTCCCCCCTGTATCCCGTAATGGTGAAGGTTATTAGTTAGAAGAGAATGTGAAACTTTATCGAATGCTTTAGAAAAATCCATGACCAAAATATCTGTTTGTTTACCGTTTTCCATGTTAAGTGAGACATCATCTATAAATTCAAGTAGTTGTGTTTCGCAGGATCGACCTCTGCGAAATCCATGCTGTAGGGGATATAAAATGTTGTGATTATCTGCATGTGTCATGATGTGTTTAACTACTATGTGTTCTAAAAGTTTGCAACATATACATGTAAGAGATATAGGGCGGTAGTTTTTAGGGTTATATTTTTGGCCTTTTTTGTATACAGGAGAGACATGGGCAGTTTTCCAGTCATCTGGAACAACACCTGTTTTAACTGACTTCTCAAAGATAATGGTAAGTATTGGTGCAATTTCATGTGAAAGTTCTTTTAAAAATCTTGGGTTTAATTTCGTCTGGTCCTGCTGCTTTGTTAGGATTTAAGTTATGTAAAAGTTTTTGTATACCTTCTGTTTTTATGATTAATTTTGTTATGGGTGGAAAAAGAGTATTCTGTGGCATGTTACACAGTTTGACAAATTCTTTATGGGAGATATTTGATGCTGGTATGAATACAGACTGGAACTGTGCGTTAAGTGCCCCAGCTTTTTGTAGTGGATAAGTTAAGAGTTTGCCATCTTGTTTAATTTCAGTAATATCTCTGCTAAGCACATGGCATTTAGAATTATTAGCAAAGACTGGGCAGCCTCTGAGTAAGAATGATGTGTCCGGGTAGGGGTGATATGTCTTCCTGTGGACTGTTGCCTTGTGAAAAAAGCACATTAAGAATCCGGCTAAACCTGTTGGTTTAACATGTCTCATGGTCATATCACATTAACATGATCTCGTTCTGATATGCATGTACTATTTGGCACTGGACGTTGAATACAAATCCATTGTGATATTCAAATTTGGAACATATACAGTGGAGATCACTTCTTACCTCTCATCAAATCTGTCAGAATCTGTCAGGAGAACTGTTCTAGGACAGTATGTAGAACTGTCATCCTGACACCTTTCAGACAGTTCTAGCTGGAATAGTTCTAACCTAGAACTGATTTAGACAGTTCTACCTAGAACTGATCCTGACAGTTCTACCCTAGAACAGTTTTAGACAGTTCTACGACTAGAACAGTTCTACGGCTAGAACAGTTCTACGACTAGAACAGTTCTACGATTAGAACTGATTTGGTCAGTTCTACGGCTAGAATTGATTTAGTCAGTTCTATCCATAGAACAGTTTTAAGAACGATAATAATAACACTGAATGGTGACCAGTGAGATGCCCTAACTGCAGTGACGTCATTTAGAACTGATCTACAATCCTGACAGGTTTGGTCAGTTCTACGGCTAGAACAGTTTGAGACAGTTCTGCTGACAGTTCTACGGTTAGAACTGATTTAGGCAGTTCTGCTGACAGTTCTACGGTTAGAACTGATTAGGTCAGTTCTGCTGACAGTTCTACGACTAGAACTGATTTGGACAGTTCTACCTAGAACAGTTTTATACAGTTCTAGATATAAGAAGATGTGGTATGAGTGCCAATGAGACAACTCTCCATCCAAGTCAAAATTTATAAAAGTAAACCATTATACCCTAGAACTGATTCTGACAGTTCTACTTAGAACAGTTCTAGGGTAGAACTGTTCTAGGTAGAACGGTTCTAGGACAGTTTAGAACAGTTCTATGACAGATTATTCTGACAGTTCTAATGAGAGGTTAGAAGTGATCTCCACTGTATACCAGCTCTGGTTGCTGACAATTAACATTTGAAGAGATGCATCTGTTTGAGTTGAGGTGCTTTTCCAGTAACCGTATCAGTTTCTTTATTGATAGTATACATTTGTGTAAAATGTTTGTAAAGAAAAATGAACTTTAAAATATAACAAATGTTATAAACTCTGTATCCAAAAGTAAAATACATACCATTTACATTCGGTGCTATTTCAACGCATAAAATGTTAAGATGTATTGTTTAGGCGAACGTCTTTTTTGGCAAATCGGTATTGTTGTATCCCTGTCTCGTCTAATTCTATACACACTTAAACATCACATAGAATTGTGTAGAATTGACCGAAAATGGGGGTCATCTTATACCTAAAAATTAAAAGAAAAGTACTTGAAACCAGGTGCAAGTTATTAATAAAACAAATGTATACAAAATAGTATCTAAACAATTATGCTCACAATATTACAAGAGACAATTAAAACATAGTCATCTGACTATGAGTGGATTATGTGACAGTCACACCCATCACAAGTGTGGATCATGGGAGTATTACAAGTCATACCCATTACAAGTGTGGATCATGGGAGTATTACAAGTCATTGTATCTTATGTGTTGGTTAATATAATATTCCTTCTGTATGGAAAGTCAAAGCCATACATGGATTTTCCGGTCATACGAGGGCATCACAGCCAGTCAAGGTTGTTCGTCAGTTCCAATCTAGTTAAAATATAGACCTCCGATTTCGTTATCCTCATGAAATCAGAGGTCTATATCTTAATAAGATTGCGTCAGTTCCGTTATAGTGATATATAATAAAGACTTACTGTACGTTAAAATCCCTTTCAGTTTAAGTTGTGAAGCAAATGAGAATCACTGGCCGTCGAAGCCTTTTCAAATGTCTGATGTTAATTTTTTTCGAAAGTGACAAACAGCCAAAACCATACAACTTTTTTATTTAAAACAAGGACATATATTATTCACATTTCTTTACCTATTCTATCCTTAAGATCGATCAACATATGTTGTTTCTTTTCAACGAACTTTTCTGCTGTCAAGTAATACCTTTAAATAGCACTGTATTTATGAATGAAGACGTACCCACTAACAACTTTCTTATTCATAAAAGTATTACATATTGATTTGTACAGGAATTGCATTCTTGATTTTTAGAAAGAAAATTGCAAATAAGTTGTGTAGCTTGGAATGTTCGTAGAGTTGTCCATACTACTAGTAGGTTGGTTTATTTGTGTATTTTGGAAATAAACAATGAAGTACAGTAAGAAACAGACACTACAGACATCAACATATGTATAGCTCCGTCGCCGTTTCCTTGATATAATAAAAACTAAGCATACAAAAAAGATACATACATACATACAGAAACAACAGCTCTTTCTGTACACCAGTCTCCAATGCCTTGATCATCTTGGCATGATACATTTCCCCAAAAATTAACGATTTTTAACAACAAAATTTTTGTGCACACAGGTCTACTCAATGTCGGAGAATCTTTTAATATAAGTGTGAATGTAACGAATTGAATTTATGTCTGTTCAGGTTAAAAAAAATATATATAGGCAATAATTGTAACATGTTCGTTTGTCATTGAAAGCACAAGCGCTTTGGCATAGACATCCTCCGCAGTAATGATATTAGTTCATCTGATTTTCCTTGATCTATTTTGGTTTGGTTTACTATTGGTATTAGGAAACGTGCTGCGCCTCACAAGCGTACTTTAAAAAAGAGGGACGAAAGATACCAGAGGGACAGTCAAACTCATAGATTGAAAATTAACTGACAACGACATGGCTAAAAATAAAAAGACAAACAGACAAATAATAGTACAGAAGACACAACATAGAAAACTAAAGACTAAGCAACACGAACCCCACCAAAAACTGGGGGTGATCTCAGGTGCTCCGGAAGGGTAAGCAGATCCTGCTCCACATGTGGCACCCGTCGTGTTGCTTATGTTTTTACAATCCGGTAAATAGTCTAATTCGGTAGGTCACATTCGTGAAAAGGGAAGGGTATTGTAGTTACGACATAAGGAACATATCCGAAATCATCTGTGAAACGGTTATTCCATAACGGTCAACCAACTCGTGATGGCGTCCGTAAAATTTACGAAGGGATGATTTCAACTTCACCATTTGGAACTCTTGGTTTAATAGCTTCCTTGTGAGCAGCAATCCTCTATCAAGGAAATCATGATAGGAAATACAAGCCCGGAAATATCGTATCAATTGGGAGATACATACTGTTAACCCATTCACAACCGTGTATATCATAAGACAGGGATATTATAATAAGTGCGCACACACTAAAATGTTGATCATGATTAAATTCATATTGAAGGTTAAGATGAAGGTTTTACTACAAGTATCCCATAAATCTAACATTTTCAATTACCCATGTAAATCAAACTGAACTACATAAAAAACACGTCAAATCTCAGCTTAGGCTAGTAAGTGTTCTACTACTAATATTTCTATGATTTTAACTAGTTCCCTTACTAAAATAAAAAAAAGCTGTTATTGACTTTTGTGTAGTAAAGCATATGAAAATAATGGAATTTATCTTTTTTTTATTGAAAAAAAAACTCTAGATGTGTTAGTTATTAAAGAAAAATTACGTGCTTTTAATGGTGCTTTCCATTCGGTTGACACTACGCTTCCATAAATTTTCTTACTTTTTAAAATGGTCCTTTTTTTTTAGATTTGTTTGCTGTAACTCATTTAAAGCCTTCTCAATTCTGCAATGAAAAGGATAAATATCATAGATATACTTACTGGAACTGCGATAAGATGATTAAAGAGGATTATTTTCTCCTTGATAACATATTTGTATTTTTTAGGCAGTCAAGTTTATCGACAGGTTGTAGGTATTCCTATGGGTACCAGTTGTGTCCCTTTAATAGCAGGTTTGCGCCTGTATTGTTATGAATCACAATTTATGACCAAATTCAGTAAAGATCCGTCTAAATTCCATTTAATTGATAAATCTAATAATACCTTGGTGATAGTTTTGCTCTAAACAATCTAGGACATAATATATCGATAGTATTATTAGTATACTATTCCCAGATATAAGCAGTATTTATCTTATCTGCGGAAATTTACTCAATGGAACTGTTTGAAATAAATATAATATTAAAAGCAAATTGTCCTTTCCGAGACTTAGATATTTCAGTTTCAAAAGGAAAAATTAAAATAAAAATTTACGACAAAAGAAACGATATTTCGGTACTTTGTGTTAGTTGTTATTTTGTGTTTCTTGCCGATCAGATGAGTCTACCCATATCCAACTGATTTTTTGTTTGTTGTTCCACATATGTGCCAGGTAAGGGGAAGGTTGAACGCTCACAAACATGTTTAACCCCGCCAATTCTTTGTGTGCTTGTCTCAAGTCAGGAGCTTGTGACTCAGTGGCTGTCGTTGGTTTCTGCCGATCACATTGTTTTGTCATAAATCAGGCTGGTTTTTTTCCGCTTGAATTGTTTCACATTTTGTCACATCAGGGCTATTTTAAAGCTGACTATACAATATGTTTTTCTGATTGTTGAAAGCCACGCGGTAACCTATTGTTACTCAAATCTGCTTCATTTGGACTCTGTTGGATGGTCGTCTCATTGGCAATCATACCACATTTCCTTTTTCTATATAAGTCAGAATAAAATGAATCCTGACAGACGGAAAATTACACTTTATATTGATTCATCTACGTAATTTAGTTGACCTATTGCTTATAGTATCTGAGAAAAAGGCCCAACCAAGAGATTTGAGATTTCCTCTCTCTCCCTCAATCTAAGACTTTACATGAATAGACTTCCATTGCAGCAACTCCTTAAAAATAAGCAACCTTTTAATATGAAGTTACAGATTCAAATTCATATGAACGAATTTCTAAAACATGGTACCCATAAAGTCGATGTTGCAAAATTTCTAAATTGTTTATAACTAGTTAGCGTTCATGAATAAGGTATTCAGAAAAACAGTTTGACCACAATATATCTTATTAGTCAAGTTATCTGACCATATTTTGATGTGTTTTTGTTTGTCTTGGTCGGGTTTGGGTGAGGTTTAGCAGTCTTTCCCCATAAAATTACTGTTTTTATTTAAAGTCATTTGGTAATTAAATCTTTTAAGAAGCATAAAGATTTATTTATAAGATTAGAGAAACGATCCTAAACACATTCTATTTACTCAAATATATAAAGAATATTGATTATTTAAGTCTTAAATAGACTTAATCAATATATATACAAAGATTAACAACAAAGCTATTTTCAAAGTTGAAACTGGTGCGTTCTGGTATGCAGTTTATGAATGAAAAAGGATTGTCGTATTCATTTAAAACCGCAATTATGAGCTTGCAAGACTTGGTCGTCATGCCTAAACAAAATGTGTAAAAGCTACATTTGAAGCTAATGTTATAGAAGGGTGAGCAACGCGTAAATTGTAAACGTCATGAAGAGTGAGAGCCACTCTCTCAGCACGTTAAAGAAATGAAACAATATTTCAGGAATCCGTCAGTGGTCTGTCGCAAGGCAAATTTTCTGATTCTATTCACTAAACCCTCTTTCTGCAATTATTGTCATCCAGTCACTGAATACATATTGTAATATTGTTAATATGTTCTCTTTCATGAAATATTTGCCACTTGAGTTTCAAAATTAGCACATAGATACAACAAATTACAAAATCTAAAAGTCTAATAAATTTAATCAGATTGTTATTCACCTAAGATTTAACTTAAGTTTGCCTCAATTAAATGTTGTGAAACTTATACACAATATTTATTTCTATCAAACACAGATCAAGTTCAAATTTGGGTGGCGTCACTTTCACGTTTCCGCACTCTTACTTTACTTTGTCACAACCAAGTGTACTGAAAATTGTACACAATGCTTATTACCACCAGAGTATTGTATGTCTCTGTTACCACCAAACACAGATCAAGATCGAATTTGGGCAGAGTCATTTTCACCGTTCTTGAGTTATGCCCTTGTATAAAAGGAAAAATTGGCGAATTTGTTGTTTTGCGCACTCAAACCCTATTGCAATCTCTAATGACAACATACAATAACAAATGACATTTAATTTAAAAGAAGACACAACATCAACAGGTTTGAATTAGTACATTAACTCTTGCATATTTACAAGTGGGGGCATCTGTGTTCCATGAACAATTTTTTTATATGGATTTATTTACTTTAGAACAAAATAGCCATACAAAATTTGCTCATCTTGGAACATTAAAAATAAAAAAGGTAGTTGATAGTATATATGTACACTGCATCAATACACATTTAAGAAGCCTCCCAACCCTCTGGACTTACATATATAATAGACAATTTATAATCTATCAAATGGTGAAATTTAGACATCATTTTGATTTGCAAGCTTTTCCTCTGAGCATCTTTTCATCATATGATATCTATGACAGTTTATAAATCAGCTGAAAATAAATATCTGTGTCAGATGATTCACACAACATCCTCCCATCTGTTACCTTGCTTCAGGTAATTCGAGACATACTGTAAAGGTATATCAAGGTTATATGTTATATATCTGATAAATATTTATATGTATTTCTAATTAATTATGATTTAAATAATTAACTTATTTTATTACATAAAATGCTGTAAGATTATATTTTCAGAATTAATATCTATTGTTTGGATGTGGGTATTATATTTCTATTAAGTCTACTTATTTGAATAATTAACCAATGAAGCCCATATTTACTTCCCTATACTTCCATTTGTATGGTAATCATCTTATAGTTTGCCTTTCCTATCTTAGGTTTTGTATATTAAATAAAATTGGCAGACCTTTATTAATCCCAGATAATTCTCTTCACAACTTTTCTAGTGTTGAGGTGATTCAGACCTTGACATATGGTATAGTTATTTGATATTTGTTTACTGCTGAAGACCTATGTGCAGATCTCGATGCCTTTTAAGTGTTATTGTGTTGATGGGATGCTGTTCATTGGCATATACTCCTTCTTGTATTCATCATATGAAATCTTTGCCATGAGATGTAAGCATGCCACTGGATGGTAAGCAACCAAAAATCAATCAATGGGATGTAAGCAGGCAAACCACCATTTAATCAGTATTGTTATCAAGCTGTCAATATTTCTACAAATATCAAACATTTACCTCCAAACTGTTAATAAATAAAATTTAGTTTCATTTTGTATTGGCTGCCCTTTCATATTAATAAACATAGTTTGACCATAAAAAATACTGAATATTCATGTTCTTTTAGTCAATAGGCTCATGTTTGCTTTGTTTAAATTATTGTGTTATGGAATATTAGTCCAACTTCAGAATAGTTTTTGTTCCTTAAATGTTTTTACAGCCTACAGAGTCAAAAGATGAACATGTACTTGTTTGCTATGATAACTACGACATTAATTATGTGTCATGACAGATATGTCTATATTTCTGCGTCAAAAGCTGCAGTAAATAATAGAAGATGGAAACTTAAAGACTGTTCACATTTGACACATTTATGTTTTATTATTTAGGAACCAATGGTAGAAATAGCTGACTATTACTTTTGTCTCATTCAAATAATCTTGAAATTCTCCCTACATAATCATGATAATAAAACACTGTATTAGGGTAAGCATCAGACATTTTCATGAAACAACAGCACAATTACAAAATACTAACCTCATAGTAATCAAACAAACACACAATTACAAAATACTAACCACATAGTAATCAAACAACCACACAATAACAAAATACTAACCACATAGTAGTCAAACAAACACACAATAACAAAATACTAAACACATAGTAATCAAACAACCACACAATTACAAAATACTAACCACCTAGTAATCAAACAACCACACAATAACAAAATACTAACCACATAGTAATCAAACAAAAACACAATTACAAAATACTAACCACATAGTAATCAAACAAACACACAATTACAAAATACTAACCACATAGTAATCGAACAAACACACAATTACAAAATACTAACCACATAGTAATCAAACAAACACACAATTACAAAATACTAACCACATAGTAATCAAACAAACACACAATTCCAAAATACTAACCACATAGCAATCAAACAAACACACAATTACAAAATACTAACCACATAGCAATCAAACAAACACACAATAACAAAATACAAACCACATAGTAATCAAACAAACACACAATTACAAAATACTAACCACATTGTAATCAAACAACCACACAATAACAAAATACTTACCACATAGTAATCAAACAAACACACAATCACAAAATACTAACCACATAGTAATCAAACAACCACACAATTACAAAATACTGACCACATAGTAATCAAACAAACACACAATTCCAAAATACTGACCACATAGTAATCAAACAAACACACAATTACAAAATACTAACCATAGTAATCAAACAAACACACAATTACAAAATACTGACCACATAGTAATCAAACAACCACACAATTACAAAATACTAACCACATAGTAATCAAACAAACATACAATCACAAAACACTAACCATAGTATTCAAACAACCACACAATTACAAAATACTAACCACATAGTAGTCAAACAAACACACAATTACAAAATACTAACCACATGGTAATCAAACAAACACACAATTACAAAATACTAACCACATAGTAATCAAACAACCACACAATTACAAAATACTAACCACATAGTAGTCAAACAAACACACAATTACAAAATACTAACCACATGGTAATCAAACAAACACACAATTCCAAAATACTAACCATAGTAATCAAACAACCACACAATTCCAAAATACTAACCACATAGTAATCAAACAAACACACAATTCCAAAATACTAACCATAGTAATCAAACAACCACACAATTACAAAATACTAACCATAGTAATCAAACAAACACACAATTACAAAATACTAACCATAGTAATCAAACAAACACACAATTACAAAATACTAACCACATAGTAATCAAACAACCACACAATTACAAAATACTAACCACATAGTAATCAAACAACCACACAATTACAAAATACAAACCATAGTAATCAAACAAACACACAATTACAAAATACTAACCACATTGTAATCAAACAACTACACAATTACAAAATACTAACCATAGTAATCAAACAACCACACAATTACAAAATACTAACCACATAGTAATCAAACAAACACACAATTACAAAATACTAACCACATAGTAATCGAACAAACACACAATTACAAAATACTAACCACATAGTAATCAAACAACCACACAATTACAAAATACTAACCATAGTAATCAAACAACCACACAATTACAAAATACTAACCATAGTAATCAAACATCCACACAATTACAAAATACTAACCATAGTAATCAAACAACCACACAATTACAAAATACTAACCATTGTAATCAAACAACCACACAATTACAAAATACTAACCACATAGTAATCAAACAACCACACAATTACAAAATACTAACCATTGTAATAGAACAACCACACAATTACAAAATACTAACCACATAGTAATCAAACAACCACACAATTACAAAATACTAACCATAGTAATCAAACAACCACACAATTACAAAATACTAACCACATAGTAATCAAACAACCACACAATTACAAAATACTAACCATAGTAATCAAACAACCACACAATTACAAAATACTAACCACATAGTAATCAAACAACCACACAATTACAAAATACTAACCATAGTATCAAACAACCACACAATTACAAAATACTAACCATAGTAATGAAACAAACACACAATTACAAAATACTAACAACATGGTAATCAAACAAACACACAATTACAAAATACTAACCACATTGTAATCAAACAACCACACAATTACAAAATACTAACCACATAGTAATCAAAGAAACACACAATTACAAAAAACTAACCACATAGTAATCAAACAACCACACAATTACAAAATACTAACCATAGTATGAAACAAACACACAATTACAAAATACTAACCACATGGTAATCAAACAAACACACAATTCCAAAATACTAACCATAGTAATCAAACAACCACACAATTACAAAATACTAACCACATAGTAATCAAACAAACACACAATTCCAAAATACTAACCACATAGTAATCAAACAACTACACAATTACAAAATACTAACCATAGTAATCAACAACCACACAATTACAAAATACTAACCACATAGTAATCAAAGAAACACACAATTACAAAATACTAACCACATAGTAATCAAACAACTACACAATTACAAAATACTGACCACATAGTAATCAAACAACCACACAATTACAAAATACTAACCACATAGTAATCAAACAAACATACAATTACAAAACACTAACCATAGTAATCAAACAACCACACAATTACAAAATACTAACCACATAGTAGTCAAACAAACACACAATTACAAAATACTAACCACATGGTAATCAAACAAACACACAATTCCAAAATACTAACCATAGTAATCAAACAACCACACAATTCCAAAATACTAACCACATAGTAATCAAACAAACACACAATTCCAAAATACTAACCATAGTAATCAAACAACCACACAATTACAAAATACTAACAATAGTAATCAAACAAACACACAATTACAAAATACTAACCACATAGTAATCAAACAAACACACAATTACAAAATACTAACCACATAGTAATCAAACAACCACACAATTACAAAATACTAACCACATAGTAATCAAACAAACACACAATTACAAAATACAAACCACATAGTAATCAAACAAACACACAATTACAAAATACTAACCACATTGTAATCAAACAACCACACAATTACAAAATACTAACCACATAGTAATCGAACAACCACACAATTACAAAATACTAACCACATAGTAATCAAACAAACACACAATTACAAAATACTAACCACATAGTAATCGAACAAACACACAATTACAAAATACTAACCACATAGTAATCAAACAACCACACAATTACAAAATACTAACCATAGTAATCAAACAACCACACAATTACAAAATACTAACCACATAGTAATCAAACATCCACACAATTACAAAATACTAACCATAGTAATCAAACAACCACACAATTACAAAATACTAACCATAGTAATAGAACAACCACACAATTACAAAATACTAACCACATAGTAATCAAACAACCACACAATTACAAAATACTAACCATAGTAATAGAACAACCACACAATTACAAAATACTAACCACATAGTAATCAAACAACCACACAATTACAAAATACTAACCATAGTAATCAAACAACCACACAATTACAAAATACTAACCATATAGTGATCAAACAACCAAACACACATTACAAAATACTAACCATAGTAATCAAACAACCACACAATTACAAAATACTAACCACATAGTAATCAAACAACCACACAATTACAAAATACTAACCATAGTAATCAAACAACCACACAATTACAAAATACTAACCATAGTAATGAAACAAACACACAATTACAAAATACTACCCACATAGTAATCAAACAAACACACAATTACAAAATACTAACCATAGTAATAGAACAACCACACAATTACAAAATACTAACCATAGTAATCAAACAAACACACAATTACAAAATACTAACCACATAGTAATCAAACAACCACGCAATTACAAAATACTAACCACATAGTAATCAAACAACCACGCAATTACAAAATACTAACCATAGTAATCAAACAACCACACAATTACAAAATACTAACCACATAGTAATCAAACAAACACACAATTACAAAATACTAACCACATAGTAATCAAACAACCACGCAATTACAAAATACTAACCATAGTAATCAAACTAACACGCAATAACAAAATACTAACCATATAGTAATCAAACAACCACACAATTACAAAATACTAATCACATAGTAATCAAACAACCACACAATAACAAAATACTAACCACATAGTAATCAAACAAACACACAAATACTAACCACATAGTAACTGAACAAACACATGCATTTTACTAATTCAACCCTAGAAAGACTTAACAGCTCCTCCAAATATTTTTTCCTTGACCTTCAAATAATGTTTGTTTTTAAATGTTCAAGAACATTGTTCTCTGTGTCTTTATTTTCACAGACAACAGCAAATTACAGATAAAATTTTCTTTCCATTTGCTTTAGCTTGTCCCATGCGGCTTTTATAGAGAATTTGTTTACATTGGATTATACAGACAAAACTGTAACCATTGTTGTACATTAATTATGACTATATCATTTGACTCCCCTAAAAAATGGGATATTGACTGGCAGTCTGCCAATATAGAAGATAATAGAGATTTTGTTTATAACATATAAAGTATATTCCTATCAATATATGGTTAAACTGGTCAGCCATTCCTCAAGAAAATTTATATATTATTCCATATAAGTATAAAGGTAAAATTAAGTATCCTATTTGTCAGTCTTTATAATAGTTTGTTGATCAAACTGCATTAAACTTACAACACTTGTCAAGTAATAGAAAAATTTCCAAGACAACTTGAAAAGAGAATGAAAAAATGTCCTAAGGTGACGTCAATCTTTGATAATCTCAGTTTAATTTATTCACAACATTTTGTCACATTCGGTGATTTAGAACTTGGCATATTGAATAGGCATCCGTCTATCAATAAATCCCTTGATGAACAAGAGAGTACACACTGAAATGTCTCACCTGCTTTACTTAAAATAATAAAAATAATAATTCTTTATTTAAAGAGGGTAACACAGTTAGCTATAAAACTATGATTGAATTTATGTTGAAAGTCTGTAATATGAAGGTTTAACTACAAGTATCACATGAACTTAACATTTTCAACTATCCATAAAAATGAGGTCAAGGTCAGATTAACCATTCCAGACAGTCATGTACACCTTAAAATAATTCTATACACTAAATATAGTGGTCCTTTTATATAAATTACAAGAGAAACTGACAAAACCACATAAACTTAACATTGACCAATGAACAATAAAAATGAGGTCAAGGTCATATGAACCCTGCCAGACAAACATGTACACCTTACAATCATTCCATACACCAAATACAGTTGACCTATTGCTTAAAGTAGCTGATAAACTGACAAAACCATGAAAACTTAACATTGACCAATGAACCTTGAAAATGAGGTCAAGGTCATATGAACCCTGCCAGACAAACATGTACACCTTATAATCTTTCCATACACCAAATATAGTTGACCATTTGCTTAAAGTATATGAAAAATAGACCAAACCACAAAAACATAACATTGTCCAATGAAACATGAAAATGAGGTTAGTCTTAGATGCAGGATTTTTTGTTGTTGTTATTGGCTTTGAACTAGCTGTCAGCAACTGTGAGTACTCTCAGATTTGTTGTGGGGATGTATAAGTACCCTGCCATGGCCACTCTGTGTTTTTGTTAGATGTATTTCTATTTGTATCCATGTGATGAGTTAAGCCTTTTTCAACTGATTTTTATAGTTTGTTCTTATGTTGTACTGTTACACCACTGTCCCAGGTGAGGGGAGGGTTGGGCGCCCACTAACATGTTTAACCCCTCCACATTCTATATGTGCCTGTCCCAAGTCAGGAGCCTGTAATTCAGTGGTTGTTGTTCGTTTCTGTGTATCATATTTGTTTTTTGTTCATTATTTTGTACATAAGTTAGAGCGTTAGTTTTCTCATTTGAATTGTTTTACATTTGTCATTTCGGGCCTTTTATTGCTGACTATGTGGTATGGGGTTTGCTCATTGTTGAAGGCTGTCGGTGACCTATAGTTGTTAATTTCTGTGTCATTTGGTCTCTTGTGGAGAGTTGTCTCATTGGCAATCATACCACATCTTCTTATTTTTATATTAAGGTTAGATTAAGCCTGCCAGGCGGACATCAAAACCTTACAATCATTCCTTACACGAATATAGTTGACCAATTGCTTATTGTATCTAAGATACGGACTTGACCACAAAACTGAACCTTGATCACAAATCCATGAAATAAGGTCTAAGTGAGTATTTCACATAACAAAATAAAATGCTCCATGAGCGCAGCTTGATACGACCGCAGAGGTCGAACCCTGAACAGTTGGGGCAAGTATGGACACAACATTCAAGCTTGATACAGCTCTGAATTTGGATTGTGATTAAATATTTGACACAGCATAGGTTTCTGACACAGAATGAATGTGGTCTAAGAACTTAAAATTTTAAATTGGATATTCACCTATAATGGTCCAATATCCAAAATCTAAATACATGGTTAGATTCAGCATATCAAAGAACCCCAAGAGTTCAATTTTGATGAAATCAAACAAAGTTTAATTTTGGACCCTTTGACCTCAATGTGGACAAAGTTGATAACGGGCCCAAAAATCAAAAATCTAATACATGGTTAGATTCAGCATATCAAAGAACCCCATATATTCAATTTTTGTTGAAATCAAACAAAGTTTAATTTTGGACCCCGATTTGGACCAACTTGAAAACTGGGCCCATAATCTAAAATCTAAATACATGTTTAGATTTAGCAAATCAAAGAACCCTAAAAATCAATTTTGTTAAAATCAAACTAAGTTTAATTTTGGACCCTTTGGACCTTAATGTAGACCAATTTGAAAATGGCAGTCTTTATAATAGTTTGTTGATCAAACTGCATTAAACTTACAACACTTGTCAAGTAATAGAAAATTTCCAAGACAACTTGAAAAGAGAATGAAAAATGTCCTAAGGTGACGTCAATCTTTGATAATCTCAGTTTAATTTATTCACAACATTTTGTCACATTCGGTGATTTAGAACTTGGCATATTGAATAGGCATCCGTCTATCAATAAATCCCAGTACACACTGAAATGTCTCACCTGCTTTACTTAAAATAATAAAAATAATAATTCTTTATTTAAAGAGGGTAACACAGTTAGCTATAAAACTATGATTGAATTTATGTTGAAAGTCTGTAATATGAAGGTTTAACTACAAGTATCACATGAACTTAACATTTTCAACTATCCATAAAAATGAGGTCAAGGTCAGATTAACCATTCCAGACAGTCATGTACACCTTAAAATAATTCTATACACTAAATATAGTGGTCCTTTTATATAAATTACAAGAGAAACTGACAAAACCACATAAACTTAACATTGACCAATGAACAATAAAAATGAGGTCAAGGTCATATGACCCTGCCAGACAAACATGTACACCTTACAATCATTCCATACACCAAATACAGTTGACCTATTGCTTAAAGTAGCTGATAAACTGACAAAACCATGAAAACTTAACATTGACCAATGAACCTTGAAAATGAGGTCAAGGTCATATGAACCCTACCAGACAAACATGTACACCTTATTATCTTTCCATACACCAAATATAGTTGACCATTTGCTTAAAGTATATGAAAAATAGACCAAACCACAAAAACATAACATTGTCCAATGAAACATGAAAATGAGGTTAGTCTTAGATGCAGGATTTTTTTTTTTTTTTTTTTTTTTAGTAAGTCATACTTTATTGATATTTTTGACATTTGTTAGTGAATACATCAAATACGGTACCTTATCCCGCCTCGTTAACTGTTAGTGGTATATAATCAATTTGGTTAGTACTTGTTAGTTTATTTTATCTGTAATATATACATTTATAAATTATAATATATCCAACTAATACATTATCAATATAGAATGATCCATATATTTGAATAGAATAGAAAATAAAAGAATAAATAAATAAAAATCACAGAAATTTGGAATTTTGGAAAAAGCAAAAAAAAAAAAAAATATATCTTACAGCATTCATAATACAGCTTGCAAAGGATTTTTTTTCAATTATTTTCATTACAGGCAATAACTAAGAGGAACATAAATGTAGTTATAAACATAGACAAAACATCAAGCATACATATAAAACAACATATAACAGTATTAAATCATAACATAGATGGTGATGTGGACAAGGTAAAGAAATGTAAGTGAAAGTAATTTCCGGTACACAATGTACCTATTTTTGTATAAAAAAATTATTCTTTTAATATTGGAAGCCAGGGTCCCAGCAGATATTGGCCATATGAAAAGGGTTTCTTTTAAAAATATATTCTTTTCTAGTGCAAAGGATTTTTGTTGTTGTTATTGGCTTTGAACTAGCTGTCAGCAACTGTGAGTACTCTCAGATTTGTTGTGGGGATGTATAAGTACCCTGCCATGGCCACTCTGTGTTTTTGTTAGATGTATTTCTATTTGTATCCATGTGATGAGTTAAGCCTTTTTCAACTGATTTTTATAGTTTGTTCTTATGTTGTACTGTTACACCACTGTCCCAGGTGAGGGGAGGGTTGGGCGCCCACTAACATGTTTAACCCCTCCACATTCTATATGTGCCTGTCCCAAGTCAGGAGCCTGTAATTCAGTGGTTGTTGTTCGTTTCTGTGTATCATATTTGTTTTTTGTTCATTATTTTGTACATAAGTTAGAGCGTTAGTTTTCTCATTTGAATTGTTTTACATTTGTCATTTCGGGCCTTTTATTGCTGACTATGTGGTATGGGGTTTGCTCATTGTTGAAGGCTGTACGGTGACCTATAGTTGTTAATTTCTGTGTCATTTGGTCTCTTGTGGAGAGTTGTCTCATTGGCAATCATACCACATCTTCTTATTTTTATATTAAGGTTAGATTAAGCCTGCCAGGGGGACATCAAAACCTTACAATCATTCCTTACACCGAATATAGTTGACCAATTGCTTATTGTATCTAAGATACGGACTTGACCACAAAAACTGAACCTTGATCACAAATCCATGAAATAAGGTCTAAGTGAGTATTTCACATAACAAAATAAAATGCTCCAGGGCGCAGCTTGATACGACCGCAGAGGTCGAACCCTGAACAGTTGGGGCAAGTATGGACACAACATTCAAGCTTGATACAGCTCTGAATTTGGATTGTGATTAAATATTTGACACAGCATAGGTTTCTGACACAGAATGAATGTGGTCTAAGAACTTAAAATTTTAAATTGGATATTCACCTATAATGGTCCAATATCCAAAATCTAAATACATGGTTAGATTCAGCATATCAAAGAACCCCAAGAGTTCAATTTTGATGAAATCAAACAAAGTTTAATTTTGGACCCTTTTGACCTCAATGTGGACAAAGTTGATAACGGGCCCAAAATCAAAAATCTAATACATGGTTAGATTCAGCATATCAAAGAACCCCATATATTCAATTTTGTTGAAATCAAACAAAGTTTAATTTTGGACCCGATTTGGACCAACTTGAAAACTGGGCCCATAATCTAAAATCTAAATACATGTTTAGATTTAGCAAATCAAAGAACCCTAAAAATCAATTTTGTTAAAATCAAACTAAGTTTAATTTTGGACCCTTTGGACCTTAATGTAGACCAATTTGAAAATGGGACCAAAATTAAGAATCTAAATACACGGTTAGATTCGGCATATCAAAGAACCCCAATAATTCAATTTTGATGAAATCAAACAAAGTTTAATTTTGGACCCTTTGGACCTCAATGTGACCAATTTAAAACGGGACCAAAATCCAAAACTTAATACACGGTTAGATTCAGCATATTAAAGAACCCCAAGAATTCAAGAATAAAACCCCATTGAAATTGGTCAAGAAATAAGCAATTTATACAAAGTATCTTCTTTTGCACAATACTGTACAATTGAATATTTCTTGCAATTGCACAATACTGTGCAATTGAATATTTCTTGCTATTGTGCAATACTGTACAATTGACAATTTCTTGCTATTAGCAATACTGTGCTATTGGATATTTCTTGCTATTGCGCAATACTGTGCAATTGAAGATTTCTTGCTATTAGCAATACTGTGCAATTGAAAATTTCTTGCTATTGCACAATACTTAATATATTAATTTACACATCCTGTTTGGTGTGTATCTCTTGCCTTATCATTATTATTTGCTTTTATATATAAATCAGAAATTTAATAATAAAGTTTTGGCAAATTTCAATATACATAATTTAAAAGCAGTTTAGGTGAGATAAACAAAAAGCTTCATCAGCAATATTTTATATTGGCAAATTTCAATGAAGCTCATTAAACTAAAGTTATTGGCAAATTTCAATGGAATTTATTAATAATAAAGTTTTGGCAAATTTCAATATAAATAATTTAAAAGCAGTTTAGGTGAGATATTCAAATGAGTTTCAATTACCAACCTTACACTGCCTTTTAAATTATGTTTTGTACTTAAGTAATTGTCCATTAACCTGCAAACCCTTTCCCCTTTTTTGCACCTTATTCCTTAACACTTTGAGCCATAACTCCCAAAGACAATTCTTACCATCCTTTGTGGTATTCCAATATCCAAAATCTAAATACATGGTTAGATTCAGCATATCGAAGAACCCATATATTCAATTTTGTTGAAATCAAACAAAGTTTAATTTTGGACCCGATTTGGACCAACTTGAAAACTGGGCCCATAATCAAAAACTAAGTACATGTTTAGATTCAGCATATCAAAGAACCCCAAGAATTCAATTTTGTTAAAATCAAACTAAGTTTAATTTTGGACCCTTTGGACCTTAATGTAGACCAATTTGAAAACGGGACCAAAATTAAGAATCTAAATACACGTAAGATTCGGTATCAAAGAACCCCTATAGTTCAATTTTCGATTAAATCAAACAAAGTTTAATTTTGGACCCTTTTGGCCTCCTAATTCCTAAACTGTTGGGATCAAAACTCCTTTTTGGCCCCAAATTCCTAAACGTTTAGGGCAATTACCCCCAAACTCAAACCCAGCTTTCCCTTTGTGACATGGAACCTTGTGGAACAATTTCATAAAGATCCATACACTTACACACAAGTTATTGTCCTGAAACTAGAAAAATGCTTGTTTTTTGCCCCTTTTTGGCCCTGAATTCCTAAAATTTTGAGGCAATTACCCCCAAAATCAATCCCAGCCTTCCCTTTGTGGTATGGTACCTTGCAGTACAATTTCAGAGAGATCCATTCACTTGAACACAAGTAATTGTCTGGAAACTAGAAAAATGCTTATTTTTGGCCCCTTATTCCTAAACGTTTTAGGCAATTACCCCAAACTAAATTCCAGCTTTCCTTTGTGATATGGAACCTTGTAGTACAATTTCAGAAAGATCCATACACTTACACACAAGTTATTGTCATGAAACTAGAAAATGCTTTTATTTGCCCTTTTGACCCCTAATTCCTAAAATTTTGAGGCAATTACCCTAAAATCAATCCCAGCATTCCTTTTGTGATATGGAACCTCGTGGTACAATGTCAGAGAGATCCATACACTAACACACAAGTTATGTCTGGAAGTTACCAAATGCTTATTTTTGGCCCTTTTGGCCCCTAATTCCTTAACTGTTGGTACCATAACCCCAAAATCAATCCCAACCTTCCTTTTGTGATATTGAACCTTATGGTAAAATTTCATAGAGATCCATTCTCTTAAACTAAAGTTAGAGTGCGAAACCAATGCGTCTTGACGACGACGACGACGCCAACGTCATACCAATATACGACCACAAAAATTTTTTGCGGTCGTATAAAACTATAATTTTTCTTAGAGCAGTCACTGAACCATGAAATGAGGTCAAACCTCATGAGAATTAGGAATTATAGGAACTTTTTATTTTTACGCAAAATTTTTTTTAGGAAGGGGAGGCTGGGTGTGTCTCTGCCTTAATTCACACCTTATGTTGAATTATATATTCTTCATGACATGTGATCATCCAGCAAATGTATTCATGGTGTGCAAGTTTTTTGTGAAGTTTTGATGAAATCCAGGTAATGTTTTCATGGTGTGCAAGTTTTTTGTGAAGTTTTGATGAAATCCAGGTAATGTTTTCATGGTGTGCAAGTTTTTTGTGAAGTTTTGATGAAATCCATCAAACAGTTTTGAATTTATTCTTGCACATTTAATGGAAAGACCGACATGAAGAATATATATGTAACACTCAGAAAATGTCCTTCCCCATTCCCCAAACGTGTCCACATAACGTCACTGAACTGCAAAACATGTCTAGTTGTAAAAGGGCGCCAAAGCGTGTCATTTGTATAAACGCCCAAACGTGTCCATTTTTTTTTATGAAACACCCAAACGTGTCCATATCAAGCTTAATTGTTTTCATTTACTGGAACTATCATTCGTGTCCATATTATAAATACGTAGTTTATTTGGTTATTGCTTTTTTATTAACGTATAATCATTTTACTATTTCATTAAAAAATAGAAATAAATTACTTTAGGTCTTTTTTAAACTGGCAGTATAACCTGGGTAAAAGTGGGGGCGTCAGTTTCGGCTATGTTGGATGTAAATATAAGCAGCCAGGCTCAGTTAAATTGTAGATATTAAATCAGATACCTCTATGTCCCATTCTCTGTGCATTAAAACCTTTGTAGCATTTCACTCTTTCATGGTGCCATCAGTTGTATATTGGAAGGCAACGTTTTTTTTAAAATTTCCGCAACTTTTATTTAAAACAGCCTCTATTACATAACGGAGATTGAAGTAGTTTCTTACTGGTCATAAAAAAAATGGTCTTTACTCGCTGTTAAATTTTTTAGATTAAAATCCCAACTAGTGTTAATCCCAAATAACCGTTAAAATTTAGGCCCAATCCTAAATGTCCGGTATGATAATAGAACTTATCTACAGTATTTAATAAATTGAAAACAACACGTTTAATAATTTCAATGCGTCTGAAGCGCTTTTCTGGATTTACCTTCATCACTGGAACGCTCTTTATTGTTAACATGATGTCGTTCAAATAATGCATGACATATTTGGCACTGGACGTTATGTCTCTTGTTCGTGTGTCTTTAGTGATGCTCGAAACCTACAATTTATTAAAAAACCTGATAACCAGTTTATGATTTGAAGAGCTTTTAAAATATCAGAACTGTTGAAAAAAGGGAAGTCAATTCTGCTGATGTGCAATATTCGGATTAATATAAAAGGCATCATCGGAGTTTATTAGTAAAAAATTATTTACATAGTAAATGATTAATTCAACTGTACTAGAATTATTTGTATGTTCGCTCTAAATGAGCATGAAATACTTGCAACTAGACAAGTAATTTCAGTCAAAAGTTAATAAATATGTTACAGATTAAATTTGCAATTATGATAATCATTAACAACCGGTACTGAACAAACTAATGCTAATAAATGACCACTTAGTCAACTGTGTCCCCCATCATAGAACTGCCGTAAATGTTTATTGATTTCATTTAGGACATACATGTATTAGCGCTAAAAGACGTGAGACGTTCTGGCGTTTTACAGTGGACACGTTTTGGCGAATAACAATTATCGGACACGTTTCGGGGTTATGAAATTGGACACGTTTGGACGATATCAACTTTTAAGGACACGTTTGGGGGAAATAGACACGTTTGGGGGAATCGGACACATTTGGGGGAATCGGACACGTTTGGGAGTGTTACATATATCCCAAATAAAACCCTAACTTTGTTTGGATATTTTGTAGGTTAGAGGAATATTTCTACAGCTTCACTTTGAATTGGTCTTTCGTGTTTTATTATACAATACTACATCAACTATCACTATTCACCATAATGAGATCAACATGGCTAGTAATAGTTAAGTTCTTGACATCATCCTTCATGTGATTAATTGAAAGTCAAGATAAGATATTCGATGGAATTTTAAAAACATCTCTAGATTTAAAAAAAAATTTCAACAGCCTCAAAATATTTCAAAAATATAATTTAATAGCTGACAGACATTTAATGCTTTAAAACTCACCATTAAAAAAACTATAGAAATTGTTTTCCACTTGAAAATATTTCTTAAGGTATTTAAATTGCTTCTGAAAAAAACATGATGAATGGGTTCAAACTGTAATGTTTATTGATCGTCATGATTACAAAAATGAAGAATCTTATTGTAGCAATACATGGTTCATGTTGGAGAAAGCGTTGTGTTGATTTAGACATTTGGTGGGAATATCAGTGGCAGGGTCAAATGTTATAGGGGTGTTTGAGAGAGATTCTCATGTTTAGTAAGGGGAACATTTAAGGAACATCCCTATCAAGGAAATTATGTCAATGTTCTTACAAAGAAGAAGACCAGTAAACCAACTAAGTTACTTTGATCAGATATTAGTTGCGTAAGAGCAATAATATTGAAAGAACACTTTGTACCAGGTACCAGATACAAAGTAAATGTGCAGGTTGGATTAGATATTGCAAGTTGGCAGAGCAGACTGTCCCACCGGAGGACAGACTGTACCAGCCTGCACTGTCTTGTAGTGACAGAATGTCACATCTTGAGGACAAGCTGTTAGATTGTATTTTATTTGTATACATATAATTGTTCCTTGTTGCTTTATATCTGCAAAGAGCCAGTGTGTATATTTTAGATCGTTTAAGATATAAAAACCTTACTGGTACTGGTAACACGTTAAAAAATTATTTTTCAATTCCTAAAATAACTTCTAAATTATAACAAAACAATATTATCCTTACTTAAAATATGTGACATACAATTCATTTCAATCTATAAACCTGAAAAAATGTCATGTTATCTGATCATATTTTATTTATCAAGTCAATAACAAACTTCTCAATTCAATTCTAGTTCATATTCATATTCATAACAAGTAACATTTTTATGTCTTAAAATAATTGCTGTAGCCTTATAAAACTTAATAACTAAATAAAGCACCTAAAGAAACCCCATTCTATGGTACTGATTTAAATTGAAGATAACAATTCTGTAATGCTGTACATTCACTGGAAAATTTAGGAAGCATTATCCATTGTTGTTAAATCCTCAAACATCACCGGTGTATTTCTATGCTAATGATGTGTCTCTGACTTTGAATTAGTAAGTTCCACATGACAAATTGAAGCTTATGAATAGATATTTTTCTGGACAAATCCGTAAACCTAAATTATGTTTATTATCAACTTGACTGTTGGTTTACTTTTAAATTTTGACTGTCTTTTTTCATCTTTGGATTGTCTTGTTTTTCTCCCTGAGATTTCTGAAAGTCATTTTTCCTTTTCTTTTCTCTTTTCTTGAAGTTGTCTCCCCCTGTACCACTTCTTCCATATGAATATTTCTTTGCAGGCTTGTCAATTTTCTGTTCTTCAGATTTCCAAAATGCATTGTAGGAACCAGGTGCTTGATACCTGTGAAAACATGGTCAAAATTATAATGTATATGCCTCAATTCTTTACAAACTTATTATTAAACTTAGCTGGGACTAATACATTGATTTGTCTCTTAGTCGCAGAACTTGGTAAACATTTTTTGTTTTACCATTGTTCTAGTATCATTTATAATGAGTATGTCATATTGCTTGCAACAAATACTTTTATGGAGTAATCATTTCCTTAAGTGACTGTTACAACTATATAAAATACAAATCAACATGGAACTAATGTAAAGAAAATGCATAATCAAACAATTTCTTTCTTTTTAAGCATAAATCATTTTCAAAAAATATGTAAATGCATTGTTTTATGAAAATAAGGAGATGTAGTATTATTGTCATTGACACAGATATCTACCAGATACAAAGAACAAGGATAAATACAACTAGTTGTTTCAGGGTGTGAACGAAAATTAATAAAATAGCCTGTAAAAAGATGTTATATTTGCAGTATAAAATTATAATACAATTAAACAACAAGAATCAGAACAATATTTCATTAGGAAAACAGAGAACTGGAATTTTAATAAAATTTTCTGTACAGCAACTGTAATAAACTAAAACAATAGTCAAACAGATTAAAATTCATATAAGATCTGAAAATACTTACCAAATGATTAAATAGCACTTATCAGCATAATATCTGCACGAATATATGACGAAACAAACCATCAGGAAGATGAGTATGGCCTAGATTGTAGTAATTGGCTCATATTTCAAAGAAAAAAAGATGCAGTATGGATTAAATTTGGTTAGAATCTATCAATATACTAACCCAAGGTCTGTGGGATCCAATGCTTCTTTAGATAACAGTATGCTAATGGCTGGTATATCTCTATTCACTTTTAATCTAAATAACAGACACAATGTATGAAGTCAAATCATAACAAAGTATTCATTGTACAGGACCAGATGCATGTTTCATAAAATATTGTCTCTTAAGTGATAATCGTGGCCAAAATATTTGTAAATCCAAAACCTATACAAATGTTGAAGAGCTTTTCAACGAACTGTTGCTCATGGCATTTGTTAACAGTAAAAGGGAGACAAATCTTAATTAATTTCATATCTACTTTTAACTCCATTGGCCTATAGACCATGGTGAGCTAAAACAATTGTTAACTTCTAGGTGAAACATTTTTCTCCATGTGGAATAGCATATCATTATTATTATTAAACTTTAAAGTGGAACATTTAACTCTTGAGAGTGATTTTTGTTATTTGTGAGTAAATGTCCACATACTTGTACACAAGTTAAACATTCCTAGTGAGTGCTGGTAATTCAGTCAGAGGTATCTCTCTAAGGAGTCACTAGATATCACATAACTGTTGTTAATCACCTTCAATCAACAGAAATCCCATTGATTCACTCAACATCAGCTAGAGTAATGAATGACATTACCTGTACTTAGGGTAAGCATGGAAATATTATATTGACAGGAATAACAACAACGCCAGTTCAAAGGTTTCATCTGCGTAACCGCCTATCTTCCGATTACTCGTTAATTAGTTTATGATATGGAATGATAATTGATTCTCGGAATGTGATCAATCAAATCACTGACACTTTTGGTCATTTTTGTGTTCACGGAAAATTATGAACAGACGGTTGATGTCGTATATACGTACGAAGTAACCCGAATAGCTCACTCGTTACATTCCGCTGCTGTACGCTGCTGAATAGAGTCATTCATTCAATGTTGATTTTAGTCTATTTTTCCTATTTATGTCTTTTTCGATCTTGATAGTTTAAACCGACAGTTATCCATATGAAATTGGTGAAAAAGGGTGGATCATGTTCAATTTTAATATTTAAAGACAGTTAAGAACCATTTCTGAAAGTTAAGAAAATGATTGTACAAAAAATATGTTTCGACCCCCTTTTCTTAAATACGAATAATCAAAGTCTTTCGTGTGTACCAGTCAATTAAAATATTCACAATTTTAAACCTATTCTTTAATTTGTACATAAACTAATTCATATAAAATACAATTGCAGATAAAAAGATAGTGTCAATAGATATAAGAAGATGTGGTATGAGTGCCAATGAGACAACTCTCCATCCAAGTCAAAATTTATAAATGTGAACCATTATAGGTCAAAGTACGGTCTTCAACACGGAGCCTAGACTCACACCGAACAGTAAGCTATAAAGGGCCCCAAAAATTACTAGTGTAAAACCATTCAAACGGGAAAACCAACGGTGTAATCTATATAAAACGAAACGAGAAACACTTATGAACCACATCAACAAACGACAACTACTGAACATCAGATTCCTGACTTAGGACAGGTGCAAACAAATGCAGCGGGTTTAAACGTTTTAATGGTACCAAACCTTCACCCTTTTTCTGAAACAATAGTGTAACATCACAACATAGAAAGACACACTATAAAATATCAACTGAAATAGCTTAACTCAATCAAAGGACATATTAACACCATTGAACATACACTGAACAAATAAATTTGACCTATGATACAATGTAAATTCAAAATAAATAAACTAAGGGAAGAATAATAAAAGTAACATGTTATATCGGTATGAAATGTTAAACAATTTAAGAAAAACAATACGCTCAAACAAAAATATCAGCCATTTGCAATAACTTTAAACACAGGTAAATAAAAATGTTAGGTATACGTATACAGTTACAATAGAGAAAGGAAATATTTTAACAAAATAAATAATTTTGATGTTCATAGTACGTAGTGGAAATTTATATTAGTACCAAACACTTATCAAAGCTGGTATATAGACCAGATATAACCCTGAATAACATTAAATAACAAAAAAAGCATTACAATTAGTATCAACAGGTCAAATAAACAAGAAAGTACAATTTGAGAGTACTCGCAGTTACTGACAGCTACATGTAGTTAAAAGCCAAAACAATTAATAATAAAAAATCATGCATCAGAGACTAAAATCAACTAAAACACATCCCAGGGATTTAGTATTTTAACGTCATGGACAGTCAAAGAAGACATGACTAGTGCAATGCCAAAAATAAATGTATCGACAGACAGTAGGATAGTTAGGAGTTTAACCTCTTTATAGATCAAAATGAACGTGGGTGTGTCTTTAAACATCCCGTTTGAAAAGAATACAAATTTAGTTATGTTTTAATTTGCTGATGACAAAATCGATATTAGTGCCAAGCTCATTTTGTTTGGTTGTTTTTCTTTTTGCTGTAACGTGTTATATTAATACTAGTATTCAACTGTCAACACTTTTTAAATAGATATAAATTTAACATGTTTTACGAACTTATTATCCCGATTTTAATTGTCCAGTTTCAATAATGTAATCAATGACATTTATTACAAATTTATAAACCTTAAATACTTAAAAGTAAATATCCTTTTTATAAATCTAGATAAACTTAGCACATTTCAACAGTAAAATATTCTATGTCTACATTATTTTGTTAAACATTATGTGAAACCTGATTGCTTCATCGTTATAACCTGTTTTACTCTTGCTCCGCTTTCAATTGGAAAATACTTTTAGAACAGTTTAAAACAAATAGTAAAAATATGCAAATATAAATACAATTTTCCATGTTAAACTGTTGCACTTTAAACAATTCTCGTCTGTTTTTCAAGTTTGTTACATTATTCGATTTCTTTCTGAAAGAAGTTTTATATGATACAGGGCCACCTTGTAATTAATAAACTAGGGATTTCCCACAGGTGCTTTATAATTACCGTACTAGATAAAATCCCGTGACTGATAAGAAATTCCAGATGCCATTTTACAACCGGGTATCACAGATAGTAACCAAAGGGGTCTTGTCGCTGAGACAATAATTGGATAAAATGATATGACTTTAGTACAGAGCTCTGCAGGTCATTAATACATGCTAATTTATCGTTGCTATTCCTTCTCATTTTACTTCCATGGTGTAAGTCACAAATTTTGAAATTAATCTAGTGGTTAGTAGAACAAAGTATGAAAAAATAATGAAATAGATGAATCTCAGAAAACCTTTTTTTATAACTGCTTAGCTTTCAAGATTTTTGTGGTGAAATAATCAATGTTTTTACCTTTCAAGTCCTTCTATTTTGGGTTCCCAGTATTCTTCAATTCTGAAAATATCAAGGTGTTTTAACAAAAACTGAGATATATATATATATATATAAAAAAGTACAAAAACATCTTTATCAATATAACATTACAGGGTCAATTTTCTTTTTCTATTCTTAAATTCTACTAAAATCTTGTGAAATCATTCAATTTTAAAATACTAAACATTTTGTTATATTTTTTTCAATATTAAATGTCAGAACTTTTAAAAGATGTGTCAATATTAAGCTGCTTTCCAAGAAATTGTTAGCTACTTAAACCATTTCAAATCAAAAGTAACTTAAACAAGAGTGCACACGCTGAAATGTCTTGCCTTCTTAACTAACCATTGATATTATGTTGATAGTCCTAAATATAAAGCTTTACTACAACTATCACATAAACTTAACTTGATCCAAGAAAATGAAGTCAAGGTCATATAAACCAAACGAGAAATACATGTACACCTTACAATCATTCAATACACTAAATATAGTTGATCTATTGCATATAGTTTCTAAGAAACAGACTTAACCAAGAAAACTAAACAGTGACCAATGAACCATGAAAATGAGGTCAAGGTCAGATGAACCATGCCAGGCAGACATGTACAGCTTACAATCCTTCCATACAACAAATAAAGTTGACCTATTGCTTACAGTTTAAGAAAAACAGACCAAAACACAAAAACTTAACAGTGAGCAATGAAACGTGAAAATGAGGTCAAGGTCAGATGACACCTGCCAGTTGAAATAAAAAGTCAAATAAAACCTGCGAGACTGACATGTACATCATAAAATATTTCCATACACCAAATATAGTTGACCTATCGCATATAGTATTAGAAAAAAAGACCAAAACTCAAAAACTTAACTTTGACCACTGAACCATGAAAATGAGGTCAAGGTCATATGACACCTGCCAGTTGGACATGTACACCAAATATACTAGACCTATTGCTCATAGTATCCGAGATATGGATTTGACCACCAAAACTTAACCTTGTTCACTGATCCATGAAATGAGGTCGAGGTCAAGTGAAAACTGTCTGAAGGGCATTAGAACCTTGCAAGGTACGCACATACCAAATATAGTTATCCTATTTCTCATAATAAGAGAGAAATTAACATTACAAAAAATCTTAACTTTTTTTTCAAGTAGTCACTGAACCATGAAAATGAGGTCAAGGACAATGGACATTTTACAGACAGAAACTTTGTAACATAAGGCATCTATATGCAAAGTATGAAGCATCCAGGTCTTCCACCTTCTAAACTATAAAGTTTTTAAGAAGTTAGTTAACGCTGCAGCCGGATCACTATCCCTGTCGAGCTTTCTGCGACTAAAGTCGCAGGCTCAACAATAAAAATGAAAATCTGCACCATGAAGTCAGACTGTAACTTTGGAATCTATTTGCTTTGGAAGATGCCTATTAATTATCTTGTATAAGTTATATATATAGAGTCCTATTTCCAAAAGCAACCAAACTTAACATCTGGAAATTATGTTTCGTTCACACAGGAATCACTTTATGCTTCCAAGAAATAATTCAAGGAGCAAAAAAGTTGACAGAGGGATTTTACAGTAAAATAGTTGAAATGCTGGTTGGAAGTAAGTCAATAAAATATTTTTTGTAAAATTTAAACTGATCAGGGTAACTATTTTCAATACAACAATGGTTATAATATTCCATCATCAAAGTCATCTGTGAGATTTAGATATTTACCAATAAAAGTGACATATTTGGTTGGCTTTGGTCATTATTTTTAAGTTTGACCATTTATCCTGAATGAGTTTTTCGTACTGATCAATGGCGTTGTTTTCACAGTTCATTTAAAGTTATGTCAGGTTAGCATGTATTTACAGTTATAAATCTAGGTGATATATATATAAGATGTTTACATGTACATTATACTGCACTTATTCTCATGAAAATACACCTACTGCAAAATTCATGAAATTAAATATGCTGCGAATAAATTACATATATAGTTTATATGTGTATACAAACCTTCTGTAGTAGACCTTTGAAATCTGATGAAGCCCCTAAATAAAAGAAATATACCAAAATGTAATAAAAATGTTTATACAAAACGGCAGTCACCAAGGATATCATAATCTATTCTACAACATTTGGCATTGACTGATATATTAGAATTGATTACAATGATAAGATAACAACTGTTATTTAACAGTTCATCTCAATAAAAATACTGTATTTTTATACAAAAAGATGGTAGGAAGATTAAGACATTCTGAGAATTTTTGCCCTCCTAGATTTTCTGTTGCATTTAACAGTATTTCCTATTTTTAGCCATAACAGACATATCTTTTGGATTGTAGGCATAATTGACGCAATTTTAATGTAAACTTCTTAAAGCAAAGTTTGGTCACGATTGGTTTGATGGTTTCATGTGAAAACTAAAAAAGTTGACAATGACAATGATGATGGAAGCCAGGAAGTGGCATTAGCTCCTAGGGAATTGGTGCAATCACTAATCTGTAAATTGTCAAAACCAAAAGGGATCTTGTCTATTGCCCTCTTGATCTTTTCTGGTTTAATTACATTTTGTAGTTACTGTCTCATTGAACCTCACATATCTTTTCATTCATGGTTTATGCTAAATAAAATTTAGTCTGACCTTTATTTGTCTTTTCATAATTTCTGCACAAGATATAGCTTTATTCATAGCATTCCCAGATCCATTCCAAGTCATCTGTTTTATTGTTGGCTCCTTCAGAAAAAGCAAAAAAAGAAATTATTTTTCTTTGAATAAATCAATACATATAATATATGTATTGATTTATTCAAAGAAAAAACAAGTGAAACTGCGAGCTATTGCTCACTGATGATACCCCCGCCCAAATATTTTGGTAAACAGGAAATTGTTGAGTTATGAATCTGAAAACACATCACACGGTATAGCTGACTTATATAAACCCTGAAAGCAAATTTCAGAAATCCTTATGATGTAGTTCCTGAGAAAAATGCGCCGAAAAATATTCATGGGACGGATGGACAGACGGACTGAATGATGGACAGATGGATGGATGGACTCACGGACCGACTCACGGATGGACGGACAGACAGACAGAGGTAAAACAATATACCCCACTTTTTTAAAACGGGGGTATAAAAAGACATATATTGTACACTGGTAGTTCTTAATACAGCACAATTTGGGTGGTCCTTTGTACATGTAAACTATTTGACTTGCTGCTTGAAGGATTTGAAATTTGCAATTCTTGATAACACCACCAGTGGCCAAATTATACTCCTTCTTTTGAATGAAAGGCCTAAAATATCAGCAGGTTTTCTTTGCCACATAATACATGCAAGACAAAATGAATCATCTAATCATGCTTATGAAGGCTTTGTAAACCTTATTGGTTTTTACATACTGTGTATTTATCATTGTTTTTACTTTTTAAAACATCTTCACTATTTTGTCTTTCAAAACTAACTGATCATGGAGTACATTAAATCACTTGTATTTTGAATCATGTTATGTAAATAGTTTGACACAAACCTTCATTTTTTTCATAGCAAATCCCATGAGATTACGTATTTTGCTTCCTGCATTGACTTTCATTTCAATACCAGTTTCATTAAGAATAAAGATAGGAGGTGCTTCCACCATCCTCACTTCTCCTTTATCATACTGTTCCATTTTACATCACTGAAACATAATGGAATAAATAAAGTGGAAATATCTTTCATAGATACAATCCTTTCAGTATATTTTTACTGTCATTGTTTGCATGCAAATGCATGCCATAGTATATGCAGAATGTAGACCAGAAAGGCATCCCAATGTCGATAGAATCATCATTCTTGAAATTTGAAACAAATAGCTTTTCACTTAACTGTAACTGTGTTTGTTAACATTTTCAATCATGTCATAGAAAAACTGCATGAAAGTACTGGTTTTATCAATATCAGAAATGTTTTGACCTTTTTTTTACAAAAAAGAGTGCACACACTGATATGTCTTGCCTTCTCTTTACTTTACCATGATTGAAATTATTTTGAAAGGTTTTACTACAAGTTTCAACATTATCAATGATCTATGTAAATGAGGTCAAGGTCAGATGAACCATGCCAGACAGACATGAACACCTTACAATCATACGGGGTAGCCCCAATATTTCAACACCCCATTAGTCTGACACCCCATTGGTCCAACACCCCAATGGTCCGACACCCCATTGGTCCAACATTGAATAATTGAACAATAGTTAATATCTTTTTATATTAGAAAGCCTGATGAAGTGTTTTTTTAGTAAAACTGTGTCTACAACCAAATGCCTTGTCGATCGACTGATCCAAGTTATCAAGGTAGTTTGGAAGACATTTGGTACCACAACTTGTTATTTTTATATAATTGGTTAAAATATTGGGAAATGTTCACCAATACAACAGATAAAATGATCGAGTCGAGCACTTTGTTGTCTTGCATGGCTAAAAAACGAGTACAATCAATCTCATAACTACAGTACACATTTTGTCAAACTAGAATATAATTTGTGAAGTTTTGTCGAATAACTTGCATGCAGATTCTTTACTGTGTATCTCTCCCAAAGCAGAGAATTAAGAAAATTAAGCTAGTAATCAAATTAATAATTTCATTACTTTCTAGTCATCTAACAACCAAGGAGATTAGACATGTTAGATGGTTATGGAGTTTTGTATGAAATCAGTATGTTGCTATGCAATAAACCACTTTTGATCCTAGCGGACCAACCTCTGTGTATTTTTGCTAGTGACTGTATTCTAGTGTCAGTATGCCAAATTTATGAAGCTAGAGCAGACAAATTAAGAAAACAACATATAGAACAAGAGGCTCTCAAGAGCCTGAATCGCTCACCTGTAATTTTTTGCTTAAATCTTTCATCGATGAATATGTTTGCTTTTCAATATATATTAATGAATGGCTTAAAAATGCCATTTAAATGTTCTTTGTATCTGTCATATTTTCTTCAAAAGCAAAAAAGATGCATTTTACCCCTATGTTCCATTTTAGCCATAGTGGCTATGTTTCTTGACACACAAGGAAATAAAATAAAAAATTTAAACAAGATACTCTGAAACTCATTCAGCCCAAGTTTGGCTGAAATTAATTCAGCAGTTTCAAAGGAGAAGATTTTTTAAAGTAAGCAAACTAGATTAGATAAACAAATTGTGAAAAATTGTCTTTAAAGGACAATAACTCCTTAAGGGGTCAATTGACAATTTTGGTCATTAAACTTATTTGTAAATCTTACTTTGCTGAACAATTTTGCTGTTTACAGTTTATCTTTATCTATAATAATGTTCAAGATAGTAACTGAAAACTGCAAAATTTCCTTAAAATCATCAATTCAGGGGCAATAACCTAAAAATCAGATACCCGATTTGGCTGATAATTTCAGGGCAGGTAGACCTTGAACTAAGGAATACTTTAACTTCTTGTCTGATTTGCTTTAAATGCTTTAGCTTTTGAGATATAAGTCAAACTCTGCATTTTACCCCTATGTTCCATTTTTAGGCAATGGCGGTCATGTTTTCTGAGGAAACAGAAAATAAAACACAAACTTTATTCTAGATAACTTAAGAATCATTCAGCTTAAGTTTGGTTTAATTTAGTTCAGTAGTTTCAGAGGAGAAGATTTTTTAAAGTGAGAAAACATGAAAAAACAATTTGTGTACAATTGTCCTTAAAGGGCAATAACTCCTTAAAGGGTCAATTGACAATTTTGGTCATATTAACTTATTTGTAGATCTTACTTTGCTGAACATTTTTGCTGTTTTAAATACAGTTTATCTTTATCTATAATAATATTCAAGATAATAACCAACAAGAGGCTGTCAGAGTGACAGCAAACCGGATTTTCCTGCAGAGGTCAAACCCTGAACAGTTCAACAAGTATGGACACTACCTTTAAGCTTAAAACAGCTCTGAATTTGGATGGTGATTGAATATTTGACACAGCATAGGTTTGTGACACAAAATGAATGTGGTCAAAGAACTGAAATATTTGAAATTGGACATTTACCTATTATGGTCCAATATCCAAAATCTAAGTACATATAGAATCAGCAAATGAAACAAACCCAAGAATTCAATTTTTGATGAAATCAGACAAAAGTTTAATTTAGGACCCTTTGGACCTCAATGTGGACCAATTTGATAAAGGAGCCCACAATCCAAAATCTCTCAATACATGGTTAGATTCAGCATTTCAAAGAACACCATAAATGCAATTTTTGTTGAATCAAACAGTTTAATTTTGGACCCTGATTTGGACCAACTTGAAAACTGGGCCCAAAAATCTAATATTTAAATACAGGTTTAGATTCAGCATTTGAAAGAACCCTATATATATTTAATTTATGTTGAAATGAAACACAGGTTAATTTTATCCATAATATTTTCTGTGCAAAGGGAAATAACTCAAACTGGATAAAATTTTTCTAAAATAAGATATGATGCAAGTTTTCCAATTATAATCAATAATATAATAACAACAACCAGTGATGACTAAGTTCTCTAAAATTAGATATGATTTAACACTCAAACATTGTTAGAATCAGCATATCAAAGAACCAAAGAATTCAATTTTTGATGAAATTAAACAAAAGTTTAATTTAGGACCCTATTGATCTCAATGTGGTATTATCTTATTAATAATGAAAAGAAATACAGGTTTAGATTAAGCATTTCAAAGAACCCTATATTTATTTAATTTATGTACAAATTGGTTTATGATATGCATTGACCCTGTATGCCATTCAAATCTTCTTGAAATGTTTTTTGTCCCATACAAGAATATATATGGTTTAGGGGTGGGGATCTCGACCGTTTACAAGTTCTTAAACAGGAGGGGGTGGGGGTGACCCCAGGGGACTCACCTTTTATTTCATTTGATTTGTTTTATTGTCCCATACAAGAATATATATGGTTTCGTTGTGGGGATCTTGACCGTTTACAAATTTCCAAAAAGAAAGGGGGTGGGGGTTACCCCCGTGGACTTCCCTTATATTTCATTTGATTTGTTTTATTGTCCCATACAAGAATATATATGGTTTCGGGTGGGGATCTTGACTGTTTACAAGTTATCAAAAAGGAGGGGGGTGGGGGTTACCCTCATGGACTTCCCCTATATTCATTTGATTTGTTTTATTTTCCAATACAAGAATATATATGGTTTAGGGGTGGGGATCTTGACCGTTTACAAGTTCTTAAACAGGAGGGGGTGGGGTTGACCCCAGGGGACTCACCTTTTGTTTCATTTGATTTGTTTTATTGTCCCATACAAGAATATATATATGGTTTCAGGGTGGGGATCTGGACCCTTTACAAGTTTTCAAAAGAAGGGGTGGGGCAACCCCTCTGGACTTCCCCTAGATTTCATTTGATTTGTTTTATTGTCCCATACAAGAATATATATGGTTTAGGGTGGGATCTCAACCATTTACAAGATAAAAGCACATTCTGGAATATATATGATTTAGGGACACTTAATTATCTACAAAATGTCTTATAATGAACAGTAAATTCCAAACTTCATTTATACAGTCCTACTAGTAAGTTATCTTATCAGAAAACAGAAAATTTTCAAATAAATCTGTCACTCCAATGATTATCATATGCTAAAATATTTCCAAGATCTAATTAATAATGAAAATAAATCATTATCATATGCTAAAATATTTCCCAGATCTAATTGAACAGAACTATGGTTTAACATAGTACTCTAACATTACATATATAATAATTAATAATGTAATAATCTTCAAAATGTCTAATGATATAGCTTATAATCATTACCACTTAGGAAATAGATAATTTTCAAATAAATCTGTCACTCCAATTTTTATTGTGAGATAAGACAAATCATAACATGATAACAAGAATAAAATATTTAAAAATTCAACTTTTGGATATTAAAAATGGCGATAACTCAAAAAGGAGAAATACTAAAATCTTGAAAATTGAACTAGACCTTCATTAAATCCCAGGAAACAACATATTTAAATTTGAAAAAAATTTGTTAAAGCATTTTCATGTTATTGTGCTGACACTGTTTGGCAGCCGCCCGTCGGCCCGCCCAGCCACCTGCCGTACATCCCCATTTTAATAACCGATATTTCCTTCGAAAATCTGGTTAAAAACTGCAAAATTTCCTTAAAATTACCAATTTAGTGGCAGCAACCCAACAATGGGTTGTTAGATTCATCTGAAAATTTTAGGGCTGATAGAACTTGACCTAATGAACATTTTTACCCACGTCAGATTTGCTCTAAATGCTTTGGTTTTTGAGATATAAACCAAAAACTGCATTTTACCCCTAGGTTCTATTTTTAGCCATGGCAGCAATGTTTTTTAACGAAACAGAAAATAAAACACAAACTTTCTTCTAGATACCCTAAGGATCATTCAGCTTAAGTTTGGTTGGAATTGGTTCAATAGTTTCAGAGGAGATGATGTTTGAAATAGTTTACACCGGACGGACGACGACGATAAACGGACGACAACGACGGACGGATGCCAAGTGATGGCAAAAGCTCACAGTTCCGAAGCTCACAGTGCCTTCAGAACTGTGAGCTAAAAATTAAATTATAAAAACCATAGTCAAAAGTCAGGTATATGAAAATAGATATTATAACAAAGGCTTATAATATCTATTTTCATATTACTGACTTTTGACTATGGATTATATAATTTGTCGACTGGTTACCTTGGACATCATGGTACCAAGTCAGGTAAGAGCAAGCTATGAAGTAAAACCAAGGTTGCAATCGGGTACAATTTTGGGGGAATATTACCTGTTTAACATTTTTTTTTCACTACAAAATCATCGGAAAACAGTAAACTTTCCCCTCAAATTACACCAATTATATGTTTGATTTTACTTATTTTGGTTGCTCTTATTTGACCGAGTACCATGATGTCCAAGGTAACCAGTCAACAAATTATATAATCAGGAGTCAAAAGTCGGTAATATGAAAATAGTCAATTAGGGCACTAAGGTAAATTTTACTTTGATATGTGCAATGCAAATAGATCAAGGAATTTAAGACTGGACAATCTTCTCATAAAAAAAATGTTGTAATGCCGAAGTAAAAGGCTATACATTCACAGCCACTGGTCACTGAAAAAAATACCTATATGTTTATAGGTGAAAATAATTCAGACAAGTACCTGTGTATACATGGTATACATCAGTCACACATGCCGTACATCCATGTGCCAAATATTATCTTAGTAAAGATAAAACAAAATTCTGCCGTAAAGATAATTACTGCACGAGAAAAAGACAAAAGAGAACCACAAAATGCTTTAAAATTGGCATCTGCTGCTTTTCCGATAATGAAGTCGGAAATTCAATGTATAATGCACCTTATTTCCAACATTATATTTTTAACTGGATTTCCAAAGGAAAATATCAGTTATTGATTTGGTGATGTATGGGGGGCGGCTGCCAAACAATGTCCATGTAATAACTTGAAACGCTTTGACGAAATTCTTCCAAATTTAGATATGTTATTTCCTGTGACTAAAAGAAGGTCAAGCTCAAATTTCACGATCATTCTTCCATCGACCACGAATATATTAAAAAACAACCCTTTGAAAGTGGGTTTCTTGAAAGTTAATGGAGTGACCACAAAATTCTATTGTTTCATATTAAATAAGGTTAAAATCTCATAAACATATTTCTTTCATTATTGACTTCATGATTTCTGCCTACCCATGATGGCCATCTCTGCTGATGAACAAATGTGTGTGTACTTCTATACTCTCTTAAATTCCAATATTATGTCATTTTATGATTAATAGGTCGATTGATTTTGGCCTTTCCATTACTGAACCCTACAAAATTTTTTTTTTTTTTTTTTTTACTTGTTCTTGTTTGGGGGTGCATGGGCCAGATTTGCAAATATCATTTTCATTTAGGAAAATCCGGTTAGCTGTCAATCTGACAGCCTCTTGTCTTCTATAGAATGTAAAATCGTTTACGAAGAAATGTTCATTTAACTAAATATCTATTCTAACAAAACCTTTGATTATTTGGAGAGAAGCAGTAAGAAATTAAGTCAGTTTCAAATTCGGAAAAACACTTATACCAGCTAAACGATAATATGGATTATGACTATTAATAGACATTTTTGGAAAAAGAAAAATGAAAACACATTTAATTAACAGGACTGTTTTATATATAAGGCAATATCAAGGATATAATTTGAAGTGATTTAAAATGTTCTTTTGGTAATATACATTTACATAACTATAGTTATTGTACATATAGTAATGTTATATTGTGTTATCTCTTTATAAACTTTTGTAAATTAATCTGTTAACATATAGTTGTTGATTGAATCTCTTGATAGAGGAAATAAAGAAATGAATGAATGAATGTATATTTCGATCAAACTTTTAAACTCCCTAATTTTTAGATTATATTATCAATTAGCAACTCGACTACTTTCAGTTTGAAAGTTTTCGATCAATTAGTTTGTGTACAGTGTAGATGAAACTAAATCATCATGCTTGAAAAAAATATTCCCTTCGGATAGAAAATGATACTTTTTCGGTAATGACAGTTTCCAAGATCAAATTACGTGAATGATGAGAGACTGCACTACCAAGGACTGTTCTTTACATTTTCTTTTTAGTGGATTGTAGTTTCCCATAGAACACACTGTGTATGAGTTAACCAAAGCTTGCAAGGTTCTAGATTGCTTTATATGCATATGGTCATAGAAAATGAAAGGATATGGTCATAGTATTTCTTAAATACCAAATGGGTGGTATGGTATCATTACAATGTATCTGTTTCTTTAACATAATTATAAGAAAGACTAGTTCAAATACCACGCCAACAATTCTATGATTCTGTAAATAAATTTTCTATTACGGCAGTAATGTATCTTTGCCAGATAATTGGGGTGTCAGACTAATGGGGTGTAGGACCAATCAGGCGTCGGACTAGAGTAGGTGTAGGAATATCGGGTTGACCCCAATCTGGCAATATTACCATACACCAAATATAGTAAATCTATTGCTTATGAGGGGACGAAGTCCCCTATTACGGTAGAAAAATCAATAAAAAAAAAATTTAAAAAATCGGGAAAAATTCCCGAAATTTTCATTCTACTAATGAACTCAAAATCGTTAACTTTTTTCCAGACTTTTTTATTTTCCCGCATTTTTCTCCTTCTTCTGGCTCGTTGTCATGAGACTTTGGGTAAAATATATATTTATCAGTCTAGTAAAATATAAGAAGGAACACAATACCAATTTCATTTTTAATATGGGGACGAAGTCCCCAATTACAATAGAAAATCAATAAAAAAAAAAAAAAAATCTGGAAAATTTCCGAAATTTTCATTGTACTAATGAACTCAAAATCGTTAACTTTTTTTTGTAACTTTTTTTTTTTCAGACTTTTTTTAATTCCCCCATTTGTGCAGAAATCTACTTCCTTCTTCTGGTCTCGTTGTCATGAGACCTTGAGTAGTCTAGTAAAATATAGGAACTCGAGGAACACAATACCAATTTCATTTTTAATAATTCTTTGTCTTTAATCTGAATAAACGTTACCTGATGATCGCGTTTCTTTGTTTACATTGAACATGACGTCATAACTTAAATAACGTCACAAGTAAAATCCCTAAAAACAGAACCAAAATGGGAAACGTGACGGTATTTCCGTTTCTTTTTTAACAGATTTTGAAGTTACAAAAAAAAATAATTCATACAAACTTTGTCCCCTTTCACAGGTAATGCCTGCCTCATATTAAAGACAGTGAAATATGCTACATAAATCTATCATCTGCACAACTGATTTGGCTGACCAGGGTCAAATTCCATGCAATGATTGACATGAAAGAATAAATGTACAGGCTCTTACAGGGAACGTGATATCGAAAGAAAAATTACTATAACTTTGGCCAAAAAAGTCCTATTCAATTTTCTCAAGTCTTTTTATCACTTTAATAGATTTATTATCTTGAAACATTTAACTTAATAATTGGGGCCAAGTATGACCCTTACCGAACTTACTCCTTTGTATGCCATGACTTCAAGTTGCCATAAAATTTTGTAACACAATTTAAACTATTTGACACCATAATCAAAAAGTGATTGTTGCATGAAGGTTTTAAAAGACAGATCTATGGTCATTCAGAGCAAATTCAGCTAAATACCGAAACGTGTAAATACATCTATGGATGTGTGTAGAGTATGGGCACTTGTTTATAAGGGGACGAAGTCCCCTATTACAGTAGAAAAATCAATAAAAAAAAAAAAAAAAAAAAATCGGGAAAATTTCCCAAAATTTTCATTGTACTAATGAACTCAAAATCGTTAACTTTTTTTTTTCAGATTTTTTTTATTTTCCCCATCTGCGCAGAAATCTTTTCCAGTATCGTTTTGGCTTGGGATTTGAGTAAAATGTTATGGGGACGTACCTTACATCAGTAAGCAAATCAATAAAATACTAAAAATCAAAATAAAAAATCATATACTAATAAAATCATAATCGTAAACGTTTTTTGAACTTTTTCAAACAGTTTCATTTTCCCCTGGCGGACCCTGCAATATATGTCATACGATTTCTTGAAAACTAATATGTATGATTACCGGAAAGAGTATGGACGACAACACAATAACAATAACATTTGTATTCTTATAATGTCCTTTTTATAATTCTTGGTTGACTTTGCTTAAATGTTGTTTTTTCGTTATACTTTTAACAAAAAGACATGGAGATTCAAAGTTGTATGAAGTCATATAATGGTGATCGCTATGATTAAGGATCATTGTGACACGTTGGTTTTGGAACAGATCTGTTCCTTAACAACTCGATGCTTTATAGCAACACGTCTTTTCGTTTACATTAAAATAGCAGAGTTTTCAGTCTTTTTAACCATTTAAATATACATTCTTTTAATTCAGATTTTGATATGATAAAAAACGTTACCTGACAATAGCGTTTCTTTGTTTACATTGCAAATGACGTCACAACATAATGTCTTAACAATAGAACCAACATCAGAAACGTTGTGGTATTTCCGTTTCTTTTTAAACAGATTCTGAAGTTAGATTATTCTTTTAGTGAGTTCTTTTGGGAAACTTATCGCATATCAATCAGACAGACTTGTATCTGTACAAAGATCCATAATAAATCGAATTTGAATGTTTTGTTATCCCCGACATACGAGCTTCTTTAAAAACTAGTAATCTCACTTTCATGTGTATAATCTTCAGGAAATTTAACTTAAAATCGTTCTTCTTATTTCATTAAATGTGTTTTTAAAACTAAGATACAAAGTCCACTCATAGATGAGGGTCTGCGTGGGGTTTTAAAGAATCAACAAAATGTGCAGAAAAAATAGCTAACAAATTATGAATAAAGAAAAATATGATAAAAAAACAAAAAATAGAAAATAATGGGGCACTCAAATTTAAAGAAAATGAGTCACTCAAATATGAAGAATATACATGTAGACCCTTTTAATTACCTTTTTATAAAAAAAATACAAAACAAATTTCAAGGAATAAGAAATAAGCATTGTATGACATAAAAAAAATTAAACGCAGACAATTAACAAAAAAAATACAAACATCTTTTAGTTTTAAATCATACCTTTTAATAAATAATTTCAAAAATGAACTCGCAGAACAACTCTTCTATATCATATATTTCAATAATTTTATTAGTGACAAACTTACTGCCAAAAGAAAAAGAAGTGACACTGAAACGAAGCTGAATTTTTAATAATGACAACTGACATATATTTTTCTTATTCAAAATTATAAAATCATTCTACATAGAACGTGTCATTTACAACCGCATATCTTCATAATGTACCTACATGTTACACTGAGGTATTGAGCAAAACTGACACAACTTTTGTTTTATATATACAATAACATGCATGATGGCTTACCATCACAAAAGAGTAAAAAAAAAAGGAAAATGATACAATGAGAAGAAAAAAGAGAAATCAACTTCACATCACCAGATCTATTAGCAAGTGAGAAATTTGTATTGTAACGCGATGCAGTAAACATGGTGAAGAAACAATGAAAAATTATTATTTCTAGCAACGTTTACCTTGTCACACAAATTTAAACCAATTTTTTTATGTTATCACCTTCCACATTCACAGTAGCCACTTGCAAACCCATTGCTCAAAGGTCATGCATCCCAATGAGATATGATGTATATTGAATTTTACAACCTTCAATCAGAGTTTAAAGTCTGAAGCAAGAAAATAAGACACTTTCATGACCACTGTTAGAGTGTTTCTACTCTATGTATATAGAAGCTGAAACTGTAACACTTATATGACGTAAGACCATTTCTATACTGTTTTATGGTGTGATGTTTTTCAGATGTTTATAAAAATTAGAAGATGTGGTGTAATTGCAATTGAGACAACTTTATGTATATATGCCTGTCCCAAGTCAGGAGCCTGTAATTCAGTGGCTGTCGTTTTTTGCTGTGTTACATGATATGTGTTTTTCGTTCATTTTTTGTACATCAATTAGGCTGTTAGTTTTCTCCTTTAAATTGTTTTACATTTGTAATTTTGGGGCCTTTTATAGCTGACTGTGCAGTATGGACTTTGCTCATTGTTGAAGGCCATATGATGACATATAGCTGTTAATTTCTGTGTCATTTAATTTCTTATGGAGAGTTGTTCAATTGGCAATCATATGACACCTTCTTTTAAATTTTTATCAACCAAAGATCAAATGAAGTGGATATAAACAATTATAGGCAACCGTATAGCCTTCTAAAAAGAGAAAAACCCATACAGTATAGTTGGCTATAAAAGGCCTTGAAATTGCAAATGTAAAACAATTCAAACGAGAAAACTAAAGGCCTCGACATGTTTATTTGTTTGTGTTTTTTTGTTTTGTTTTAGCAGTCGTCAGTTAATTTTACTTTTTTTCTGTACGTTTTAAGAAGACAACTGTTATAAGCTATATGAGACATTGAATAGTTGCCATTCGAAAGCATAGAACTGTTCAAATTTTTACTAGCTTCAATAGTGTTATTGTCTATTGTATTGGTGTGTCTGACATGTCTCCAAGGCATCCATATTTAATAGTATCTATTATCACCTTCCACATTTTCCATATAAATTGAGATTACTAATGGCACTTCCTGTATACAAGGTGATATGATGTGCCGCTGGAATTGGTCACCTTTTCAAGCTTGAAAATATGTGTAATGGTCGGGAAAATATCAGAAAAATATGATAAGGTCAATAAAGTTCCCATAACTTCTTCGTCTGTCACTGTTCTTGGTGTTCCTGCTGTGTTTTAATCAACCAAGTTTTCATTTTGACATTTTGGTATTCCACTCCTACATTACACACCACATGAAACCCAAACAATATGGGAAAGGTTACATTTTCACATACGCAATATATGAAAAGGTATCCATTTTTAAATCTAAATCATATGAATTGAAGGTGAGGTAACTCTGAAATTTTCTGAAGGAATTTAAATTAAATTTTGCTATTTTATATTTTAGCCGAAAAATTGTACAGTGACCCTATCTTTTCTTATAATATTCTCAAAGCATTTTCCAAAAGTTGTCTTCTTGTATTTATTTTACAATTCTATCATTCAGTTTACATGTAACTTCTAATCACATAATAAATGATGTTTTTCCTGTATAATCCATACAAAATGTGTCATTTTGTCACAACCTGTAGCTTCAGAAAATGCTCGTAACCTATCATTTTTATTATATTTTTAACATATCACAATATATACTACATTTAAGCAAAGTATGCTGTGGCGGATCCAGAACTTTTCATAAGGGGATGGGGAGCACTGGCTGACCATATGATCAACCAAATTTTTCCCACAAAGGGGGCCTCCCCGGATCAGCTTATGGTATGAAAAATTCTATAAATTTTTAATTCATACTCCCATACCACCTTAACGGGATTCTAAAGGTTTTCTGACTTCGTCCCTTTCACAGGTAACACCTGCCTCATATTAAAACGTGTTAAATTCTTTTCTTTTTTTCTTTCACCTTTCAACTTTCCATTCTAAAGTTTTATTTTTCAATCGTTCTTCCAGGGAATGTAAGTAAGGGGAAGGAAACCAATATTAATATGTTGGGAAGATTTCATTCGAACCTCTCCGGGTTTGACTATTATTTATGAGAAAATATCCGAGCCGTTCGAAAACTAATTTGTGTTATGCTATTGGTTTAAAAGTTTTGATGCAAGTATGACGATACGTTATAACATGAATATTTATATATTTGAACTCTGTTTTCTATTAACAAAGGTCAATATACAGTTGTGTTTACTTAGGCGGCGTATTAATAAAACCACGCACCTTCCTTCTTCCATTTTAGATAGTATAAGTGTTCATTTTTGTTTAAATTAATGTGTTTTCCTGAATATTTGCCGTGTTTTTGTTTTGCTTAATTTTTTTAATGAATAAGTAGCAGATAGTTTGTCGTCGGTCTTCAATACTTCCTGTACACGTTATACATTTGTGTACTTGGTCCGCGGTGTATTCGAACTGTTTCATTTTACGTACGATTTCAATGTAATCTTTTTTCAAATGCTATCTTGTTACACTAGTCCCGAAACGAGGGCATTATTTTTTAAAGTCTTTTGGTAATATTTCTTATTTCTTTATAAGTTTTTTTTTTTTTTTTTGGGGGGTGCATTTGATAATAAAACGGTTTTAAACGGCAAATAGAAAAGTAAAATTAGTAAAGAAAATATCAGACAACAGAAATAGAAAGTATTGAATCCAAGGTCATAAATGGTTGGGCTATTCTTATATAGATGCAATTTAAATTTTATGACTCCTTTCTATTTTTTCTTTGAAAGCTGTAGCTGTAACCTTTAATATCGGTATTGTGTCGAAGTTTAACACATGGTTTTCATTGCCTCTACGGTGTATTCCTATTTAATGAATTTGTCAGTTTTACTTTAACTGATCGTAAATTTTCTGATTATGAATTTTTTTTTAAACTCTCGGTAGGTTGCACAGGCACTTGTCTAAGACTATTTTCCCCTACGTACCTTAATATAAGTGTTACATTAAGGTATATAGATAAAAAATCGAGACAAGTGCCTGTGGTAGGTGGTTCCTTTGATGAACCTTCCACAAAACTCTAACACTGAAGGATACGCAGATGTACAAATGTCCCTTAATACATACGTTATTTCATATCATGGCTTACCCTTTTATTACACATATCGTGTTGGCAAGCGATCCAATAGTTATTTCTTTTCTTTCATTTGATAAATAATCCTAATTATTTGTATTGATGACAAAAGGGATTTGACCACAGATTAGGCCTGCTCTACATGCATTTACTCAAGTTCCAATGTGTGTTTAAAAATACTTTTGTAAAGTAATAAATAATCATTGCTTTACATCATATTTCACCCTATTTTCATCTTCAATCAATGTTTTATATACCATATCTAGTGCGGGTATCGGCATATTAAATGGTGGGCGGGTCCTCTTGTCCATCCATGATCACCTCAATACTACTATGTAATTAGATTATATATCATTTTTTAACATAAACTGTTATCACAGAGATATGTCTCGCTTTTTTGTAATTTCGATAATACAAATGTTGAAATTAAAATACCAACACTTTAACATGTATGTTTTGCAAATATTCAAAGTCGTATGTTTTGCAAATATTCAAAGTCAATGAATCATGACTTGAAAGTACATGGCTATAAACAATATCCATGGAAATGAGATGTGCCAATGCTAATACAACTGCGTACCAAATACCATTGACTTATCATAAGTAGTTTCCTTTAAACATACCTAAATACAAACTTATACATGTAAACTAAGCAAAATTTCAAAGTCAATAAACCTGAGGAAGCGGGATCAAATAATCTCCATGTGAGATATGCCAATGCTAATACAACTGCATACCAAATATCATTGACCAGTACTACTAGTGGTTCCCCATAAAACAACCTAATCAAAAATAATACATGAAAACAAAGCAAAAGTTTCAAAGTCAATAGACCATAACTGAGGGGGCAGGGCCAAATAATCTCCATGGTAATGAGATGTGCCAATGCTAACATAACTGCATACCAAATATATTTGACCTACCACTAGTGGTTCACCATAAACTAGACCTAATCACAAACTAATACATTGTTGACGCCGCCGCCGCCGAACAGCATACCTGTCTCGCTTTTGACTCCGTCAAGCGAGACAGTAAATAATAAACTTTGTGGACCGCACCAAATCTTTACAAATTCTTTTAATTCTTGTTTTGAAAACACACCAGGGCGGATCCAGCCATTTAAAAAGGGGGTTCCCAACCCAGGATAAAGGGTGGTTCCAACTATATGTCCCCATTCAAATGCATTGATCGTCCAAAAAGGGGGGTTCCAACCCCGAACCCCTCTGGATCCACCACTGCACACAATCAGAATCAGAAACAAAATAAAATATGAAAGCCAGCAAACTAACGACAATCACCGAAATACCAGATCACCTGTGTCATAGACCCATTGGTGGCCATGGGCTGTTTTCTGCACTGTGGTTTGGTTGTCGTCTCTTCCAACACAGTCCCCACTTCCATGATCACCCTCCATGACATAGGACAAACGCATTCAGAACCTGGCAGGGTTAACAATGTTTGTTAGCGCCTGTCCTCCGTATGACTCGAGAGGTGGTCAATTTTATTGATGACCCACTTTTGTGATATTTTTAAGATAAAATTCTCACCAGAAAGACACAACAAAGTATATAAGCCCAGCCCTGATATAAAGCTGTTATCAGTGAGCACAGCAAAGCGGTAAACTACAGGCTCCATGCGCCTAAAATACTGATGTTTTTCTTTCAAATCTTCTTTTATTGACATACAATATTCAAGCCATATTTTACACACCAAGGACCATCGATCATGTCACTTTGGTTTGAATTGATTCAGTAGTTTCAGTAAGCTCTTTTAACTAGAGACAATAGATGAGGCTCTCAAGAGCCTGACTCGTTCACCTGTAGTTTTTATTTAAATTTTTCATCAACGTTTTTTTTGCTTGCAAGTTTAAATGTATAATTAATAAGTGTGGACACAAACCAGTGTGGAAAATATCCAGCATTCTGAGAATATTACATGGCAATTAGGACAGGTGAGCTAAAACAATAAACGAAAAGCAAATATGAATACAGCCACAAATGACCACTAAAATTATAAATAAGATTTTGAGTTGTGAAAAGAGGATAAAATGTATGTACTGTATCCAAGCCCTGTCTTTAACATGGGACTGTTATGTTACAGCACAACATAAGTACAAACATGATATATTTTTTTTCAAATAGACTTCCTGTATGTATCAGTGTATTTATTTATTCCACATTGGCTAAAAGTTTAAAATTTATTGATTTATATCTCACAAAACATATATAACTTGCTTAATTTTTGTGCATGTCCTAATTCAGGAACGTCTAGGTAGCTTTTGTAAGTCTTGTACGTTTTTGTTATCTTGGTTCGTATCTGTTTTGAAGTGAAGTGACGTCAAAGTTCCTTTTTTGTACTAGCATACATTAATGAATAAGGTCCTGATCTTGCTTCTGGGTGTTGGATTATGGATTGTGTTGAAGGCCCATTGCTGGCCTTAAGCTATTTTCTGTTTTGTTTTCAGGTTGTTGTCTCAGTTTCAAAATAAAATGCTCCATGAAGCAGCTTGATACGACCGCAGAGGTCGAACCCTGAATAGTTGGGGCAAGTATGGACACAACATTCAAGCTTGATACAGCTCTGAATTTGGATTGTGATTAAATATTTGACACAGCATAGGTTTCTGACACAGAATGAATGTGGTCTAAGAACTTAAAAATTTTAAATTGGACATTCACCTATTATGGTCCAATATCCAAAATCTAAATACATGGTTAGATTTAGCATATCAAAGAACCCCAAGAGTTCAAATTTGATGAAATCAAACAAAGTTTAATTTTGGACCCTTTTGACCTCAATGTGGACAAAGTTGATAACGGGTCCAAAATCAAAATCTAAATACATGGTTAGATTCAGCATATCAAAGAACCCCATATATTTAATTTTTGTTGAAATCAAACAAAGTTGAATTTTGACCCGATTTGGACCAACTTGAAAACTGGGCCCATAATCAAAAATCTAAATACATGTTTAGATTCAGTATATCAAAGAACCCTAAGAATTCAATTTTGTTAAAATCAAACTAAGTTTAATTTTGGACCCTTTGGACCTTAATGTAGACCAATTTGAAAACGGGACCAAAATTAAGAATCTAAATACACGGTTAGATTCGGCATATCAAAGAACCCCAATAATTCAATTTTGATGAAATCAATCAAAGTTTAATTTTGGACCCTTTTGACCTCAATGTGGACAAAGTTGATAACGGGCCCAAAAATATAAAATCTAAATACATGGTTAGATTCAGCATATCAAAGAACCCCATATATTCCATTTTGTTGAAATCAAACAAAGTTTAATTTTGGACCCGATTTGGACCAACTTGAAAACTGGGCCCATAATCAAAATCTAAATACATGTTTAGATTCAGCATATCAAAGAACCCTAAGAATTCAATTTTGTTAAAATCAAACTAAGTTTAATTTTGGACCCTTTGGACCTTAATGTAGACCAATTTGAAAACGGGACCAAAATTAAGAATCTAAATACACGGTTAGATTCGGCATATCAAAGAACCCAATAATTCAATTTTGATGAAATCAATCAAAGTTTAATTTTGGACCCTTTTGACCTCAATGTGGACAAAGTTGATAACGGGCCCAAAAATATAAAATCTAAATACATGGTTAGATTCAGCATATCAAAGAACCCCATATATTCCATTTTGTTGAAATCAAACAAAGTTTAATTTTGGACCCGATTTGGACCAACTTGAAAACTGGGCCCATAATCAAAAATCTAAATACATGTTTAGATTCAGCATATCAAAGAACCCTAAGAATTCAATTTTGTTAAAATCAAACTAAGTTTAATTTTGGACCCTTTGGACCTTAATGTAGACCAATTTGAAAACGGGACCAAAATTAAGAATCTAAATACACTGTTAGATTCGGCATATCAAAGAACCCCAATAATTCAATTTTGATGAAATCAAACAAAGTTTAATTTTGGACCCTTTGGACCTCAATGTGGACCAATTTAAAAGCGGGCCAAAATCCAAAAACTTAATACGGTTAGATTCAGCATATTAAAGAACACTAAGAGTTCAAGAATAAAACCCCATTGAAATTGGTCAAGAAATAAGCAATTTATACAAAGTATCTTCTTTTGCACAATACTGTGTAATTGAATATTTCTTGCAATTGCGCAATACTGTGCAATTGAATATTTCTTGCTATTGCGCAATACTGTACAATTGACAATTTCTTGCTATTGCGCAATATTGTGCTATTGGATATTTCTTGCTATTGTGCAATACTGTGCAATTGAAGATTTCCTGCTATTGCAATACTGTGCAATTGAAAATTTCTTGCTATTGCACAATACTTATTATATAATGATTTACACATCCTGTTTGGTGTGTATCTCCTGCCATATCATTATTATTTGCTTTTAAATATAAATCAGAAATAACCAACTTAAAATGGAAAATTCTAAAAAAAAAAAAAAAAAAAGGAAAAAAAAATCCCCCAAATTTTTGAACCCGTTATGATTCATCACCCCCAAACTCAATCCCAGCCTTCCTTTGAGGTATGGTACCTTGCAGTACAATTTCAGAGAGATCCATACACTTGAACACAAGTTATTGTCTGGAAACTAGAAAAATGCTTATTTTTGGCCCCTTTTTGGCCCCTAATTCCTAAACGTTTCAGGCAATTACCCCCAAACTCAATTCCAGCTTTCCCTTTGTGATATGGAACCTTGTAGTACAATTTCAGAAAGATCCATACACTTACACACAAGTTATTGTCATGAAACTAGAAAAATGCTTGTTTTTTGCCCCTTTTTTGGCCCCTAATTCCTAAAATTTTGAGGCAATTACCCCCAAAAATCAATCCCAGCATTCCCTTTGTGATATGGAACCTTGTGGTACAAAGTCAGAGAGATCCATACACTAACACACAAGTTATGTCTGGAAATTACAAAAATGCTTATTTTGGCCCTTTTGGCCCTTAATTCCTTAACTGTTGGTACCATAACCCCAAAATCAATCCCAACCTTCCTTTTGTGATATTGAACCTTATGGTAAAATTTCATAGAGATCCATTCACTTGAACTAAAGTTAGAGTGCGAAAACCAATGCGTCTTTGGACGACGACGACGACGCCAACGTCATACCAATATACGACCACAAAAAATTTTGCGGTCATATAAAAATACATCTTTAAGTTTTAAATCATACCTTTTAATAAATAATTTCAAAAATGAACTCGCAGAACAACTCTTCTTTATCATGTATTTCAATAATTTTATTAGTGACAAACTTACTGCCAAAAGAAAAAGAAGTGACACCGAAACGAAGCTGAATTTTTAATAATGACAACTGACATATATTTTTCTTATTCAAAATTATAAAATCATTCTACATAGAATGTGTCATTTACAACCGCATAGCTTCATAATGTACCTACATATTACACTGAGGTATTGAGCAAAATTGACACAACTTTTGTTTATATATACAATAACATGCATGATGGCTTATCATCACAAAAGATTAAAAAAAAAAGGAAAATGATACAATGAGAAGAAAAAAGAGAAATCAACTTCACATCACCAGATCTATTGGCAAGAAGTGAGAAATTTGTATTGTAACGCGATGCAGTAAACATGGTGAAGAAACAATGAAAAATGATTATTTCTAGCAACGTTTACCTTGTCACACAAATTTAAACCAATGTTTTTATGTTATCACCTTCTACATTCACAGTAGCCACTTGCAAACCCATTGCTCAAAAGTCATGCATCCCAATGAGATATGATGTATATTGAATTTTACAACCTTCAATCAGAGTTTAAAGTCTGAAGCAAGAAAATAAGACACTTTCATGACCACTGTTAGAGTGTTTCTACTCTATGTTTATAGAAGCTGAAACTGTAACACTTATATGACTTAAGCCCATTTCTATACTGTTTTATGGTGTGATGTTTTTCAGATGTTTATAAAAATTAGAAGATGTGGTGTAATTGCAATTGAGACAACTTTATGTATATGCCTGTCCCAAGTCAGGAGCCTGTAATTCAGTGGCTGTCGTTTGTTGCTGTGTTACATGATGTGTTTTTCGTTCAATTTTTGTACATCAATTACGCCGTTAGTTTTCTCCTTTAAATTGTTTTACATTTGTAATTTTGGGGCCTTTTATAGCTGACTGTGCAGTATGGACTTTGAAGGCCGTACGATGACATATAGCTGTTAATTTCTGTGTCATTTGATTTCTTATAGAGAGTTGTTGAATTGGCAATCATACGACACCTTCTTTTAAATTTTTATCAACTAAAGATCAAATGAAGTGGATATAAACAATTACAGGCAACCGTATAGCCTTCTAAACAGAGAAAAACCCATACAGTATAGTTGGCTATAAAAGGCCTTGAAATTGCAAATGTAAAACAATTCAAACGAGAAAACTAAAGGCCTCGACATGTTTGTTTGTTTGTGTTTTTTTTAGCAGTCATCAGTTAATTTTACTTTTTTTCTGTACGTTTTAAGAAGACAACTGTTATAAGCTATTTGAGACATTGAATAGTTGCCATTCGAAAGCATAGAACTGTTCAAGTTTTTACTAGCTTCAATAGTGTTATTGTCTATTGTATTGGTGTGTCTGACATGTCTCTAAGGCATCCATATATAATAGTATCGTATATCACCTTCCACATTTTCCATATAAATTGAGATTACTAGTGGCACTTCCTGTATACAAGGTGATATGATGTGCCGCTGGAATTGGTCACCTTTTCAAGCTTGAAAATATGTGTAATGGTCGGGAAAATATCAGAAAAATATGATAAGGTCAATAAAGTTCCCATAACTTCTTCGTCTGTCACCGTTCTTGGTGTTCCCTGCTGTGTTTTAATCAAACAAGTTTTCCTTTTTGACATTTTGGTATTGCACTCCTACATTACACACCACATGAAACCCAAACAATATGGGAAAAGGTTACATTTTCACATACGCAATATATATGAAAAGGTATCTATTTTTTAAATCTAAATCATATGAATTGAAGGTGAGGTAACTCTGAAATTTTCTGAAGGAATTTAAATTAAATTTTGCTATTTTATATTTTAGCCCGAAAAATTGTACAGTGACCCTATCTTTTCTTATAATATTCTCAAAGCATTTTCCAAAAGTTGTCTTCTCGTATTTATTTTACAATTCTATCATTCAGTTTACATGTAGCTTCTAATCGCATAATTAATGATGTTTTTTCCCTGTATAATCCATACAAAATGTGTCATTTTGTCACAACCTGTAGCTTCAGAAAATTCTCGGTAACGTATCATTTTTTATTATATTTTTGAACATATCCCAATATATACTACATTTAAGCAAAGTATGCAGTGGCGGATCCAGAACTTTTCATAAGGGGGGATGGGGAGCACTGGCTGACCTATTAAGGAGGCCCGCTCCAGTCATGCTTCAGTAATTCCCAATATGATCAACCAAATTTTTCCCACAAAAGGGGGGGGGGGGCCCTCCCCCCGGATCAGCCTATGGTATGAAAAAATTCTATAATTTTTTTAATTCATACTCCCATACCACCTTAACGGGATTCTAAAGGTTTTCTGACTTCGTCCCCTTTCACAGGTAACACCTGCCTCATATTAAAACGTGTTAAATTCTTTTTTTTTTCTTTCACCTTTCAACTTTCCATTCTAAAGTTTTATTTTTCAATCGTTCTTCCTTTCAGGTCCAATTTATATTTTCGTTGTCAAAAAATATCTTTCTTGCATTAGATGTCTTCCCCTTTTCGGCAAACGTTTGAACGAAGTAGATAATATTCCGATTACAATCCGTTCCACACAAAATTTACATCCGGAGTAAATCTAACTACCAGAAATCTACCATTCTATCATTAACGCAAAAGTACCACAATACAACTGTACTCAAATTAGTTATTATTTCTTTTAACCTTCACATAAGATTTTTTAAATTATCCATTGTTCAGGTAATGAATTTTCACTCTAAAAGAGTGACGAAAGATACCAGAAGGACAGTCAAACTCATAAATCGAAAACAAACTGACAAGGCCATGGCCAAAAATAAAAAGAAAAAAATACAAATAATAGTACAGATGACACAACATAGAAATCTAAAGACTAAGCAACATGAACCCCACCAAAAACTGGGGGTGATCTCAGGTGCTCCGGAAGGGTAAGCAGATCCTGCTCCACATGTGGCACCTGTCATGTTGCTTATGTTATTACAAATCTGGTAAATAGTCTAATTCGGTAGGTCACATTCGTGAAAAGGGAAGGGTATTGTAGTTACGACATAAGGAACATATCCGATATCATCTAAATTATGTCAAAATAAGGAATCAACGATTAGTTTCTTCTTTTTTCAGGGAGGGGGATCTTTTCTTTCTGTTTTTGCTTTTCACTTTACAATAATTGTTATGGAAGGGATGTGAAAATTAGTAAAAAAAAAAAAATATTTGAGCGAACTCCCATAACGATACACCTGTGACTGTGAGTGCCCCCCCAATAATTTTAGTATATAGGAGTTAGTAAATTTGATTGTGTCCCAATAAACAAGTTTACCTGTAATTTTCTTTAATGATGAACTTTCTCAGCTGGTGTTTTACAACTGTGTAAAGGTTTATCAATATCTGTCTAGCCATTTAGTAGTGCTTATATCACACATATATAGACCATCAGATAACCATATGGACAGGGTGAGTCATATATTCTCAAAAACTTTGTTTGTTTTAATTTTTTTTTTGGGGGGGGGACTGACTAGTTGGTGTTAAAAACATTGGCTGATTTCACACAACTATTATTTGTAAATACATGCAAATCATTAAGTGAAGTATTTACAATTTTTATGTGATATATCCACATTCAAGTCTGCACTCAGCCCTGTAGTTTATTGCCACACATAATTCATGTCTAAAGTTTTTTTTTTAGCAGGGAGAAGGATTCTATACCCAAGTCAAATGTATTTACTGAAAACAACTAAGTGTTTTATTACATGAACAGTACACAATCAATATTTTTAGAAGTTGAACCCAGCAGGGTTATTTTTTCAGAACTCATTAATGTCATAGTTGTCTTAGAACAATCAAATTCATTCACAGAAATGTTCACAAATTTCTTTCATACGCATGATTTTGTTATTGTTCAGCCTCAGTAGGTTTGTAAACTTTCTTTGAAGTTTCAAAGATCTACACATTTCTTTCATACACATGATTTTATTATTGCACAGCCTCAATAACTTTCTTTGAGGTGTCAAAGATCTGTGTTAAAAACAGAAATTGTTACCATAATTTTAAAAATTTTGCTGAAGAAATGATGAATTTCTAAAAACTAGAAATATGGGAGAAAATTCCTAAAACAATGCCATAATAGCAGGTGTACAACTAAATTGCAATAAATGCAAAAACATTCTGTGAAGTTTCAAAGATCTGGGTTGTTTACTATAGTGGAAGTTGATTACACTAAATTGGTACAGTCTTTTGTAACTTTTGCTGAAAAATTCTTCAAACAATTCCATAATAGCAGATGCACAATTTAAACATGTGTATAATTTTCCTAAGAAGTTTCAGGGATCAGGGTTGAAAACTGTAGGAGGAGACATTACACAGAACTGGTACCATTTTTTGTAAATTTTTCTGAAAAATAACTAAGTTCCCAAGTCCAAAAAATAAGAATAATTCCTCAAACAATTTCATTATAACAGGTGCACAACTTCAACATGTGTGAAATCTTTCTGTGAAGTTTCTTGGATCTGGGTTGACAACTGTAGGAGTAGATTATACAAATCAGTTATTCACTTTTATCTGCCCACCACCATACTATAAGCTGGTTTTACTCTTCATCCAACACAGGAATAAAAATATGATTTCCATATTTCTTTGTTATTCATATGGACTACATAGGTAATTTACTTTTCCTAACCATGAACTATATGTTTGATGCTTCATATATTGAGATAAAACGAGAATAGAATGTTTGTCTAAGACTCAAAATCCAATGAAATACAAGAAATTCTAAATAAATAAAAGAAACAGTGTTTTCATTGGTGTTTTTTATCTTGTGAGTTTCCATATAAAAGATATAATGTTTATTCATTTTGAATTTTGAGGCAAGTGATGAACCTTGCTTTGAACTAAATTCACAGTCAGCTGAATTTTTAAGTGGCTAGTTCACAAGGAAACAATCTGCCGGATGCCTTCACCGAGACATTATTTATCTTATTCCAAGATGACCCGTTTTTGCTCTTACTTTAAATTACTGCATGCTTAGCAGAGAAACAGCCAATATTATCTTCTAAGTCTTTGGTTTGACCTGGCTAGGAATCAAATTTATGACGTCCAAAATTGAGAATATATTGACAATCAGTTACAACTTTTCCTTTTTTCTTGCGCTGGGCTTTTTCAAACCACACAGTAGTATTGTATATATAAAATCTTTTTTTAAGGGAAATAATTTCTCCTATCCTTTTTAAGGTAGGTGGTACATATTACACTTGAGGTGTTTAAAATAAAAGTAGGTAATCTTTTCTTTTCCACAGTCATGTTGTTATCCTATAATAATTACCACATGACAGTCTATTCAGATGCAAAAAGAGTCATCCCTTTAAAGATTATTCAGAAATTTACATTAAAAAAATCTTCCGTTTCATATATGACTCCAAAAATTCAAGTTATTTTCTTTTTAAAGTGGTTCAATTATTTCATTGTCATTTTCATAATATAAGAATTCTCAAGATTTTACTACACTCATAAAACTAGAATAGGGTTCATTTTCTCTTAATGGTCATCAATATAACTAGATTGGAGCAAATATCTTCTAATCCCCCAGGGTGGAGTGCACTATCATATCATAGACCAGAGGAGACTTGACTACTCTGTGGGGACGGAAAGAAGAGAAGGGCTATGTTGTCTCTCAACAGCAACTCATTGTGCAACAAATTAGATGTTTATGGAACACATTTTGCCTTGAGGACGTTTTGGACATAATGCTTGTTACTGTCTCTAATTCACATCTTAATTGAGTGAAAGGGAGGATTATAAAGCTGATCCATATTTCTCAAGATCTACAACAGCAACATCATGTAGTTTGTGTTGCTTAGTCTTTAGTTTTCTATGTTGTGTCTTCTGTACTTTTATTTGTCTGTCTTTTTATTTTTTAGCCATGGCATTGTCAGTTTATTTTCAATCTATGAGTTTGACTGTTCTTCTGTTATCTTTCATCCATCTTTTGTAATGACTCTTTATATTCAAACAAAATAAGAAGAATGTAATTTTCTATGAATTCATAAACAGCTGCGCCATGAGCGCATGATACGCCCGTTGCTCTTTCAAAGAATAAAGTTCAATAACTTCTCAATGTCATATCAGAAATTCATGAAAAACTAAAGGGAGGTTATCTTAATAGATATAAACCAGTCACCAAAGTTTCATGATAACTGCTCAAAGCATTGACCGAAAACTACCCCCTTTTTTATGAATGCAATTACATAACTCCGAAACGTAAAATCTAAAATTTATAAATATAAGGGAGCTTACGTCAATAGATATAAACAATTCACCAAAGTTTCTTGCAAATTGGTGAAAGTGTTTTTGAGTTATTGTCTGAAAACTGGAAAATCCCCCTTTTTTAATGAAAAAAAACCCTTAACTTGGAAACTTAAAATCTTAAATTTATAAAAATACGAAAGGGAGCTCACGTCAATAGATATAAACAATTCACTAAAGTTTCATGCGAATTGGTTCAAGTGTTTTTGAGTTACTGTCTGACATGTTGACAACGGACGGACAACGGTATACCATAATACGTCCCGTAAACCGGCGTATAAAAACCTTTTAGCACTAAGTGTCCATGATTAAGGATAAATAAAAAGATAATTTGAGAGCACCAAACATGTTATGTGTGATTTCTCAATTGGTAAGACAGAATTAAAATGGTTGCCCTTTTCATTCGGAATAGTTCTCACAACTTTATTACTTCATCCTTTCAAAAGAAAAATTAACACAGTGAAAACATCAACACAGTTTTATATTTATTCTGTTTTCAACATATTTAACAACATCTACATAAATTCTCAATGAATGGATTTGATTTATGAAATTGACAATTTAACAATTTCCTTACTTTGGCAGATATGCTTTTAATCAATATAGCAAAGCTATTACAGTAAATGATAATTTTGAATTATTTGTCCTAAAAATTGGTTCTTAATTTCAGGTAATGTTCAGCATAACACATGTTGTTTCTTACTTAGAAACACTATGATTTCAGTATGATGCTTTAACAGTTCACTGACATAAACAAAAGTAACTGTTCACATTGTCAATTCTACACAATCATCACATGTAGGTTATGCATGGATACAATTATAAATGATAAACTGATAAATGTTTTGTTTCACTTTCTGAATTTCTTAAACAATGGATGGTTATGTTCTCTGTTTCTCTTAGATCTGTATTCCATATAGAGTCTGTCGTCTGCTCCTGACATAGAACTCATACTGCCAGACTTTCTCATCATCTACAAAACATGTTCATGGTTACGTCAAGTTAATACACTTATTATACATTATTGATAAAGGTTGTAACTAAACCAGTATACTTTGTGTTTCCCAGTCAAAATATTGATGCAATTATCAGTACTTAAAATTAAAACTAAATTCACTTCAACCTTTTTTATATCAAAGTGCAAAAAGGTATGATTATATTGTACCAGTTAGCAAATAAAGCATTTTGAGCTATCTTTCAGTAACTTTGAGCATTTAGCTATTCATTGTAAAATACCAGGGATCCTTAAATGTACACATATTCTGCACATCTAACATTATGGTATGGGTTATTCTCATTGATGAAGGCTTTACGGTGACCTCTGGTTGCTTTTGTTCACATCCTTTGGTCTGTGCTGGATAGTTGTCTCATTGACAATCATACCACATCTCCTTATTTTATAGTGTACAAGAATGTTTTTAACACATCTAGACCCAAGTTTCTCCAAAAACATACAATGTACATGTGTGTAACACCTACACCAAAGTTTCTCTAAAACAAAGTGTAAGTGTGTGTAACACTCCTGACATACCTACATCTAAGTTTTCTCTAAAATCTACAGTGTACATGTGTGTAACACCCCTGACACCTACACTAAAGGTTTGCTAAAACATACAGTGCACACGTGTGTATACACTCCTAACATACCTGAGAACCAGGTTCTCCGCCCTTCTCCTCCTCTGCATCCTGTTCTGTGGCAGCTAAAACTTTCTGTAACAATTGTACCTGCTCATCTTTAGTACCGTAGTATAAATTTTCCTGTGAGAAAACATACAAATTATTTCTTATATCGTATTCATTAATCTGAAATAACACTTTGCTCTAACAATAACTTGCCACATTTTCAAATTATAATGCTCTTCTAAATTTTGAAAATAAAAGTGACTATTCTTCAATTATTATTATTGTGATCAGAAGGTTCTAGAAATATTTATTAATATATGACATTGATATAAAATAAATGTTTCCAAGTAAAGCTTTTTAAGACAATGATGCATATATTTAATATATTTACATTATACAGGGCTCACACTACTTCAGAATCATAGGGAGAAGTGACTTCTCTTTTTGAAATTGATAGGGAGAAGTGGTGAGATTTGAAAGAAAAGTGCTCCTTCGTCCGCTGCGCTACAATGTTTTGATTTTACTATAGTATAAAGGGTCATATGTAAATAATGTTCTTTTTATATTGTTCAATTCATATCTGAGTATACAATTAAATTAACAGTTCAAGTTCAAAGTTGTTTAAGTTTAGGTTCTTGTGAGAAACTACCAACTAAATATCTAGCGCTAAAAAGAATTTTTTTTATGTCAAAAAGGTAAAGAAATTATAATATATGAATTACAATTCAATTAAAAACTATCTTGTTTATCATGTTATGAAATTCAGTGTTTCTCATCAAAAGATATACAAAGTTAAGCTGGGCCATAATATATTGATATTAGTAGTTAAGCAACTTTAATCAATATTTTGAAACAATCCATATAAATCATACGGAATTATATACATTAATCAATTAGATCTAACCAAAAGTCTGTTAATGCGTGTGGAATGCGTAATTTTCCTTTTGGGATCAATATTTTTCTGTCAGCTTTTCCATTCATACGTCCGTAGTTATTATTGTAAAAATACGGATTTCGGTCATAGATGGTCTGGTTCCGATCCGTAGTTAATAAACGATTAATGGCGGACGAAGAAAATTTACAAAAATAAACGATGTTTGACAAGCTATTTGGAAAGGAATATGATGTTTTTAATGCAATAAATGGATTAAACATTAACTGGAGGCAACTTTTATCACTTTCAAATGAAGTAACAAAAGAGGGACGAAAGATACCAGAGGGACAGTCAAACTCATAGATCGAAAACAAACTAGGGGCCTCGGTGGCCGAGTGGTCTAAGTAGTTACTACTGTAATCACTAGCCAGTCAACACTGAGGTTGTGAGTTCGAACCCCGCTCGTGCAGATGCACTCGACTCCAATCTTAATTGACTAGGATTGTCAGTTTTCCTATCAAAGGTCAGTGGTTTTCTCCGAGCACTCCGGCTTCCTCCACCAATAAAAACTGGCCGCCACGAAATAGCCCAAAAGCGGTGCTTAAAAGTGGCGTTAAAACACCAAAAATCAAATCAAATCGAAAACAAACTGACAACGCCATGGCCAAAAATAAAAAGACAAACAGACAAATAATAGTACAGATGACACAACACAAAACTAAAGACTAAGCAACACGAACCCCACCAAAAACTGGGGGTGATCTCAGGTGCTCCGGAAGGGTAAGCAGATCCTGCTCCACATGTGGCACCCGTCGTGTTGCTTATTTTATTACAAATCCGGTAAATAGTCTAATTCGGTAGGTCACATTCGTGAAAAGGGAAGGGTATTGTAGTTACGACATAAGGAACATATCCGATATCATCTGTGAAATGGTTATTCCATAACGGTCAACCAACTCGTGATGGCGTCCGTAAAATTTTCGAAGGGATGATTTCAACTTCACCATTTGGAACTCTTGGTTTAACAGCTTCCTTGTGAGCAGCAATCCTCTATCAAGGAAATCATGATAGGAAATACAAGCCCGGGAATATCGTATCAATTGGGAGATAAAAACTCCGTATGTAGGCGCTGCTGGAATGTTGCTACATAGAAATGGAAAGTTCACAATTTGGAAGCTGAAATAATCTCTTTTGTCGTAAAGTTTTGTTTTCAACCGACCCTCATTGTCAATTTCTAGATGTAAGTCAAGATATGAGGCAGACTTAACTGTATCTGTAGTATCCTTTACCTCTAGTTCGATGGGATAGATTCGTTCAACATAGTCACCAAATTTTGTATTATTTAGTGAGAGAACATCATCTATGTACCGGAACGTAAAGTTAAAGGATATTGCTAACTTCTTATCTTTCTTCCTAAGAAGTTCCTGTATGAAGTCAGCCTCATAATAATAAAGAAACAAGTCGGCAAGAAGAGGGGCACAATTGGTTCCCATTGGAATTCCGACAGTCTGTTGAAAACACGTCCTCCAAACGTAACAAATATGTTGTCAATCAAGAAATCAAGCATCTTGATAATGTCAGTTTCAGAGAATTTTTGTTTGAATCAGAGTGATTCTTTACAAGGTAGGATTTATCCTCCCAAGACAAGATACTTGTATCTCGTTCGCCATTCTTTTAATGAAACAAAGTAATACCAACTCTTTCAATTTGTCTTTTAGTTTGGAATGGGAATACTTGTGTAAAGTGTAGAAAAGTCAAATGTTTTAATACTATTGCAAGATGAGAGAGTCTTAGATTGTATGTACTCTAAAAGATCTTTGGAATTTTTTAGTATCCACAACTGATTCACGCCACCTCTAGAATAGGCAGTTTCACAATAACTTTGGAGCCCCCCTTTGATTGCTGATAAAATAGATGTTAATAATTTAGAAAGAGGTTTCATGGAGCACTTGGAAGACCCAGCAATACACCGTTGTTTGTAAGAACAAACTTATTTTGCCGCCGAAAGTTAGATTAATGTATGCTCTTTGAGTAACAAGTACCGGAAGTCCATGCAGTGATAAAAAATTGTCTTTTTATTAAATAACCTGCTACACACTGTAAAGTAAATGCTTAAACCTCTTTTCTTATGAAAATGAATCGTTTATAGATATAGGAAGATGTGGTGTGAGTGCCAATGAGACAACTCTCAATCCAAATAACAATTTATAAAAGTAAACCATTATAGGTCAATGTACGGCCTTCAACACGGAGCCTTGGCTCACACCGTTTATGTCTGAATTTCTTTAATAATCAATAAAAAATTGATGTTTTATCAACTTGGTAAAAATTGAAAATGTCCGATGATGAAAGCGACTGAAAGCGAGTATTGTAAACAACAGGGCGACTTGTTTTCGCTTTTGAGGGTCGGGCTTAAGCGAAGTGACGGACGGGAAAGCGACTTCTTCGCCCTAGTCGCCTGGTAGCGTGAGGCCTGATTATATTATATTTCACTATTTCCGGGGTATATGCACAAGTATATATAAGTCTTCTTTACTCTCTCTGTCGTTGTATTTGTATATTTTACTCTTCACGAAAAGGTTTTTTTAAGTGACTGTTTTTTCCATGTCTTTATAGCAAAAGAACCATTGAATTCAATTGCAAATATTTAAATGAACTATCCCTATGATAGTGGACATAGTTAAACATATTTATCAAGTACAGGAGGCGTAGAGGTATGAAAATAACCCAGGAAACGTTTTCTTCCCTCATCTGGTATTTTTGGCACAAATACCCCTTCTGAACACGATATATCATAAACACATACACTGCAAATATAATTTACCTGTTCCATGCCAGCTAGTTTAGTGATGACTTTGTAACTGTATCCCTGATTGACCAGAAATCTTTGTCTCTTTAAGGAGTAATGCACTTCTAGTGTATCCTGGGATACCAGTGTATAGAAAAAAGCATTGTATTCCTCAGCTATAGCACCTGGTAAAAGTGAATTTTAAAATATCACTTGTGTATCAATTGATAAATTTCAACAAGTCTAAATTGAAAACAGCGTTCTAACCTATGATTGCTTCAGATAAAAACCGCAATTTTTATACGTGTGCATGCAAAACAAATTTCTTGGTAGAGGGGTCTAAAAACAGCACAAACAACATTTTCCAAAAGACCAAAAAAGTGAAAAAGTATATTTTAACAAAACCCATTTGCCTTCCAAATACCGTTTCGATTCCTAACATCACTGAAGAGACACTAATTGTCGAAATCTGGATATGGTGTTCAAATTTTTACACCTTATGTTTGGGGTATACCATTTTTTCTGCAAGTTTATTGTTTTCTTTTTGGTATTAAATTAATAATTAAGATCCATTCTGTTACATCTGGTGATCCATTTATTTGGCAATCGCCATGGCAGTCAGCAGTGTTTAAGAACATCCGTTGTTTGACCTGCTAGTCAAACACATTTTGTTAAAATATACTTTTTCACTTTTTCGGTATTTGGAAAACGTTGTTTGTGATGAATTAATAAATTTCTACATTCTGCAAATGGTGTTATATTACAATAAACCTTGGTAAAGTGAATTTTAATATATGACTAGTATTTCAACTGATCAATTTCTACATTCTACAAATAGTATTAATTCACAATAATATGATAGTCAGGAAACTGAACTGCCTAAAAAATAGCTCTAACAACTAACTTAAAAGTAGTTACATTAAATTCTGTATTAACTGTAAATGAACTTGACTATTTATGCATATCTCTAGAGCAACGCTTTTATTGATACTAAAGTAGTGAAAAAGCTCCATACAGTATATGCTTTTATTCATTAAAATATTTCTTTTTAAATATCTACAGATTTTCAGGTTCTGGTATTAAGAATTCAGGATAATTTTATCAAACAAAGAAATTAAAACTCATAAAAACATAAGAATGCATACAACCTAGAAAATTAGCACACAGAACCCCCCCCCTCAAGCTTTTTTAAATGGCCCGCCTGGAGCAGCTGGATACGACCGCAGAGGTCGAACTCTGAACAGTTGGGGCAAGTATAGACACAATATTCAAGCTTGATACAGCTCTTAATTTGAATAGTGATTAAATATTTGACACATTATAGATTTCTGACACAGAATAAATGTGGTTAGATAACTTAAAAATTTGAAATGGAACATTTAATCTACTTAATGGTCCAATATCCAAAATCTAATTCCATGGTTAGAATTCATAGATTCAGCATATAAAAAGAAATAAACTGTTATCACAGAGACATGTCTCGCCTTTTTGTAATTTTGATAATGCAAATGTTGAAATTAAAACAGGGCTCACGCTAAGAGGCAACTGGGGCAAAAATGTCCCTTTCCCGTCCGTCACTTTGGTTTGCCCGACCGTCAAAAGCGATATCTAGTCGCCCTGGTGTTCACAATAGTCGCTTGCAGTCGCTTTTGTCATCGGCAATTTCCCCTTCTTACCAAGTCAATGAAACAGCATTTTTTTCATTTAAAAGTGAAGAAATTCGAAGACATAAACGATTCATTTCTTTAGAAAAGATGTCAAAGTATTGACTTCATATGTTATTTCAAAGAAACAACTTTTATGAAGTATTTTCTTTCACTTCTGCTACTCGTTACTTGAGATCGTATATCAAAACATTCTGATTTTCAGCAAAATAAGTTTGGTACTTCATTAGAAAGTGATCAAAATTGCCTTTAGTTAATGTTATTTTCGTAAATTTTCTTCGTCCGCCATTGATACATTTGTACGAACCACGGATCGGAGGCGGAATTCATCGGAAGCGGACCAGCTATGACCGTAATCCGTATTCTTACTATAAAAACTACAGACGTCTTAATTGAACAGCTGACAAAAGAATAATGACCCCCAAAAGTGAAAATTACACATTCCACACGCATTAATAGACTTTTGGATAGATCTACTTGCTAAATGTATATATTTCCAAGTAAATGCATTGTTTCAATTTATTGATTAAAGTGGCTTAACTTTGTTACATTTATATATCTTTTTAATGAGAAACAGTGAATTTCATTTAGATGATAAACAGAATAGTTTTTTAATTGCATTTTAATTGATATATGATACTTTCTTTTCCTTTTTGATATAAAAAAAGTTCTTTTAAGTGCTAGATATTTAGTTGGTAAATTTTGACAAGAGGATTAATATAATTATGCAACTATAAGTGACTATTTAAGACATAAACTGAAACAACTGTTACTTTAATTGACTCTGGTATGAATTAAACACCTATATAAAAAAAAGGATATATATGGCCCTTATAGTAAAAACCAAACATTGTAGCGAGGCGAACGAACGAGCACTTCTCTTTCAAATCTCACCACTTCTCCCTACCAGTTTCAAAAAGAGAAGTCACTTCTCCCTATGATTTTGAAGTAGTGTGAGCCCTGTTAAATAGCAATACATTAACATGTAAGTTATGCAAATATTGAAAGTCAATGAACCATGGCTGAAGGTACATGGCTAAACAATCTCCATGGAAATGAGATGTACCAATGCTAATACAACTACATACCAAATACTTACCATAAGTCATTCCCTTTAAACAAACCTATACACAAACATTAACTTGTAGACTGTAAGAGTTTCAAAGTCAATGAACCATGATAAGGGGGTGGGGCTATATAATCTCAATGGAAACAAGACTTGCAAATGCTTATACAACTGCATACCAAATATTATTGACTTAACATTAGCGGTTCATCTTAAACTGATCTAATCACAAACTAATACATGTAAACTAAGCAAAAGTTTCAAAGTCAATAGACCATGACTGAGGGGGCGGGTCCAAATATTCTGCATGGAAATGAAATGTGCTAATGCTTATACAACTGCATACCAAATATCATTGACTTAACATTAGCGGTTCATCTTAAACTGATCTAATCACAAACTAATACATGTAAACTTAGCAAAAGTTTCAAAGTCAATAGACCATGACTGAGGGGGCGGGGCCAAATATTCTCCATGGATATGAAATTTGCTAATGCTTATACAACTGCAAACCAATTAACATTGGCCTACCACTAATGGTTCCCCTTGAACTGACCTAATCACAAACTAATACATGTAAACTAAGCAAAGTTTCAAAGTCAATAGACCATGACTGAGGGGGCAGGGCCATATAATCTCCATGGTAATGAGATGTGCCAATGCTTCTACAACTTCATACCAAATATCATTGACCTACCACTAGTGGTTCCCCATAAACTAACCTTATCACAAACTTATACATGTAAACTAAGCAAAGTTTCAAAGTCAATAGACCATGACTGAGCGGGCATGGTCAAATAATCTCCATGGTAATGAGATGTGCCAATGCTAATACAACTGCATACCAAATATCATTGATCTACCACTAGTGGTTCACCATTAACGAGACCTAATCACAAACATTGATGACATAGCTGCCGGAAACAGCATACCTATGTCTTGCTTTTTGACTCTGTCAAGGCAAGACAAAAAACCATGAATTCAAACAAAGTTTAATTTTGGACCCTTTGGACCTTAATATGGACTAATTTGAAAACAGGGACCAAAATTAAAAATCTGAATGCAGTTAGATTCAGCATATCATAGAACCACAAGAATTCAGTTTTTTGATGAAATCAAACAAAGTCTAATTTTGGACCCTTTGGACCTCAATGTAGACCTATTTAAAAATGTCCAAATATCCAATATATAATACATGGTAAAAACCTCAAACAATTCAAGACTTTAAATTAATCCTCATTGAAATTGGTTAAAAGATTTGTATTTTTGTCAATTGAATATTTCTTGCTGTTGTGCAATACTTTGCTGTAGCGCAATACTTAGTAAATCTGTTTACAAACTAAATTTAATAATCTACACACCCTGTTTGGTGTGTATCTCCTGCCATATCAGTGTTTGTTGTTTCTTTATACAGATCAGAAATAATTTATGTTATAACCAGCTTAGCAAGTATTAGAAAAGTCTTGTTTTTGGCCCCTATTTGGCCTCTAGTTTCTTAATGATTAAAGCAACAACCCACAAAATTGACCCCAACCTTCTGGTACAATTTCATAGAGATCCATTGACTAATACTAAAGTATTTGTCTGGAAACCAGAAAAACCTTGTTCCTCCCTATCCCCCATTTTGCCCTTTTTCCTGAACAGTTTGAGCCATAACTCCTAAAGTCAAATCCAACCTTCCCTTTGTGGTATGGAACCTTGTGTTTTAATTTCACAGAGATCCATAGACTAATACTTAAGTAATTGTCCATTAACCAGAAAAACCTTGTTTCCCCCCACACCCCCCCCTTTTTTTTACCCTAATTCCTGAACGGTTTGGGCCATAACCCCAAAAGTCAATCCCAACCTTCCCTTTTTGGTATGGAACCTTTTGGTACAATTTCATAGAGATCCATACACTAATACACAAGTTATAGTCTTGAAACTAGAAAAATGCCTTTTTGGCCCCTTTTTTACCCCTAATTCCTAAACAGTTGGGACCATGACCCCCAAAATCAATGCCAACCATCCTGTTCTGCTATTGAATCGTGTGTTTAAATTTCATAGAGATCCATTTACTTATACTAAAGTTATTGTCCGGAAACCAAATGTCTTCGGACGACGACAACAAATTTTTTGCAGTCGTATAAAAATGCCTTTATTAACACAGAAAAAAAACCTTTCAAAACCTGCAATCTTCATTATACAGAATTATGGCATAAAAATTGGTAAAAAACTAAATATGCCATTTATAATATAATGTTGTTTTTTTTGTTTTATGTGTTTCACATTTTGTCAAGTTAGGGCCTTTTATAGCGGAATATACAGTATGGGTTTTGTTCATTGTAGAAGGCCGTACTGTGACCTACAATTGCTAAAATCCAAGTTATTTGGATTCTGTTGGGGTAGTTGTTGCATTGGAAATCATACCACATCTTCTTATTCAATATTCCTCATTTAGATATTAAAACCAACCTTTTTTAGCTCTGAGAATTCTGCCCATTCTCTGAGCTTCTTGTCGACGTGATCCACCATGTGCTGATATCTGTATCAATACATTGGCTTCTGGTAAATCAAATGATGTGTCAGCTACCTATCAACAAAAGAACATTTGTATATATATCTAAAATAAGATAGCATTAAAATAAATCATTAATTCATCTTAATAATCACACTTTGCTTAGTCTTTTTTCCACTTTTTAGAACAGAGCATTCATTCTACTCCCCAATTATTTTGTAGCCGACATTTTGTCTTCTTTTAAAATATCTTACAATTTAGAGATTAAGTTTTTTCACAACTTATATTATAATTAAATCAAAATGAGGAGTATGTTATTTGCAAAATGTTCCGAAAAAAATGAGGTCAAAGTCAAATAAACCCTGCCAGACAGACATGTACACCTTACAATCATTTCATGCATCAAATATAGCTGACCTATTGCATATAGTATCTAAGAAACAAACATAACCAGTAAAACTTAACATTGACCAATGAACCATGAAAAAGAGGTCAAGGTTACATGATACCTGCCAGACAGACATATACACCTTACATTTACTACATACACCAAATATAGTAAACCTATTGCGTAAAGTTTAAGAAAAACAGACAAACAAGAGTGCACACGCTGAAATGTCTCGCCTTCTTTACTAATCATTGATATTATGTTGATAGTCCTAAATGTAAAGCTTTATTACACTGTCACGTAAACTTAACATTAACCAAGAAAACTAAACATTGACCAATGAACCATGAAAATGAGGTAAGGGCAGATGAACCATGCCAGGCAGACATGTACAGCTAACAATTCTTCCATACAACAAATATAGTTGACCAATTGCTTATAGTTTAAGAAACACAGACCAAAACACAAAAACTTAACACTGTTCAATGAACCGTGAAAATGAGGTCAAGGTCAAATAAAACCTGCGCGACTGACAAATAGATCATAAAATATTTCCATACACCAAATATAGTTGACCTATGGCATATAGTATTAGAAAAAAAGACCAAAACTCAAAAACTTAACTTTGACCACTGAACCATGAAAATGAGGTCAAGGTCAGATGACACCTGCCAACTAGACATGTACACCTTACAATCATTCCATACACCAAATATAGTAGACGTATTGCATACAGGATAAGAAAAACAGACCAAAACGCAAAAACTTAACACTGATCAATGAACCGTGAAAATGAGGTCAAGGTCAAATAAAACCTGCGCGACTGACATATAGATCATAAAATATTTCCATACACCAAATATAGTTGACCTATTGCATATAGTATTAGAAAAAAAGACCAAAACTCAAAAACTTAACTATAACCACTGAACCATGAAAATGAGGTCAAGGTCAGATGACACCTGCCAGTTGGACATGTACACCTTACAGTCCTTCCATACACCGAATATACTAGACCTATTGCTTATAGTATTCAAGATATGGACTTGACCACCAAAACTTAACCTTGTTCACTGATCCATGAAATGAGGTCGAGGTCAAGTGAAAACTGTCTGACTGGCATGAGGACCTTGCAAGGTACGCACATACCAAATATAGTTATCCTATTACTTATAATAAGAGAGAATTTAACATTACAAAAAATCTTAACTTTTTTTTCAAGTAGTCACTGAACCATGAAAATGAGGTCAAGGACATTGGACATGTGACTGAAGGAAACTTCGTAACATGAGGCATCTATATACAAAGTATGAAGCATCCAGGTCTTCCACCTTCTAAAATATAAAGCTTTTAAGAAGTTAGTTAACGCCGCCGCTGCCGCAGTAGCTGCCGCCTCTGCCGCCGGATCACTATCCCTATGTTGAGCTTTCTGCGACAAAAGTCGCAGGCTCGACAAAAATAAGAAAAATTGACATTTAGCAATGAACCGTGAAAATGAGGTCAAGGTCAGATGAAATCTGCCAGTTGGACATGTACACCTTGTAATCATTCCATACACCCAATATAGTAGACTTATCTTATAGTATCCGGGATATGGACTTGACCACAAAAACTTAACCTTGTTCACTGATCCATGAAAGAGGTCGAGGTCAATTGAACACTGCCTGACAGACATGAGGACCTTGCAAGGTAACTACATACCATATATATTTATCCTATTACTCATAATAAGAGAGAAATTAACATAAGATAAAAAATCTTAATTTTTTTTTCAAGTAATCACTGAACCATGAAAATGAGGTCAAGGACAATGGACATATGACAGACAGAAACTTCATAACATAAGGCATCAATATACAAAGTATGAAGCAACTAAGTTTTACACCTTCTGAAATATTAAGCTTTCAAGTATAGTTAAAGCTGCTGTCGCCACCGCCAGATCACTATCCGTCTAGCTTTCTGTGACAGAAGTCGCAGGCTCGACAACAAGTAGTTTACAATTTGCAAATGAAACAAGGAAGTTTATTCATAACTAAATGTTATTGAAAGTTACTGTACATACCTTTGATACAAATATAGTGTTCACTTTAGGATTATGTACAAAATTCTGTAAAACTTGCATTCTCTCTCCTTGGGATGTAGGTCCATATAAATATGGTCTGAAATCATAAAAAAATACAAACTTTTAACATTCATAATGAGAGAGATTTTATAGAGATTCTACCACTACATCGAATGAGATAGATAGATTCTATCATGGCATCAGAATGTCTTGCCTGTTTTTCTTATCATTGAGTTCATGTTAAAAGTCTGTAATATGAAGGTTCTTCTACAAGAATCAAATAAACTTAACATTATCAATGAACCATGAAATTGAGGTCAAGATCTGATGAACCATGCCAGACAGACATGTACACCTAGCAATTTGGGTACACTCCTCATTACAGAATCATGAATCATTTGTAGGTTGGTTCAAACCCATTTTTCTATATTAATTCAATATGGATTCACAACTCAATTGGTGGAACTATATAGTTCACATAATGGAAACTTGTGTCTGGATCATAAATAAACATAGGTGAAAAAACTGTCAAAATATGTGCAATTTGGGTACCCTCACGTTACAGAGAGCAAGAATACTAGGCATTGATAAAAAAAAAAAAAGAGATGATCATACACATACAAACAGCCTCAAAATGAGAAAAAGAAATTTATCAATATGCTACCTGTAAATGTTGAATTGTTGTCTATGGACAATTTTGTGTTAACTAATTTGTAGTTGCCCGAGTACCACGACAATGTTCCCAATGACAGGAATTTGCTGTTTAGATGTATGGACAAATTGCAACTACTGTGTAAAATCTAACCAATGAATTGTTGGTCATAATTTGATTATACATAATTTCTTGAAATATCTTTTAAATATTTCATGTTTCATTTATTTGACTTTTGTGTATTTCCCTTTCTTGAGATCAGCTATTATTTCATGTATTTTGTTGGTTGATGTTTTCCAAGAAATGAAGATAAACACTACTACATGATAGAGTTTAATGGCGACTACCCTTGCGGGTATTGCACCAGATTACCTTATTATATAAAAACATATTTAATATATATTTTTAAATTTAATATTATTTAGGAATGAACCTGTATTTTTTATTCATATTATAGTATATTGTGGGTTTTTTTTTCCCCCTCTCAACTTTATCTTGATATTTATATCTAAACTTTGACGTGTATGTACTTATTTGTTTTTACTTTATAGAGAAAAGAAAAGTTTATGTGTGTGTATGCTATGCGCTTATTGTTCTTTGTTTGTTATTTAGCCTACTTTGTTTATAAATATTAAATAATTTGGTAAATGGGTATTTGTTGTTACATGATATACGTGTAAACTGTGAGTATCAAATACTCTTGGAAAGATATATCTGACTTTTCCAGATATGCAAATCCAAGAAGGGGTCTGACATATTCCCATACATGGTATATACATTAATACAATTATACCGTGGCTCATACATCCTTGGCAAATTGTGATTCTCTGTATACTGAATTTGACTAAAGATATCACCTTTACTTAGAGATCCTTAAACTTACGATCTAGAGGAAAAAAATAGAATATTTCCATGTATGTATAATTAAGAAACAGAAGATTAAGGTAGTTCAGGGGTATAGAAAAAAAATGACAGAATTTTCTTATACTTTGCCAAAATGAAGATTTTACTATGCTTTTTTCAAAGAAATAATAAAAAGTATGGGTCACCATGCTATTTTTCAAGGTACGAGTCGTTCAAAATTGCCAAAATTTGCTTAGATTGTTCATGAAAAAACACATTTTTGTGCATAAAAAGAAATCTATAAGACAGAATTTTGAAATAAAATATGAGAAGATAGGTTTTATAATATATTTTAAGAAAATGGAAAGAAAAAATGGTGTCACCGAACTCTTTTTCTTGCTACACTCCCGACAAGATGATTCCCGCAAAGTCCATCTAAAGACGCGGACTATTGCGACGGGGAAATTATATTTTCACCTATAATATGCCGCGAAAAGTCCATTATGATCGCGGACAGGTCAATTTTTTATCGTGGACCTTCGTGGAAATCAATAGAATATCTATTGTAATAACGCAGAATTTTATGTTATCGATAAAATATAACGTTTAATTATTGTTACATTGTTACAATGAATGTGCATGAGAATTAATTGTGGTGATAAAAGCTAATAGCGAGAAAACAATATATTTGTCAGTTTATTGGTTGTGTGTATTGTTATTTAAAATCACATTGGCCCGTAATTACTCCTCTTGTCCTGTTGTTATTTCTATTCAAGCTCAGGTAAAGTTTGATTGACATGGGGCGGTCTTTCGTTTGTACACTTGTCTGAAAGGTGATGCATACACAAAAGTCATACGAGAAGTTTAAACCAATGAACGGGTGTTCAGGTAATAATCGAATGTGGAAGGAGGAGCTACATTATATTGACTGATTTTGAACTTATTATCTTTAGAAATTTGTAAATTGAAAATTGTTTGAGATTCGTAAAATCATTAATGTTACAAGTTATTAATTATCAATAAAAAAAAGTTCAACAGACAGTTTTTATAAAATATCTGAGACTGTAGTAGTTCAAGTTCAAAATCCTGTGACTAATTATTTTTTTATTTTATTGTTACCGTAGAAAAAAAATCGTAATTTTTAAAATGTGATATTCATTTTTATCAATAAAATGATACTTGACTTACAAATCGGGCTTATTGAAAGGTTGTATGGTTTTTGTGTGGGTTTTTACAAACGTGAATTCTTGAAAAAAGGGAAAATATAAATAATTATTGATACAGCTCATTCGGATTTTCAATGTCACGCTGTATACAACTATGTACATTTTATAGGCTCACTTAATGTATCGCATTCGATTATTGATTGCTTAATGTCAATTGACAAATGATTCAGTTCATATTTTTGAAAAACACTTTACTACGTAAAAATAAGGAAGGGCTGACATCTGGTGATTTTAAGAGAATTGTTTTATCGTGGAGACACATCTTTTTGTTTTGTTGTAACTGATTATTGTATGGTGCATGTATGTTTAAAAAACCGAAAAGGACATCAGCAAAGACGAATAGAGACACTTGTTATACAAACATCTTTCTGCTCACCATTTCACAGGGATTACCGTATTGATGGTTAAACGTCCAATGACCAATATATCAGTGCATACTCAGAATAGACAGTCCAATATAACCTGTACAGAAAAATCGTCTGATATTGAAAATGGGGCGTGTGCTTAACATTGTAAATCCTTCATGTACTTATGTAGACAAAATGTTCATGCTCATGTTTTTTTTTAGTGAAAGTTTCTATTATAATTAGAAATTATTGTTTCTTTGAATCACGGGCACTTGTGGGTAGGTCCCCCTTTTTTAGTGAGTATATATTTTTTTTTGAATATATATATTCTTTCATATTTCAACTTTTCACTACTTTAAAGTGTTCTAACTCTAATACATGTACATGCGATTTAACAATAAAAGATCGTAGAAAATAAGAATAGAGGGACAGCAATAAAAAAATTAATAACTGGTCAATATATTTAAGAAGGGAAATGTACTGGTGAATTTGAATTCTTTGATAATTTCGTTACAAGTCTGAAAGGATGAAGATTAAAATTTGAATGGGTTATGTACTGTGATCAATTTTTTTATATTTTCTACTTTATGTCTTGGATAGATAGTTGTCTCATTGGCAAGCATACCACATCTTCTATATTTGTATGCATGGTCACTTTTTCATATTGATTTTTATTGTTTTAAAAAATTGTTACAACAAATAAAGAATCTTTTTGAAAAATTTGGTGGCCCTGAAAAGGGCCGTTTTACAACTGAGTTAACAGAGGCTTTATCATTGGAACTGCAGACCGTTCAATCGCTTGATTACATCTGGGTCAGTCTTCAGCTTATTGTTGAAATACGCTAGCGATTTACCCCTTGTCCTCTCAGGAAAAATCTTGTCAGGCAGATGACCAGTTGCTGCTCCATTCATCAAGACACATACAGGTGCAACCTTGTATATATGATCAATGTACATGTTGCATTGCTCTACTGTCATCATCTCGCACCAAAAGGTCTGTAAAGTGTTGACAAGCTCCTCTTTTGTTTTAGGGTCTACACGGGCAACATGACGCTTCATCTGATTCCATACCATTTCTATGGGGTTCAAGTCAGGACTTTCGGAAGGCCATATATTCCACCAATTTATGCCGTTGTCGTTCATAAATTCTTTTGCCATTTTTGACTTGTGCTTAGGGTCGTTGTCTTGTTGGAATCTGTGCCCATCAGGAAACTCAGTGCTTTACCCGAACATAAGAAAGAAGGTTGACCCGTAAAATGGAGTTGGTGAAAAATTCTTTTTCCATTATATCTTCAAAGATGGTCAGTTTTGACGGACCCCTCCGACTTATGGCACCCCAAACATGGACTTTCAGTGGATGTTTCAGCTTTCCATGAACCATTGGAGCAGAATCTTTCTCTCTGTAATAATTGGTCTTAATTTGGAAGGTCTGTATGGAACTTTCATCAGAAGATTATGTCTGCAAAGTCGTCATTTTCGTCAATGAGGTGTTGGCAAAAATCAACATGTTTTGGTCTGTTTGCCCTTCTCACCATCTGGCCATACCGCGGTCGTGAATGGGTGAAACCTGCAGCGTCGATGGCTATTTTGGTGAGCGACAGACTCATGTTGGCACCATCTGCAACTAGGGCTTTGTGGATCTGCTTGCTTGACATGGAAAAGTCTGACTTGATAAGTTCTTTGATGAGTTCGGCGTCTCTCTCAGAAACTTTTCTGAAGGTCCGTTGTTTTGGTTGGACATGAACACCAAGCTCGGAAATAAAACCCCTGTCATAGGATCTCAGCCAGTACCGTACGGAATGACGCGAAATGTTTTGGCCCCTGGTCCTCAATATTCCAGTAATTGCTTGGATGGTGTTGCCCGACTTTCTCAGTACTGCGATTTCTTGTTTGATTTTGTCGTCTACTCTGCCCATTGTTACGATGAAACTGATAATTTTTCATCAAACAGTTGGTATTTTAATAAGAAATCAACATGTGACAGCGAATTCATAAATTTCATTAGGTGGTAAACTTGAGAAATATCAAGCCATAAAACCCAGTTAATTGCACAATATACCAGCAAATGACAATATACTGCCCCCGGAAATAAACGAACTGGTCAATGGACTTCAACCAGGTAAATGTACATGTACCTATAATATACAGGTATTTAGCTGATCAATACCCGAAAATGTCATCGTAAACAATTTCCCAAAAAATTCTCACGGTTGTAAGAATATTATAAATACACGTAAATGTAACAATTGGTAATACATATAAAATACAGATGCATTTTTGCAGAATTTACTTTCCATTTTTTTAATTGAAAACGTTTAAATTCTTGTACACAACTTTGTCGGAATTTATTTAAAAAAAATTCTATTAATTTGATCTTTATGCTTCTTATAAAACTTACTTTTTTACAAAGATAGTCATTCTCTTAGTTATTAAATGACGCAACTGAAAGAAATTTTCCTTCTGCAAATAACTTTATCGGAAGAGAAGTCAATAAAACCTTTTGAAAATTGCAAGTGTCAATAGATGGTCAGTTGTAAATTCTAACCAAACAACATACATGTACTCTCATTCTCATGCGACTTCAAACATCCAGCCTTTAATCCCGGTTACCCTGCATATATATTGTATCAGTTGTGTATTTTTTCATTTGCAGAATATGCATTTAATATTTGTCACTGAAGGTTAAACGAGCAACCATACATTTTTAATTCAATCAATCGATTAAAATCAACATCTATCAAATACATATTTTAGTCAATACGGACCTTGAATAGAAATCCAGTTTGACAGAAAACTAATGAAGTAAAACATTTATTTTTGAATACTATTGTTGTGAAGATGAAAGAGAAAATTTGTTCTGATATAGAATAATTATTATAATCTTTATAGTCATAATTAAGGCATATTTTAATTCAGGTGTAAAACTAGCGTAACACACTTCTTTTTATTCATGCAAATACATTTGTACCCCAAAATACTATAAAGCCACAGAAGACTGCGGAGTTTAAAAATTAGTAAAATTTTATATTTATTCTATAGTTTGAAATCTTTTCACAAACTTTTGAAGCACAGGTGTTCAGCCAGACATAGTGTCGCCTCTTGAAATCATCTGTAATACACAGTAACGTGTCAAGGCAGTGCACGTGTTTTGGGGTAAATTTTGGTTTTCCACCAATGAAATTTATGGAATCATTAAAATCTTCAACTGGGCGGTGCCAAATTTACTAGCAATAAATACGGAAGCCAACAAAAATATTATCATTTCAGTTATCCGTTAGCTAAAATACCAATTAATTTACTACAACAATGTCTTTATGTGCCTTAAACAGAGAGCAATCTGACTTTGCTGTCAGATTTGTTAACTGTGGGGTGTCATGGTACGCCAGAGAGTCCACATAGCAACAGAAGACAGAATAAGAGTAAATGAAATTTACCAAGTCAAGTGGAACAGAGAAGAGTACGCTAGTGCTGTCATCCTTGGTTCTGGTGACTACGCGGCAATGTCAGCCCTAGTAGAAAAGGCAAAGCAGGACAACCGGTTTTCTCTAGCAGTCGAGAGTGATGATCCTTCAAGCCCACCTGTCGAGAGAGCTCAACCCAAAAAGAAAAGACAGACCAAAAAACCAGCACTCAAACCATCAGGTCCAATACGACAAACACCAAGCAGACCAAAGGCTTCCCGGTCCAAAACTGTATGACCCCTAACCAAAAGTGGTAAAGCGGCAGCAAGAGTGATTAGGGTTGTCACTCCGCCAGGGTTTTACGACCCTTTACCAGTCATCAGACCACCTAGACGTCGCATTGCCACTACACAACAACCAGCATCTGCTGAAAGTTCCCATCAGACACAACCAGCAGTCCCCCTACCTGTACCAACTTCTAGTACACCAGTTTCCATCCGTGGTCCAAATCCGACAGCACCAACTCCACCGCTAGTATCGCCCTTTACACCAGCCAGACCAACCCATACTTCAAGTCATCTCGGTCCTGTAATGTCTGCACTAGCAGCAATAGGTTCTGCAGTAACATCAATCCAGAAAACCTTGATACTCTGAACAAAAAGTTGATACAGGCCTCCGTGGGTTAACAGAGTTGGAAGTTATGCATAAAAGACTGGCGAGCCAACAAGACCAGATTTTAGCCAGACAACATAGGCCCACCATTCCAGCAGCAGTAGTAGACGACCAACAGGTACCTGCCATACCAGACTTGTACAACCTTCCAAATGAGGAGCTGACAAGAATCAAGATTTCGCAAAGAGCGCTGGTAATTTTGCGGCTGCCTTAACCAAAAGGTTTTTCCAGAATTGTACGGCATGGACAACCTGCGCTACTTCTACAACTGGAATGGTGGTGGAAAGCATGGTAGCGTGAGCTGGACCCAGCCAGGCGAGATAATCCGCAATTCACAGTTCGGATGTACCCTGAGGTCCGTCAGGAAGACATCTTCGGACCAATGTCATCAATGCTGTCAATGAGATGCTGCGTCGACAACCAAAGAAGCAAAGACCTGCACTTGCTGCTGTCCAGATTGAAAACAACCCACCAGCAGACGACCCCATTATCAAGAGCTAGAGTTCGACGTCCTTTGAGGTGTATACAGTTTACACAAAGATTACAAACGGTCCTTTTCAGGACCACACATATCTTTCAAAAAGATATTTGAAATTGTTGCATTAAATTAAATACAATAAACTTAGCTCTTCTCCCAGTCCAACTTCTGTCTCTTCCTCTATGCTATATTACTACAAAATATGTCTTTTTGTCTTCCCAGCACTACATATACAATATACCCCACTAAGTTTGTTAAAGCTTATTTTTTGGCAAATCATACATGTACGACAAACATGTTTTCCACCATTTTTTTCTCCTTGTATACATAATGTTTAAACCGTTATCATCCAATATGACACGAACTTATTCATGCAGAAAACAATTATCCAAATTTACAGTCTGTCCATTGCATCATATAAGTATTAACCCCGGGTCTAAACCATGTCTTGTAGTGCTCAACTTTGTATGTATACTAAATGCCATTAAACTCTATTTCATAACTCTCCTGTTCTCTAACAGTCCCAGGATTTTAAAGACGGGTATGTTGACCGGGGCATTAATTAAATAAACGTGCTAACCAGCAACATCCCTTAAAGAAATTGCACGACAATGTACGAGATATTTGTCACTGGACATTTTACAACCAACTTCCAACCAGTCCAAAATGAGTAAAAAAGATTGTGTTTAATAATTTGGTCACCTTTTAATAATTATAGCATAAAAAAGCTGAAAATTTTATTTCAAATAACAACCAGTATTTTTTTCTATTGCAAAAAGATTAAAAGGGTTGATGGATTAAATTCTGTATTTTATTCAAATGAAATCAAAGACAATAATCAGACGATCCAAGTGACGTATTATCCTCCTGAAATAAATGTTTGCATAAAAGACTAAATTAAGAGCATGTGAAGCTTGGTTTAAACTATCATTCAACAATTTAATAAAAACACCTATCAATTTCTATTAACCAACTTCTGTTTACCTGTTGAAATATAAACCGGACACATACATACAGGTCATGCGTTTATTAACCTTCATCGGGGTAATGATTGACAGGCATTGTAATCTTTGTAACTTCCCAATTGGGGTACAAAAAAGGTAGCATGTTTTAAATTTATTAAACAATTTACCACTTTTTATTGGAGGATAAAATTAAAATTATTTTTTTTAATCAGAATAAAAAGAAATGAGTAATCACATCATACATATTTTTTATGAATGCGTAAGCCTTTAAAAAAACAAATATATTTTTTATTCTAAATGTACACCCAGTTAGACCTTGTTGCTTATCTATTGAACTCACAATAAGATCCAAATTAAGGTACGACAAAGGTAGCTTGTGTCAAATTTGATAAACAATTTAAAGCTTTTTTCGGGAGGATGAAATTAAAATATTTTATCGGTGAATCAGAATAAGAAGTATTTAGTAATCACATAATACATTTGCTTAATGAATAAAAAAACTTTAAAACATTTTTTGGTTATTATTCTGCACGTAGACCCAATTACACCTCGTTGTCTTATCTCATTGCACTCGCATTTAGACAGCTACATTGTATCAGCTAGCATCAGTAAAGGAATTGTTTTATCCTGTAAATCGACTGTCATCATGGACTTCGCGGACCAAAATGCGTCCATCACGGAAATCCACGATCTTTAATTAATTTCCATCATGGAATCGCGTGTTTTGGTGAATCCGCGATAGCTGGACTGTACAAGTAAAAAATAAAAATTTCCCTATATGTCCAGTATACATTTTGTACTAAAAGAGTTATCTCCCCTTAAATGGCTTATTTGAAAAATTGATTCTAAAAACACAAATATTTGGTATTTGTTAAAACATTTTCGATAATGCAATGAATCACTAAGTTTTCTTTATATAAATAAACAGTGTAACCAATAAATTGCAAATCTGTCTCCAAATTTGCAGATTTGGGCAAAGAACTAGACCGATTATGTACTGTGATTGTTCAAATTCAAGATGGCGGTATACCCCTAAACTACCTTAATGTATTGTTGTAAAATATTTATGTGTATTAAATTGCAAGTGTTCATGTATTGCTGTTATGAACAGTATTGATACCAGAAAGTGCTATCATAGTAGTACTTGATTTATTGTACTACTTAAACAACTTTCGTAAAAGTTTTTACTGTATAATCTCAAATTCAACAGGGTTATGTTTCTAATATTCAGAAATCATAAACTGATAAGTGAAACCCTCAAGCTCTGTTACAACTACTAAAAAGACAATATTTAAAAATGAAAAAACGAAAAAGGTAAATAAAATAGATACAAAATTATTTGTTTTTGATGTCACCCGTTTGGACCGGAGTTGTTTCTCTTGCACTGTAAATAAATCATAGTTAAATATTGGCAGCCATCCAGCAAACACGTGGTAACCATGTGCTGTAAACCGACACGGCGTGGAGGTTGTGTACAAACATTTTCCAGTCCAAATGGAAGATTCAGCAGCCGTGAATAGTTATGATGGCCAATGGTACTATTATAGGGTTAGTATTTACACGGTGCATTGTTTTTGGTCGTTGTAAAATGTGCTGGTTGGTTCTTAAAATCATCATATCACAAAGACCGGGGTTCTGGCAAACCAGTGCCCATATAAATGAAAGAAAAAGAAAATATCCCACATTACGATAACTCATCTCGTCTGTCGATCCCATGTATTAACCTATCAATTTGTTAGCTACGGTGTCAATAGTTTATCCATTGACAGCAGCTGAATCACATCCCTCATGGTGTTAGTATATATGCATGCAGTTGTTAATTCTTATTGTGAGGTTTGTGTCCCCAATTTGATTTGGGATGGACTGACAAGAGAGTGATTGTGATTGATGATTTCTGGGAGATATGTCAGACTCCTGTGGCTTGATATTCTACATATGATCACATATATTTTAGTGCTACTTTAGCTAATCAATCTAATACAATTTTGTTTTCATTTCCTTACATTATATTCTGTGTTTTGTTGTTAATTTTCTCTTCTGAAGAGATTAATTAATCAGGTCTTACAAATGTAATAAGTATTTTAAATATTTGACATTTCTTGTCATACATGTTAATCCATTCATTGTTGGTCACCCAAGATAAACATTATAATACAACATCTTTAAATGTCATTTCATCCCTGTAAACATTATTCAAATATAAAATGTTGAGTTTGATTGTAAACATTATTCAAATATATTTACATTACTTGTATGTTTCAGAAGAATCCGCTATTTTGATTGGATAACAATGCTTGCGCGTCAGACTAAAATTAACCTTCATATCCCAATGAAGTGTAACATTCATGATGACACGTACCATCACAATAAAGTGCACAGGTTAATTAAAGAAATAAATAATAGAAATCGATTTTTTATGACCCTAGCATAAAAATGTAAGTATAAGAATTGAATGCTTCTTTTAGTAATTTTATAGGGTTGTCAAAGTGTTGATCGTGTGCACATTTCTAGAATGAAGCGCTTCCGCGCTTCATATAAAATGTGCTTTGGTCAACACTTTTACACCCCAATAAAATTACAAAAAGCAGCATTTAATTCTTAAATAAAATTTTGAGCTTGTTTGTAAACACAATCTCTAACTTACTTGTTGAGTTTAATTGCATAACTTTTCAGCGCAAACACATTGTCAGAAAACACAATAATTTTATCATTCCTTCTTTCGTGGTATTTGATCAAGAACTGACAGGCTCTGAATTTGTTAGGATTATTTACAGCTAACAACTGAAAAACAAATCAAATATTAAAACTTAAAAGTTTTGTGATCATACAATCATTTCAAACACGGCCAAAACAAAACTATGGGATGAAGAATGTAGAAATGAAGGTACCATTTGATGTAAAAGACTTAATATTATTAATTCTGGTCTCTTAGGGGTTTGTGAGAAGAGAGGATTAGGGCAATGTTCCTTGTTGGCCACTTGGATATGTTATATTTTTCTCAGAACTTGTTTCAAGAACACATTTAAACAAATCATTTAAGACAATGAAAGCTTCAAATTCTATCCATCAGGAAATAAAACTGCATATGTTTTATATGACTGAATTTTAATGAAATGTAAATAAAGAGGATGCGACAGAATTTTACATGACTTCTTAATTCTAAAGCTATCCAACAATATATGCAGATATATATTTTCTTTGTGTTTTTTAACAGATTAAAAAATTTCTGTGGTCTACTTTGTTAAAATTATTTGAAATTTCTAATAGGCCACTTCACGGTTACTTCAGCCATATTGAATAGGGGGCATATTTTTTGGATAGAGGTGGAAATAGTATGAAAGTGCAGTAAACCCTATGCACATTGCCAAGCAACTGTTTTGATTTAATGATGTTTTCCTATATATTACAAACCATTTTTACCTACATTATGAAAATCTGCCCCCTATTCAACATGGCTGCACTAACCGTGAACGGGCCTATTAACAGATAAAACAGGTTTTTATGTATCAACGTTTGTTATATAAATTTGTTTGGAAAATTGCACTTTTCAGAAGGTCTATGTGAAGGTCACATTTATTAAAGAAAAGAACAGATCTTTACATTTTCGGGGATATTTATAAATAATTTTATTATATCCAATTGCTTAGACGATAAATTTAAATTTCAGCATTTAAAGGAGGTTAAATCAAAGCCTCCTTTCATTCTTTTTCTATTAAAACGAAATGTTTTTTATAATTTGTGACATTTTTTTCTCCAGGCATGATGTGCTGTTTGTTGTTGATTTTTTTAAAATTGAGAATGGAAATGGGGAATATGTCAAAGAGACAACAACCCGACCAAAAAGCAGACAACAGCCGAAGGCCAACAATGGGTCTTCAATGCAGCGAGAAAATCCCACACACCCGAAGGTGGTCCTCAGCTGGCCCCTAACTAAAATTGTTTGCTAGTTCAGTGAAAATGGACGTCACACTAAACTCCAAAACATATAAATGAACATAAATTAAAAAACATACTAGACTAAGAAAGGCCAGAGGCTCCTGACTTGGGACAGGCGCAAAAATGCGGCTGGGTTAAACATGTTTTGTGAGATCTCAACCCTCCCCCTATACCTCTAGCCAATGTAGAATAAAGAAACACATAGCAATACGCACAGTAAAACTCAGTTTAAAAGAAGTCCGAGTCCGATGTCAGAATAGGTAACAAAAGAAACTAAGCAAAATGACAATGATACATAAATGAACAAAGAACTACTAGCAGTTACTGACATGCCAGCTCCAGACCTCAATTAAACTGATTACCCTAGAAAAATGTTCACTCAACTTTTTAGTTCTTACAGAACTGACATTTGAATACAGTATCTGATTTAAGGCATCAGATTTTCAATCAAATATTACTGGATAATTCTTGAAAGACAGTAGCACTTACCAGTTTCTTCATTGACTTTGTATTGAGGTATTCCCTGTAAAACTCAGGATTCATTGGGCACCATACCTTTTATATCAAAATAAAGACATGTACATATCAGTAGTTCACTTCATACATGATACCTTCAAATTTGTATTGAAAATAATGTTGTGCAATTTAACTAATACCTTATTTATATAACTTGCATTGGAAATCAAATTAAGAACAACTTAAGTTGAATACAGGAAAACAGTTGATAGCCTTATAAAAAATATTAGAAAATTTTGAAAAGGGTCCCTTGGAACCCTGTGTTTCAACTGCTATTGATGCTGTCAGTGTGAGAGTGTAGTGTTGACTGCCAAAAAATAAGTCCATGTATCAGTTAAATGTGGATTTTTTTAAATAAAACTTTATTTTTCAGATGCCTGATCTTGAAAAAGTTTGTCTAAGTTTCAAAACATTCTATGAAGGTTAACAAAGTTATTCATGTCCAAATAATGTAATCCCTGACTGTATGTAATTGTTAACTGCGAAATAAAACCCTCCATTTATCAGTAAAATACTAAACAAGAGTGCACATACTGAAATGTCTTGCCTGCTTTACTTATCATGATTGAATTCATATGGAATGTGTGTAATATGAAGATTTTACTACAAGTATCACATAAACTTAACATTATCAATGATCTGTGTAAATGAGGTCAAGGTCAGATGAACCCTGCCAGACAGACATGTACACAAAACAATTATTCAATACATCAAATATAGCTGACATATTGCTTAAAGTATCTGATTAACAAAAAAACATGAAACCTTATGTAGGATAGCTATGTCTCACAAAATATCATAGGCTCATCCAACAAAAAGCTATAAAATTACTAGCGTTTTGCAGTGAAAATAGATATTGCAAACAAAAAACATAATCTTGTCCTTGAACAAAACATTTTATACAGATATCTTGTCAATATTTTGCTGAACATGTTTCGTGTGTTTAGGGTATATTCATTTTCATTTCTGTTCAAACATTTGCATTACATCTATATGTAATATGAGTAAAAAATAAAAACATAAATTTGCTATCAAAGCAACAATATAACATATACAAAAATATAAATATTATATACCTCTGCACACTGTACTCTTGCAATATATCCCTTATTTTGTAATTCCATCCAGTTTGCTTCATACAACTTTGGTCCAATTAAGAAGTTAAGGTCTGCTATCTTGTCATCTTCTCGGACCAGAGTGGCTGTCAGACCTAGCTTTGTATGGGCATTCACTATTGTCAGCACTCTCCTGAACATTTTAGCTGGAATGGTTTGTACCTCTGTAATGACATATAAATATTCAATAAATAAGTGTCTCATCTACCTATAGTATTTTTTTTAGAGGATAATGATTCAAATATTTACTTTATAATAAGTAATAGTATTGATACTGTCTTCCTGCTTCTACTGCAAAACATATTTCACAAGGTTCTTATCTAAACTATAATTGGTAGAACTGTCGTCACATGATTAGTTATCTAAACTTGATTAATGGAGAGGCCAAGGATACATATGTCATATGGCCTTGACCTCAAATTCATGATAAGGTTATCAGTTATTTTACATGGTATGTGATTTTTGTGTTCCATATGAATTTGCTGCAAGGATTTGTGTCCTTCTGATACATGTTTTGACCTTAATGTCTCAAATATCAAAAGCCTACATGGAAGACGGGGCTCGACATTACCGTTTCTCCGATTGTCCGGGACAAGTGAACAAGTGAGGATCCGTATATACAAGACAGTATTTTACGGCTTTGAGTGAAATTTGAGGATCAGTAGATAAATATGACAATATTTTATGGAAATGAGGATATGACCAATATGATGATATGGGCAGTGATGATAATTGAATCCATCATAAACTCCACACATAATAGTAACATGGAGTCAGAGAATTTACTTTTGAATGGCAAATAACCTTTAAAAATAATAGAACTATTTTTGATGTAATATTCATTATTAAGTTACAGACAAATTCATATAACACAACAAATTACTATCTTCATCAGGTACACTAAAAGCCCAAAGTTTGACTGTGCACATTATCAATATGTAAGATTTTTAACTTTGGATTCGGGCAAGTGAGTTAAGAGTTCGGACAAGTTGATTTTCTTGCAACTTGTCCAAATGGAACAATTAGTTCACATGAAGGTCATGATGATATATGACACATCAACTTATGACAGTATACCTAGTCAATGCCAAAAGATAAAAAAAAGTTTTGACCTGGACAAGGTTACATAAGAAACAGAACTACATGAAGAGAAAATATCACTTAAACATTATGTCTCCATTTGTCCAACAGGAGACAAAAATATACAGTTTTTTCAATCATTTTATACATGCAGTTACAACAGTTGATGATTTCCTGCGTTAATGAAGGAAAATCCTAACGAATTTAAAGACTAATTCCCCATTGGACAGACATTTAGCAAACAATGGATAAAGATGTCATATAAATAGTTATAGATGTCAATAATTTAGCAGCCCACATGTATATGTATCAGTAAGGTTGTATTCTAGAGTTAAATTGTTATATTTCTACTTAATGCAAAATAAAGAAAATATTTGTTTTTTTTACCGTTACAGTTACACAGATTATCTATGCTTCCTTTTCCTTTCTCTGAGTGAGAAGAAAACATTGATTGGCATGTATATTAAGATTTTATTACCGTTACAGTTACACAGATTATCTATGCTTCCTTTTACTTTTTCTGAGTGAGAAGAAAACAAAATGGCATGTATATTAAGATTTTATTACCGTTACACTTACAGTTACACAGATTATCTGTGCTTCCTTTTACTTTCTCTGAGTGAGAAGAAAACAAAATGGCATTTATATTAAGATTTTATTACCCTTACAATCACACAGATTATCTGTGCTTCCTTTTCCTTTCTCTAAGTGAGAAGAAAACATTGAATGGCATGTATATTAAAATTTTATTAACGTTACAGTTACACAGATTATCTATGCTTCCTTTTACTTTCTCTGAGTGAGAAGATAACAAAATGGCATGTATATTAAGATTTTATTACCATTACACTTACAGTTACAGATTATCTATGCTTCCTTTTCCTTTCTCTGAGTGAGAAGAAAACATTGAATGGCATGTATATTAAGATTTTATTACTGTTACAGTTACACGATTATCTATGCTTCCTTTTCCTTTCTCTAAGTGAGAAGAAAACATTGAATGGCATGTATATTAAGATTTTATTACTGTTACAGTTACACAGATTATGTGTGCTTCCTTTTCCTTTCTCTAAGTGAGAAGAAAATATTGAATGGCATGTATATTAAGATTTTATTAACGTTACAGTTACACAGATTATCTATGCTTTCTTTTACTTTCTCTGAGTGAGAAGATAACAAAATGGCATGTATATTAAGATTTTATTACTGTTACAATCACACAGATTATCGGTGCTTCCTTTTCCTTTCTCTGAGTGAGAAGAAAACATTGAATGGCATGTATATTAAGATTTTATTACTGTTACAATCACACAGATTATCGGTATTCCTTTTCCTTTCTCTGAGTGAGAAGATAACAAAATGGCATTTATATTAAGATTTTATTACTGTTACAGTTACATAGATTATCTGTGCTTCCTTTTACTTTCTCTGAGTGAGAAGAAAACAAAATGGCATTTATATTAAGATTTTATTACCGTTACAGTTACACAGATTATCTGTGCTTCCTTTTACTTTCTCTGAGTGAGAAGAAAACAAAATGGCATGTATATTAAGATTTTATTACCGTTACAGTTACACAGATTATCTATGCTTCCTTTTCCTTTCTCTGAGTGAGAAGAAAACATTGATTGGCATGTATATTAAGATTTTATTACTGTTACAGTTACAAAGATTATGTGTGCTTCCTTTTCCCTTTCTCTAAGTGAGAAGAAAATATTGAATGGCATGTATATTAAGATTTTATTACTGTTACAGTTACACAGATTATCGGTGCTTCCTTTTTCTTTCTCTGAGTGAGAAGAAAACAAAATGGCATTTATATTAAGATTTTATTACCGTTACAATCACACAGATTATCTATGCTTCCTTTTCCTTTCTCTGAGTGAGAAGATAACAAAATGGCATGTATATTAAAATTTTATTAACGTTACAGTTACATAGATTATCTGTGCTTCCTTTTCTTTCTCTAAGTGATATGGCATGTATATTAAGATTTTATTAATGTTACAGTTACACAGATTATCTATGCTTCCTTTTCCTTTCTCTGAGTGAGAAGAAAACAAAATGGCATTTATATTAAGATTTTATTAATGTTACAGTTACACAGATTATCTGTGCTTCCTTTTACTTCTCTGAGTGAGAAGAAAACATTGAATGGCATGTATTATTAAGTTTTTTTTCCGTTACAGTTACACAGATTATCTATGCTTCCTTTTCCTTTCTCTGAGTGAGAAGATAACAAAATGGCATGTATATTAAGATTTTATTACCATTACAGTTACACAGATTATCTATGCTTCCTTTTACTTTCTCTGAGTGAGAAGAAAACAAAATGGCATGTATATTAAGATTTTATTACCCTTACAGTTACACCGATTATCTATGCTTCCTTTTCCCTTTCTCTAAGTGAGAAGAAAACATTGAATGGCATGTATATTAAGATTTTATTACTGTTACAGTTACACAGATTATCTGTGCTTCCTTTTACTTTCTCTGAGTGAGAAGAAAACAAAATGGCATTTATATTAAGATTTTATTACTGTTACAGTTACACAGATTATTTATGCTTCCTTTTCCTTTCTCTAAGTGAGAAGAAAACATTGAATGGCATGTATATTAAGATTTTATTACTGTTACAGTTACAAAGATTATGTGTGCTTCCTTTTCCTTTCTCTGAGTGAGAAGAAAACATTGAATGGCATGTATATTAAGATTTTATTACTGTTACAGTTACACAGATTATCTGTGCTTCCTTTTCCTTTCTCTAAGTGAGAAGAAAACAAAATGGCATGTATATTAAGATTTTATTACCGTTACAGTTACACAGATTATTTATGCTTCCTTTTCCTTTCTCTAAGTGAGAAGAAAACAAAATGGCATTTATATTAAGATTTTATTACCGTTACAGTTACACAGATTATCTGTGCTTCCTTTTTCTTTCTCTGAGTGAGAAGAAAACAAAATGGCATTTATATTAAGATTTTATTACCGTTACAATCACACAGATTATCTATGCTTCCTTTTCCTTTCTCTAAGTGAGAAGAAAACATTGAATGGCATGTATATTAAGATTTTATTACTGTTACAGTTACACAGATTATCTATGCTTCCTTTTCCTTTCTCTAAGTGAGAAGAAAACATTGAATGGCATGTATATTAAAATTTTATTAACGTTACAGTTACACAGATTATCTATGCTTCCTTTTCCTTTCTCTGAGTGAGAAGAAAACAAAATGGCATGTATATTAAGATTTTATTAATGTTACAGTTACACAGATTATCTGTGCTTCCTTTTACTTCTCTGAGTGAGAAGAAAACATTGAATGGCATGTATATTAAGATTTTATTACCGTTACAGTTACACAGATTATCTATGCTTCCTTTTCCTTTCTCTGAGTGAGAAGAAAACATTGATTGGCATGTATATTAAGATTTTATTACTGTTACAGTTACAAAGATTATGTGTGCTTCCTTTTCCCTTTCTCTAAGTGAGAAGAAAATATTGAATGGCATGTATATTAAGATTTTATTACTGTTACAGTTACACAGATTATCGGTGCTTCCTTTTCCTTTCTCTAAGTGAGAAGAAAACATTGAATGGCATGTATATTAAGATTTTATTACCGTTACAGCTACACAGATTATCTGTGCTTCCTTTTCCTTTCTCTGAGTGAGAAGAAAACATTGAATGGCATGTATATTAAGATTTTATTACTGTTACAGTTACACAGATTATCTGTGCTTCCTTTTCCTTTCTCTGAGTGAGAAGAAAACATTGAATGGCATGTATATTAAGATTTTATTACTGTTACAGTTACATAGATTATCTGTGCTTCCTTTTACTTTCTCTGAGTGAGAAGAAAACAAAATGGCATGTATATTAAGATTTTATTAACGTTACAGTTACACAGATTATCTATGCTTCCTTTTCCTTTCTCTATGTGAGAAGAAAACATTGATTGGCATGTATATTAAGATTTTATTACTGTTACAGTTACAAAGATTATGTGTGCTTCCTTTTCCCATTCTCTAAGTGAGAAGAAAATATTGAATGGCATGTATATTAAGATTTTATTACTGTTACAGTTACACAGATTATCGGTGCTTCCTTTTCCTTTCTCTGAGTGAGAAGAAAACAAAATGGCATGTATATTAAGATTTTATTACTGTTACAGTTACATAGATTATCTGTGCTTCCTTTTCCTTTCTCTGAGTGAGAAGAAAATATTGAATGGCATGTATATTAAGATTTTATTAACGTTACAGTTACACAGATTATCTATGCTTCCTTTTCCTTTCTCTGAGTGAGAAGAAAACATTGAATGACATGTATATTAAGATTTTATTACTGTTACAGTTACATAGATTATCTGTGCTTCCTTTTACTTTCTCTGAGTGAGAAGAAAACAAAATGGCATGTATATTAAGATTTTATTAACGTTACAGTTACACAGATTATCTATGCTTCCTTTTCCTTTCTCTGAGTGAGAAGAAAACATTGAATGACATGTATATTAAGATTTTATTACTGTTACAGTTACACAGATTATCTGTGCTTTCTTTTACTTTCTCTAAGTGAGAAGAAAACATTGACAACATGAATAGTAAGATTTCATTTATGATTTAAAAACAAACCATCAAGAAGCATAATTCCCCATTCTTGACTTTGCATCCATTCCATGACTCGTTCTGCCTCCCAGGATCTCTTCATTGAATGGGCCAACATAGAATATGTGCTGATACATATAGAACATCCTGACAAAATAGAACAAAGGAATTTATCACAGCCATTATTTGGCAACATAATTCACAATAAAAGGCAATCCTGAGGACAGCAGGGAGGTTTATATCAACCATTACTTGGCCCCTAAATTTACAATAAAAAGCAATCTTTGGAGTAATAGGATACAACTAAAACATTACACTAAATAAAGATCAACAATTATAATTGAAAGTGTTTTGTATTTGAAGCTGCAATGTGCTGGACACATTAGTATATTAGAAATGGTTTATTAGGTCTTGTAACTTGTATTAAGAAATGATCTTTCCATAGTGAGGGATTATTTTTCAGATTTACAGTATATTTAGGTCTACCATTCAAGTATCCAGAACATTTTTGACCATATAATTATTATTTGAAAAGACCTGGATTTTCATGCAAAGTAAACAGTTGCTAACTTTCTAAGTTATTTGGTCTCTGGTAGAGAGTTGTATCATTGGCAATCATACCACATCTTATTTTTATCATGACTTTGATAAACATGGATAAACTTGAGAAACACTATTCATTTAATAAATTTCTTAGAGAATTTACAAAGCTTATTACTGTTTTTCTATTTGGGAACATTATGTTTTCCAAATTTTGTTATTGTAATAACTTTCTTATGCCTTGATTTATTTTTAATAAATTATAAATATTTGACTGCTCCTTTTATTTTAGTCCAGATACCTTACTTTACTTATATTGTGATCCAATAGATCACTTATCATGTTTTCACTCACCTATTGGTTTGTCTTTAGCATCAGAAGTAAATCTACAGATTATACTGTCATCAGCTGTTGACCACATCTTAAACTGAAAATGGTAGATAAATAAAATCATATGAATTTAGTTATCAAATAATATCTAAGATTTTATCAGAACACAACAGGTGTTACCAAAAACAAAACAGGCTTTTCAGTCTGTTATGTCCATTGCATTACAAAAACATATGTCAGTACCAAAACTAATTAAAGATGCTTTTTGAAACGAGATCCCCAGTGGCCACTGCTCTACAGAAACAACAAATGTCATCAGAACTAAAGACGCTAATCTTATTGAGTTCTCAATTTCACTATAGAAATAGATATTACACGGAAATAAATATTCATATTTTCCCGAGATCTCCACTGCTCTGCAAAAATGACAAATGTTGTTATATCTAGACAACTGCATTTACTGGAGATTTCCAATGCCCTAAATTACATTGCTCTTTAGAAACCTTCAGATTATGCGAGAACTAAACATGTGTATCTACATTAAATCTCTGCTTATCTACCAAACAAGAGTGCACACGCTGAAATGTTTCGCCTGTTTTACTGACCATTGATTTTATGTTGAGTCTTAAAGATAAAGGTTTTACTACAAGTTTCACATAAACTTAACATTTTGAAAGATCCATGACAATGAGGTCAAGGTCAGATAAAAACTGTCACACATACATGTACACCTTACAATTATTCCATACACCAAATATAGTTGACCCATTGCTTACAGTACCTGAAAAACAGACCAAAACAGAGTTCTCGAAATCTTTTTTTCCCTGGTGGTCCTTGAAGAAAATATGCCGGACCTCACTATTATTTCTATTGCAAATTACCAAAATTATGTTGGTCCTTCCCAAAAATGTGGTGGTCAAATCCCTAGGACCACCACTTATCGAGAACTCTGCCAAAACACCAAAAATTAACAATGACTAATGAACCATGAAAATGAGGTAAAGGTCAGATGAAACCTGCCAGTCTGACATATACCCCTTACAATCATTCCATACACCAAATATAGTTGACCCATTGCTTATGGTAATTGAAAAAAAGACCAAAACACAAAAACTTTAATGTTAACCAATGAACCATGAAAATGAGGTCAATTTCAGATGATACTGGCTAGACAGACATGTACACCTTACAATCATTCCATACACCAATTATAGTTGACCTATTGCTATTAGTATTTGAAAAACAGACCAAAACTCAAAAAAAATTAACATTGACCAATGAACCATGAAATGGAGGTCAAGGTCAGATGACACAGGCTAGACAGACATGTACAACTTACAATCATTCCATAAACCAAATATAGTTGACCTATTGCTTACAGTACTTGAAAAAACAGACCAAAACACCAAAAATTAACAATGACCAATGAACCATGAAAATGAGTTAAGGTCAGATGAAACCTGCCAGTCTGACATATACCCTTTACAATCATTCCATACACCACATATAGTTGACTTGCTGCTTGTAGTATCTGAGAAACGGACCTAATCACGTAACTTTAACCTTGATCACTGATCCATGAATTGAGGTCGAGGTCAGGTTAATCCTGTCTGACGGACATGTAGACGTTGCAAGGAACCAATATACCAAATATAGTTATTCTATTACTCATAATAAGTGAGATATTCACATGACAAAAAAAAAACTGTAATTTTTTTACAAGCAGTCACTGAACCATGAAAATGAGGTCAAGGACAATGGAAACTTCGTAACATAAGGTATCTGCATACAAGGTATGAAGCATCCAGGTCTTCTACCTTCTGAAATATAAAGCTTTATGCAAATAGTTTACGCTGCCGCCGGATAGTAATACCTATGTCTCGCATACTGAGACTTCCGTCGCAGACGAGACAAAAAACCTAACATTAGCTAGGCTTTGTACCTACCTGAGATCTCCACTGTTCAACAGAAACACCTGATGTTGCCAAAACAAGACATCTTTTTCTCACTGTACAGGCTGCTGTTACTCCTACTAAAGTTTTCCCTGCACCTGTATGGAGACAAAGTAAAATATGGGACAGAACAATAATATATCCACAAAATAACATATTTTCTTCAAATAAATCATCTTTGAATCGATCACAAAGAAAGAAAATCATTTGTATCATTAAAGTGAACTTACCACATGGCAAGACAATGACCCCTGATCTAGCTCGTCCATTTCCAAACATTTTCCTCAAACTCTTTTCTTGATATGGTCTCAACACTGTAGAGGGCTTCAGATCAATACTGAAATTTTTTTTCATAATTGCAGATTACAAAATTAGGTTATTGAGAGTCTTAAATGGTTTAAAACATAGAATATTCACACCATTTGGACTCTGATGGATAGTTGTCTCATTGGCAATCTGCCACACATTTGCTATGTGCATTCCTTAGCATGTTATTTAAATATGCATTCTAATATAACATGCTGCTTTCCGTTGTATACAACAGCGTGATAAACTTCTCAATATACCTATATTTGGCGCAGACTTACAGATATACATATTTATGGCTGTTGCAGTTAACCTCCAACGTAAATCAGCATGTATCATAATTTATGTGCAAACAAAGTGTTGATTTCGCTGTGTTTAAATTGAAATGAAAAAAAAAGACCGACAAATCTAATGCATAACAAAAAAAATTAATGCATTTGAGCTTAGAAAAATGTAAAAAAAAAAATTAAATTTCATTTTAGCAATTCAACCTGGTGGCTCCTTAGATACAATATGTCAACTGTGGATTTGACAGTACCTCATGAAAAAAAACAGAATTGTAAATAAAATAAAATGCTCCACTAGGCACAGATTGATACAACCACAGAGGTTGAACCCTGAACAGTTTTGGCAAGTATGGACACTACATTCAAGCTTAATACAGCTCTGAATTTGGATTGTGATTCAATATTTGACATAGCATAGGTTTCTGACACAGAATGAATGTGGTCAAAGAAATATAAAATTTAAAATTGGACTTTTACATATTATGACCCAATTATTAGATTCAGTATATTGAAATCAATCAAAGTTTAATTTTGCACCCTGATTTGGACCCACTTCAAAACACGACCCAAAATCAAAATCCACGGTAAGATTAGGCATATCAAAGAACCAAAACATTTCAAAATCAAAATACACGGTAAGATTAGGCATATCAAAGAACCAAAATATTTCAAAATCAAAATCCACGATAAGATTAGGTATATCAAAGAACCAAAATATTTCAAAATCAAAATCCACGGTAAGATTAGGTATATCAAAGAACCCCAATATTTCAAAATTATTCAAAAACCATTGAAATTGGTCAGAAATAAGCAATTCAAACAAAGTTAAAAATTGCTCGTTTTTTACCCCTTATTCCTAAGTGGATATGACCATAACTCCCAAATTCAATCCAACCTTCCGTTTGTGGAATGGAACCTTGTGGTACAATTTCATACAAATCCATACACTTATACTCAAGTTATTGTCTGGAAACAAAATGTCTTCGGACGACAACATCGCCATACCATTATACGACTGCAAATTTCTGAGGTCTTATAAAAATTGCAACTGTTGGGGTTGAGAATAAAAAGGATTAAACACATTTTTTCTAGAGCCATGCAAGCTATAGATTTATTGGAAACTATGAGCTAAATCTAAATGGGGTAAAATAGAACAGCCTCGGCATACTTTACCTTGATTTAGTTTGTTTAATTACTGTATTTGTCCTATTTTAATTGAATTAATATCATTTTCATATGACCTGGGAGGTTATATTTGAAAATTCTATCTCTTACTAATGCTCAGAATAAACTCAAATATACAAGTCCAGGCCATGTGAAAATTTCCAACAAATCTATGGCTTGCATGAATTATTTCTTAATTCTAAAATAAAAGTTTAACTTTAAATACATATATTTACAATAGGTCTAGATAAAAAACGTGTTTTTCTATTGATTAAAAACATAAATATGCAAATGGTGTTGTTTTCTTCTCTCCAATTATATGAAAATGGATTACTTTTTTTAAGTCAACCACCATCAATACACACAGGAAAACATTAAATCGGAACTATTGACTATTTACCATAAATATCTTATCTTATAATATTTACTGTATAACAAAATCGATTTTATCATTTTTACGATATAAAATAGCAACAGTAAAACAATAAACAGTATATTTTCACCTATAAGAATGCAAACACTTAATAATAAAAATTCCATTTATTTTTTTACCAGGGTAAAACCAGATTTACCTAGCAATTTTTTTTTTATGCAAACAAGTTTAAAAGGTCTTTTGGGTTTTTTGTTTTGTTAGGATGCTATCTCATTGACATATACTCTACAACTCCTTGTAATAGTCCTTATCTTTTTATTGATCCTAATTTCTGTTCAATCCAAGTGTTTTAATAACTCATACATTTAACCGATCATTACATCCAACCTTGATAAATAAGAGTAAATTCTTACTTGATATCAGGATTAATGGTGTCATTTTTAAAGTCATACTCTGCCAGCAGAGGGAACTCCAGTTCTATACATCTGTTGACAAACACAAATATCAGTTAAATCAATTACAATTTATAACAAGTTCTATTGATCTGTAGAATAATACAACTTTTATGTTAATCCTTCACAATATACTACAAAGAACTGTTACTGAAATAAAATTACATATTAAAATCTGTCAACCAATGCAGTCAAATTTAATTTTCAATTTGAAACTCATACTACTGAATTATCAATGTTTTTTACTTGTTATTTATTCATTAAAATAAATATGAAGACAAATAAATATACAAAATTAAGTCAATATCAGAAAAATATCACTTTTTTTAATGAGACTTAGAAACTCGGGAAGGGCAAGTTTACTGAGATGTGACATGATATTTACATTGTACAAAATATCCACTTTGTTCCTATACTTAGAAAAAGAAACAATAGAAAGTGTTCTAGATAATTTTAATCAAATTAACAATGACCTTTTTTGCATAGTTTCTATATGTTCAGCCTTAACTTCAAATGACACAGTCTTCAAATCTTCTGTTTCATCTTCATCCTCTCTGTCCATCTTGTCGTAATAATCAAATATGTCTGATGGTACTGTAGGCTGTTCAGTACCATCTGCTGTGCCATCAGCAGACGTACCTGGCTGGTCAGGGTTACCATTGGCAGGTTTATTTAACTACACATATAATTAAATTATAAAAGTAAGTACACATACAACACTGTCAAGAAATGCACTTGCCGTACATATAATATACATTTATCTCCAACTCTATATTATATTATAAATGTATTTTGTAAACAAGAATTTGAACATTACACAACTTTAAAATAAAAAAACACATGGTTTCTTTTGCACTTTATGTTACATTTATAAATAGCTCAAGTTGGCATATAAGCTAGTGACAACTTACTGAAAATGACCAATGTACAATGTGGTCTTACCTGTAAAGCAGATTTACTTGACATTTGACCTTCTACAATGCCTTCTTCACTTTCCTCAGCTGACAACCTGAATCGACATTCTTGTATTACAGGATCCTTCAGCAACTGTTGAATCACTTCCTGTTAAAAGAATAGTAAATACAATTACTGCAACACATATTTATGTTGGAAAAGACAGGATGGATGTATACAAGACAATACTCTAGTAGAAAATTAAAATATGATTTATATATCAAAGGAAGAATTCTTTTATTGTTCTTTATCTAGAATGTTGCTTGAATGTCTCCGACTGTAAACTTTAGAGTTCTTATCTTACTACAAGATCAAAACAACTCTTAGTATTCACTTAAGCAATATTTTTTATATTTACTGCCAACTGATACATATATATGTCTTTGAAGGAACAAATATGCATTGCATATTTGAAGAAACATATATGCATTCATGCATTGATAATTAAACATCTTACTATGGCAAACAGATTTATTAATCCTATACTTACAGGGTGCATGCTTTCCACATAATATTTGTTATGTTTCAGTACTAACTTTACTTTACCATAACTTAGCGTACAAAGCTGAAAAAATAAAAGTTAACTTTAACCAGGATATAACTAAACAACTAAAATTCACATATATGTATCACTACTTAACACCAATATTGCTTTGTACTCAGATACTGTTACTGTTTATTCAGATATAAATGTGTGCTTTGTACTCAGATACTGTTACTGTTTATTCAGATATAATATTGTTTTGTACTCAGATACTGTTACTGTTTATTCAGATATAATATTGTTTTGTACTCAGATACTGTTACTGTTTATTCAGATATACTAAACACCAATATTGTTTTTGTACTCAGATACTGTTACTGTTTATTCAGATATAATATTGATTTTGTACTCAGATACTGTTACTGTTTATTCAGATATACTAAACACCAATATTGTTTTTGTACTCAGATACTGTTACTGTTTATTCAGATATTATATTGATTTTGTACTCAGATACTGTTACTGTTTATTCAGATATACTAAACACCAATATTGTTTTGTCCTCAGATACTGTTACTGTTTATTCAGATATTAATGTGTGCTTTTAATGTTGCAATTGTTGATCGATAGACAAAGATGTGGAATTGATAAACGCAATTTCAAGGAATTCGGTATACAGTAAGAATTAAATTGTAATTCAAAATCAATGCAATATTAACCAAACTGCATTTTTTGCAATCATAAAAACAGTGCCCAAGATTACAAAGTTACAGTACCTCAGATGAAGGCTAGTGTGAGATTTATGCAAAATGAGTTAAAGTTTTCTTCTTTTGATAAATTTAAATATTTAGATATGCAATGCACTTCAACCATTTATCTTACTTTGTAACTTAAGTAATAGTAAATATATTTCAAAAGTTATCTTTTTTCTCTGAGGGTACTGATGTGTAACTTGGCCTATGCACTTATAAACTTTACATAAGGCTGCTAATAATATCATTATTGTTGAGGTTCCGCAAAAGGAAATAACTAATTCACCAACATTCCAACTGACTCCATTTTCGGAAAATGACATCTGTAACAAACATAAACGTTAGCTACCTCTTTACAAGCAGAACCAAATACAATGAAAGTTCCAACTATGTACTGGCTTCCGAAGCTGAACAAAACCTCATATATACCTCAAAATAAATATCTAAGTTACCGGTATGTTCTTAGTGCTTAAGAGATGAGATATAAAAAGAATTCTGTGAGTATTGCATGGCAATACATAATCCCCTATTAGTTAAAAATCATTGTATTGGAACAAAATTCTAAGTTGATCTATAATTTGTCATGGTGTAAAACTAAATCAAGTCAATATTTTCAAGCATGACAAATGAAAGTGTTGAAAACTGAGGACCACAACTCTTTAGAAAATCATCAGACTTAAACAAAATTTGAACTTGGATCTGCAATTTGTCATGATATAACTATATACTAATGTCAAGTTGGACAACTTATTATTTGAGTGAATTTTCTAAGTTCAAGGACCATAACTGTGCACAAAATCTTCACTGAAACAAAATTTGAACTTCATCTGTAACTTCTCAGGATAAAACTATATATACCAATTTCAAATCAATATCCTCAAGTACGATGAAAAAAAGTGCAGGAAACTTGTTATTTGTGTGAATTTTCTAAGTCCAAGGACCATAAGTCTGCACACAATCAACAGACTGGAACAAAATTCAAACTTGAACTGTAACTTGTTAAAATAAAACTATATTCCAATTATCAAATCAATATCCTCAAGTATGAAACATTCATTTAAAGTTTGAAGGTATTTGGCCCAGTAGTTTCAGAGAAGATTTTATAAATAGTAAGAGAGAAAATTACCAATTTAGTGGCAGCAACCCAACAATGGTTTGTTTGATTTGTTTGAAAATTTCAGGACTGGTAGATCTTGACCTGTTTACCATTTTTACCCCGTCAGATTTGCTCTAAATGCTTTACTTTTTGAGATATAAGCCAATAAAATGCTCCGCAGGGCGCAGCTTGATACGACCGCAGAGGTCGAACCCTGAACAGTTGGGGCAAGTATTGACACAACATTCAAGCTTGATACAGCTCTGAATTTGGATTGTGATTAAATATTTGACACAGCATAGGTTTCTGACACAGAATGAATGTAGTCTTAAGAACTTAATTTTTTTCAGCATAGGTTTCTGACACAGAATGAATGTAGTCTAAGAACTTAATTTTTTTTAATTTACCTATTATGGTCCAATATCCAAAATCTAAATACATGGTTAGATTCAGCATATCAAAGAACCACAAGAGTTCAATTTTGATGAAATCAAACAAAGTTTAATTTTGGACTCTTTTGACCTCAATGTGGACAAAGTTGATAACAAGGCCCAAAATCAAAAATCTAAATACATGGTTAGATTCAGCATATCAAAGGACCCCATATATTCAATTTTGTTGAAATCAAACAAAGTCTAATTTTGGACCCCGATTTGGACCAACTTGAAAACTGGGCCCATAATCAAAATCTAAATACATGTTTAGATTCAGCATATCAAAGAACCCTAAGAATTCAATTTTGTTAAAATCAAACTAAGTTTAATTTTGGACCCTTTGCACCTTAATGTAGACCAATTTGAAAACGGGACCAAAATTAAGAATCTAAATACATGGTTAGATTCAGTATATCAAAGAACCCCATATATTCATTTTTGTTGAAATCAACAAAGTTGAATTTTGGACCCGATTTGGACCAACTTGAAAACTGGGCCCATAATCAAAATCTAAATACATGTTTAGATTTAGCATATCAAAGAACCCTAAAAATTCAATTTTGTTAAAATCAAACTAAGTTTAATTTTGGACCCTTTGGAACTTAATGTAGACCAATTTGAAAACGGGACCAAAAATTAAGAATCTAAATACACGGTTAGATTCAGCATATCAAAGAACCCCATATATTCAATTTTTGTTGAAATCAAACAAAGTTTAATTTTGGACCCGATTTGGACCAACTTGAAAACTGGGCCCATAATCAAAAATCTAAATACATGTTTAGATTCAGCATATCAAAGAACCCTAAGAATTCAATTTTGTTAAAATCAAACTAAGTTTAATTTTGGACCCTTTGGACCTTAATGTAGACCAATTTGAAAACGGGACCAAAAATTAAGAATCTAAATACACGTTAGATTCAGCATATCAAAGAACCCCATATATTCAATTTTGTTGAAATCAAACAAAGTTTAATTTTGGACCAACTTGAAAACTGGGCCCATAATCAAAAATCTAAATACATGTTTAGATTCAGCATATCAAAGAACCCTAAGAATTCAATTTTGTTAAAATCAAACTAAGTTTAATTTTGGACCCTTTGGACCTTAATGTAGACCAATTTGAAAACGGGACCAAAATTAAGAATCTAAATACACGGTTAGATTCGCATATCAAAGAACCCCAATAATTCAATTTTGATGAAATCAAACAAAGTTTAATTTTGGACCCTTTGGACCTCAATGTGGACCAATTTAAAACAGGGCCCAAAATCCAAAAACTTAAAACACGGTTAGATTCAGCATATTAAAGAACCCCAAGAATTCAAGAAAAAACCCCATTGAAATTGGTCAAGAAATAAGCAATTTATACAAAGTATCTTCTTTTGCACAATACTGTGCAATTGAATATTTCTTGCAATTGTGAAATACTGTGCAATTGAATATTTCTTGCTATTGTGCAATACTGTACAATTGACAATTTCTTGCTATTGTGCAATACTGTGCTATTGGATATTTCTTGCTATTGCGCAATACTGTGCAATTGAAGATTTCTTGCTATTAGCAATACTGTGCAATTGAAAATTTCTTGCTATTGCACAATACTTATTATATAATAATTTCCACATCCTGTTTGGTGTGTATCTCCTGCCATATCATTATTATTTGCTTTTAAATATAAATCAGAAATAACCAACTTAAAATGGAAAATTTTAAAGAAAAAAAAGGAAAAAAAAATTCCCCTAATTTTTGAACCCCTTATGATTCATCTTCCCAAACTCAATCCCAGCCTTCCCTTTGAGGTATGGTACCTTGCAGTACAATTTCAGAGAGATCCATACACTTGAACACAAGTTATTGTCTGGAAACTAGAAAAATGCTTATTTTTGGCCCCTTTTTGGCCCCTAATTCCTAAACGTTTAGGGCAATTACCCCCAAACTCAATTCCAGCTTTTCCTTTGTGATATGGAACCTTGTAGTACAATTTCAGAAAGATCCATACACTTACACACAAGTTATTGTCCTGAAACTAGAAAAATGCTTATTTTTTGCCCCTTTTTTGGCCCCTAATTCCTAAAATTTTGAGGCAATTACCCCCAAAATCAATCCCAGCATTCCCTTTGTGATATGGAACCTTGTGGTACAATGTCAGAGAGATCCATACACTTACACACAAGTTATTGTCTGGAAGTTACAAAAAGCTTATTTTGGCCCTTTTGGCCCCTAATTCCTTAACTGTTGGTACCATAACCCCCAAAATCAATCCCAACCTTCCTTTTGTGGTACTGAACCTTATGGTAAAATTTCCTAGAGATCCATTCACTTAAACTAAAGTTAGAGTGCGAAAACCAATGTGTCTTCGGACGACGACGACGACGCCAACGTCATACCAATATACGACCACAAAAATTTTTTGCGGTCGTATAAAAACTGCATTTGACCCCTATGTTCTATTTTTAGTCATGGTGGCCATGTTTGTTGATGGATCAAAATTTCAGATACAATTTATAAACTAGATACCCTAAGGAACATTCATTTAAAGTTCGAAGGTATTTGGCCAAGTAGTTTCAGAGGAGAAGATTTTTGAAATAGTTTACGACGACAGACGACGACAACAGACGACGACGACGGACGCAAAGTGATGGCATAAGCTCACATGGGGCCCTTTGGGCCCGGTGAGCTAAAAAGTCAGAATGCGAATATATATGTTCAAACTCTTTTAGGTCATTTTTTAGTAACAACAAACAAAAGAACTATGTCAATTGGACCTGTTTTGATACTATAACTGCCCTTAAATTTTTACTAGATAATATTTTTGTTCGCTATGGAGATTCTGTATACCTTCAAGTTATCAGAATTCCAATGGGGACTAACTGTGCACCACTTATTGCGGACCTGTTTCTGTATTGTTATGAGTTACAATTTATGACTAAAATTAGCAAAGACCCATCGAAACAACATCTGATACAAAAATTTAATAACACTTTTAGATATTTGGATGATATATTGGCTCTCAATAATGACGACTTCAGTATGTACACTAAAAGGATATATCCTGCTGTACTTACTTTAAATAAAGCTAATACTAACAATGATTAATGTATTAATATTGATTCACTAAATGGTGATGTGCATAGGGTCTTTGGCACTTTGCATCGGAAATAACACATTTATCATAAAACCAGTTGTTGGCACGATATGGGTTATGTTCTGCTCATATGTTTTATGATGGTATGATGCTAAACCCCTAACGGGAGGGATTGTGCGTGATTTTCATATGATGAAGACATAATCTTTTAATCAGTTTAATTGAGGTCTGGAGCTGGCATGTCAGTAACTGCTAGAAGTCCCTTGTTAATTTGTGTATCATTGTCATTTTGCTTAGTTTCTTAAGTTACCTTTTCTGACATTGAACTCAGACTTCTACTAAACTGAGTTTTACTGTGCGTATTACTGTGTGTACATATACAGATATAGGGAAGGGTTGAGATCTCACAAAACATGTTTAACCCTGCCGCATTTTTGCGCCTGTCCCAAGTCAGGAGCCTCTGGCCTTTGTTAGTCTTGTTTTTCAATTTTAGTTCATTTATGTTTTGGAGTTTAGTGTGACGTCCATTTTCTATGAACTAGTACACATTTTGTTTAGGGGCCAGCTGAAGCCCGCCTCCGGATGCAGGATTTTCTGGCTGTGTTGAAGACCCATTGGTTGCCGTTGGCTGTTTTCTGCTGTTTGGTCGGGTTGTTGTCTCTTTGACACATTCCCATTTCCATTCTCAATTTTATAAAAGTCCTTTGGAAAATTTTAATTCATACACGCAAATGTCACTAGTTTATTTGTCATGATGTAAAGCTGCCTTTTTTTGTTTGTATTATTATTGTTATAGGATTAATCACATTTTTTCTGGAGGTTATAGATGTAATACTACAGAGATAACAATCCTACCTTTAACTGTTATAGAATGCTTCTTATAGAACAGTTTTCATAAGGCTAACTAACATCATCATGTCAAACAACACAGTAGTAGTATTACCTTAATGAATTCTTCTATTCCATTAGGTAGAGAAGTTTTACATAATCGACGTAGATATTCAATAATATCATTTGTTTCAAGTCCTACCGAAACTGCTGCATACAAAGAATAAGCTGTCAACTTGTATTCATGAACAAACTGAGGACGACAGACAGGCTGCAAATAACAAAATATGAATTATCTAGTATACATGTGGTATATGTGTTCAACAGAAATATTGTTTATTTCAATTATTATTTTTCACTGCTTTCATTTCACATTGGACAACATTAAAACGGGTCCTTTCATGGTAATAAAAGACAAGTTCAGAAAATGTTACACTTTCTTTGGAAAATTTAAATGAATTGTAGCATACATTTTTTACAGGAAACAAATTCTGCTATTTTGCCATCCAGCATATTAACAATGAAAGCATTATATACCATATGCACCAGCTGCCACTTTGCCATCCAGCATATTATTTAACAATGAAAGCATTATATACCATATGCACCAGCCACGACTTTGACGTCCAACATATTAACTTGGGTCAAAGTAATGTTTCCTGCAGCTTTTGAAAAGGGCAGGGTAATGTTTTTCTCAGAGCGCACTGTTAGCGCGATTGGCTACACTTTAAGGGCACCCTTTGTGCGGAGGACAGCACTCTTTACATAGATATAAACATGATAAAGGCACTGTAATGGATAGGGATTTAATCGAATAAACCATTGTTTGATATTTATTGGTAAGAAATAAAGATATGTACATTACTATTAGGTTGTTAATTTAATTCCTTTTTGTAATAAAATTATCACTTCTAGACTCAGCTAATAGAATCTTGATCATGTTCATAGTACAACTGCCTCATTTCAATCAATAACTCCAGTTTTAAACTTTAATACTGGATCACTGAGACTGATTGTCTAAGGATGTGTTGTGAAAGTGGACTATGCATGACAAAGAGCATATGCAATGCATTGCTTTTTAGATACACAAAAGAAGTGCTAAATACCTTTTGGATTTCCCATGTTTATACCAATCAAAGCTACCTTGGCTCATAACTGTACAAATAGTTTTAGGATATTCAAAGATTTGTATAGCAAGACTTACTATACATATATTCTTCTGCTTTTCATCTTTTTTCAATCTGTGTTTTTTTATTTAAACGTTGTTGATTTTTCGTACTATTCAAAATTATATCATGTATATCAGCTACATTCTTAACTTTAATTTTATTAAGATAACAACAGTATGAAAGCTGTCATAAATTCACATTCAATCCGATGTCTCGACCAACCGAATAGTATAAATAGAAAATATAAACAAACATCGGATTGTTTATGTAATCAGTGGTAATTTTCATCCCATGCAATCGTAAAATAATAACTCAAACGATTGCCTGGTTCCCTTTTAAATTGTCTACATTTTAAATTCGTAGAGGTACACATCAATATTGTAACTATTAGATTCAATCATGAATCGTATTTGTACTCTGTCGCTTCAAAACTGTTCAAACATAATTACGAAATTCAATAAATAAAATGTCTGCCATTAAAATTCTGATTTTGTTCCAAGGGAATTCACTCGAAATGGTCTTGCTAAAAGATGAATTGCACAACCGATATTAAATTATGGCGGGCGTTCTAAAATACAATGGAAAAGGGGCATGGCGTAAAAATTTTTTCCTAAAAAGGGCTGGGCGACATACCATGCCAAAACCTCCTGAGGGAAACACTAGGTCAAAGGCAAAAACTGGGTACAGTCTGTGCTTAAAATAGGGGACAGACAAGTTAACCCTTAGCGTTCCCTGATGAAGGTAAATCCAGTAAAGCGCTAGGACACATGAAATTTATAACGTGTTGTTTTCATTTTTTAACCCTGTTAACAATGACACTTGTGTTAAGATTTTCTGGGATGACCTTATTTAATATGTTCTTCTATAATAAAAGAGAAATTGAATCTTACTTCAGATATGGCAATCAAAAAATCATGTGCATGTTTGTAGACTGGAGAAAATGATTCCAGAAATATGTGTCCATTTGGAGCCTGAAAAATAGAATAAAATGTATGGCTATATCTTGTTGTAGTCACAACAAAACTTTAATACCTATGACTGGATTCTACAATGTATGTCATAACTTTCTGTAAGCCTTCTTTTAACACACACCAAACTGTTCTGTAGCATTAAAAAGATATTGAAATTATCAATAAACTGTTATCACAGAGATATGTCTCGCCTTTTGTAATTTTGATAATGCAAATGTTGAAATTAAAATAGCAATACTTTAACATGTAAGTTATGCAAATATTCAAAGTCGATGAACCATGACTGAAGGTACATGGCTAAACAATCTCCATGGAATGAGATGTGCCAATGCTAATACAACTGCATACCAAATACCATTGACTTATAATAAGTCGTTCCTTTAAACAAACCTAAACACAAACATTAACTTGTAAACTATGTAAAAGTTTCAAAGTCAATGACCATAATCAGGGTGGGGCTATATAATCTCCATGGAAACGATACTTGCAAATGCCGATACATACATTTGCATACCAAATATCATTGACTTAACATAAGCAGTTCATCTTAAACTGATCTAATCACAAACTAATACATGTAAACTAAGCAAAAGTTTCAAAGTCAATAGACCATGACTGAGGGGCGGGCCAAATATTCTCCATGGAAATGAGATGTGCTAATGCTTATACAACTGAACACCAATTAACATTGGCCTACCACTAATGGTTCCCCTTGAACTGACCTAATCACAAACTAATACATGTTAACTTAGCAAAATTTTCAAAGTCTATAGACCATGACTAAGGGGGCGGAGCCAAATAATCTCCATGGAAATGAGATATGCCAATGCTTATACAACTGCATACCAAATATCATTGACCTACCACTAGTGGTTCCCCATAAATGGACCTAATCACAAACTAATACATGTAAACTATGAAAATTTTCAAAGTCTATAGACCTTGACTGAGGGGGCGGGGCCAAATAATCTCCATGGTAATGAGATGTGCCAATGCTAATACAACTGCATACCAAATATCATTGACCTACCACTAGTGGCTCACCATGAACTAGACCTAATCACAAACTAATACATTGCTGACGCCGCCGTCGCCGGAAACAACATACCTAAGTCTCGCTTTTGACTTCGTCAAGGCGAGACAAAACTCTAATTACTGGCTTTTTAATCTTTATGTTTTACCTTTTTGCTTTAATGTTTAATTTTTGAACCCTGAAATTTCCTACTGTTTAAGACTACAGGTCTATCCATGTACAGAGCAATTTGCCTGACATTTTTATTCATGTTTCATTTTGTTAGACAATCTTTTGTTCCACTGTGACAAGGCACATGTGTGCTGTAAGCATTAAACCATAACTATTATTTAGAAAATGATAAGTTGTGAATTTGTCTTTAAAATTGTTCTTTCCTGCAGCCAGCTTGCACATGAAATAGATTTTAAGCGTCTAATAACTTGTAATTACTCCCGAATTTTTTTAAAATGCCAAAACAATCCTTTAATAATCATGATAATGCTCATATAAAATCTTTAAATTATTATTTCAATGTGAAAATCAAATAATACAACATCGGTTTGATCTTAGGACTGAACAAACCTTAGATTTCAAAATTACTTTTTGCTTCTTTTCTGATAAGCATGCAGCATTTAGGAGTAAGAGCAAAGGCTGGTTTGCTGGCATTTAGAATTAAAGAACCTTTAGTGACCCGTTTCAAAAATTGTAATTTTAACCTTGACATTTGACAAAGTGAAGTCAAAATCATCAAGGATCTTATTCTCATTTTATGTGATCATTCATAGATTCAAGTGAGATTGCAATCCCATATGATTAAGCATCTTAAAACCACTTTTCTGCAAACTTTTAGTCTACCGGTACTTTTAGTAATGATGACCTTGACCTTTGATATAGGGGCATCAAAATCAATACAGAATTTCCTCGGTTAATATCATATGACCATTTATTCAAGTAAGGTTGCAATGCTTTATTTAGTCTTTGGTTTGGCATCCTGAAACAACTTTTCAGCATAAATTTCAGCTTATTTAAGTCACTATGACGTATTTACATCAACGTTAATTGGGATCTTCTTCAAATGTATATCAAAGAAAGGTTTAAATCCAATATGCACAAAATAATGCAGTATTTAACTTAACATCTGGAACTTTTCTTCTCAATTTTGGTTTATTTTAGTAACTTTGACCCTTCAATAGAAATGTTCCTATCATCATATGTGACTATATAACCAAGTAAGGTTTCAATCCTATATAAAGTATTTGAGTTAGCATCTGGAAACAAAATGACTAGAACTATGATCATTCTTCAGTAATTACTCACAACAAACAATGGCCTAGAACTATGATCATTCTTAAGTGATTACTCACAACAAACTATGGCCTAGAACTAGGATCAAGTGATTACTCACAACAAACAATGGCCTAGAACTATGATCACCCTGAAGTGATTACTCACAACAAACAATGGCCTAGAACTATGATCACCCTGAAGTGATTACTCACAACAAACAATGGCCTAGAACTATGATCACCCTGAAGTGATTACTCACTACAAACAATGGCCTAGAACTATGATCATTCTGAAGTGATTACTCAGAACAAACAATGGCCTAGATCTACGATCAATCTTAAGTGATTACTCACAACAAACAATAGTCTAGAACTATGATCATTATTAAGTGATTAGTCACAACAAACAATGGTCAAGAACTAGGATCATACTTAAGTGATTACTCACAGCAAACAATGGTCTAGAACTATGATCATTCTTAAGTGATTACTCACAACAAACAATGGTCTAGAACTATGATCATTCTTAAGTGATTACTCACAACAAACAATGGTCTAGAACTATGATCATTCTTAAGTAATTACTCACAACAAACAATGGTCTAGAACTATGATCATACTTAAGTGATTACTCACAAGTTCACAACAAATAATGGCCTAGAACTAGGATCATACTAAAGTGATTACCTACAACAAGCAATGGTCTAGAACTATGATCATTCTTAAGTGATTACTCACAACAAACAATGGTCTAGAACTATGATCATTCTTAAGTGATTACTCACAACAAACAATGGCCTAGAACTATGATCATTCTTAAGTGATTACTCACAACAAACAATGGCCTAGAACTATGATCATTCTTAAGTGATTACTCACAACAAACAATGGTCTAGAACTGTCATCATTCTTAAGTAATTACTCACAACAAACAATGGCCTAGAACTATGATAAATCTTAAGTGATTACTCACAACAAACTATGGCCTAGAACTAGGATCAAGTGATTACTCACAACAAACAATGGCCTAGAACTATGATCATTCTTAAGTGTTTACTCACAACAAACAATGGTCTAGAACTATGATCATTCTTATGTAATTACTCACAACAAACAATGGCCTAGAACTATGATCATTCTTAAGTGATTACTCACAACAAACAATGGTCTAGAACTGTGATCATTCTTAAGTAATTACTCACAACAAACAATGGCCTAGAACTATGATAATTCTTAAGTGATTACTCACAACAAACTATGGCCTAGAACTAGGATCAAGTGATTACTCACAACAAACAATGGCCTGGAACTATGATCATTCTTAAGTGTTTACTCACAACAAACAATGGTCTAGAACTATGATCATTCTTATGTAATTACTCACAACAAACAATGGTCTAGAACTATGATCATACTTAAGTGATTACTCACAAGTTCACAACAAACAATGGCCTAGAACTAGGATCATACTAAAGTGATTACCTACAACAAACAATGGTCTAGAACTATGATCATTCTTAAGTGATTACTCACAACAAACAATGGTCTAGAACTATGATCATTCTTAAGTGATTACTCACAACAAACAATGGCCTAGAACTATGATCATTCTTAAGTGATTACTCACAACAAACAATGGCCTAGAACTATGATCATTCTTAAGTGATTACTCACAACAAACAATGGTCTAGAACTGTGATCATTCTTAATGATTACTCACAACAAACAATGGCCTAGAATTATGATCATTCTTCAGGTCCAGGGTATTTCTGTAATCTTTAGCACCAAATTCATCCTCCTTTGCTGAATCATCAACCTGTCTTGTGGCAGATTCTGGTACAGCTTTGTACAAAATATATAAAATATTTGAAGTTAAATAACCAGGAATATAATATGATTAGTTTTGGTAAACAGGTTGGTAAAGTATCAAAACTTAAAAGTAAATTGATAATTGAATAAGGGATTTTTGTTGACAGAATTTCAAGGACTTAAAGTTCCTAGACATGATTGATACATATTTGTAAGGGAGAGGAAGTCATAGAAATGTAAGGGAGAGGAAGTCATAGAAATCAAATTTGTGAGGGAGAGAAAGTCATAGAAATCAAATTTGTAAGGGAGAGGAAGTCATAGAAATCAAATGTGTAAAGGAGAGAAAGTCATAGAAATCAAATATGTAAGGGAGAGGAAGTCATAGAAATCAAATGTGTAAAGGAGAGAAAGTCATAGAAATTAAATTTGTAAGGGAGAAGTCATAGAAATCAGATTTGTAAGGGAAAGGAAGTCATAGAAATCAAATTTGTTAAGATATTATTTCCGTGATATACTCAATTTTGCTGTAACTGCAAATACATAGACCTGTACACAGAAATACACCTGTGATATTTATAATATATCAGTAAGAATATCAAATCTGCAAAAAGTAATAAAAAAAAATAAAACTGACTCTTTCTGCAATTAATTTTCTTCAAAGCACAATAAATTTGTTGGTTTAACATATCAACAAAATCTGACGGGAAATGAAGGTTTTATGCAGAAATAACATTATGTTATCAGAGAAAAAGCAGTCAGACATTACATATGTAGTATATACATTCCACATATTTGTTGCATGGAGTAAAATTAAAATTCAGGAAATTTGGCATAAGCATGTTTTGTTTTAAATGGTTTCATGTCATTCTGCCCCATATTAGAAATACATGCTGCTACAAATAATAAGGATATCAACTAATATTTATACTGTTTCCTTAAAACATTCCTTCAATTATAGGGGACATTTACACAACATATTTATAGCTATCCACTTTATATTGGCATTTTACTACATGTATCTCATTAAAGCCATAATTGTTCTAGTCTTTTTCAGGATTGTCTTTAAAAAAATGTGCAAATTTTCACACCTGAATTAAAATACTTCCAAAACTTTCAGAATTTTAATGCAGTTATTCATTATTTTGGTATGGAGCTGGATAGACTTGGGACTGGATCAAATGGAGTCGAATTGGTTTGGGACCAGATAGATCATACACCTTTTAAATTTATTAATAAACTACATGATGCTCGCAAAATCGCGGTACAATTGGGCAAGTGTTGAAACAAAGAGCACCATACATGAAATTTTAAAGTACATTTTGTACATTACATACAGTAACTAATTATTATTACAGTGAAACCTGTCTACACTGAACAAAATCTTCAATCCCAAAGGTGTTCGGTTTAGGCAGGTTTTACTGTATATAATATTTATTATACTGTAGTTAGCTTGTATGCTTGAGCATCCACATGTTTCCAGTAGAAAGTAACCAAAATTTACCACCCCACTTTTTTCTTGTATTGGGAAGTATCCACATTATTTTACCACTAGCTACGCCACTGATACTCCAGACTGTTGGCTCAGAGGTAAAATGTCTAGAAAATTCAGTCCGCAAGTTTACATAGGGAATGCGATATAGGTAACAACATTTCAGCCTACGATCGTCTGCTCAGAGGCATATTTCAGCACATAGCACACAAATTTATATGAGAGAAGTAATTTTAGGTTATGACATTTCAGCCATCGAGTGTCTGATCTAAGGTATACATGTATTTCAGTCCGCAATTTTTATAGGAGGGGGTAATTTATGGTCAAAATATTTCTCCCGTGTTTGAGGAAGGTGCACCACTAATTTTCTATGGTTTCAGTACGAGTGCTTCAGTCTGAAATTTGTGTCAGGGACGTAATACGACAACTTCAGTCATAATTTTATGTGGGGTACGTATTAATAGGTATCGACATTTCAGCTTGTGTTTGAGGAGGGTGCACCACTAATTTACAACAGATTCAGTGTCAAATTTATGTGGGGCAAGGACATTTCAGCCTCCACTTTGATGACCAATATTTAGAATTTATGACATATATATAAAGTATAATATGATTGTGGTGTATGCCATGGGCATTGTGCATGTAACAAATTGTAAGTGTTGGCCAAGGCTGCCATGCCATGGGCATTGTGCATGTGACAAATTGTAAGCATGGTCCAAGGCTTCCATGCCATGGGCATTGTGCATGTGACAAATTGTAAGCGTTGGCCAAGGCTGCCATGATCGAGATCACTTCGACATGTTCAACATCCATTCCTTTTTTTGGACAGTTGTTTAAATATGCAGTGAGTGAAAAGGGGTGGGGTGCATGCAGATGTGACAAAATTTGTAAGCGTTGGCTCAGGCACCCGACGTCCAGACCCTCCCCCATTTTTATGTGTCTAGGCCTAAAAAAAATCTGTGTTTCCTGTAACATCATTTTGAAAAATGTGTAAGGGTTCCGCAGAACCCAGTGTCTCGCCTACTTTTGCTGTTAATCGCAGGCTCAACAAAAATGAGGAAAAAAATTAATAAAAATATTCCTCTCTACTCTATCTTTTGATTGTAAGTAGCTTCTGTCCAAGTTTGGTAAAAATCCAGGATAGTTTATGAATCTAATAAATGTTTTAAAAACTTAAACTGCAGACTGCAGACTGGAGGAAAAACTAAGTGCATTTATAAGTAAAATACGGAAAAAATGGAACAAAATTTTAACAAAATTTCCTTCTAGATACTAGCTTTTAATCATAAGCTTCTGTCCAAGTTTGATACAAATCCAGGATAGTTTAAGAAAGTTGTTAAAATCTTCAAAACTTTAACCACAGAGTGAATGTAATGTTAACTGGCAGAAAAACTAAGTCCATTTATAAGTAAAATACGGAAAAAATAGAATTTTTTTTTACAAAATTTACTTCTGGATACTATCTTATGATCATAAACAAGCTTCTTCCCAAGTTTGGTAGAAATTCCGGATAGTTTAAGAAAGTTATTAAAATTTCAAAACTTTAACCACAGAGTGAATGTAATGTTTCCTGGCAGAAAAACTAAGTCCATTTATAAGTAAAATACGGTAAAAAATGGAATTTTTTTTTACAAAATTTACTTTTGAATATTATCTAATGATCATAAACAAGCTTCTGTCCAAGTTTGGTAGAAATTCAGGATAGTTTAAGAAAGTTATTAAAATTTGAAAAACTTTAACCACAGAGTGAATATTTGTGGACGCCGCCGCCGACAACGACGACGGAATGTAGGATCGCTATGTCTCGCTTTTTCGACAAAAGTCGAAGGCTCGACAAAAATACGGTTGGTAGGTCGGAAAAATTTTTTTTTTTTATTTTTATTTTTTTGTGACATTGTAAACGAAATCCAGAAAATTATCATGGTTTTTCCATTCTGAGTCCATAATTAGTTTCAAATACAGGAAGTGTGTATAAGACACAGATCGATAACAGTCTCCGAATTTGGATATTTTCTCAAAAATTGGCGTTTTCTGTGGAAAAAAGATTGTTTCAAAGACAAATTTAGGAAGTACAAAACACTACATTTATACGTCATATCACAAATATTTCTGACTTTGTATGGTTTCAGAGAACATGCGGCTCAATGAAATCGGTCTCTTCCTTTAGTGGTATAGATTACTCAAACACTTAATCACATATCTAAGAATCCTGCTGTTTCACCACAAGTTTTAACATATAAAATTAAAATCACGTGTTTCTGTGACTCCTCAGGTCCCGGAGGTTCCTTTCACTCGCAAATTAGAGAAGTCTGGTGTATTGCAATGAATGAGGTGGGGTTGAAAATAAATGTACTGTATAAGAATTTTCACAAAATAAGTGATTTTTTTAAATGCACTATAATGAAAACTTAACTGTGCAGGGTACTCTTTTTATTCTTACTATAAACAGTCTTCTTAAAATTCCATCAATGAAGTTTGTAATTTGAAGTGTAATGTTTACCTGATTTTACATCTTGGGAAGACTCTTCCTCAAAGTCATCATACTCTTCTGCCTCAATTTCTACCTTTTGCTTTTTCTTTGCCTTTCTTTCTTCTAAAAAAAATGCTGTATTCAAAGTCTATTTACGATACATATACATATATACATGTATTGCTGAAGAATTTCCCTTGGAATAATTCTGATTGATCTAAAGAAAAAGGTTTGGTTAAGATACATTGTATATATGTAATAAACTGCTTCGCCAAGCGCAGCTGGATACGACCGCAGAGATCCAACCCTGAACAGTTGGGGCAAAAATAGACACAATATTCAAGCTTGATACAGGTCTGAATTTGGATTGTAATTAAATATTTGACACATTATAGGTTTCTGACACAGAATAAATGTGTCAAAGAACTTGAAATTGGTTGTATGATTTGAATTTATATTCAATAGAAGATTTCTTGCTCTTGTGCAATACACTGTGCTGTTGCGCAATACTTAGTAAATCTGTTTTCAGACTTTATAAAAAGAATTAGCAAAATAAATTGTGACCCCCTATTTTTTTCTTTGGAAAATTTACAATTTCTTAAATCTTGAGGGAAAAAAAATTGACCCCCAAAAAATAATATTTGAAGAGAATTTTCTTTGAGGAAAAAATTGCCCCCAAAATTTTTTACCCCTTGAAGAAATTTCTTTTTGTAAAATGTGGTACAAATTAAGAGACATCCCTACACTTAAACACAAGTTATTGTCTGAAAACTAGAAAAATGCTTGTTTTAGACCCTTACCCCCAAAATGAATCCCAACCTTCTACTTGTGGTATTGAACCTTGTGGTACAATTTCAGAGTAATCAAAATACTTATACACAAGTTATTGTCCTGAAACTAGAAAATGCTTGTTTCAGTCCCTAATTCCTAAACAGTTGGGACCATCACCCCCAAAAACAATCCCAACCTTCCTTTTGTGGTATTGAACCTTTTGGTTAAATTTCATAGAGATCCATACACTTAAACTAAAGTTATTGTCCGGAAACCAAATGTCTTCGGACGACGCTGACAACGTGATACCAAAATACAACGGTCGTATAAAAATATATAAATTGCATTTCACTGTTCACTGTATGCAAATGTATAACTCTCTCAATTTGCACTAGAACAATGTATTTAAATTGCAGCTGATATTAGTCTACAAAAACAGGTCAAACTGATAACAAACAGTTTTACCTTAAGGACGCCTCTGGGTGCGGGAATTTCTCGCTGCATTGAAGACCTATTGGTGACCTTCTGTTGTTGTCTGTTCTGTGGTCGGGTTGTTGTCTCTTTGACACATTCCCCATTTCCATTCTCAATTTTATTATTATTTATCATTATTAGTATGATGTATGATAGTATATGCAGGGTTTCCGCTGGCGCTGTTGTAATCACTTTCGCATTTTGCGAAAAAAATCATCATTTGCGAAAAACTTTGGCAAAAGAATTACAAAACGATTTGAGATCGTACATCCTGTTTATTGTTTCGGGCTTCTCAGATTTTTTCTCTCATCAGTCAAGCTCAGCTTTTTATCTTGAACTCATCACGCGATAGGATTCTGACAGAAAATCAATAATCAGCTGATTATAAAAAAGTACAAGCATTTGATAGCTATCGGCAATAACCTAATCATTAAAAAGGTGTTAATTATATGGTTTTATAAAATTGTGTGGTCGAATGGCTTCATAAGTCCTATAATTGAGTTGTTTTTACAACTTTTATAAAAATTATCGTTACAAAATGATTCTTCACAATTGTTTTAGCGCTCCTGTTTAAACATACTTTTTACGTTTTAACTTTTCATTATAACAATGGGCCAAAAAAAGAAATTTTATGAAGCTACAAAAATCTCCAACAAAACAGGATTCAATGGCAGATAAACTTTTGCTGAAGACGAAATCTGACCAGCTGATGTTATAGATACAACAGTATTAATGATGTACATGTATGTCAAGTAGCATTTAAACACAAAGAAGTCTATCCATATGTATACAAACAACAGAAAAGTTATTACTGTACCCATATCATCTGTTAAGTGTGAAAGAGGGTTTAGCAGGCAAAATTTAATAAAAACTAACAAATATGATCATTATAAGTATAATCTCTACAACTAATATGATTGCAACATGTGCAATATTACAACAGGCTTTATAATGTATAAGTATTATCGTAACATTACAAAGGGTTGGATATTATTGAAAAGTCAGAAAGTCCTTACTTTAGCCATAATTTTGACAATTTTGTTGACAATAGCATAGTTTACACAATTTCTTTCAAGCTTAAGTTCCAATTTTTTCTGAAAGCTAGCACACTAACTGATCTGACTAAAAAGGGGCAACCCCAACAGGTCCATTGGAGGGAGTGTTATGAAAAACAGCTTACAAGTTTACATATGTTTAAGTTCCAGTTTTGAAGTCCACACTTTTTCAGGTGTTTCTATTTCAGACAGATGCTTCTGATAGAGGGAGATACAGACTTGACAATGTGGACCACAAAAAATTAACTTAGACCACTGATCCATGAAATACCATACACATGCATGATCTCATATAACAAATACACCAACAGTAATCCTATTGTAAGTGATAAATTCAAGCAGTTGCTGACCCACAGGCACTTGTCTCAGAAAAAATATTCTTATAACCTTAATATAACACAGTACTTAACTAAATTTTTGAAAATGTCACCAGTCCCAAATTTCCGTTATTTTCGATTTCGGTTGTCAAACCTACTTAAACTTATTATGCCGAATCTAAATTGATTTATCTACACAATGGTATATGACACGACTACCATTGTGGTCGGGATCATTCGTAGCAGGCCTCAGAAATCGGTCAACATGATTTTTTTTGCATACCGCCAAGACTTGGCAACACAGAGTCCGTGAGGTAATGATATACCAGTTTCTCATTGGTCAATCGTCTGGCTAAAATAAATGTGGGAAATTTTGGTCAATTTATAACTCAACATTAGTGTCTACATGTCTAACGTGCACATGTGTGTTTCATAACAAAATCAATGTCAAACAGCTTATAGCATTGAATGAGGTAAAACATGGCCATAACCTTTGCTTTTTTAATAATTTTATAATAAATCATTCACTGCGGACTCGGTGTTGCCAAGTCTGGAGCGGTATGCAAAAAATCACGTTGACCGACTTCTGAGGCCTGCTACGAATGATCCGACCACAATGGTAGTTGTGTCATATACCATTGTGTAGATAAATCAATTTAGATTTACGGCATAATAAGTTTAAGTAGGTTTGACAACCGAGAAATCGAAAATAACGGAAATTCGGGACTGGGTGACATTTTCAAAAATTTAGTTAAGTACCTTGTGTTATATTAAGGTATATAGGAATATTTTTTTTCTGAGACAAGTGCCTGTGGCTGAACCCTGAAGATTAGGTCAAAGGCAATGGACATCTGGAAGATGGATGTATGGCTGCTTAGCCTCAAGTGGCAATTTAATTAAAATGCATATTCAGAATGAGAACTTGATAATGTGATATAAATAAAACCCTGCTGTGTACTAGACCGACAGACTGAGTCGCACTTTCATAAGGTGAGAGTTCGCAGAAAGACACATTATTCTGATAATGAGCTCATTGAGCTGACTAGTCTTTGCTCTTACTCTTTAATGATGCATACTTAGCAGAATATATGCCTGCATTTTGATGCACCTGTCCTAAGTCAGGAGCCTGTTGTTCAGTGGTTGTCGTTTGTTGGTGTGGTTTATAAGATATATATTTTTATATAGATTAGACCATTGGTTTTCCTGTTTGAATTGTTTTACACTAGTCTTTTTGGGGCCCTTTATAGCTTGCTGTATGGTGTGAGCCAAGGCTCAATGTTGAAGGCCGTATTTTGACCTATAATTGTTTACTTTTTACACATTGTGACTTGGATGGATAGTTGTCTCATTGGCACTTATACCACATCTTCTTATTAATATTTATATAACAGTTTATTTCATCATCTTTAGTTTTGAATTATGACTGTTTCAGTGTACTGAATGTGGTGCTGTAGGATTGAAAATATACTGGTTTAAGGTGTCGTAGTTGGAAAAAAATCCTGAAATAGTTTGTAAGGCTGGATATTTTTAAAGAAATAAGAAATCAGGAATCTTCGACTCAGATTCACAAAAAGGGGTCAGGTAGCACCAGCATCATAATATGCACATGAAATCAAGCTCTTAAACGTCTCTAGTCATTTTTTATGATGTGAACAAATTAAACAGAGAATTGAAGACCTGCCATCAACACCAAATTCTTCAAATATAACAACAGAAATAACCTTTATCCTTCTTGTCCCGTTTACCCATAGCTGAAGCTACAGATAAGCGAGGGTTTTGCTTTTTCAAAGTCACATGGATACTAAATTCCCATGAAGAAACAAAACTGAAACTCTAAAAATAACAGACTGCTTTTACAGCAGAATTATGAAAATATTTTGCGGGTAAGTTTACGGCAAATATTGCACGACATCACATTTAAAGTTACGCATTTTTTTCTATTAGAAAAAACATATATGATTTGCAAAATGTATACTTAGAATAAACATTACACTTTATCTAATGAACCAAATGTAAATTCCATCCATAATTTTTTTTTTTATTCATTTTCATATTTTACGACATATGTCAAATTCACTTCCTGTCATTCTCCGGCTTGTGCCATAACTTTTTAATTTTACAGTTTAAGGTAAAAGAAGGTTTCCAATTAAATGTAGGGGTTATGCTATGCAAACAGATTTCCTGAATCATACTTTACAATTTCCATATATGCCTGGGAAAAAATGCCCTCACTGAACACGGGTGTAAAGTCTAAAGATAATCCTGTTTTGAAAATAATTTTTAACTTAGAGCGGTATTATATTTTGACAGCCCAGTGTGCGGCTAAGTCAGAAAACCGCCCCAGACTCAGATTAACAGAAGGGATTGGTAGTTTTCGTTAAAATACTTGATTTAATATGAAGCTGATGATATTGGGAAGGTCATGCTATTGGTTGATCAGATATATCCTCGTCTCATGGGTTATCATGCTAATATGAGGCAGGCATTACCTGTGAAAGGGGACGAAGTCTGTATGAATTATTTGTTTTAATTCAAACATATTTAACTTCAAAATCTACACTAATGTCCTGACGGTAATAAAAATGCTAATTAAGTTTTCGTTATTTGAAGGATTTACTTTAAATTTGGAACCAAGCAAGATGACAACAGTTATTTAAAAATAAAAGAAAAAAATTTTAAAAATATTTTTAAGAGTTAGAAAACTTGACCTGACCAACTTCGACTTTGAAATGACTAATGTCCTGACCAATATGAAACAGCTAAATACTTTTTTATTATTAACAGGATAGACTTCAAATTCGATGTCAAGGAAGATTATGATTGAGCTCTTGTTTGAAACCAAGTCAAATTATAACGTTTTTTTATACTTGTTACAAACTAATTGGAAAACAATATTTCAGCCGAAATGAAACTTGACCTAACCACCTTCAACTTATTAAACTTAATACACAAACAAAAACGTTTTTAGTTCTTACCTTATATTGTCATTGAATTTATATTTATCCTATCCATAAAACACATGGAATATTGTTTTCCAATTAGTTTGTAACAAGTATAAAAAACGTTATAATTTGATTCGGTTTCAAATAAGAACTCAATCATACCAACAATGTTACAAGTATTAGCACTTTTATATCGGTCAGGACATTAGTCACGACAAAGTCGATGTTGGTCAGGTCAAGTTTTTTTACCCTTAAAGTATTTTTTCCCAATTCTTTTCGAATAAGTATTAAATCAATGTTACTTTCTTGTCTGGTGTCAAATTTGAAGTCAATCCTTCCAAAGATAAAAAAGAAATTAGCAGTTTTATATCGGTCTGGACATTAGTCACGGCAAAGTCGTAGTTGGTCAGGTCAAGTTTTCTAACTCCTAAAAATTTTTTTTTTTTATTTTTTTCTTTTATTTTTGTATTAAATGTTTTAATCTTCCTTGATATCAAATTTGAAGTCTATCCTGTTAATAATAAAAAAAGTATTTAGCCGTTTCATATTGGTCAGGACATTAGTCATTTCAAAGTTGAAGTTGGTCAGGTCAAGTTTTCTAACTCTTAAAAATATTTTTTTAAATTTTTTTTCTTTTATTTATTAAATAACTGTTGTCATCTTGCTTGGTTCCAAATTTAAAGTAAATCCTTCAAATAACGAAAACGTAATTAGCATTTTTATTACCGTCAGGACATTAGTGTAACCCGATATATCCTCGTCTCATGGGTTATCGTGCTAATATGAGGCAGGCATTACCTGTGAAAGGGGACGAAGTCTGTATGAATTATTTGTTTTAATTCAAACATACTTAACTTCAAAATCTGTTAAAAAAGAAACGGAAATACCGTAACGTTTCCGATTTTGGTTCTGTTGTTAGGGATTTTAGTTGTGACGTTAATTAAATTATGACGTCATATAAAATGTAAACAAAGAAACACTATCATCAGGTAACGTTTTTTCATATAAAAGAATTATCAAAAATGAAATTGGTATTGTGTTCCTTCCTATATTTTACTAGACTGATAAATATATATTTTACTCAAAGTCCCATGACAAATGAGACCGGAAAAAGGAAGTAAGTATCTGCGCAAATGTGGGAAAATAAAAAAGTCTGAAAAAAAAAATTATCGATTTTGAGTTCATTAGTAGAATGATTTTTTAGCGGGAAATTTTTAAAATTTAAAATTTTTTTTTTTTTTTTTTATTTTTCTACCGTAATAAGGGACTTCGTCCCCTTATTAAGAATGCATTGTGATGACACAGTTTCCATTGAAGATGCATGCATAGTACGAATTCATATGACGTACAAAAACATTTGATCTGACCATACAATTTTGCAGGAAATTGATAGCTGCAGAACCGTAGCTCTGAGTCCTTCCAATATTTTTTGGCAATTTGTGGACCATAAAGTTAAGAATTATTTCTATTCTAAATCGGCTGGAATTACCCAGGGTTCAGGTCACACTCATGTCGGAAAAATTTCATTTTTATTGCCAGTGCGTAGCTTGGCAACGTTAATAGTTTGTTTTGTTAGATATTTTTCTAAGATATGACATTCCTATTTATGTTTGAATATTCATTTCCTTGACATTATTATCTTATTACTTCCTTTTGTATACATATCTGCCTATTTCATATAGGGATTTTTTAATCTCGTAGTGACGTCATTTAAAACAGTACAGTTCCCAATACTTCACGGGTCTATTTAAACATGCACAAATGAACTGTGAAAAACATATATCCTTAGAGCAGTTTGTTCAATATAAAAATAGGGGGATGTTGCGCATGTATAATTGCCAATGAAACAACGATTCACCAGATACCACAAGACCAGAATGTAAACATTCATAGGGCACAGGACAGCCTTCAACAATGAGCTGTATGATATCATGAATGAGTTTGCACAACTGTTATGCTTGATTTTTAGGCAATACTTAGTTCATATTAACTACCAATATATCTTCATGTTTTAGATGGCGATTCCAGCAGGTAAAACGCCCATCAGTTACCTTCAAGAATTGTGCACCAGAAGAGGCATCACTCCCCAATATGATCTGATGGCTAATGAAGGTGCTGTGCATGAACCAATATTTATCATGAGTGTAACTGTTGGGGATATAGTCTCCACTGGAAAAGGTAATCACAATAAAATAAATGTTTTATTGTTTTTAAATTATGCTTGAAAGTCAACCAATCAAATAACATAGCAGTCATATCAAAAGTAGGACACAGGGTTTAAACACCAATATTGAACATGTTGAAATGTGTAATTTTCTCTTCAATTAATCTAACACATGGGATCTTCTTTTGAATGACCCTAACCCACCAACAAAGATGGTCACTTATTTTTATACGACCGCAAAAAAATTTTGCGGTCGTATATTGGTATGACGTTACGCGCTGTCGTCCAAGACACATTGGTTTTCGCACTCTAACTTTAGTTTAAGTGAATGGATCTCTATGAAATTTTACCATAAGGTTCTATACCACAAAAGGAAGGTTGGGATTGATTTTGGGGTTATGGTACCAACAGTTAAGGAATTAGGGCCAAAAAGCATTTTGTAACTTCCAAACAATAACTTTTGTGTTAGTGTATGGATCTCTGACATTGTACCACAAGATTCCATATCACAAAGGGAAGGCTGGAATTGATTTTGGGGTAATTGCCTCAAAATTTTAGGAATTAGGGGCCAAAAAGGGGGCAAAAAACGAGCATTTTTCTAGTTTCATGACAATAACTTGTGTGTAAGTGTTTGGATATTTCTGAAATTGTACTACAAGGTTCCATATCGCAAAGGGAAAGCTGGAATTGAGTTTGGGGTAATTGCCCAAACATTTAGGAATTGGGGCCAAAAATAAGCATTTTCTAGTTTCCAGACAATAACTTGTGTTCAAGTGTATGGATCTCTGAAATTGTACTGCAAGGTACCATACCACAAAGGGAAGGCTGGGATTGATGATGGGGTAATTGCCTCAATATTTTAGGAATTGGGGCCAAAAGGGCAAAAACAAGCATTTTTCTAGTTTCAGGACAATAACTTGTGTGTAAGTGTATGGATCTTTCTGAAATTGTACTACAAGGTTCCATATCACAAAGGAAAGCTGGGTTTAAGTTTGGGGTAATTGCCCTAAACGTTTAGGAATTTAAATAAAAACACATTTTCTAGTTTCCAGACAATAACTTGTGTTGAAGTGTATGGATCTCTGAAATTGTACTGCAAGGTATCATACCACAAAGGGAAGGCTGGGATTGAGTTTGGGGGTGATGAATCATAAGGGGGTTCAAAAAATTTGGAGGGGGGATGTTTTTTTTCCTTTTTTTTTTCTTTTAAAATTTTCCATTCTAAGTTGGTTTATAATACAAGAAATTGTCAATTGTACAGTATTGTGCAATAGCAAGAAATATTCAATTGCACAGTATTGTGCAAAAGAAGATACTTGGTATAAATTGCTTATTTCTTGACCAATTTCAGTGGGGTTTTATTCTTAAATTTTTGGGGTTCTTTAATATGCTGAATCTAACCGTGTATTAAGTTTTTGGATTTTGGGCCCCGTTTTTAAATTGGTCCACATTGAGGTCCAAAGGGTCCAAAATTAAACTTTGTTTGATTTCATCAAAAATTGAATTATTGGGGTTCTTTGATATGCCGAATCTAACTGTGTATTTAGATTCTTAATTTTGGTTCCGTTTTCAAATTGGTCTACATTAAGGTCCAAAGGGTCCAAAATTAAACTTAGTTTGATTTTAACAAAATTGAATTCTTAGGGTTCTTTGATATGCTGAATCTAAACATGTATTTAGATTTTTGATTATGGGCCCAGTTTTCAAGTTTGTCCAAATCGGGTCCAAAATTAAACTTAGTTTGATTTTAACAAAATTGAATTCTTAGGGTTCTTTGATATGCTGAATCTAAACATGTATTTAGATTTTGATTATGGGCCCAGTTTTCAAGTTGGTCCAAATCGGGTCCAAAATTAAACTTTGTTTGATTTCAACAAAATTGAATGTATGGGGTTCTTCGATATGCTGAATCTAACCATGTATTTAGATTATTGATTTTGGGCCCGTTATCAACTTTGTCCACATTGAGGTCAAAAGGGTCCAAAATTAAACTTTGTTCGATTTCATCAAAATTGAATTCTTGGGGTTCTTTGATATGCTGAATCTAACCATGTATTTAGATTTTGGATATTGGACCATAATAGGAGAATGTCCAATTTTAAAATTTTTAAGTTCTTAGACCACATTCATTCTGTGTCAGAAACCTATGCTGTGTCAAATATTTAATCACAATCTAAATTCAGAGCTGTATCAAGCTTGAATGCTGTGTCCATACTTGCCCCAACTGTTCAGGGTTCGACCTCTGCGTTCGTATCAAGCTGCGCCCTGCGGAGCATTTTATTATATATAAATTATGGAAGATCATAAACATCTTTATGAAATAATTTGTTCCCCCAGATTCAACTGTTTTGGCAGAAATGTTTCATAGATGTTTGCCTTTCTAATTTATCTCCCTTGATCCTGCCAATAAATCAAGATGTCCACAACTATCAAAATCGGTTTTAGAGAGTACCTAATGAATTATTTCTTATGTGCTCTGTATCAAAACTCTTTGTAAACCCTGTAACCTGGCCAATCTGACTTCTGGAATGATGAATAGAAAATGATAGTAAACAACCTTGCTCATATAAAAACAAGAAGATGTGATGTGATTGCCAATGAGACAACTCTACCAGAGACCAAATGACGTACATGTAGAAGTTGAAACTATAGGTCACTGTATGGCCTTCATCAATGAGCAAAACCCATACCACAAAGTAAGCTATAAAAGGCCTAGAAATGACAAATGTAAAACAATTCAAACGGGAAAACTAAAAACCTGATTTATGTGCAAAACAATTATGATATACAGCAAAAATGACAACCACTGAATTACAGGCACATACAGAATGTGGTGGGGTTCAACATATTTGAAGGTGCCAACCTTCCTTCTAACCTGAGACACTGGTGCATTGTTATAACACAAGAACAAACTATTAAAATATCAATTGAAAAGGGCTTAACTCATCAAATCGATACAAAGCATAAAAAACATCTAGCAAAAACACACCGGACATGGCAGGGAATGTATACATCCAACATTTAAGTGTAAAGACCTCATTAAAAGTCAGAGAAAAACATGACCATGATGACCTTCTGCAATTCCAAAATATAGGTATCAACAGATTTAAGAACAGTGAATGTGCATATGTGTTTAATAATAATATTTAGTACGGTTTTAATATACTGATAACACAATCAATATTTGTACCAAAAAAACAATATTCAAAGATCTAATTACAGTGTTGAATTGGTAACCTTTCAGAATAAGTTTATATAAAGGATTGATAAGTTTACCTAGATGGTATCTAAATTTCCAGGCTCGGTAAACAACATCACTGTAAAAAAAAATGTCAACCGAATCAAAAGGACCATCAAAAGCATGAATTTATCTAAAGCATAATACATAATCAATACATAATGGGGACCTTCTAATGTTCAGAAGAGGCCTTAAGCTGAAAAGTGGTAATGATATGATTGTTTACTATATGACCTTTGTGGAGTGCACGGACCTGAATATCTACAATATTCATACATTTATTTGAATAAGGATAAATTCATGAGATTTTTTATCAAAATTTTCCTGTTTAGTATACGTAGCACTCCACAGTTAGAAAATAAGATTAAAATTGAACCACAAAATATTTAATCATCTTCTATTCCTGGCTTTCTAATACATTAATCCAACTGTTTGTGTCATACATTGTACATATGTATGTAATCAGTATTTTCCATAGATTTGATTTTCAAAAGTTAAAATGGTGAAATATAATTCATTTCTTGTGTTTCCATGGCAACATTCTGCATTTATTTACCATAAAATATTGCAAAAAGGGGAATGAAAATGTCACATATTGCCCCAAAATTTGGTTCAAACTAGAATTTCAATCCTTTGAGTGATACATTTTCTGAAACTATTGACATTAATCTACCAAATCAGCAAATGAAAATTGGGTGTCTTTCGCCTCATTTTTTCTTAGAATTTAATCTCAAAGTTCGTGCGACCAAAAAGTTGGAAAAAAACATTACAATAATTTCCGGACTAATGTCTGGTATGGATATGAAAATACGGACTGTCATACAAAAAAACAGTCCATAATACATATATTACACAATCTTGATGCTCCTATAAACCCACTTCGAAGGCTATATTTATCTTCAGCTATCTAAAAATGAATGTTATTACACACTAGCTTTCATATTTGAAAAATTCACAGGGGCCATAATGCGAAACTACACACCTAACTGTGGAGTGCTCACCAATTTTTATAATATGATGTTTTTTTCTGTAATTAGGGTAATTTATTATGGTATATATCGAATTATCATTTTTTTAATAAAATAACAGACATTGGTCTGGATGAGGTTAACTTTTTTTCTTTCTCAGAATTATAAAGCATTGATTAACAATATTTGTTTCATAAATTCATATTTTTCAAGTAGTAAATGTCCAGGTGTCATTTGAATCTGGTCTCAGTTTGATAGTCGTTTATATCATAAAACAGTTATAATTTTAGTAGTCAAAATTAATGGATGAAACATTTAGGTGTGTAAGTTAGTTTGTTCTTGTGTCTATTTACCAAATAATTTATAATAACTGAATTTTCAGGATCAAGCAAAAAGAAGGCTAAACATGCAGCAGCCCAAGCAGCTTTAAACAGAATACTGGGATTACCCAATAATGAAACACCTGAAGTTATTCCTGAAAAGTCAGTACATTGTATCTAGTAGACAATTTTAGAAGGAAATTACAATTTACACAAATTACAAATAAGTAGAATGAGTTCATAAAAAAAACTGTAAATTGAGAAAAAACTATATCCTGCTCCAATAAATAAATTTCCTGTATAAGACAATATTTCCTATAATATAAGGAGATTAATGTCACTTTTATGTCCACCCAATGTTCATTTTTATAAGACCGCAAAAAATTTGCGTTCGTATAATGCTATGTCGTCGTTCAAAGACACATTTGGTTTCTGGACAATAACTTTAAGTGAATTGATCTCTATGAAATTTTACCAGAAGGTTCAATACCACAAAAGGAAGGTTGGGATTGATTTTGGGGGTTATGGTACCAACAGTTAAGGAATGAGGGGCCAAAACAGGCATTTTTGTAGTTTCCGGACAATAACTTGTGTGTAAGTGTATGGATCTCTCTGAAATTGTACCACAAGGTTCAATATCACAAAGGGAAGGGTTTTTTGGGATGGGTGTTCATACTTTTTTTCTTCAACGTTCAGGAATTTGGGGCCAAAAACAAGCATTTTTATACGCCCGTCAAAATTTTGAAGGGACGTATTATGGTATACAAATGTCGTCTATCCGTCGTCTGTCCGTCTATCCGTCTGTCAGTCCAGCGTAAACAGGTTCACCGTAACTTGAGAACGACTTATCCAAATTTCATGAAACTTAACATAGTTGTTTTCCTATGATGGTCAAACGATCTGTATACTTTTTGGTGAAAATAAGATTAAAACTTTTGAGTTACGGGACTTAGTTATTAAAACAGGTGTGTGTTTTTTTCACATGTCGCACCGTATCTCAAAAACAATTTATGATTATTGCTTAAAACTTTACACACTTCTTAGTTATATTAATCTTAAGATCTGTATACTTTTTGGTGATGATTCAAAATTTTATTTTAGAGAGATTGAGTATTTTGTTAAAAAAGGGGGAGGGGTTTTTCACATGTCTCGCCGTATCTCAAAAACAGTTTACGATTATTGCTTAAAACTTTACACACTTCTAAGTTATATTAATCTTAAGATCTGTACACTTTTTGGTGATGATTCATAATTTTATTTTTGAGTTATTGAGTATTTTGTAAAAAAAGGGGGAGGGGTTTTTCACATGTTGCACCGTATCTCAAAAACGATTTATGATTATTGCTTAAAATTTTACACACTTCTTAGTTATATTAATCTAAAGATCTGTATACTTTTTGGTTTTGATTCAAAATCTTATTTTTTGAGATATTGATTTTTTTTTTTTAAAAAGGGGGTTTTCACATGTTGCGCCGTATCTCAAAAACGATTTATGATTATTGCTTAAAATTTTACACACTTCTTAGTTATATTAATCTAAAGATCTGTATACTTTTTGGTTTTGATTCAAAATCTTATTTTTGAGATATTGATTTTTTTTTTAAGGGGGGTTTTCACATGTTGCGCCGTATCTCAAAAACGATTTATGATTATTGCTTTAAATTTTACACACTTCTTAGTTATATTAATCTAAAGATCTGTGTACTCTTTGGTTTTGTTCCAAAATTTTATTTTAGAGATATTGAGTTTTTTGTAAAAAAAAAAGGGGGTTTTCGCATGTCAGGCTGTATGTCAGAAACTGTTTATGATTATTGCATAAAAATTCACACACAAGACGACCGGCGTATCATGCGCTCATGGCGCAGCTGTTTATTTTTCTAGTTACCAGACAATACTTGTGTTTAAGTGTATGGATCTCTCTGAAATTGTACTACAAGGTTCCATACCACAAAGGAAAGGCTGGGATTGAGTTTGGGGGGTAATTGCCCCAAACGTTTAGAAATTCAGAGCAAAAAAAGGGGCCAAAAACAAGCATTTTTCTGGTTTCCAGACAATAACTTGTGTTAAAGTTTAACTCTCTGAAATTGTACATTTTTCCTGAAGAGAAAATAATCTTCAAAATTTCAAAAAAATTGGGGATTTTTCAAATAATTTTTGGGGTTATATATTTTTCTTCAAAATTTTTCAAATTTCAAATTTTTTGAAATTTTTTTTTGGAGGAGGGGGATTTTTTTTGAAATTTTTTTTGGGTGGGGTTCATACTTTTTTTCAGACAAGATCTGAATCAGAATGAAACAACATTCCCAGGTAAATACATTTGGTCAACCAAGGCGGTCAAAAATTATGTGATGCACTAACACAGGCAGATGCAAAATACAGTATTAAAATTTTCTAGACAAAAGTTTTGAGAATACATCTGATGACATTGAGAATGCTGTGAATACATGTCATGAAATAATAGTTAATGCTGCTAATAAAGCAATAGTCTTTAAAAAGTCTGTTAAGCAAAAAAAGCGTAAAAATAAAAACTTCTTTGATACTGACTTAAAAACAAAACGGGAGATACTCATTTCTAAAGGGAAGCTCCTATCTAAATTTCCCTTTGATCCAATTGTAAGGGGGTCATACTTCAAATGCTATAGAGAATACAATAAATCTCGTAAACGAAAAAAGAGAGAATTTAAACAAAAAATATTGGACAGTCTTGATGGGTTAAGGGAAGATAATCCAAAAGAATACTGGAATTTAATCAAGTCACTAAAAGATGATAAAAAAGAGGGTCCAGAAAAAACAGTAAATACAAATGTTTGGTATACCTACTTTAAATCACTTAATAAAATACCAGATAAATATAAAACTAGAATTAATCAAATTGACAAGATACTCAAAACATGGAATTAAGCCACTGTTCAAAGAACTGATTTTAGGATAACCTCAAGGAGGTGTTAGACGCTATTTGTAAGTTAAAATGTGGAAAGGCAGTCGGTTTAGGTGGCCTCCCAAATGAAATACTGAAGAGTGGTGCTAGTATTTTGGCTCCATTATTTCAAAAACTTTTAATCTCATATTTTCTTCAGGAATATATCCCAAAAATGGTCATCAGCATATATTTGTCCAATTTTAAAGCGGAGGATCCATCTAAACCTGAAAACTACAGGGTATTGCAATTAATATGTGTATAGGAAAACTATTCAATTCAATACTAAACAAAAGGCTTGATAAATATTTAGAAACAAATAATATCATAAATCCATGTCAGATTGGTTTTCAAGTAAAAGTAGAACATCGGATCACATGTTTGTATTAAAACTATAATGGATAAGTACACCAGTATGAAAGGTGGGAAACTTTATGCTTGCTTTGTTGATTTCAAAAAAGCGTTTGACAAAGTCATTCATTCTGGTTTAAAATATAAGCTATTAAAACATAATATAGGTGGTAACTTTTATGCAATCCTGAGAGATATGTACAATAAAAGTGAATTATGTGTTAAAATAGATGATGTGCTTACTCTAATTTTTATTCTCAAATTGGAGTAAAACAAGGGATGTTTTAAGTCCTAACCTTTTCAAGATTTTTATAAATGATTTACGGATGCATTTAAGGAAAGCCCAGACGCTGTTGATATAAACGGTCGCAGGATTGACTGCCTCATGTATGCAGATGATATTGTTATTTTTTCTAGTTCCAAGGCAGGTCTTCAAAAACGACTTGATGGTTTATCCAAATTTTGTACTAAATGGTGTTTAGAGGTCAATCTATCTAAAACCAAAGTTATTATATTTAACAAACCTGGTAAACTTTTAAAAGAATATTTTTATTTCGAAAAAGATACAATAGAATGTGTTAACAATTATAAGTATTTAGGTTTAAAATTTATATCTAGTGGACTTTTTAAGCAAGGAAAGGAAGAATTATACAAAAAATCACTAAAAGCTGTATTCAAATTGCAAAGATCTTTATCATCTTCCAATCCAAGTATTTCTACTCTATTACATTTATATGACCATACAATAAAACCCATTTTAATGTATGGCAGTGAAATTACAGGTATGTTTAAAACTAGCTCTGCAGCATGCCAGAAAGAAAGTGAATATTTATTACAGCACATTTATATGAATGATTTTTTAGATAAATCCAATTTAAGATATATGAAGTATATATTAGGTGTAAACAAAAAGTCTTCTAACCTAGCTGTGCTAGGAGAGCTTGGTAGATTCCTTTATATTTTCAGTTGTATTATCAATGCTGAAATATTGGTTTAGAATAAAAATATGAAAGATGGTTTACTGTATGATACCTATATGTGTAACAAAAACATGTTTAATAATAATATTGATTGCTGGTATTCATCTATACATTACATTTTTAAAAGCTGAATATTCATAATTTGGAGGTAAAGCTCAACATTTTATCAAGTCAGTTAAGCAAAAACTCTGTAATAGTTTTGTAAAATTTTGGAACACAAAAGAAGAGATACAAAGAGTAGTAAATTAGATACTTATTTCAAACTTAAAACTTGTTTTTGAAAGAAATGTATCTATCTTTAAACAATTTTCAATTGAGAAGTGCCATATGTAAAATCAGAATCAGTGCACATGATCTCAAAATAGAAAGAGACAGATATAATACTTTATATATAGAAAGAGACCAAAGGTTTTGTAAGAAATGTACTCTAAATCTGGTTGAAGATGAACAACATTTTATTACTAGTTGTCCAGCATACAAAATGATAGGGAGATATTTTTCAAGGAGATAAGCTGTATCTGTCCCAATTTTATATATCTTTCAAATGAGGCAAAATTTGTTTGGTTATTTACTAATGAAAATTTGTCTATACTTAAATATTTAGGAGCTATATTATTACATGTCTAGATGTTAGACGAAATGTTAATTAATATATGTAATAACAATGATAATTGTAATGATTTTATAGTTCTGATCCTGCCTGGAATTAAATGTATGTGATTTTATAGAATGAAGATAATAACATCTGTCTGAACTTTTAATGTTTCATTTTAATATATAAAAATGTTTTTCTGTTACAAATCATGATGTATTGTTTTATGTGTACATGTTATGCTGCCCATCAAGGGCCCTTGATTGGAATAATAAATATTCTTATTAGTCTTCCAAGATTTTTCAAAATTTCAAATTTTTCAAAATTTTTTTTGGATATCAGACCATGCTAGGTAAATTAAATGTCCCATTTTAAATTTTTAAGAACTTAAGCACATTTATTTTGTGTCAGAAACCTATATTATGTCAAAAATTTGATCACAATCCAAATTCAGACAGTATCAAGCTTGAATATTGTGTCCAAACTTACCTCAACTGTTCAGGGTTCGACCTCTGCAGTCGTATCAGGCTGCACTCGGCAAAGCATTTTATTTCACAGTACATTACCATACTCTTTCTGTAAATCTTTCATCCAATATTCTTGGTTGTTCATTATTCAAAACTCATTTATCAAATACAATCATATATAGCTTTGTTAGCTCACCTGGTCAAGAGGCCATGTGAGCTTTTGCCATCACTTGGCTTACGTCATCATCTGTCTGTCCTTAGTTATAAACTTTTAGAAAAATCTTCTCCTCAATTGTAATTGTTATTAACAAAGAAGATCCACATCTTAGTGAACATGGCCAAAATTGTGACCTGACTCCTTTCAGGAGTTATTGCCCCTGATTGACTATTTTAGAATTTTTTTGGCAGAAACTTAACCCGAATAATTCAGTCGTTATATTCCACTGCTCTACGATTGCTACATTAACGCCTGAAGGCCTAGTCAATGAATAATCGTCAAAAAATCATTCGGAATTAGCTCGGGATTTACCTATCTCGATAACTTTAGCTATTAGGTGATTGGCTCTCTCACAGAGAGCACCAATCAAAATCCTGGATTCGTGACGCATTTTTATTGTATAAAGAGTTCAGGCCCTCATGAGTGGGAGAGTCGATCATGGGAGGGACTGAAATATTCGGGTTACCAGAAACTATGATAGAGAGAAATATTACATAGAAAATGTTCAGCAAAATAAGATCTACAAACAAGTCAGCATGGTTGAAATCTTCATTTGACCCCTTGGAGGAATTATTGCCATTGAAAGATGATTTTGCTGAAACCATAATAGATAAAGAGGAACCATCAATATGTCAGAAATTTTCAACCAACTCCTTAAAGGAGTCATTTCCCCTAGGCTTATCTTTTCCAATAACAATGAAAAAGTAAATGTCAATGAGCTTGTATACTGTATGAACATATCAAAACATGACTCAATGTTGATTACAATTCTCTGAAGCACAATAACTGAATGCATGTATTAGCAAACATGGCAGTATGTCCGCCCATAACTTCAAATTAAGATTTTATGCTACACAATATACACAGAATTCCAAATTAACATTTTACACTACACAATATCAGTATGTCTATGCAAAACTTTAAAGTAACATATTAAGCTACACAATGTCAGTATGTCTACACATAACTTCAAATTAACACTTTACACAACATAATGTCAGTATATCTATCCAGGAGTAAAAAATAATATTTGACACTACACAATATCAGAATGTCGACCTAGAACTTCAAATTAACATTCTACAATAAAGTACCGGTATGACAGTTTGTCTACCCAGAACTTCAAATAAACATTTTACACTTTACACTACAGAATGTCAGTTTGTCTATCAGTCAAGGGTCTAACTTAAACAAGTTATTACAGAAAATAACAGTCACACGGATATTGTCAGAATTCTGACAGAGTTATCTCCTCCTGTCATGAATTGTGTTGAAATAACACATGTCTGTTATTGTACAAAGAAACAATTTCGGTAATAAAGCTTTTCCGTTATCGCAGACATTTTTGTTGGGTGAAACGCAGATACTTTCAAATTTACCACTATTTGTTTTGTTGTTAAGATCTCCTGTGATTTCAACATTTTTACATTATTATTTGTGCAATTTTCGGTGAAACAACGTGGGCACAGTGATTACCAGTTTGTCATATTTTTATGATCACTTTAGTCTAAAATAAATTATTTTTTTAGTGGAATTGATTTAATATTTTCCAAATTTGGGATTATTTTAGCGATTCGTCAATGATACCTTACGATTAAATGGTTATTAACCCTTCAATTTCAGTTATACATGTGTTATTTCAACGCAATTCATGACAGGAGGAGATAACTCAGAATTCCCACAATAACAGTATGCCTGTTATTTTCTGTAGTAACTCAGTGTTCTCCCCAGGACCTTAATGCACCGTGGTACCTTGGTGCTATATTTTCTACCATAGTGCTATATTTTCTTGTTTTAAGTAATTAGACCCTTGGCTGTCTATCCAGAACTTCAAATTAACCTTCTATACTTCACAATATCCGTTTGTCTACCCAGAACTTTAAATTAATATTTTACACTACACAATATCAGTATGTCTACCTAGAACTTCAAATTAACATATTACACTACACTACACAATGTCAGTATGTCTACCCAGGACTTCAAATGAACATTTAACACTTTACACTACACAATGTCAGTTTGTCTACCCAGAACTTTAAATTTACATTTTACACTACACAACATCAGTTTGTCTACCCATAATTTCAAATTAACATATTACACTACACTACACAATGTCAGTTTGTCTACCCAGAACTTCAAATTAATATTTTACACTATATTTATATACAATATCAGTTTGTCTACCCAGAACTTCAAATTAACATATAACACTACACCTAGAACTTCAAATTAAAATTTTACACTACACAATGTCAGAATGCCTACCCAGAACTTTAATTTACCATTTTACACCACACAGTGTCAGTTTGTCTACCTAGAACTTCAAATTAATATTTTACACTACACAATGTCTGTCTACCCAGAACTTCAGATTAACACAATGCTAGTATGCCTACCATTAAAATATTTCAGAATACCATTGCAAATGAATTTTCAGATTAGAGACCTAATTATGTACATTTTTGTTTTGATTTACAGATGTTCTGTAGAGCTTGATAACAAATGAATCCTGAGGACACCTGTCAATCATTTACCAGTAATCAAAACTTGTTTCAGGGGGAAAAAGGTGTGGAAAGCAAACAGTAACAAAAATTAATTTTTTTGTAAAATAAATCTGATTACACAACTTTCATCCATAAAATTCATTTTTTTTTTAAATTTTCAGTGACAATAGCAAAAATGAGGATGATGGTCCAGGGAACCCAGTAGGTGAGCTACAGGAGTTTACACAAAAACGCCTCCTGAAACCACCAGTGTATGAATTCTCCAGTGATATGGGACCACCCCATGCAAGGGAGTTTTCATGCTCAGTTAAACTTGGAAAATATTCTGAGAAAGGTAAGATTTCAGAGCAAAAAAAAATGAACTAAGAATATTACTAATGCCCTTTTGTATGTGTTATGTGATCACACCAGATTCCAAGTTGAGGCAGAGTATTTTTAGCTCACCTGGCCCAAGGGCCAAGTGAGCTTTTCTCATCACTTGGCGTCCGTCGTCCGTCGTCCGTTAACTTTTACAAAATCTTCTCCTCTGAAACTACTGGGCCAAAGTTAACCAAACTTGGCCACAATTATCATTGGGGTATCTAGTTTAAAAATTGTGTCCGTGACCTGCCAAACCAACCAAGATGGCGCCATGGCTAAAAATAGAACATAGGGTAAAATGTATATTTGGCTTATAACTCTGAAATTAAAGCATTTAGAGCAAATCTGACATGGGTAAATTGTTTATCAGGTCAAGATCTATCTGCCCTGAAATTTTCAGATGAATCGGAGAACCTGTTGTTGGGTTGCTGCCACTAAATTGGTAATTTTAAGGAAATTTTGAAGCTTTTGGTTATTATCTTGAATATTATTATAGATAGAGATAAACTGTAAACAGCAATAATGTTCAGCAAAGTAAGATCTACAAATAAGTCAACTTGACCAAAATGGTCAGTTGACCCTTAAGGAGTTATTGCCCTTTATAGTCAATTTTAACCATTTTTGTAAATTTTGTAATCTTTACAAAAATCTTCTCCTCTGAAACTACTAAGACAAAATTAACCAAACTTGTCCACAATCATCATTAGGGTATCTAGTTTAAAAATGTGTCCGATGACCCCGCCATGAACCAAGATGGCCGACATGGTTAAAAATAGTACATAGGGTAAAATGCAGTTTTGGCTCATATCTCTGAAACCAAAGCATTTAGAGCAAATCTGACGAGGATAAAATTGTTCATTAGGTCAAGATCTATCTGCCCTTAAATTTTCAGACCAATCAGGCAACACGTTGTTGGGTTGCTGCCCTGAATTGGTAATTTTAAGAAAATTTTGCAGCTTTTGGTTATTATCTTGAATATTATTATAGACAGAGATAAACTGTAAACAGCAATAATGTACAGCAAAGTAAGATCTACAAATAAGTCAACATGACCAAAATTGTCAATTGACCCTTTAGGAGTTATTGCCCTTTATAGTCATTTTTACAATTTTAATAAATTTTGTAAATTTTGTAAATTTTACAAAATATTTTCCACTGTAACTACTGGGCCAAGTTCATTATAGATAGAGATAATTGGAAGCATCAAGAATGTTCAGTAAAGTAAGATCTACAAACACATCACCATCACCAAAACACAATTTTGTCATGAATCCATCTGTGTCCTTTGTTTAATATGCACATAGACCAAGGTGAGCGACACAGGCTCTTTAGAGCCTCTAGTTTTAATAAAGGCATATAATCGATAATCATTAATGTGTAATATAGTGTAAACATAGTTAATGTCTTGCAGAAAGTATCAAACACCAATTTAAACATTTACAATCAACTTTTCACATAAATATACTTGCATAAATAGTTTATATATAAATCAAAATTTATAAGATAATATTCTTTATTTATGTAAATAAAAGGCAAAATATCATTTTAAACAGGTGATAAGAAATTATGGTAGGTTTTATCATCAATTTATGCTTGTGGAAGTAGTTGATTAAAATTCAGTACAAGGTGCACACTTTTTAGCTCACCTGGCCCAAAGGGCCAAGTGAGCTTTTCTCATCACTTGGCGTCCGTCGTCCGTCGTCAGTCCGTTAACTTTACAAAATCTTCTCCTCTGAAACTACTTGGCCAAATTTAACCAAACTTGGCCACAATCATCATTGGGGTATCTAGTTTAAAAATTGTGTCCGTGACCCGCCAACCAACCAAGATGGCCGCCATGGCTAAAAATAGAACATAGGGTAAAATGTAGATTTTGGCTTATATCTCTGAAACCAGAGCATTTAGAGCAAATCTGACATGGGGTAAAATTGTTGATCAAGTCAAGATCTATCTGCCCTGAAATTTTCAGATGAATCGGACAATGGGTTGTTGGGTTGCTGTCCCTGAATTAGTAATTTTAAGGATTTTTTCCGCTTTCGGTTATTATCTTGAAAATTATTATAGATAGAGATAAACTGTAAACAGCAATAATGTTCAGCAAAATAAGATCTACAAATAAGTCAACATGATCAAAATGGTCAGTTGACCCCTTAAGGAGTTATTGCCCTTTAAAGTAATTTTTACCAATTTTTGTAAATTTTGTAATCTTTACAAAAATCTTCTCCTCTGAAACTACTGGACAAAATTCAACCAAACTTAGCCACAATCATTATTAGGATATTTAGTTTAAAAATGTGTGGGTGACCCAGCCAACCAACCAAGATGGCTGCCATGGCTAAAAATAGAACATAGGGGTAAAATGTAGATTTTGGCTTGTAACTCTGAAACCAAAGCATTTAAAGCAAATCTTACAGGGATTAACTTGTTTATCAAGTAAATATCTATCTGCCCTCAAATTTTCAGATGAATTGGACAACTGGTTGTTGGGTTGCTGCCCTGAATTGGTAATTTTAAGGAAATGTTTACCGCTTTTGGTTATTATCTTGAAAATTATTACAGATAGAGATAAATTGTAAACAGCAATAATGTTCAGCAAAGTAAGATCTTCAAATAAGTCAACATGACCAAAATGGTCAGTTGACCCTTAAGGAGTTATTGCCCTTTATAGTCAATTTTAACAATTTTCATTAATTTGGTAAATTTTGGTAAGTTTTACAAAATGTTTTCCTTTTGTAATCTTCTTTTCTGAAACTGCAGTAGAAAATCAATATAGAATGTACTAATGTACTGGCAATAAAATAATTGATAATTTTATAACATGAAAAAAAACACATTAATACCTGATGATGGTGTTTCTTTCTTTACATTGAAAATGATGTCACAACTATAATCCTGAACAATAGGTCGAATGTCAGATATGTTTCTGTACTTTGGCTTCATTTTCTACAGATTCAAGTGCAAATGATGTTTGAATTCCTACACTAATTTATACAGACTTCATCCCTTTCACAGGTAATGCCTGCCTCATATTATATTTAAAACTTTAATAGAATATCAGAAATTTTGAGAGAAAATTAATCAACCATGCAAGATCTAAAACTTAATTAATATTGTTCAAATTATCAATTAACTATTAAAAAAAAAATCTCATTAAAAAATATAGTTCTTCATTTTATATTTTATCAGAAATTTAGGAAAAAATTGAATTTAATTGTGTCCCTTGTTCTCATTTCCTGGGATAAATCCAATACAAATTAAAGTATTGGTATTGAATTAATATTTAAGAAATATTTCAAACCTTACCATTTTCTTCACAAGAATGAAGACCATATTTTCAGTGTCATGAGTATCAGTCATCATATTTGTTGTACTTTGTTGTTTAAAAGTTGAATACAAAAAGATCAACAAAGCAATTCAAAACCACTTGAATTTTGCAACAACAAATGAGAGTTTTAATGACCTCAGCTGGCTATACAACCCTTGCACAATCACCTGAATTTTGCAGAAATCATTAATAGGAAAGATTGCCCTTAAATGATAATTTTTATTACCTTTTGTTTTGTTTTTTTGGGGGTGTGTTGCAACAACAAAACTTCACAACAAACTTTCTCATCACTGCATTTCGTTAGATAAATTTTACAAAATTCTACCCTGAAACTACTGTCAAATTAAACCAGACTTGGTTTAAATCACCACTAGGATATCCAGGGACCACTGTGTATGATGACCCTGCCTGCCAACATGGCACACATGGCTGAAATAAAACGCATTTTTTAGTCTTATATCTCTGAAACTAAACGACAGTACAACAGTTGCATTTATCATGCATCAATTGTAAATAAAAATATCAGGTCAGCGACACAGGGTCCTTGGAGCCTCTAGTTTAGAATATTCTAGGAACTTAACTCAATGCCTCTTTAAATGTCATATTTGTCAGGAATGGCCTTTTTGACAGTTTTTTTCCAGTTGATTTGAAGAATGGGTTTCCATAAGTAAGAAATCAATTGAAAACATTATTTATACAGGCACCCTTTCCGGTCAGAAAAAAATGACTGTGTTCAGATCTATCTGTGGTTCTTTACCTAGTGAGGAATGTTTTGTTTGACATTTTGCTAGTCTCTGCAATATTGGAATCTTGTTTTTCAGAAGTATCACAGGAAGATTGGACATACGTTTAAGTTGTGCACTAACTATTATGGAATTGTTTGTGAATTTTTTTCTCATTTTTCCAGACTTGGGAACTTATATAGAAATAAGAAGATGTGATATGATTGCCAATGAGACAACTCTCCACCAGAGACCAATTGACATACAAATTAACAACTATAGGTCACCGAAAGTTCTTCAACAATGAGCAAAACCCATACCACATAGTCAGCTATAAAGGACCCCGAAATGACAAATGTAAACAATTCAAACGAGAAAACTAACGGCCTGTTTTGTGTACAAAACAATGAATGAAAAACAAAATATGATATACAAAAACAGTTGACAACTACTTAATTACAGGCTCCTGGCTAGGGAGGGGCACATACAGAATGTGGCAGGGTTAAGAATGTTTGAAGATGACAACCTCCTCCTAACCTTTTTAAGCATAATTTATGAAAGAGGGTACAATATTTGTGTAATCAAATCAAGTCTACAGTTTTCAACCCAGATCCCTGAAACTTCACAGGAAGATTGCACATATGCTGAAGTTGTGCACTTGCTATTATGGAATTGCTTAAGGATTTTTTTTTTTTCATTTTCCAGACTGGAACTTTATAATTTTTCAGCAACCCAGCATTTTGAAACTTTGACCCATTTTTCTCAGAATTTTGAGAATGCAAAGTGTGCTAGTGTTTATATATGACTCTGATAATTTTTAACAGAATGATGACAAAAATTACTTCAAATTCATACAACTGATGTTCTATATTCTATCAACTGATGTTCTATATTCTATCATTGTGTTGTGAATTTCATACAACTGATGTTCTATATTCTATCATTGTGTTGTGAATTTCATACAACTGATGTTCTATATTCTATCCTTGTGTTGTGAATTTCATACAACTGATGTTCTATATTCTATCCTTGTGTTGTGAAATTCATACAACTGATGTTCTATATTCTATCCTTGTGTTGTGAAATTCATACAACTGATGTTCTATATTCTATCATTGTGTTGTGAAATTCATACAACTGATGTTCTATATTCTATCATTGTGTTGTGAAATTCATACAACTGATGTTCTATATTCTATCATTGTGTTGTGAATTTCATACAACTGATGTTCTATATTCTATCATTGTGTTGTGAATTTTATACAACTGATGTTCTATATTCTATCCTTGTGTTGTGAATTTCATACAACTGATGTTCTATATTCTATCATTGTGTTGTGAAATTCATACAACTGATGTTCTATATTCTATCATTGTGTTGTGAATTTCATACAACTGATGTTCTATATTCTATCATTGTGTTGTGAATTTCATACAACTGATGTTCTATATTCTATCATTGTGTTGTGAATTTCATACAACTGATGTTCTATATTCTATCATTGTGTTGTGAAATTCATACAACTGATGTTCTATATTCTATCCTTGTGTTGTGAATTTTATACAACTGATGTTCTATATTCTATCCTTGTGTTGTGAATTTCATACAACTGATGTTCTATATTCTATCCTTGTGTTGTGAATTTCATACAACTGATGTTCTATATTCTATCCTTGTGTTGTGAATTTCATACAACTGATGTTCTATATTCTATCATTGTGTTGTGAAATTCATACAACTGATGTTCTATATTCTATCATTGTGTTGTGAATTTCATACAACTGATGTTCTATATTCTATCATTGTGTTGTGAAATTCATACAACTGATGTTCTATATTCTATCATTGTGTTGTGAATTTCATACAACTGATGTTCTATATTCTATCCTTGTGTTGTGAATTTCATACAACTGATGTTCTATATTCTATCATTGTGTTGTGAAATTCATACAACTGATGTTCTATATTCTATCCTTGTGTTGTGAATTTCATACAACTGATGTTCTATATTCTATCATTGTGTTGTGAAATTCATACAACTGATGTTCTATATTCTATCCTTGTGTTGTGAAATTCATACAACTGATGTTCTATATTCTATCATTGTGTTGTGAATTTCATACAACTGATGTTCTATATTCTATCATTGTGTTGTGAATTTCATACAACTGATGTTCTATATTCTATCCTTGTGTTGTGAATTTCATACAACTGATGTTCTATATTCTATCATTGTGTTGTGAATTTCATACAACTGATGTTCTATATTCTATCATTGTGTTGTGAATTTCATACAACTGATGTTCTATATTCTATCATTGTGTTGTGAATTTCATACAACTGATGTTCTATATTCTATCATTGTGTTGTGAAATTCATACAACTGATGTTCTATATTCTATCCTTGTGTTGTGAATTTCATACAACTGATGTTCTATATTCTATCCTTGTGTTGTGAATTTCATACAACTGATGTTCTATATTCTATCATTGTGTTGTGAATTTCATACAACTGATGTTCTATATTCTATCATTGTGTTGTGAATTTCATACAACTGATGTTCTATATTCTATCATTGTGTTGTGAAATTCATACAACTGATGTTCTATATTCTATCATTGTGTTGTGAATTTCATACAACTGATGTTCTATATTCTATCATTGTGTTGTGAAATTCATACAACTGATGTTCTATATTCTATCATTGTGTTGTGAATTTCATACAACTGATGTTCTATATTCTATCATTGTGTTGTGAAATTCATACAACTGATGTTCTATATTCTATCATTGTGTTGTGAAATTCATACAACTGATGTTCTATATTCTATCATTGTGTTGTGAAATTCATACAACTGATGTTCTATATTCTATCATTGTGTTGTGAATTTCATACAACTGATGTTCTATATTCTATCATTGTGTTGTGAAATTCATACAACTGATGTTCTATATTCTATCATTGTGTTGTGAAATTCATACAACTGATGTTCTATATTCTATCATTGTGTTGTGAATTTCATACAACTGATGTTCTATATTCTATCAACTGATGTTCTATATTCTATCAACTGATGTTCTATATTCTATCAACTGATGTTCTATATTCTATCATTGTGTTGTGAATTTCATACAACTGATGTTCTATATTCTATCAACTGATGTTCTATATTCTATCAACTGATGTTCTATATTCTATCAACTGATGTTCTATATTCTATCATTGTGTTGTGAAATTCATACAACTGATGTTCTATATTCTATCCTTGTGTTGTGAATTTCATACAACTGATGTTCTATATTCTATCAACTGATGTTCTATATTCTATCAACTGATGTTCTATATTCTATCATTGTGTTGTGAATTTCATACAACTGATGTTCTATATTCTATCCTTGTGTTGTGAATTTCATACAACTGATGTTCTATATTCTATCATTGTGTTGTGAATTTCATACAACTGATGTTCTATATTCTATCAACTGATGTTCTATATTCTATCAACTGATGTTCTATATTCTATCAACTGATGTTCTATATTCTATCATTGTGTTGTGAATTTCATACAACTGATGTTCTATATTCTATCATTGTGTTGTGAAATTCATACAACTGATGTTCTATATTCTATCATTGTGTTGTGAAATTCATACAACTGATGTTCTATATTCTATCAACTGATGTTCTATATTCTATCATTGTGTTGTGAAATTCATACAACTGATGTTCTATATTCTATCATTGTGTTGTGAAATTCATACAACTGATGTTCTATATTCTATCATTGTGTTGTGAATTTCATACAACTGATGTTCTATATTCTATCATTGTGTTGTGAAATTCATACAACTGATGTTCTATATTCTATCATTGTGTTGTGAAATTCATACAACTGATGTTCTATATTCTATCATTGTGTTGTGAAAGTCATACAACTGATGTTCTATATTCTATCCTTGTGTTGTGAATTTCATACAACTGATGTTCTATATTCTATCATTGTGTTGTGAATTTCATACAACTGATGTTCTATATTCTATCATTGTGTTGTTACCTAGTGAGGAATGTTTTGTTTGACATTTTGCTAGTCTCGGCGATATTGGAATCTTGTTTTTCAGAAGTATCACAGGAAGATTGCACATACGCTTAAGTTGTGCACTAACTATTATGGAATTGTTTGTGAATTTTTTTCTCATTTTTCCAGACTTGGGAACTTATATAGAAATAAGAAGATGTGATATGATTGCCAATGAGACAACTCTCCACCAGAGACCAATTGACTTACAAATTAACAACTATAGGTCACCGTCGTCCTTCAACAATGAGCAAAACCCATACCACATAGTCAGCTATAAAGGACCCCGAAATGACAAATGTAAACAATTCAAACGAGAAAACTAACGGCCTGTTTTGTGTACAAAACAATGAATGAAAAACAAAATATGATATACAAAAACAGTTGACAACTACTTAATTACAGGCTCCTGGCTAGGGAGGGGCACATACAGAATGTGGCAGGGTTAAGAATGTTTGAAGATGACAACCCTCCTCCTAACCTTTTTTCAGCATAATTCATGAAAGAGGGTACAATATTTGTGTAATCAAATCAAGTCTACAGTTTTCAACCCAGATCCCTGAAGCTTCACAGGAAGATTGCACATATGCTGAAGTTGTGCACTTGCTATTATGGAATTGCTTAAGGATTTTTTTTTTTCATTTTTCCAGACTGGAACTTTATAATTTTTCAGCAACCCAGCATTTTGAAACTTTGACCCATTTTTTCTCAGAATTTTGAGAATGCAAAGTGTGCTAGTGTTTATATATGACTCTGATAACAGAATGATGACAAAAATGACTTCAAATTCATACAACTGATGTTCTATATTCTATCAACTGATGTTCTATATTCTATCAACTGATGTTCTATATTCTATCAACTGATGTTCTATATTCTATCAACTGATGTTCTATATTCTATCAACTGATGTTCTATATTCTATCAACTGATGTTCTATATTCTATCATTGTGTTGTGAATTTCATACAACTGATGTTCTATATTCTATCATTGTGTTGTGAATTTCATACAACTGATGTTCTATATTCTATCAACTGATGTTCTATATTCTATCATTGTGTTGTGAATTTCATACAACTGATGTTCTATATTCTATCATTGTGTTGTGAATTTCATACAACTGATGTTCTATATTCTATCATTGTGTTGGGAATTTCATACAACTGATGTTCTATATTCTATCATTGTGTTGTGAATTTCATACAACTGATGTTCTATATTCTATCATTGTGTTGTGAATTTCATACAACTGATGTTCTATATTCTATCATTGTGTTGTGAATTTCATACAACTGATGTTCTATATTCTATCATTGTGTTGTGAATTTTATTAAAGAAACCATAACCAAGCATAAAATTATTGATTTTTGGACAATAAAGATTTGAGAAGTCTCTGCAAAGATAGCTGATCAGGTGGCATACATAACGGCACTGATGACATTAAGAAAGGTACAAATGTTCAGAAGTTCTAGAACACTGCTGTTTAAATATTAAAAAATGCAGTGGAAAAAATTGTGAAACAGATTTTTATGAAATAGGTTTAAATGAGTTTGAAAATAGCCTTTGATGACATTTTGCTTTGATTATTTTTAGCTATGAAGACTCTTTTGAAATTTTCTATAACTTGAACATATTTAATTACAAATATAATAGTCACAATAGTGTTTATGTTTTTTCTCTAGGAACAGGACGATCTAAGAAGGAAGCTAAAAGGGCAGCTGCTATGGCCATGTTGACTCATATAAGATCATTGACACAGGACGGAGAAGAACAGGCAGTAATTGAAGAGGAGGAGGAGGAAGACGACATCCTCCTGGTAAATCTTATAACCTATCAATTTTGTATACTTTAACAAGTCTGAATCAGAAAAAAAAAATACTGGGAAAATTAAAAAAAAAATCACTGCTCTTGCTCCTATGGAAGAACAGATTGTTGTAAGTTAGACAACAACTATCCCAACTATAAACTAATGAACAACAACTATGGTTATTATTCTCCTACAATGAGCAGACACCCATTTATTTTTCATTGAAGAAAGATATTAGCACTACTAATGAAAACTTTTAAGTTAATAAGGTCATGGATGAAAAAAAAATATATAGCAAATCTGAATTCCAACATAATATAAATTCTTGTTGAAAAAATTGTAAGAAAACACTTACATTTTGAAGAACTAAATTTATTTGGAAAATTGGTACACTAAAACCATGAAATCAATATATTTTTTGTTTCCTTGTTACTCATTAAAAATGCATATCCATGAATAAAATCACTCATCATAGCATTTAAATGAAATTAGCTCATCAGTTATAGCTTTCAGTGGTATCAAATGAAATATGATATTGTTTTCATTTCATAATTTATTTAACATCAACATTAATTGATTCTGTCTATCATATTGAATATGATATACAAGATAGAATTACGTTGGTGTTATATTTGTTTATACACATACACCTTCATAACATGTACTTTCCAGGTAATGATGCTTTATGTGTTAAAATTGATATCTAAATATTAAGTGTACTCTTAAGTTCCTATTGTTTCACAAGTTTGTTGTTTTTACTACAGAGTGCCACAGAACTCAGGCAGTCGTACACAGCTCTGAAAGAGGGGAAGAAACGTGTTCCTATTCCAGCTGCCAAACAGAACAAAGAAATACAACACTTTTACAACAAGATTGCCAAAGTTGACAAGAAAAATGGCAAAATAAAAAATGCTTGCTCACTGCCCCTTCAACAAACTACTGTCAGATGTTACAGGAGATTGCTGAAGCTCAACGATTTGAAGTAAATTATTTAGATATAGAGGAAACTAGTCATTCAGGTAGGCAGTGAAAGGTTACTGAATATAACATTAGGTAGGCAGTGAAAGGTTACTGAATATAACATTAGGTAGGCAGTGAAAGGTTACTGAATATAACATTAGGTAGGCAGTGAAAGGTTACTGAATATAACATTAGGTAGGCAGTGAAGGGTTATTGAATATAACATTAGGTAGGCAGTGAAGGGTTACTGAATATAACATTAGGTAGGCAGTGAAGGGTTATTGAACATAACATTAGGTAGGCAGTGAAAGGTTACTGAATATAACATTAGGTAGGCAGTGAAAGGTTACTGAATATAACATTAGGTAGGCAGTGAAGGGTTACTGAATATAACATTAGGTAGGCAGTGAAAGGTTACTGAATATAACATTAGGTAGGCAGTGAAGGGTTATTGAACATAACATTAGGTAGGCAGTGAAGGGTTACTGAATATAACATTAGGTAGGCAGTGAAGGGTTACTGAATATAACATTAGGTAGGCAGTGAAGGGTTACTGAATATAACATTAGGTAGGCAGTGAAGGGTTATTGAACATAACATTAGGTAGGGAGTGAAGGGTTACTGAATATAACATAAGTTAAGTTACAAATGGGGAAAGTTGGACAATGAGATAAATGTCCATGCAACTAAGTCAAATAAAATTTTACAAAACAAATGTATAAGTAGCACTGCTAAATATTACAAAGTCTTGAAAGTCAATTTAAGGTCCTCAATGAAAAACTCCAGCATCTCACAGTAATTTCAAGATGACCCAGATTAAATAGTCAAAACACCTTTTATTTTATGATTATATCTTCAATATAACCACTCAAAAAAGAAATAAGTAATTATTACAGACCATAAAATGCTGCCTTTGCTATTATTTACATGGCTTATTGTGACACAGTTATGTTGCACAGTGAATGTGCCAGTATCATTCTTTTATTATCCTTTTGAACTGTATATATAAAAATAAGAAGATGTTGTATGATTGCCAATGAGACAATTCTCCACCAGAGATCAAATGACATAGAAGTTAAGATAACTTTCTAAACTGTGTCATTCCCAATTCATCAAGTTTATGATTAATAGAAAAAGATCTACTCATTTTCTGATGGAAAAAAATGTTTCATCTTCCTAGAACATTTGAGTATAGTTTCACAATATGGTATTTTGATTAAATGGAGATGAGAATTTTATATGGAAAAAAAAAAGATGTGGTGTTACCAAAGTATATGCACATGGGACAGCAACTCAATGACAAACAAACCTTTAACGATAACTACAGATAAGTGTAGTCTTCAGCAATAGAAAAATATGTCAAGCTCTAATCAACTGAGGTCATCAAATATCTGCCATCAATACCAAGAACAATCATGACAATGACAAACAAACCTCAAACAATAACTACAGATAAATATAGTCTTCAGCAATAGAAAAATATGTCAAGCTCTAATCATCTATGAACTGAGGTCATCAAATATCTGCCTTCAATACCAAGTAAAAAAAAATACTAAGTACAATCATGATAATGATAAACAAAACTGTGTAAACGTATGCTTGATATTACTGATTCAAAGTACTTTACCTGCTGATATGAAATCATGCTGTATAAAACTACACAGCCACATCAGAAACAGTTCAGGAAGTAATGATCCTGTGTAATGCCCATAATTGTATGCTTGTTTAGCTCACCTTGCCCTAAGGGCAACTGTGAGCTATGGTCATCACATTTGTTTTTGTTTTTGTCTGTCGTCCTTTCATTTTTACGAAAACCTTTTTCTCTGAAACTACCTGGCCAATTGAACCAAACTTGCCTGCAAACCAAAATGGCCACCAAGTATATAAATAGAACTTATGGGGTAAAATGCAAGTATTGTTTTATATCTTGAAAAACCATTTAATTAAGATAAAGAAAATCTTACCAAGACAGAATTATCTGAAAGTTTTTGCTCTTTTGGCTATTATCTTAAAAATTATAATGGATGGAGAGAAATTTTAAAAATAGAATTGAAAATGAACTATTGGAGTACCCTGTGTCCTTATGTGTATCAACACTTATCTTGAAAACTGCATGGCTTACAACCATTAAACATTTTACATAGGCACATCTAAGTTAGTCTTACTAATTTTCATAAGGTAATAGTCATATAACAGATATTTTATAGAGATGGTAAAAATATGTTAAAAGGTGTTATAGGAATGTGTGTGTATTATGACAATGGGTGTTAGAATTTATTTGCAATTATTCCTTGTCTGCAGATTAAGATAATAATTTGTGATATCATTTCAGGATTAAGACAGTGTCTTGTCCAGTTATCAACATTGCCAGTAGCTGTTCTACACGGGTCAGGCCAGAATATTTATGATGCTCATGCTCATGCAGCCCACAATGCATTGCAATATCTCAAACTTATGATCAAATCATAGCGATGAAGCCCAGGTTGTCCCATAGCCTCACTGTGGATAAATAATGTCTTGTTATTGCTGTGCTTCTTTACCTTGTTATTGCTTTATGAAAGCATTTTGTGTTGATATTTTATCTCTTATTATATATGCCTTTAACTGACCTTGAGGAGGTGATTATGAAAGATATACATGTATAGATATAGGTAAACAATCTTTTAGCTCTGACAGCTAAAAGTTGAAACACATTATTGTTAGAAGATTATTTGGTAGAAACTAGTGTTTCAACTAGGAAATATCAACTCAAAAACATACACATGTATGTACACAATTAAACCATAATAAATTACATCATTTTATGAAGCATGTGCTATACATTTCTTGACTTGAAAAGAAAACAGAAAATTTCAATCTTTTGAAAGTTTGACTATTGTGTCTTATAAAAAATTAAATGAAAACTGTATTTGAACTTTTTAGTTTGACTATTTCAAAATTTCCTTTTTCAAATTATTTATTCAATTTGTACTCAAGTTGTAATACATAGAGTTAATATTTCTTAGGTTGTGTTTAGAATTGCTTTTATGCATACATATTTTTACATTTCATATTTTTTTAGGTATTTTGTTAAAATAATTTATGTATATATATGCTGGGACTATTATACTAACGGGACTGGAAACCATTACACCAATCAGTGTAATCATACTCAACATCACGGTCGTTAGAACGAGACTTTACCTTGCGAGATTTATCGATCGCCATATTGTTTTGACAGTGACAGCGTGTCTTGATCGTATAATCTTTGTAATTTGTTTTATTTTTAATAGTTATTCGAAATGATAATCCTAATGTAAACACGATTACTTTAATGATAAAAGATATCTCGATCTTTGACAGTTGTTTTAATCACCAAATCCGGCTTAAGTGTAAAAATGACATCTAAAGGTTGAATTTTTTCAGGATGATAATAGCGTCGGGACGCTGGGAAAACAAGTATGATTCATAAAATTTCTTAAAACTGTTGATTGAAAAGAGATACCGAGTTCGGTTTTGTAAAATCATATTTATAGGTTATAGGTTGGATTGGCCTATTTTTATTGTCACTTTTAAAGTGAAAAGTGGAATATAAATCTCATTCTCATTACAAACGGAAACCACATGCAGGGTTCAAATAAATTATACTGTTCCTATAAAATTGCTTACTCCTATTTATATGTGCAATATTTGTATTAAAATCGGGTGTTTTTGCTTAGTAATGGTCTTGGTGGCATAAGCATATGACCTCGTGAAAATATGTTCAAAAGTTCCACAATCAGAACTACAAAAGTAGGCCCTTTCACTGCCCTTTCTGTCATATTGAAATTTAGGTGTAAACACGAAATTTAGAAAAGTTCAAAACAATGTGGCTATATTTTTATTAGACCCGGGTAACTTTTGTTATAGGGATTAATTATGAACTGAAATTGCCAACATTGTTTTATTGCACATTTATTAGGATTAATTATGATCTGTTAACTTTCGGCGACACGTTGTTTTCTTAGCGGTCAAGTAAAGCGCCGCATTTCGACTATATTTGTTTTATTTTCAACACTAATATATTGACTACTTATTAATAATTTTTCGTTAACAATAAGAAAAGTATTTATCTTTCAAAACTACTTCTTCCAAGAACTTGTCCCAGTTTTAACCGGCATTAGTTTATTCCAGTGTGAAAACATTTATTTCAAGTAAATATAATTAATTTGTTAAAATAGTTTTATTATTCATATATTTTTATTTTTTTGCATTTAATTATTTTTTTTCAATTTCAAATCCACCAATTTTAACGGTATTCTATAAGCTGACTTGTTCGCCGAAATCTATTGTTTACATGTACCGAAGGCTAATTAACCATATGGCACAATAAGCTGTCAATCAAAACAAAAAATCAATAATCCGCTATTGGGACAATGAAATCTCAACAGATCGATCAGTTTCCAGTCCCGTTAGTATAATAGTCCCAGATATATGCAAACAAAGTTCTATGTTGTTTCTTGTCCATTTTACAGTTTGTACATTCTTTGCTAGCCTTTAATACATTGTCTCATTCTTATTCTTGTAGATATATGTATCTACAGTGGTCTTGGGTTTACTTTCAGGATCACTGGAGATGTCCTGAATTTCATATTACATTAGACATAGATCACTGCAACTTAACACATTTCGTTTACCATCAATTATTGCTCACATATGTTGACATAATGAAGAAATCAAATGTTGACATTGCTTATAATGGAGGGATTGAATATCGTTTGTATTGTTTTATAAATATTCATGTGGAAGATTGAGGGAAATTGTAGCCATGTGTTATAATTTAAAAATAATAGTTTTGAAAGATTGTAGAAAATTCTTATGGTGCTAAATTCATGATGAAATAATTGTCCATTTAAACAATTAGATACCTTTTTCATCAACTGGCCATATTTACAAATATGCAGTTCATTCATTGAATAAATTTTACAAATATCTGTGTTTGAAACATGATTGCACTTTAAATATTTCAAGATATTTTTAAAGGGCATTTTAAATTTGTTTAATACATTGTTTTGAATAAATGTCATACTAATGTTGAGAAAAATATGCAGGTTTAAATAATAAACCAATATGACATAAAGGAGATGTGGTGTATACTTCAATGAGACAGCAACCTATTTACATCCATTGATATATTTATTATCACAACTGAGCTAAGTAGTCTATGTATGGTCCTCACCAATATTTCTAGAGCATATCCATTAGATCTTGTCTTTTATATTACACTGATTTTATTCTGTCTCAGTTAAGGTCCATTTCTTATATATAACTTTTTCTAAGTTTTGCATTTATTTAGTTCCTTTTCAGAAATCAAATGCAAGTCACCATTACATTTCTGACTTACATAATACACCATTTTGATCAATCAAGACTGGGTCACAGTGACCTACCTTTTTCTCAGTATTTTAAAGGAAGGGTGGGCGTCTTTCATGTATTACAAGCAAATCATTTAGTTCAAAGATACTCATAACATTCTTAAATTTAAAGTAACATGAGAAGGTATTAAAGAATTTATGGGGAAGTAAAAATCTGGCAATTGCTAAATGCTAATAAATTGTTATTAATTCAGGTAGAGATAACAAAATACTCATCTTCTTCATTGCTGTGTGTGTTTATAAAAGTGTCCAACTAGTCATTTAGGAGCCAAACATTTCAAAGATAGATCGATTTCTGGAAAAGGCTTGGTTTACATGAATAAAATAATTTAAAAAGCTTCACAGGTGAATTTTATTTTTGAAAACATATGTATCTCACATCATTCAGAAAATAAACACCAAATGATTTTGTAGAAAATACCAACGATCTCCCCTGAATGAATTGTGTAATTTTTTATCTTGTTTTTGTAGATTACTACCAGCATCGCTGAACAATTGTTTTGTATTATTATATATAAATGTAAATTATTTGTACTTTATGCTATTTAGCAGTATTTACATAGTAACTACTTCATGTAATATTCTGAGTCTTAGATCTTTGTAGGATATCTGGTATATTGGTACCAGTGTTAACAATGATCCACGGTTCAGTACATAGATTGTAAACATGTTTGTTGTATATTTAACATGAGTGAGGTTATGTCATATCCTGGGAAGAAGGAGAATTTTTCTATGTTGTTATGTAATAAAAGTTTAAAAATAGCCTGTTTTATATTTCATATTTTCCTTGCACCCTTATGGCATCAAATCAGAACAATATAGCTCTTGACAACACAAGCAAACCAAATTTACAGATGAACATGTTTTGAACTAATGGAGAAGAATCCATACCCTATGTCAAGGAGAAATAAATAAATATGTGTAAGGTTGTTATTAAGGAAAACCATGCATAGTAACTTGGAACCTTTCTTTACAGCTGATATATTGTGTGCAGATGATCATCAACAATCTGTTCTCCTGTGAAAGCGGTAGAAATGAAAATGAGAAGGTCAAATTTGTGGCCAAATTGTCCGCACATGAATTGTACTTCAAATTTTCTAAAATTTGTAAAGTTTATTTTGTATCTATGAACTTCAATAAAACATTCATATTTTAGTTTGAAACATTGGCTCATGGGAAATACAGCTATAAGGAGATATTGAGTTTGCCAAAAATCAAGACCACTTGACAATCATTAAAAATACCTTAAAAAGAGAGGCGAAAGATACCAAAGGGACATTCAAACTCATAAGTTGAAAATAAACTGACATGCCATGGCAAAAAGAAAAAGACCAAAAGACAACACAGAAAACTCAAGTTTGAGCACCAGGAACACCATCAAAAACCAAGGGTGATTTCAGGTGCTCTGGAATGGTAAGCAGATCCTGCTCCACATGTGGCACCCGTCGTGCTGCTCATGCAAGAAGAAACCCAGTGATAAGTCTAATTCAGTTGGTCACATTTGGGAAAAAGGGGGACAAGATTGTGAATAAGACAAATGGAAATATTTGTCTTCATCTGTGAAACAGATATTCCATAACAGTCAACCAACTCATGATGGTGTCAGTAAAATTTGCGATAACACACCATAGGTGGAATGCAAATTAATGGAAGAAGAAGAAGAAAATTTACGAAGGGATGATTTCAACTTCACCACTTGGAAGTCTTGGTTTAATAGTTTCCTTGTGAGCATCAACCCTCTATCAAGGAAATTTTGATAGGAAATACAAGCCCTGGAACATCGTATCAACTGGGAGATATATACTCTGTATGCAGGCGCTGCCGGAATAATGCTACATAGAAATGGAAAGTTCACAATTGGGAAGCTGAAATCATCTCTTGTCATAAAATTTTGTTTTCAACCGAACTTCATTGTCAATTTCTAGATGTAAGTCAAGATATGAGGCAGACTTGACTGTATCTGTTGTATCCTTTATCTCAAGTTCGATGGGAAAGATGCTTTCAACTGTGTCAACAAACTTTGAATTACTGTATAGTGGGTTTTTTTTCGTGGGTGTAAAATTTCGCTATTTAGGGGCAACAAAGTATAAGAAATATTTTGGCGGATACTTAATTCCCAATTAAAAATTTTGGCAGATACTGAATTGGTTGCTATTAAAAAGTTTTAAAAAATGACAGGAAGAAAACAGTGAAACATATCTTTGCTGAATGATGTCTTATTTACTTATTTATTGATTATATTCAGAAACAGTTAATCAATAGAATACTGGTTAGTTAGATATTTGTCACAGGTGTACAAACTTCTTGTAAATGTTACGGTTGATTAGTTACGAAATTGACCGAACCTTTGAAGTACTAATTAGGTTATAAAATTATCATGAGTGACTTACAACTCTTAAATAATTTGAACCTAATTAATAAGGGTAAAATACCTAACAGAATACCTTACGCTCTTATAAATAAAAAGGGCATGCATATACATGTCTAGGTTAGTCTATGAAAAGGTATATACTATGAAATTTAGAGCGAGGGCTTTTAATTGGTCTATTGATAGTTTATTTTCGCTGACTACTTGTATCACAGGAGCTCACTAACGAAGGTTTATGTTTTGTAAATCTACTCACTAGTATCATTGTAAAATATGTGATTTCTAAAGGCCCTTGACTCCAGAATGAAAAGATGGTAGCTACTGGTGTAAGTATGTATATTGATATAAACCGAGTTTTACTATACATGTACTTCTTTACATAGTTAGATGATAAAATAAATTTACCAAAAGCAGACAATAATTAAATTGCAGTGGAAGCTTTACATGTTTTAAAAACATTTTTCAATTTCACAGTAAAACTAAACTATAATAAATTTGAAACATATAGATAGTTTGTCCCCATAGATAGTCTAGCGGATAGGCATTAAAAGCAACTTCCAACTATTTTAAAAATTATAGGTTTCGTGTTTTTTTTTTTTAATTTTTTTTCAAAGTAAAAATAAAAGATTTATCAGAAAATGTTTATATATAGGTGGCACATTCTATTCAGACATTATCATGGTTTTTCAATTCATGACATCGTCTTGAACATGCATGAAATATTTGCCACTGGAAATTAAGCAACCAATAATCAATCTGTCGAAATAGATCAACTTCCTTAAGAAAGTTTAAAAATCATCACCAAGTTGACTTAATTTCCTTCACTAGGTTTCCTAGTACACACTTTTTGTGTACAAAGTAATTGCATGGATGATAAAATTGATGGAAAATTATCACAATTTTAAGATAGAGTTGTACTTTAATCAAGGTATAAAGAACCATATGTGTTACTCTTTAATTAAATGAAAGAAACTTGCAATTGTCAAAAATATTTTAAGATCCAAAGATTTTAATGATCTTTAATAGCAGGATATTTAAAATCAATGTGAAAACTAATAACAAACTATTTAATTTAATTTGGAACACAGCATTTTATTTCAAAATAGCTATTGTTGATATACCGGTTTCTCATTGGTCAATCGTCTGGCTAAAACTAAATGTGGGAAATTTTGGTCAATTTATAACTCAACATTAGTGTCTACATGTCTAACGTTGTGCACACGTGTGTTTCATAACAAAATGAATGTCAAACAGCTTATAGCATTGAATGAGGTAAAACATGGCCATAACCTTTGCTTTTTTTTAATAATTTTTATAATAAATCAATCACTGCGGACTCGGTGTTGCCAAGTCTTGAGCGGTATGCAAAAAATCACGTTGACCAACTTCTGAGGCCTGCTACGAATAATCCCGACCACAATGGTAGTCGTGTCATATACCATTGTGTAGATAAATCAATTTAGATTTACGGCATAATAAGTTTAAGTAGGTTTGACAACCGAGAAATCGAAAATAACGGAAATTCGGGACTGGGTGACATTTTCAAAAAATTCAGTTAAGTACCTTAATTGTGTTATATTAAGGTATATAGGATTTTTTTTCTGAGACAAGTGCCTGTGCTAAATGTGTTGATTTGTCTACATTTGGCATTTCTTTGTTATTAAGATTAAACGTCCAGTTGTGATTAGCTGCTTTCTTTGTTTTCTCTTTATTTCAATAATGACATAATGATGTATTTGACTGTATTGTAAGGCCTGGTTAACCAAAATTTGTAAATCATATGGATTATCACTAAGTATTGCAATGTCATCATCACATGCAACAGTGTTGATATTGATGTTACCTATCTTACAAACTTGCGTTGACTTTTCATATAGTGATGTTTTCTGCTCTTTGGTCGGGTTGTTGTCTCTTTACACATTCCCCATTTCCATTCTCAATTTTATATAATACGTCTTCTATATACATGTATAATTTATACAGATGAACTCTTAATAACCCGCCTTGTTTGACCCCTTCGTAGACTTTAAATTCCTGGATAATTGATTCTTCCATTTGATGCTACAGCTTGTATTTTTATGCAGTTCGTCAATTATTGACCATGTTGATGGGTTTATATCTAGTAAAAATAACTTCCTCATTAACATATTTATGATGACAACATGAAATCCTGATTTAGCATCGAGCAACGCTATATAAAAAGGACTATTACAGTCACTGTATTCTCTGTAAACTTCTTCAAATATAATTACTGCATTTAAAGGGGAAGTGTTTCTCATGTAATATTGGTCTAAAGTTTATTCTGGCGATGTATTCAATGATTTTACATAGAATTGGTAACACAACAATTCCTCTGTAGTTCTTGAAATCTATTTTACTTCCTTTGTTTTTAAATATAGGAGATAATAATCCTAATTTGATGATTGCAGGTATTAATTTAATTATCATTTATGATGATATTGACCAAGGAAGGAAAATAATCAGTGAAATCTTCTCCTGCATGCATTTAGTATATGCTCAATCATCATGATAGACCAAAAATATCTTCTGATTTTCCTGTATTAATAGATTTGAAAGTCCCGACTATGTACTGGTTACCTAAATTACACAAACAACCATTTAAATTTCGTTTTATCTCCGCATCTAGTAAGTGTTCTACTACTAATCTGTCAGTGCTTCTAACTACCTTCCTTACTACTATCAAAGAACTTGTTATTAACTTTTGTAATAAAGTTTATGAAAATAATGGTATTAATTATTTTGGAGTGTTAAAAATTCTTTAGAGGTTTTAGATAAAATACATGCTTTTGATGGTCCTTTTAATTTCTTTTGACAGTTATGATTTTTCTACTCTCTACACTACACTTCCACACAATCTTATAAAGTAAAAGTTTTCATATTTAATTAAATGGTCTTTTGAAAGATCTCATTGCAAATTTATTTGCTGTAACTCGCTTAAATAAAATTCAGAATGGAAATGGGGAATGTGTCAAAGAGACAACAACCCGACCATAGAACAGACAATAGCAGAAGGTCACCAACAGGTCTTCAATGCAGCGAGAAATTCCGCACCGGAGGAGTCTTCAGAAAGCCTTTTCTGTAACGAAAAGGAAAGTATGCTAGATACACTTACTGGAAATGTGAAGATATGATTGAAGCTTTAAATTTTCTCCTGGACAACATATATATACGTTTCGCGATAAAGTGTATCGACAGGTAGTAGGTATTCCTACGGGCACTAATTGCGCCTTTAATAGCAGATTTATTTCTATATTGCTATGAATCACAGTTTATGGCCAAAATCAGTAAAGACACGTCATTGTTACATTTAGTTGACACATTCAACAATACCTACCGTTATCTTGATGATATTTTTCATTAAATAATCCAGAATTCTCTAAATATACCACGAAATTTACCCAAAGGAACTTATATACTTTAAATAAATCTGACATTAACAGCAGTAGTTGTCCTTTTCTAGATTTAGATATTTCAATTTCTAAAGGAAACTCCATACAAAAATTTACGACAAAAGAGATGATTTTTCATTCCGAATGTTAATTTTTCATTTATGATGTTCCTTTGGCTCCATCATACGGTGTTTATATATCCCAACTCGCTCGTAATGCCTGTGTGTGTAGTGATGTCATAGATTTAAACGAACGTAATCAATGTATCACTGGTAAATTATTAAGTCAGGGATTTCGTTACCATAAATTACGAAAACATTTACTAAATTCTTTCATAGATACAAAGATTTGATTAGTAAATTTGGCTGTACCTGTAGAAAACTTATTAAAATGGTATTTCACATCCTAAATTTTACGGTAATATTGTACTAAAAGCGCGGAAATCACTATGTGTATCGAACCTTTAAACAAACTTATTAGTAAAGGTTATCTTATTAATGTTGTAATAAGATCTTTGAATATTGTTTTCATTGGTACTAACATCGATTTTGTCATCAACAAATTAAAACATAACTAAATTTGTATTCTTTTGAATGTTTTTTTTGGGATGTATATTATACACATCCACGTTTATTTTCTATTTAGAAATTGTTTTATCTATATATAACATCTTACATATTTATTATAAGGTTAAATCCTAACTATCCTACTGCCTGTCATTACTTTTATTTTGGCATTGCACAAGTCATGTCTTCTTTGACTGTCCAAGGCGTTAAAACACTAAATCCCAGCCTGGGACGTGTTTTAATTGAGTTTAGTCTCTGATGCATGATTTTTATTATTAATTGTTTTTGGCTTTTAATTAGCTTTCAGTAACTGTGAGTACTCTCAAATCGTACTTTTCGTGTTAATCTGACCTGTTGACACAATTTGTAATGCATTTCTGTTATTCAATGTTACGTTACTTTATTTAACGCCATTCTGTCCTAGGTTAAAGTTGTCTTTTTCTGTCCTAGGTTAAAGTTGTCTTTTGACATTGAAACATTTATTTTATTTATATAGTGTCATAGATCAAACTTATTCGCTCAGTGTATATTTACTTGTTTTTGTGTATTGTCTTTTGATCGAGTTAAGCCATTTCAATTGATATTTTTATTGTGTGTCTTTTATGTTGTAATGTTATACCACTGTTTCAGGTTAGGGGAAGGTTGGCGCCTGTTAAAACGCTTTAAACCCGCTGCATTTGTATGCACCTGTCCTAAGTCAGGAGCCTGTTGTTCAGTGGTTGTCGTTTGTTGATATGGTTCATAAGTGTTTTTCGTTTCTTTTTTATATAGATTAAACCGTTGGTTTTCCTGTTTGAATTGTTTTACACTAGTCTTTTGGGGCCCTTTATAGCTTGTTGTTCGTGTGAGCCAAGGCTCCGTGTTGAAGGCCGTTCTTTGACCTATAATTGTTTACTTTTACACATTGTGACTTGGATGGATAGTTGTCTCATATTGGCACTCATACCACATCTTCTTATTTATATTGAATGCTTCAACAAGTTCTGATTTTGTTACTGTTCTGGGTGAAGCTTGATCGCACAAATATTTTATCTTTATTCTACTATGAACAGACACATTCGATTATCATCCATAACAATAACATGTAAGGCAATTTTAAATGTTCAGTTTTCTGCAGGAAAATTGTGTCCTCCAGGGAGGAAAAGGTTTGGTTGGATTGATTCATTAGCCCTGGCTAGGAGGCACCAGGGTACGGTGCTTAAGATTCATACAAGGGAGGGCAAGGTTTGGTTGGATTGATTCATTAGCCCTGGCTAGGAGGCAGCAGGGTACGGTGCTTAAGATTCATACAAGGGCAAGGTTTGGTTGGATTGGTTCATTAGCCCTGGCTAGGAGGCACCAGGGTACGGTGCTTAAGATTCATACAAGGGAGGGTAAGGTTTGGTTGGATTGTTTCATTAGCCCTGGCTAGGAGGCACCAGGGTACGGTGCTTAAGATTCATACAAGGGAGGGCAAAGTTTGGTTGGATTGGTTCATTAACCCTGGCTAGTAGGCACCAGGGTATGGTGCTTAAGATTCATACAAGTACGAACATGTCCGTGACCGGCTACAGTGACCAGCAAAGCATGCATTCAACTCATAGGTTGATAAAGAAGGGCCATTTAATTAGTTGCTTAGACCGTAGATATGATAGCCATAATATCCATGCTTAGACATGCATGACACTGATCTTTTGAAATTTATGATCAACAAGGATTTTTACAGTTATCACAGTTGGTATAGAGGCCGGCTGGGATCGTGTTTTTCGAATGATTTGATCGGGTTTTTTCTAGTGTGACCACGTTTTTTCGAGTGACTATGATAAAAAATTTAAACAAACAGACTTCTTTTTGTAAGACGTGAACTAGATGCTTAAACTTAATATACACGATCATACAAGGTAAGATAGTATTGGTGATAAAAAGAAATCATCACCCCTTCATTATTTTGTGTTCTAAAAGTTAAATTTAGCTTTACAATGCTTTTATTCCAAAATATAGAATAAAGCTATTTGTATATGCAAATGTCAAAGGGATGTATATTTGGATATAGCCAGTTACAACTAATAAATAAATCATGTTTTCCCAGACTAAAGTATCAAGCAGTACAATGTTGGATTGGGACGTACGTACATTGTGTGTGTTAAGCGGGTATGTGTATTTTTTTAACAGAAAATACATCCTAGATGTTTCATTTACTATTTGTCTTGATGATAATTTGTTTTATCGTTCTATGAATGGAAAACAAGAACAATTTTCAAATGCTACTACTTTGATGAGGAGTATGATCAAGCGTATGTTATACTTGGTCACACAGCAATAAAACACCATGATAGCTTCCTTTCCATCAGTTAGCAGTGAAAAATACGGATCTCTATCTAGACATTACAATTACCAATGTATATATCTACAGAACTCTGCCAAAGACATGAATTAAATACACGAGGTGTACGCTATTGTATACACATTTTTTCTTATTATTATTTCAAAAGGATCATATTAAAGCTTATAGATTATTTATTTCATTGTTTATTATATATTCCATTCAATTCAAAATATTTGTCAATAGGAAATAGTACAAGGAGGATTATGTGGTTTGTTTTTTTTTTTTTGGGCTTGGCTGGTCCCAGGCCTCTTAGAAGAATATTTGTGGTATATTGCATTTTACTGAATTTATAACTTCTGTCCCTTTGTTTTCTTAACTCTATTTTAAAACTCCAGGTTTAGCCACTGCGATGTATATATAACGTGAGGGTACCCAAATTGCACCTATTTTGACAGTTTTTCAGCTACGTTTTTTATGATCCAGACAAAAGTTTCCATTCTGTGTTTATTTTGTAGATGTATCCTTGTTTACTATATAGTTACACCAATTAAATTTTGAATCCATATTGAATCATAGAAAATGGGTTTGAACCGACCTCCAAACGATCCAGGATTCTGTAATGAGGAGTACCCAAATTGCATCCCTGTTTAAATTCACATCCTCAAAATTGAATAACAGATGTTTTGTTCCATTTCTTCAAATATTTAAAACCATTTGACATTAGTCTATGCTTACTATTCATTTTTAAGAAATGGATACTTGTAACATATTTAATTTGCTCATTTTTAAAGATGACTTTTGAGAACGTCGCATGACGACGTTTCCGTAGATTTACTTTTTCCAGTGAATGCTTCATCTGTTGATATTTACTGTGAATGTTTTGTGTATATTTAAATATATTCAGCTATGTTGAAAGACGTGTATAATGTCAAATAATAAAAACACCAATTGTTTAATCTCAAAGAAAACTTGTAAGATTTCCACAGCTATTTTTGTTGAATAGGTGCAATTTGGGTACTCAGTGCAATTTGGGTACTGTGACGTTATATATATAAATCATAAACTATTATGTATCCCGCAATGGTGGTAAGTCGTGCACTTAATGCCATTTTTTATTTTATTTTTCTGTAGACTTAGCTTTGTTTTTTTATTACTGTGTATTGTCAAGCTTGGTTACTCATAATTGTTTCTCAGTCACTGAATGTACGATGTTGTTCCATACTGCAGCAGCTGACCCGGTTTGTTTACATTCAAATTCTAATGGCTTCAAAACCACGTGACACATTGAATCGTTATATCCAATCAAATTGCTCTACTGTCAATTAGGTGATTTTTAGTACAAGGCAATTATATAATTGTTTGTATGATATTGCTTTGAAATAGTTTGCAATAAATTGGGGTTTATTCAATAGGAAACCTCATTATTAGCCATGAAATTTGACATCAATGGAATTCTATATGAATATTTACTTATGGTCAGAATATCGATCTCTTTATATTGAACCAATTTTTTTATGAAAATATATGTATATTGTTTTTATTAACCTACTCTATATTCCTGAACCAAAATATGGCATGATTTTCGTTTGTTTCCCAAAGTTTTCTTTCAATTTGGATGTTTTTTTCGCGGGAAAATCGTGTAAGACGTAAGGTGCTTGCCATTTTAAAATTCTTAAAATACGATTTGCTTGGCCTGTTTGGTCTGCCATTAAGATTGATGACGCTTAATGGAATGTAAACAAAGCAATGGAGGCCGGAAGAGGGATTTTGAAGTTCTGGAATGTTTTAGGCATTCGAAGTCAGGTTTGAAACGGCCATTAGAAAATTGGCATTTTATACAATACTTTAGAATAACAATGAAAACATATCTTTAGAAATGTTTGTTTATTTAGAAGAGTAGAAAAATGTATTCTGCACTAATTTTGTACGCTGGTATTGGCGTAGTGACGTCAATGCGGAGTTTTCCGTGTGATAAGTACAATAACAAAGTCCGAACGAACCGACATGATGACCGATTATAGACTACGGTAGGATACTGTAAAATATATTGTAGCATGAACTGATATTGAAACGATTATGAGTCCCTGTTTTCGGTTCTAAAGACAGTTTTACAAAGAATCCAGTAATTTCTAATATATCTTAATACTGCAAGGTTATGATAAAATGATTTCAGAACAGAAAATTATCTTTAAATTGAAAAGGGTTAAATTTTATAAACCGTTGAAAGCAAGGATTTGTATAGTTAACTATACAAAATAATCCTTGTTGAAAGTAATATATATGTTTTGTTACTTATTAGGAATGTATAATATTGCCCTTCGCTGAATTACAGTTACAAACTAGAAAAGTTAGTTTTAAGCCCAACAAAGCCTTCTTTCTTATTCACATTTTCTTTGAAAAAACGGACCATTTGTTTAAAAATCCGGACGTTTTAAATGTTGCTCTCGAAAAACACGGACAATGTAAAACACTGCAAGGAAATTGTGCGTCGTTTGTTCTCAAAACATGTGAAGTATTCAAAATAAGTCATGAATAAAACTATTATATACGCGAAATAACAGTAAATTGATCTATCGCATGTAATATCACTCGAAAAACCTGATCTGCACTCGAAAAAGATGACCGATTCACTCGAAAAACACGATCTCCGCCGGACACTATCAGAGGTCGGATGGGAAATATTCTGCATATGCCCAAATTAATATTTAAATTAGGTTGAGTTGCGACGGCGGTTTTCATTGGCTGCTAAAAGGATACATGGTGCTCTCAAACTCCCATCATCCAATGCTGCATCCTATAGCGTCCATCTTCCACATTTCTTACCACTGCGATAAAGAAAAAGCTATATTTTGTCGACATTTTGATAATATATCTGAATAGATATTGAGAGTCTGTGTATATATATATTTCCTCTTTTATACGGCATCGTATTTTTGAGACAAACTAGCAAGAAAACTACGACGATAGCGTATTTTTCTGTCTAAATCTTTTGGTACCAAAACCAAAATTATTTCTGAAAATAGATTTGTATATATTTGTAAATAATTGTTGTACATAAACAGAGACATAAAGTAGCCAGCTAAGTTTTTATTAATACAGAATATAATCAGTTTGACTGTTACGTCTTGGTGTTTTGTATTTGCCTGCAGTTAAAGGAATTTTGTAGTATTTAAATTTTTAACATATTTGATCGATATTGTTTCATACTTATATTATAGATATGTTTAACACTAACCTTAATAAAGTTTTGAGAATATAGATATAAGAAGATGTGGTATGAGTGCCAATGAGACAACTCTCCATCCAAGTCAAAATTTATAAATGTAAACCATTATAGGTCAAAGCACGGTCTTCAACACGGAGCCTAGGCTCACACCGAACAGTAAGCTATAAAGGGCCCCAAAATTACTAGTGTAAAACCATTCAAACGGAAAACCAACGGTCTAATCTATATAAAATCGAAAAACGAGAAACACTTATGAACCACATCAACAAACGACAACTACTGAACATCAGATTCCTGACTTAGGACAGGTGCAAACAAATGCAGCGGGTTTAAATGTTTTAATGGTACCAAACCTTCACCCTTTTTCTGAAACAATAGTGTAACATCACAACATAGAAAAACACACTATAAAATATCAACTGAAATAGCTTAACTCAATCAAAGGACATATTAACACCATTGAACATACACTGAACAAATAAATTTGACCTATGATACAATGTAAATTCAAAATAAAGCATTTTAATTGCAGGATTCCAACCTGAAGCAGCTTGTACCCATGTTTGAATACCCAGTTAGAACACTGTGCATACCTGGTGCCAAAGTACAGAATGACCGGAAAGAATTCTATTCCCAACTGATGAGTGCCATGAAGACAGAAAACCCGGACCAGATTGTTCTGCATCTAGGTTCAAATGATGTATTTGGTGATGTTGAATCAACTTTGAGGTATGGAGGTTTAAAAAAACAAATACAAAAATTTATACCGGTAGTCAACTTTCGATTTGTGCACTTCCCTTAAAATCCCCTTACAGTTTTAGTATGTAACAATACACCTAATTGCTATTTGTCCGCCATTACTGGACATCACAAAGGTTCCGTGAAATTTTGACGCCACAATGGAAAAGTGATTGTTGTATGACATCAAAAGTTAAAGCGGCGCAGATTCTCAGGCCAACTGCCTCAGATTTCCAAGTATCGATAAGGTGTACGGTTATGTTATTACGTCAGAGTAAAACAGATTGTTCAATGACATCATTTATGCCGATTGACCCTGAGTCAACCAGTGTTGCTCATTCATTAAAAACAACTCGAGATTGGTGTATTGTAAACCTGTTTGCTGATACTATTTAATGAATATCTATTATTTATTTTGAATTTATTGAACCATAAAATTAATTTTGACTCTTCACATTGAATAATCCATGAAGCGGATTATGTAAAATGAGAGTAGTTATTGGAACATGTCAGCATTGCCAAGACTGCAGAGAGATGTCGAGAAGTTGAACGCTGGTATACAGTCTTTAACTTGTGGTTACAGTAGATGTTTTTTTATTGATTATGCACAGCTCTTTAAACCTGCTGTTCATCTTGGAAGGGACGGACTTCATGTAAATAGAAATGGAGCTTTTATTTTGAAGATGACTATAGAGAACTATTTAGCAGAGAGACAAAAGTGTGTTACATCCATGACTGCAACCTTATCATCTCACGTACAGGTACCTGATGTAGAATCTTTGTCACCCAAGATGACCTATGCAGAAGTGGTGAGACTACCAGTACCTTCTTCTGATACAGGAAACAGACCTTTTGACAAGGTATTTAATAGATTGTGTATAACAATAGATGAAAGCATATTTGTATTTGTCTATCACTATCTTGCATGTCTGACAAATAACTTGTTAGAAATTAACATTTGATTTTCTATGATATTTTTTAAATGGTCTCCCTGGCATTTTAATTCAGGTTTTTAAATGCAGGCTCTGCCTTTGAAAAAAATAAAGTACATTTGTTCATTGTACATGTTGATGTACTAGATAAGAAAAAATTATAAACAAATCATAACATGATAATGACATAAGTATTACAAAATAATGGATTTACTTTCAATATTGTCTTTTGTGAAGTGTGTATTATAGTTAACACAATTAAAACGGTTTCCTTACTGTTTATGTAACTGCTGATTTTATATGATATGTACATGTATTAACATTTGTCTTTGATTGATGTTGAGAATTACATTTGAATGTTTATTACAGGATGTTGAACATCAGAATTCCTCTAGAACCCTTCTAAGAGGAAGAGATTGTCTTCAGCTGGGGCAAGAAGATCAAATAATAAAAGAGTAAGTGAAAAATTAGAATTTGTACTATTTAAAATAGAAAATATCATTTTATAATACAAAACAAAGATAATATCATAAAATCATAGATTCTCTACAAGTTCATAAGCAGCTATGATAGACCCTAATTTAATGTTATAGGATAAATTGCTAATAGATAAAAAATATAGGGCTGCTAACATGCATTTTATTGACACTTTCATGGGAAAATATACCTGTCATATTTTATATGTATTTGGAATTAATAAAGATGAGATGTTAGCAAAGTTCGAGCTATATTTTTAAAAGACTTATAAATTTATAGTATATAAATAAGTTAAAAGGTATAACTGATTAAAGGTTTGTGTCCTTGTTTTTAAGATGTAAGCCATTTAAAATTTGGTGGGAATTTATTCTCTCTAGATTTTCCATACATTTAACATTAGCACCTTTCCTTTTAAAAACTATGTAAAATAAAAATAAAAGGCTTTTAAACTATATGTTATAAATTAGGAAAAGAATAGACGGAGTTAGCATTCTAATTTTTGATGGAACTACATGTGAATAAGACCAGAGGATTACCAATATCTGTCAAAAACAAAGACTAGCGAACATCCTTAAATGATTTGAACAAAATTATATAACTTTATTCGCTTTCATTACCTTCTTAATTTAGTCTCACAGAAAACCAAGAGGAACTTATAAAACAGGGTTTGTCATCGTTGCATTATTGTGTTACCTTTTAATGTGTTTTATACGACCGCAAAAATTTTTGTGGTCGATATTGGTATGACGTTACGTCGTCGCCGTCGTCGTCGTCGTCATCCGAAGACACATTGGTTTTCGCACTCTAACTTTAGTTTAAGTAAATGGATCTCTAGGAAATTTTACCATAAGGTTCAATACCACAAAAGGAAGGTTGGGATTGATTTTGGGGTTATGGTACCAACGGTTAAGGAATTAGGGGCCAAAAGGGCCAAAATAAGCATTTTGTAACTTCCAGACAATAACTTGTGTGTAAGTGTATGGATCTCTCTGACATTGTACCACAAGGTTCCATATCACAAAGAGAATGCTGGGATTGATTTTGGGGTAATTGCCTCAAAATTTTAGGAATTAGGGGCCAAAAAGGGCAAAAATAAGGATTTTGTAGTTTCATGACAATAACTTGTGTGTAAGTGTATGGATCTTTCTGAAATTGTACTACAAGGTTCCATATCACAAAGGAAAGCTGGAATTGAGTTTGGGGTAATTGCCTAAACATTTAGGAATTAGGGGCCAAAAGGGGCCAAAATAAGCATTTTCTAGTTTCCAGACAATAACTTGTGTTTAAGTGTATGGATCTCTCTGAAATTGTACTGCAAGGTACCATACCTCATTGAAGGCTGGGATTGAGTTTGGGGTGATGAATCATAAGGGGTTCAAAAATTGGGGGATTTTTTTTTCCTTTTCTTCCTTTTTTCCTTTTTTTTTCTTTAAAATTTTCCATTTTAAGTTGGTTATTTCTGATTTATATTTAAAAGCAAATAATAATGATATGGCAGGAGATACACACCAAACAGGATGTGTAAATTATTATATAATAAGTATTGTGCAATAGCAAGAAATTTTCAATTGCACAGTATTGCGCAATAGCAAGAAATCTTCAATTGCACAGTATTGCGCAATAGCAAGAAATATCCAATAGCACAATATTGCACAATAGGAAGAAATTGTCAATTGTACAGTATTGCACAATAGCAAGAAATATTCAATTGCACAGTATTGCGCAATTGCAAGAAATATTCAATTGCACAGTATTGTGCAAAAGAAGATACTTTATAAATTGCTTATTTCTTGACCAATTTCAATGGGGTTTTATTCTTGAATTCTTGGGGTTCTTTAATATGCTGAATCTAACCGTGTATTAAGTTTTTGGATTTTGGGCCCCGTTTTTAAATTGGTCCACATTGAGGTCCAAAGGGTCCAAAATTAAACTTTGTTTGATTTCATCAAAAATTGAATTATTGGGGTTCTTTGATATGCCGAATCTAACCGTGTATTTAGATTCTTAATGTTTGGTCCCGTTTTCAAATTGGTCTACATTAAGGTCCAAAGGGTCCAAAATTAAACTTAGTTTGATTTTAACAAAAATTGAATTCTTAGGGTTCTTTGATATGCTGAATCTAATCATGTATTTAGATTTTTGATTATGGGCCCAGTTTTCAAGTTGGTCCAAATTGGGGTCCAAAATTAAACTTTGTTTGATTTCAACAAAATTGAATATATGGGGTTCTTTGATATGCTGAATTTAACCATGTATTTAGATTCTTAATTTTTGGTCCTGTTTTCAAATTGGTCTACATTAAGGTCCAAAGGGTCCAAAATTAAACTTAATTTGATTTTAACAAAATTGAATTCTTAGGGTTCTTTGATATGCTGAATCTAAACATGTCTATAAATTTTGATTATGGGCCCAGTTTTCAAGTTGGTCCAAATCGGGTCCAAAATTAAACTTTGTTTGATTTCAACAAAATTGAATATATGGGGTTCTTTGATATGCTGAATCTAACCATGTATTTAGATTTTGATTTTGGGCCCCATTATCAACTTTGTCCACATTGAGGTCAAAAGGGTCCAAAATTAAACTTTGTTTGATTTCAACAAAATTGAATATATGGGGTTCTTTGATATGCTGAATCTAACCGTGTATTTAGATTCTTAATTTTGGTCCCGTTTTCAAATTGGTCTACATTAAGGTCCAAAGGGTCCAAAATTAAACTTCGTTTGATTTTAACAAAATTGAATTCTTAGGGTTCTATGATATGCTGAATCTAATCATGTATTTAGATTTTTGATTATGGGCCCAGTTTTCAAGTTGGTCCAAATTGGGGTCCAAAATTAAACTTTGTTTGATTTCAACAAAATTGAATTTTGGGGTTCTTTGATATGCTGAATCTAACCATGTATTTAGATTCTTAATTTTTGGTCCCGTTTTCAAATTGGTCTACATTAAGGTCCAAAGGGTCCAAAATTAAACTTAATTTGATTTTAACAAAATTGAATTCTTAGGGTTCTTTGATATGCTGAATCTAAACATGTCTTTAAATTTTGATTATGGGCCCAGTTTTCAAGTTGGTCCAAATCGGGGTCCAAAATTAAACTTTGTTTGATTTCAACAAAATTGAATATATTGGGTTCTTTGATATGCTGAATCTAACCATGTATTTAGATTTTTGATTTTAGGCCCGTTATCAACTTTGTCCACATTGAGGTCAAAAGGGTCCAAAATTAAACTTTGTTTGATTTCAACAAAATTGAATATATGGGGTTCTTTGATATGCTGAATCTAACCGTGTATTTAGATTCTTAATTTTGGTCCCGTTTTCAAATTGGTCTGCATTAAGGTCCAAAGGGTCCAAAATTGAACTTCGCTTGATTTTAACAAAATTGAATTCTTAGGGTTCTTTGATATGCTGAATCTAATCATGTATTTAGATTTTTGATTATGGGCCCAGTTTTCAAGTTGGTCCAAATTAGGGTCCAAAATTAAACTTTTCTGTTTGATTTCAACAAAATTGAATATATGGGGTTCTTTGATATGCTGAATCTAACTATGTATTTAGATTTTTGATTTTTGGGCCCCGTTATCAACTTTGTCCACATTGAGGTCAAAAGGGTCCAAAATTAAACTTTGTTTGATTTCATCAAAATTGAACTCTTAGGGTTCTTTGATATGCTGAATCTAACCATGTATTTAGATTTTGGATATTGGACCATAATAGGTGAATGTCCAATTTAAAATTTTAAGTTCTTAGACCACATTCATTCTGTGTCAGAAACCTATGCTGTGTCAAATATTTAATCACAATCCAAATTCAGAGCTGTATCAAGCTTGAATGTTGTGTCCATACTTGCCCGACTGTTCAGGGTTCGACCTCTGCGGTCGTATCAAGCTGCGCCCTGGAGCATTTTATTGTTATTGTAATTACTTGAATGAAGAGTTTTTATACGACCGCAAAAATTTTTGTGGTCGATATTGGTATGACGTTAGCGCCGTCGTCAGTCGTCACACATTGGTTTTCGCACTCTAACTTTAGTTTAAGTAAATGGATCTCTAGGAAATTTTACCATAAGGTTCAATACCACAAAAGGAAGGTTGGGATTGATTTTGGGGTTATGGTACCAACAGTTAAGGAATTAGGGGCCAAAAGGGCCAAAATAAGCATTTTGTAACTTCCAGACAATAACTTGTGTGTAAGTGTATGGATCTCTCTGACATTGTACCACAAGGTTCCATATCACAAAGAGAATGCTGGGATTGATTTTGGGGTAATTGCCTCAAAATTTTAGGAATTAGGGGCCAAAAAGGGCAAAAATAAGGATTTTGTAGTTTCATGACAATAACTTGTGTGTAAGTGTATGGATCTTTCTGAAATTGTACTACAAGGTTCCATATCACAAAGGAGAGCTGGAATTGAGTTTGGGGTAATTGCCCTAAACATTTAGGAATTAGGGGCCAAAAGGGCCAAAATAAGCATTTTCTAGTTTCCAGACAATAACTTGTGTTTAAGTGTATGGATCTCTCTGAAATTGTACTGCAAGGTACCATACCTCATTGAAGGCTGGGATTGAGTTTGGGGGTGATGAATCATAAGGGGGTTCAAAAATTGGGAGGGATTTTTTTTTTCCCTTTTTCTTCCTTTTTTCCTTTTTTTTTTTTCTTTAAAATTTTCCATTTTAAGTTGGTTATTTCTGATTTATATTTAAAAGCAAATAATAATGATATGGCAGGAGATACACACCAAACAGGATGTGTAAATTATTATATAATAAGTATTGTGCAATAGCAAGAAATTTTCAATTGCACAGTATTGGGCAATAGCAAGAAATCTTCAATTGCACAGTATTGCGCAATAGCAAGAAATATCCAATAGCACAATATTGCACAATAGGAAGAAATTGTCAATTGTACAGTATTGCACAATAGCAAGAAATATTCAATTGCACAGTATTGCGAAATTGCAAGAAATATTCAATTGCACAGTATTGTGCAAAAGAAGATACTTTATAAATTGCTTATTTCTTGACCAATTTCAATGGGGTTTTATTCTTGAATTCTTGGGGTTCTTTAATATGCTGAATCTAACCGTGTATTAAGTTTTTGGATTTTGGGCCCGTTTTAAATTGGTCCACATTGAGGTCCAAAGGGTCCAAAATTAAACTTTGTTTGATTTCATCAAAATTGAATTATTGGGGTTCTTTGATATGCGAATCTAACGGTGTATTTAGATTCTTAATGTTTGGTCCTGTTTTCAAATTGGTCTACATTAAGGTCCAAAGGGTCCAAAATTAAACTTAGTTTGATTTTAACAAAATTGAATTCTTAGGGTTCTTTGATATGCTGAATCTAATCATGTATTTAGATTTTGATTATGGGCCCAGTTTTCAAGTTGGTCCAAATTGGGGTCCAAAATTAAACTTTGTTTGATTTCAACAAAAATTGAATATATGGGGTTCTTTGATATGCTGAATCTAACCATGTATTTAGATTCTTAATTTTTGGTCCCGTTTTCAAATTGGTCTACATTAAGGTCCAAAGGGTCCAAAATTAAACTTAATTTGATTTTAACAAAAATTGAATTCTTAGGGTTCTTTGATATGCTGAATCTAAACATGTCTTTAAATTTTTGATTATGGGCCCAGTTTTCAAGTTGGTCCAAATCGGGGTCCAAAATTAAACTTTGTTTGATTTCAACAAAAATTGAATATATGGGGTTCTTTGATATGCTGAATCTAACCATGTATTTAGATTTTTGATTTTTGGGCCCCATTATCAACTTTGTCCACATTGAGGTCAAAAGGGTCCAAAATTAAACTTTGTTTGATTTCAACAAAAATTGAATATATGGGGTTCTTTGATATGCTGAATCTAACCGTGTATTTAGATTCTTAATTTTTGGTCCCGTTTTCAAATTGGTCTACATTAAGGTCCAAAGGGTCCAAAATTAAACTTCGTTTGATTTTAACAAAAATTGAATTCTTAGGGTTCTATGATATGCTGAATCTAATCATGTATTTAGATTTTTGATTATGGGCCCAGTTTTCAAGTTGGTCCAAATCGGGGTCCAAAATTAAACTTTGTTTAATTTCAACAAAATTGAATATATTGGGTTCTTTGATATGCTGAATCTAACCATGTATTTAGATTTTTGATTTTTAGGCCCCATTATCAACTTTGTCCACATTGAGGTCAAAAGGGTCCAAAATTAAACTTTGTTTGATTTCAACAAAATTGAATATATGGGGTTCTTTGATATGCTGAATCTAACCGTGTATTTAGATTCTTAATTTTGGTCCCGTTTTCAAATTGGTCTGCATTAAGGTCCAAAGGGTCCAAAATTAAACTTCGTTTGATTTTAACAAAATTGAATTCTTAGGGTTCTTTGATATGCTAAATCTAATCATGTATTTAGATTTTTGATTATGGGCCCAGTTTTCAAGTTGGTCCAAATTGGGGTCCAAAATTAAACTTTTTTGTTCGATTTCAACAAAATTGAATATATGGGGTTCTTTGATATGCTGAATCTAACTATGTATTTAGATTTTTGATTTTGGGCCCCGTTATCAACTTTGTCCACATTGAGGTCAAAAGGGTCCAGAATTAAACTTTGTTTGATTTCATCAAAATTGAACTCTTAGGGTTCTTTGATATGCTGAATCTAACCATGTATTTAGATTTTGGATATTGGACCATAATAGGTGAATGTCCAATTTAAAATTTTAAGTTCTTAGACCACATTCATTCTGTGTCAGAAACCTATGCTGTGTCAAATATTTAATCACAATCCAAATTCAGAGCTGTGTCAAGCTTGAATGTTGTGTCCATACTTGCCCTGACTGTTCAGGGTTCGACCTCTGCGGTCGTATCAAGCTGCGCCCTGGAGCATTTTATTTGATTTACAACTCCATTGATGTCTTACTAACATGAATGCATGATGTTGAACAAAACTTTGAAAGTTAATCGTTATAAGTTGAAGTATTCTAATTAATTTTAAATGACCACTAAATACCATGGCATGCCTATAAAAGTTGATATTTTTGGGATACGATTGCTTTCAAGCAATCTGTAGACTTATACCGGTGGCTCAGAGCATTGCCCTCACGTCAATCGTTTTATTCTAAACATTAAGGAACATCTCAGATTCTTATGATTGTCTTGCTTTAAAAGGTAAAAACAAACAAAGGGATTGAACTTAAACAACTTTCCTATAATGTTCTTTTCATAATCTTCATGTTTGATAATTCCCTAGACTTATATGCGTGTTTTTAACATCACGGAAAATCAGAATTAAGCAGTATTTATATTTAGTGTATTTATAAATTTAGAAACACGTCAGAGGGAATTCCCAGTTTTGATAAAATGCGAGAGTTCTCTGAATTCCAATAAATCTCTTTCTGTCATATAAGAACTGAAGTGGAGTTTTTCTTATATGTTACCGTTATGAAACTGGTATTTGAGATTGTAATTCCATAAAGAAATAGAGAACCGTCTAGGTCGTTTAATAAACATTAATATACGTTCTTGCTCCAGGGTTTGTTTTGGAAATTATGCGCATGCGTATAGTTTTCTTGACTTCAAGGGGTTTTAGATTGAATGGTTGCTCTGGATTCCCCACTCAATTAATTAATTTATAACTCATGGGATCTTTTCTATGTATGTCTGCTATTGAGGGTTATTGTTGTTGCATAATTTTAATTCATATGCATCATTTAAATTAAAATAAATGTAGTCCTTATCGTAGAACACCCCTTCAGGCGAAATGGAGTCTTCCATATTATCGTTTCGAGTTGTCTCCTTCCGAAGTAACTTCCGTGAATTCTGAAACAACACGTCGAGTATTAGCTCGTTCTGTCAATAAACGTCGATTATATTAAAACGATCGCAATTTAAACCGATAAATGTGTACGGAAAGGAGTCATGATCACTGACCCAAAGGAAATTAAATATTTAAAGAGTTAGGAATGGGGTTCCTCCTAGAATTAACGTGGGAAAATAGGTGATAAGATAGAAGTGAAATACCCAAATCGAAATACCTTCTCTCACTCTGAGTCTCAGTGACTGCTGTGGAAAGTAAACTTGGAATTGATAGTACAAACATAAAACAGAATAGGCCTAATTACATTGTTCATACACTTTTATCCGGGATTGGCTATTTTGTAACTATTTTACATGTGCAGTTGAATTAGTTTTGAAAATAATATTATCCAGCTACATGTATACATGTGTCAATGAAACAACGGCAATCGTATCCCTCAGAGCAATCTGCTCTTTGATTGTCTTTGTAATTACTTGAATGAAGTATTTTTTGTGGTTTAAAACTTCATTGATATCTTACTAGCATGAATGCATGATGTTGAAGAAAACTTTGGAAATTTATCGTTATAAGTTGAATTATTCTAATTTTATTTTAAATGCACACTAAATACCATGGCATGCTTTTAAAAAGTTGACATTCAAGTGTTTTAAATGCTTGCATGTTAAAAAAAATTGCAACAAAACTTCATGAGGCAACAACAATTTTAGTGTTTCTAATTTTAAATACTATCAAGGAGTTTTTACTTTAAAGGAGAGGTTATATAAAAGTCTGAAAACAAGTACACATATGATGTATATATAAATACTATAGCACATTTGAATTTATATTGTATTGCAGAGGATTCATTTGTACATGCTTAAAAAAAGGTTGAAAACAATGAAATATGAATAACAAAATCCATTAATCCAAGATTGTACCACAACTTAAATCTCTTCATAGTTTTAAACTGTTATATTTTTCTAATTCTACTTCCACTTCTTATAGATACAGTATAAAGAGGAATGAAATAGTCCTAGATGTTACTGAGGATCTGGCTGTTATCTTGTCATCCTCAGTCATTCATAGTTTCTATCAGGTATTGTTTTGTTTACTTAAAGACTTATGTTGATATTGAAATGCAGAAAATTAAAATATCATTTATCTCATCATTTTCATTTTTAATCCTACAAAGTATAAAGACAGATTAATGAGACATAATTTTTGATTTCAAAGGCAAAAACATTTAAAGAATACAATAGGTCGCAATGTTGCTTGAATACATTTGTTACTGTATCCTTAATACTTTCTTGTGCTTGATTTTGTTAAGTTAATATTTCTATAAAGCTTAAATTATTCATTTACCCTGTAATATCATAGAAAATGTACTGAATTATTGGACTTGAATATTCATTTTATTGCCAAAGGAAGATATTTGAATAATTATTGCATTTATTTTAGCCTGACACAAAAAGCAATCTGTGGAATCCTTACAAGTGAAGCTATCAAAGAAAACAGCTGTGACTAAGAAAGAAAAAAAGTAATCTTGTTACATAGTTTCTATTCAGTTCCAATATTTACACCAAATAATAACATAAGTTAATTAGAATTTTTAAAATAATCTATGTAAACGTTTTGAATTCTGTGTATTTCTATTTTGCGTCTATATTAATTTTTAATAGATTGAACAGAAAAGGCAGATACAATAGTTTTGTACTGACATGATTATTTTCTGCTATTAAACATTATTTTACTGTCAGTATTTTGTTTTTTGTGAGTGTTTGACTTTTTACCAGAGAAAGGTGGTATTTAATCTTGTTTACCTACAGATATTGAAATTTGCAAATCATATCAGATTGATAGATGTATGATATATCAAAAGTTGTTCATTTAAAGTTCAATATGCAATATTGTTTCAGAGCACTTATAATTGTCCTGTTTGTCCAGTAACATGCTCCAGAGAAGATTTTCTGATAGACCATGTTATTTGCCGTCATGCTAAAAAGGTTTGGTAGTAAAACTTCTTATAATTTAAGTATTGTGCTTTTCAGTTATGATATTTTGGTATATAGAATGATTTACGAAACCACACGATAGGCATTTTACATTATAGTGGTCAATATTAGGATTAATATAGGATTGAATGAGACTTCTCAGGACCAGTATGAGCAGTATTAAAGTGGCTTCCTGGGTATAATGTATTATAATAGGAACAGGAATGAGTATATATTAATTAAGCACATTTAAAATGTATTTAGTCCTCACAGAAATCCGTTTGTATGTTTTCAAATATGCAGATTACTTCAGTCCGTTTATTTTACTATATTATAAATATTCAGTTATCACACATACATATGATGTAACAGGAACTATAAAACAATTGTTACAACATAAGCAACACCTCACAGAAAAAGTCACCTCACAATTTTAGACCATGAACTAAACATACATGGACTAGATACCCTTACAGTTTGTTTTATTACTGTTTTTTTATATTGAGATAAAAAATAATTTACTAAACTGATAATCCTGTATTTCAAGAATGAATATTATTTAATCTCAAAATATGGATTAACTTTGTTGATCCAAAAGAGTAAACAATTTCTCATAGGCACTTTCCAAGTTATTTAAGATATTACTGGTATTAAATATATTTAAATTTCCTATGCATGCACACCTCTAGAAAATGAATGATATGTACAGTCGAATAGGATTGCTGAATGGAAATAGATATGTATATGTTAAAACTTATGTCTTTTTTTTTCCAGGCAAAACTCACTTAGTCAAAGATCTTTCTCTTCAGGTTTGTAATGTTTGGAATTCATTATTTCTGGTGATAGTCATTTGAAAATGTGGTGAATTAGTTTTTGTAATTATTTTGTGCGGAATAAAAGAAATGTTTGAATTATTGGTTGCTTCTATATACACAAGGAAAAAAAAGAAGAAATACATGTACCAATCTGACAATTTATTACTTATAGATACCCCTTTTACCCCTTCAGATATTGGTATGACGTTGGCGTCGTCGTCGTCAGTCCGAAGACGCATTGGTTTCGCACTCTAACTTTAGTTTAAGTGAATGGATCTCTATGAAATTTCACCATAAGGTTCAATATCACAAAAGGAAGGTTGGGATTGATTTTGGGGTTATGGTATCAACAGTTAAGGAATTAGGGGCCAAAAGGGGCCAAAATAAGCATTTTGTAACTTCCAGACATAACTTGTGTGTTAGTGTATGGATCTCTCTGACTTTGTACCACAAGGTTCCATATCACAAAGGGAATGCTGGGATTGATTTTTGGGAGTAATTGCCTCAAAATTTTAGGAATTAGGGCCCAAAAAAGAGGCAAAAAAACAAGCATTTTTCTAGTTTCATGACGATAACTTGTGTGTAAGTGTATGGATCTTTCTGAAATTGTACTACAAGTTTCCATATCACAAAGGGAAAGCTGGAATTGAGTTTGGGGGTAATTGCCTGAAACGTTTAGGAATTAGGGGCCAAAAATAAGCATTTTCTTGTTTCCAGACAATAACTTGTGTTCAAGTGTATGGATCTCTCTGAAATTGTACTGCAAGGTACCATACCGCAAAGGGAAGGCTGGGATTGAGTTTGGGGTGATGAATCATAAGTAGTTCAAAAATTTGGGGGTTTCCTTTTTTCCTTTTTTTTCTTTAAAATTTTCCATTTTAAGTTGGTTATTTCTGATTTATATTTAAAAGCAAATAATAATGATATGGCAGGAGATACACACCAAACAGGATGTGTAAATTATTATATAATAAGTATTGTGCAATAGCAAGAAATTTTCAATTGCACAGTATTGCGCATTAGCAAGAAATCTTCAATTGCACAGTATTGCGCAATAGCAAGAAATATCCAATAGCACAATATTGCTCAATAGCAAGAAATTGTCAATTGTACAGTATTGCACAATAGCAAGAAATATTCAATTGCACAGTATTGCGCAATTGCAAGAAATATTCAATTGCACAGTATTGTGCAAAAGAAGATACTTTGTATAAATTGCTTATTTCTTGACCAATTTCAATGGGGTTTTATTCTTGAACTCTTGGGGTTCTTCAATATGCTGAATCTAACCGTGTATTAAGTTTTTGGATTTTGGGCCCCGTTTTTAAATTGGTCCACATTGAGGTCCAAAGGGTCCAAAATTAAACTTAGTTTGATTTTAACAAAAATTGAATTCTTAGGGTTCTTTGATATGCTGAATCTAAACATGTATTTAGATTTTTGATTATGGGCCCAGTTTTCAAGTTGGTCCAAATCGGGGTCCAAAATTAAACTTTGTTTGATTTCAACAAAAATTGAATATATGGGGTTCTTTGATATGCTGAATCTAACCATGTATTTAGATTTTTGATTTTTGGGCCCCGTTATCAACTTTGTCCACATTGAGGTCAAAAGGGTCTAAAATTAAACTTTGTTTGATTTCATCAAAAATTGAATTATTGGGGTTCTTTGATATGCTGAATCTAACCGTGTATTTAGATTCTTAATTTTTGGTCCTGTTTTCAAATTGGTCTACATTAAGGTCCAAAGGGTCCAAAATTAAACTTAGTTTGATTTTAACAAAAATTGAATTCTTAAGGTTCTTTGATATGCTGAATCTAAACATGTATTTAGATTTTTGATTATGGGCCCAGTTTTCAAGTTGGTCCAAATCGGGTCCAAAATTAAACTTTGTTTGATTTCAACAAAAATTGAATATATGGGGTTCTTTGATATGCTGAATCTAACCATGTATTTAAATTTTTGATTTTGGGCCTGTTATCAATTTTGTCCACATTGAGGTCAAAAGGGTCCAAAATTAAACTTTGTTTGATTTCATCAGAAATTGAATTATTGGGGTTCTTTGATATGCCGAATCTAACCGTGTATTTAGATTCTTAATTTTTGGTCCTGTTTTCAAATTGGTCTACATTAAGGTCCAAAGGGTCCAAAATTAAACTTAGTTTGATTTTAACAAAAATTGAATTATTAAGGTTCTTTGATATGCTGAATCTAAACATGTATTTAGATTTTTGATTATGGGCCCAGTTTTCAAGTTGGTCCAAATCGGGGTCCAAAATTAAACTTTGTTTGATTTCAACAAAAATTGAATATATGGGGTTCTTTGATATGCTGAATCTAACCATGTATTTAAATTTTTGATTTTTGGGCCCTGTTATCAATTTTGTCCACATTGAGGTCAAAAGGGTCCAAAATTAAACTTTGTTTGATTTCATCAGAAATTGAATTATTGGGGTTCTTTTGATATGCCGAATCTAACCGTGTATTTAGATTCTTAATTTTGGTCCCGTTTTCAAATTGGTCTACATTAAGGTCCAAAGGGTCCAAAATTAAACTTAGTTTGATTTTAACAAAATTGAATTCTTAAGGTTCTTTGATATGCTGAATCTAAACATGTATTTAGATTTTTGATTATGGGCCCAGTTTTCAAGTTGGTCCAAATCGGGGTCCAAAATTAAACTTTGTTTGATTTCAACAAAATTGAATATATGGGGTTCTTTGATATGCTGAATCTAACCATGTATTTAGATTTTTGATTTTGGGCCCCGCTATCATCTTTGTGCACATTGAGGTCAAAAGGGTCCAAAATTAAACTTTTGTTTGATTTCATCAAAATTAAACTCTTGGGGTTCTGTGATATGCTGAATCTAACCATGTATTTAGATTTTGGATATTGGACCATAATAGGTGAATGTCCAATTAAAATTTTAAGTTCTTAGACCACATTCATTCTGTGTCAGAAACCTATGCTGTGTCAAATATTTAATCACAATCCAAATTCAGAGCTGTATCAAGCTTGAATGTTGTGTCCATACTTGCCCCAACTATTCAGGGTTCGACCTCTGCGGTCGTATCAAGCTGCGCCTGCAGATCATTTTATAACAAATTTATTTATGTTTTTGAAAAATAACTTTTTATTTTGCTAGGTACCAATAACTGAGGAACCTGTAGAGGAGCTTAGGAGTTCCTATGACGAGAATGATAAACACATAGCATATGGTAGTGTATACATAGGTAAGAGTGTTCTAATTTTAAATGTATTGGATGACATAATCTTTTCCACTATATTTTTAATATTGCAATAGACTTATTACAAATGAAATAGTATGGGCTTCACTCAAAAGATGCGTCTTTTTCCCTTGTGCATTTGTGTATCTTACCTTTCAAATTAGGGTGCTGTTTTATTTTTCCTTGTCTACAGTTACATTTTAAAGCTAGAGTGCAACATTTATGCTCTATTATAAATATATTAATTGTCTGCTATGTCCCTATTTAAGCTTAATTTTCGAAATCACACCACTTCCAGTCATATATTGATAATAAAGTTCTGAAGCCAGCAAATCAGCTGGGTCTAGGTCAATTGAACAAACTTCTAAATAAGTCCTTTATTGTTACAGAGAGTTATGAAGTGGATTGTATTATTCCATCAAGAACAGAGTTTGCAGAGAGTGATGAAGTGGAGTGTAGTATTCCAACAACAATAGAGTTTGCAGAGAGTGATGAACTGGAGTGTAGTATTTCAACAATAGAATTTGCAGAGAGTGATGAAGTGGATTGTAGTATTCCAACAACAATATATTTTGCAGAGAGTGATGAAGTGAGTCTAGTAGTCCCACAAGAATAGAGTTTGCACTAACAACAGTGAAGGTTTTGGCAAGCAGATGTTGGAAGAACTTCAAAAGGTTTATCCTGCATCTCTGTGGGGATGTTGAAGAAAATCCAGGACCTACAATGGTAGATGTAAAATATATTTATATTACATGATTTTTTAACCAATATGTCCACTTATGACAATTTAATTAAAAGCCCTATTTGACTATAAAATGTACAGGATAATAACAATGAAGAATACAACATCTTCCTAAAAAATTTGAGACAGCGGATGCCCAATACATTTATGTTTTTTATGATATAACAGATATATGTAATACATGTTGCATAGGTCCATATAATTTTTATGAAGTGATTTTCAGGTATATAAACTTCTATTACTATTTGTTTATTATATATGCTTTTCTCTTCTTTCAGCTGAAGTGCAAGTGGGAGCAGTGTACAGAGGACAAGTTTGCTGATATTCGTCTATTAGCCCAGCACGTGATTTCGCACATTCATCCTGGAATTCTTTGCCAATGGGAAGAATGTGTATATTGTTGTCCAAATGAACAATACAAACTGGAAATTCATGTGCTACAACAGATATACTTGGTACAGATTTTAATTGAAATTATATTTAAAAATAAAAAGATGTGGTGTAATTGCCAATGAGACAACTCTCCACCAGAGACCAAATGATGTAGAAGTTAACAACTATAGGTCACCATACGGCCTTCAACAATGATCCAAACCCATACCGCAGATTAAGCTATGAATGAAAGGCTTGAAGTAAAAAGTATATAACAATTCAAACAAGAAAACTAACAGCCTTATATATGTACAAACAATAAATGAAATACAAATATGATATACAGCAACAAACGACTAACACTGAATTGCAGGCTCCTGACTTGGGACATGCACAAATACATACAGAATGTGGCGACGTTAAACATGTTTGCTGGAGCTGGAGCCAAACCCAACCCCCTCCATTTTAACCTGGGACAGTGGTATAACAGTACAACATCAGAACAAAATATAAGTAACAGTGGAAAAGGACTTAACTCATCAGATTGATACAACGCACAAAAAACTGACAAAACACAAAAGACACAAAGTATAGATCTGAGAGTACTCACAGTTACTGAAAACTAGATCAAAGCCAAAATAATTAATAAAAACATGAATCTAAGACTATGTGCAATTACTAGTTTCAGAAGTTATTTAGGAAAACAAAATAGATTAAAGAACATCATAATTTCACCCAAAAGAAAAAAAGAAAGTATCTTTGTATTGCATGAGGGTAATTGTTATGTCTCAATCAGTGGAGATCATATTATATATATTACCATGTAAATTGTACCAATTTTCTTTAAATAATGCAGAGACATTGATTTTAAAGCATTTTTATTTGTAGGAACAGTTTACTTTTCAGTCAATTGAAGAATGGGAAGAGCACTTCCTTCAGGACAGTTTTCAGAGAATTGTACTGATCTTCACTTGTGTCCTCCTCATTTGATGAGGTTATGTCCATTTCAGCCTAATATGAAAATAAAAACTCCACTTTTGTACAATCATTCAACATTGCATATTCCATATCAATTTCTTATTTATTAGTATTTGAAATATGTAGTATGATTGACAATGAAACAACTATCAAACAGAGTCGAAAGAATGTTGATTTTAGCGACTAAAAGTCACTACAATCTTCAACAATGAGCAATACCTATACCATATAGTTAGCTTTAAAAGGCCACAACATGAAAATTGTGAAATTAAAAACAGTCTGATATATTTCAAAAAGATCCCGATCTAGTTCAGAATATACAACATCGTTATATATTGGTCGCTCTTAATTTAAACAATGTTGAAAATGGATGCATTAAAGGTCAACATCTTATTCCAGATATTCCAACTTCAGTTTGTCCATGTGGCGCAGGCTGGACAAGTAATCAGCAGCTAAATGGTGTAACTACATTTTCAAGAGTACTCACTATCTATACAAAAATAGCACCAGTACAGTGTCAGGTATATAGCAGAAGCTGTGTTAATGAAGAATCACCATGTAAAAAAGACTGGGATGAAGGAGATAAAGAATGTTTACATGTAGTTACCCGAGATACTGCAGCTGGAGATGAAATTGGTTGGGCATTTGTAAACCAGGTTTTGTCCACTAAAATAACCTTTTCAGCATTCTGTGATTTAAAAACTAAAGACTACAAAGAATGCAATCCTAATTTTAGGTCATTTATGGATTCATCTGTATTCATAAAGTGGTGGTTTAGTTGGGCATCTAATATGAAGATTGACTTTAGGAAACCTTGTCTTATCTTCAAATTTAGACCTAAACAACTTGCTTGTGATGGAACGAAAGTTGGTATTGGATTCAGACATGCTTCTTTTGACGAAATAAGTAAACCAGATAATCATGACAATATACTGCCTACATTACATCGTAGAATGGCCAGATGCTTCCTTTTCGAGAGTTAGAGATAAAGAACAACTTACTACCGCTAGACACCATTTGAACTACTTAGCAAAGTTAAATGTTGATAAAGTTCCACCTCAAGAAATATTGTCTGGTGAAGAAACTCAGCAGAGAAACAACATACTACTAGAAATATTGGACAACTCAGTAAGGCCTTCTTTCGAACGCTTTCTTAATGACATGCCAGATGTGGAAAAGATATCTTATGCCCTCCAATTGCATATGTTTTGCACTACTGCACCAGTTATCAGTTTAATTCCATATTCTTACTTAAATGATCTGAGTTATTAGACCACATTAGTGGCAGTAATATAAATGCTGCTGGAAATGGCTTTTACAACAGAAAAATGTATGAAATTAGAATATGCTCCAGAATAGAGATGTGTTTGCTTCATCCATGCTTAGTCATGCCAATCCTCAAGGAAATAATTTTATTCCTGATGATATCATTGCATTTATTCGATTATTGATCAAATGTGTTGCAGATATTGAGATTACTCAACCAGATCAAGCAAATCCCCAACCGGGAACATATAACCCAGCTAAGTATGGAAGAGCTTACTACTTTTCAGAAACTGGTGAAAACTGCGCCTGTTAGAAAATTTACCATTGACGGTGAGAAGAGAAAACCTAGCATACGATGACCCACCTCTTCCCATGACAACTGTGAGAAATATTTTTCCCAAACCCAAATTTCAGCAAGAGGTACATCAACATTGTTTTTATGGTTTTGTCCCAGTCATGGTCACTGTTATGGTTTTCACATGACCAATGCAGAAGGCAGAAAAGATCCATCAGCCTCCTTTACTTACATCTGGAGCATCCACCCACGGATATCTTCTATGATTTTGCTTGTAATCTACAGGAGTATTGCCTGAACAGAGAAAGTGGCTATTACCGATGTGTTCGTTTCTTCCATGATATTTTCCATGGGTATTCTCATAAATGCTCATGTGCCTATAGATCTTCAAGACTCCAAGGATTTGACACAATAAACTCTGAAATATGTGAACAATTCAACAGCTTTATCCAGTGTATTAAGTCCTCAGCACGCCAAATGACCCAGGAACATTTTTGTTTTATCTGCAGTCTTTTTACATGAATGGAATGAGAGAAAAGGGAAAAATATCAAAACGAATTGCAGTGGCAGTTGCTGGAGGTCCATAACTACCAACAATACCCATATTTATTCTTCAAAATGTAATACCAAATAATTTTTCTTGCACATGGATATTTTTCTTAAATGCAATATAATTCTCGTCATTTACCAATATACATGTAGCATATATATTATATATATATATATATATATATATATAGATATCTCAAAAAAAAATTCTGAATGATGTAAAATTTATATCAATTGCCTTTTGCCTCTTAGAATGGTATAATTAATGTGTTTTTAAACAGATAAACCTTGTCACAAACAATACCTCATTGAGCAGATTTTTCATAATTCAGTTGTAATTAGTTGAATGTCCCTTTGTGTTTTAATTGTTCATTAAGTACATTTTTTGGTAAATACAGCACATGGTTACAAAATTTTGGTCAGCATTTAATTTTTTTTCTGGGGTTAAATGTCCTTTAGTATCATAGTATCATATATTTTTTTGGTTGAATGTCCCTTTGTATCATAATGTTATATATTGTATTGGTAAAATTTTCCTTTGTTTGTTAAATGTCCCTTAGTATCATAATGTCATATATTTTTGTTGTTCTTTAAGTACATTCTTTGGTAAATGCAATGGTAATATCATAGTGTTACATATTTTTTGGTTAAATGTCCCTTTGTTTGTTAAATATCCCTTAGTATCATAATGTAATATATTTTTGTAATTCACATAGTAAGTTAGTGGTTGTTTTTGGTCAGCATTTCAAAGATTTGTTTTTTTCTTATTTAAATGTCCCTCAGTATTAAAATGTTATACATTTTATTGGTTAAATCTCTCTTTGTTTGTTAAAAGTCCCTTAATATCATAGTGTCATATATTTTATGGGTAAATCTCCCTTAGTCATGTTAGTATTATAAAGTAATATATTTTTTGGTTAAATTTCTCTTTGTTTGTTAAAAGTCCCTTAATATCATAGTGTCATATATTTTTTGGTTAAATGCCCTTAGTATCATAAAGTAATATTATTTTTGATTCAATCTCAATTTGTTTGTTAAACGTCCCTTAATATCATAGTGTCTTTTATTTTGGGTTAAATGTCCCTTAGTATCATAAAGTAATACATTTTTGGTTAAATCTCCTTAGTATCATAAAGTAATATATTTTTGGTTAAATCTCCTTAGTATTATAAAGTAATATATTTTTGGTTAAATCTCTCTTTGTTTGATAAAGTCCATTAATATCAAAGTGTCTTTTTGTTTGTTAAATGACCCTTAGTATCATAAAGTAATATATTTTTGGTTAAATCTCTTTAGTTTGTTATATCTCCTTAATATCATAGTATCAAAAATTTTGTGGTTAAATCTCACTTAGTATTATAAAGTAATATATTTTTGGTTAAATCTCTTTGTTTGTTAAAAGTCCATTAATATCATAGTTTTTTTGTTTTTTTTTGGTTAAATGTCCTTAGTATCATAAAGTAATATATTTTTGGTTAAATCTCTTTGTTTGTTAAACATCCCTTAATATCGTAGTGCCATACATTTTTGGTTAAATCTCCTTAGTATTATAAAGTAATACATTTTTGGTTAAATCTCCTTAGTATTATAAAGTAATACATTTTTGGTTAAATCTACCTTAGTTTTATAAAGTAATATATTTTTTGTTAAATCTCCTTAGTATTATAAAGTAATATATTTTTGGTTAAATCTCTCCTAGTTTGTAAAATCTCCTTAATATCATAGTATCATATATTTTTGGTTAAATCTCCTTAGTATTTTAAAGTAATACATTTTTGGTTAAATCTCCTTAGTATTATAAAGTAATACATGTTTTGGTTAAATCTCCTTAGTTTTATAAAGTAATATATTTTTGTTAAATCTCCTTAGTATTATAAAGTAATATTTTTGGTTAAATCTCTTTGTTTTGTTAAAAGTCCATTAATATCATAGTGTCTTTTTTTTTTGGTTAAATGTCCCTTAGTATCATAAAGTAATATATTTTTGGTTAAATCTCTCTAGTTTGTTAAATCTCCTTAATATCATAGTATCATATATTTTTGGTTAAATCTCCTTAGTATTTTAAAGTAATATATATTTTTGGTTAAATCTCTTTGTTTGTTAAACATCCCTTAATATCATAGTGCCATCTATTTTGGGTTGAACTCCTTAGTATTTTTTTTGGTTAAATCTCCTCAGTGTTATAAAGTAATATATTTTTGGGTTAAATCTTTGTTTGTTAAAAGTCCCTTAATATCATAGTGTCATATATGTTTTGGTTAAATGTCCTTTAGTATCATAAAGTAATATATTTTTGGTTAAATCTCTCTTTGTTTGTTAAGTCTCCTTAATATCATAGTATCATATATATGTTTTGGTTAAATCTCCTTAGTATTATAAAGTAATATATTTTGGGTTAAATCCTTCTTTGTTTGTTAAAAGTCCCTTTATATCATAGTATCGTATATTTTTGGTTTAATGTCCCTTAGTATTATACTTCTACATGTATATATTTCATCGGTTAAATGACTCTTTGTTTGTTAAATGTCCCTTGGTATCATAATGATATATATTTTTGTTTTGGATTTCATTAAGTACATTTTTAATACAGTTGTAAATTTTGGTCAGCTTTCAATGATTTTTGTTGTTGTTAAATGTCCCTTAGTATCATAATGTTATTTATTTTTGGTAAAATGTCCGTAAGTATCAGAATGTACTATATTTTTGTTGTTTATTAAGTACAAATTTTGTTGTTGATTTTATGAGTATATTTTGTCGTAAGTACAGTTGTAATTTTTGTTAGCCTGTCAATGATTTTGTCAGTTAAATGTCCTTAGTATCAAAATGTAATATATTTTGTTGTTGATTTCATTGAGTACATTTTTATAAGTATATCGCATGTATTTACAGTATACAGAAGAGAACCAAGGTGGAGGGGAGGGTTTACAGTACTAGAGTATCTGCAAGTTAATTCCTGCTGGACAGCAAGGTGTGTCTTTGACACACCAGCAGTTTTCACTGCTCAGATCCTTAAACTGCAGGTAGACGGTACAGTATTGTGGGTTTTTTATGTGTTTTTTTTTTTTCATGCTGTTTGTATGTACTATAATTGATGAAATCTTTGTTACATTTTTTTTTTTTTTGTTTAGCTTATTTTTAAATACTGTGAAAGTGCTATAATAAATCAGTTTGTCTCTAATAAAATTTATTCAC